>OY720179.1:10460806-11710806 GCA_963082885.1 Parascotia fuliginaria | reverse complement strand
ATAGACCCACAGCGTAACTAAATAAAACAAGGTACAGTTACTAAAAAGATTTCTAAAATAAATTAACCTTGGCATGAAAACGACACAAATAATAAAAAAAGTATACATGTACATATTACGCTCTGTTTTAATATGATGATAAGCAAGTAGCAATATTTATTTATTTGACAAATCTGAAATACTTAAGTAATACATAGTTTGAAAAATATCGCATACATAATGCGATATTTTTCCTAATTTTACTAATTTTAAAACAATAACGATAGAAAGTATTATTTTGCATGTACATAGCTAGAGTCATTATTCATAAATTTAAAGGTCACAATTTACAAGTTTCGCAAATCATGATATCCTTCAAAGTAATTTTTCTAGCAGTTTTATACAGCTGGTTTTATTTAGAAACTTGCTAGTTATTCAATAGTACAAAATTTTAGTACAATATAATATCACACATCATCGTCATCATCACTTGAAACCATTGGAAAAATAGAGATTTAGCACTATCAGAGATTACGATAGGTACCAATATCAATGTAATACTGACGTTGTAAATAAGAACGGAAGAACTGCATGACAGAAGCCATAGAATTAAGCCTTCAAAGGTTCCTAACGTTAGGTCTAGAACATGCATAGAAAAAGTTTTTTAACAAAACATACTGTCAATCATACTGTCGGCTGCAAGCCTGCAAGTATCTTTTACACGGTGGAAACAGTAGGAATACAATCAATTGTGCCCCAAGCGGTTCATATGCAACTGTTACTACCGTATTCTAACATTGCTTTGCTTTGTTTTTTTTTATTACCGACGGTGGCAGACAAGCCAACAGCCCACCTGATGGTAAGTGGCAACTGTCACTCATGGACTTCTTCAATGCCAGGGGCTCTACGAAGCCGCTGCCTACCAGGAAGAGAGTGGGGTAAGTGAAGGAAATGAAGAAGGTGAGGAAAGAAATAGAATTGGGCCCCCGGCGTTCACACTCAGCGAACGAAACGCAATATTGTGAATACTACTACTCTTACGTCGATCTTATGAGAATTGCTCATGCTATGCAGTCTTATTTTAAAATCACATACATGTATGTGTGTGTTGTGTCTGTGTAAGACACAAATATTTTGCGTCTTGTTTTCTCATCAACGTTAATCGCTAACATGGTAAAAATTAAATTACTGTTATTAACCCCATATGAATTTCAAAGAGGTTATTTCCTGAGTATTTCCGAGACAACAGTCCCGGAGAACCCCGAATATGACTGCATTTGTCTTTTTTTTTAATATTTTCAACTTAAACCGTCGACATAAAAACTGCTTAAATGTATGTGTTTGAAATACAATAAACTACTTACTTTATTTGAATGTTTGTACAATGTTGAGTAATAGATTTAATAGAGAAAATTACTTAATACAATATGTCTGTCTTTTTTATCTTGTGACATATTTGTATTTGTATCTCTTCCACGTGTACAAAATTATTGCTATAATTGTATTCTCTGATTATAATATTTACCTTAACCAAGCAGGATTCCTGATCCTTTTAGTTAAGTATTATAATTTTAGCTGTTATTTAATTTTTATTTAACATATTATCTACTGTCCGTACTTCTGAGCTAAACAGATTTTTACCAAGATAAAAATAAGTCGGGGTCCTCCGGGACGGCGGTCTCGGGGATCGGGGTATTCAGGGAATAATGCTTTCAAAAATACCTAATTCATATATGAAAACGCGCATGTTATACCTGCACACGTCGCACACGGTGAAGATGTGCGTTTTAAATCATACAGTTGATTAAATGTTTTATCTTTACTAGATTGGTAATCTAATCATAGGCATAAAAAATATTAGTTTCGTATTAGGAAAAGTTAACAGGACGAATTGCTTTTAATTCTAGACAAACTTTCGAACCCAATTGAACATGCGTAAGCGCACGAACACTCAAAAGGCTGTATAATGGCTACGTTTACGTTATGCTACTATCTGAATGTCTTTATTTGACACTACAATGTGATGACACGCAATAATAATGTAACATAGAAGCACCAACATTTATACAATAATATAACAGCACATTAAAGCTTACAAAACGGTCTTCCAGATTCATTGTAGTTGCATCATAAACATTGTTCGAATTTTAAACTTTTCGCATTGCATTCTTTTATTATATATTTATAGCGACACACCCCATCTTCGAGGTGAGTATTTATATATTTTTTGCGATATGACTTAAAATTATTATGAATAATTAAATGAACACGTATTTATTACACACAATATGTGTAAACTTTCCTGAAGAAGTTCTCGGGATGGCAGTGAAAACCGTAATAGAATCTGTTGCCTGGTTTATAAATAAGACAGGCAAAACAGACAGAAGAAATCAGCGAGTCTGCTTTATACCTTCTACTTATTTAAAACTAGCTGTTGCCCGCAGCTCCGCCCGCGTGAATGTCGGTTATATCTCTGTTTTTACATTGACGATTTTGCATACAAACTTTCATCCCCTATTTCAAACCTTTTCAGCAATTTTTCGCGATAAAAGATAGCCTATGTTGTTCCCCGAGGTCTAATCTATCTGAATACTAAATTTTATCAACATCGATTTGGTAGTTAAGGCGTGAAAGCGTAACAGACAGACAGAGTTACTTTCGCATTTATAATATTAGTATAGAAAGTATTGATAAGGTGTTAAAATTTTGCGGTCGTATTATTGACTTAATAGTTCTTAATAACCCTTCTCCCTAATGTTAAGCAACTGTTTGGGTGTTTTTTGCTATGCTTAAAGAACATGAGAGCCTTATACATATAGTATTGCTAGTTTGTCATTTAAATTGTATTAAAAAAATAATTTTGCTTCTTTTTCTAAGATTAGGTAAATTATCATACCTATAACGTTACTACTAATCCAATTGTTTCCTTTCGATTCGATTGAGATGAAATCTGAAGAGCACTTTGTGGTAATGCCGTTACCGTTTTGTAATCAGTTAATCCGACACTAAATATTCACCAAGTAAATATTAATATCCTAATTGAAAAATAATTAAATATGAAAATAAAGATCAAATGGTAAAAAAAATCAAATTAATCTTTGATAATGCCTATTAAATATTTATTAGGTGGTTTTATATTGCGTAAGTGTTGTGTTGCCCTGTAACATTGTGTGGTCTGGTTACCTGGCTAAGCACGAGTGTGACGTCATCACTGCGCAAGCGAGCTATCATCATCGACGCCACGGCGAGGATGAAGTCGCCGGCCATCGCCACCTGGAAACAATTACATAATATCTTCATTATTTATTTCTTCTTAATAGGAATAGAATAGAATATTCCTAATTGCACTCTATTCCCCAGTTTCTGAAAGGCTGATCACCGAAAAATTTACTAATCACCTGTAAAATCTCATGTGAAGTATCTAAAAGCATGCTAAAAGCATGGATAATTAGTTTAATTTGATCTAATTAGTTACTAAATAGATAGAATTAAACTAATTATTCATGCTTCTAGCAACCCAATTGGTACTTCACATGAGATTTAACAGGTGATTAGCTAATTTTCGTTAATCAGTCTTTCAGAAACTGTGGGTATATATTACAAAATAAATAACAGAATAGGAGCAATTAGGTACCTAGTGATAACGGTATGGTACGCTAAAAGCGGTCTCTTCCAGACAACCTGGACCTGATGGACTTCAAAATAAAACAATATTATAGTATATAACTTGAATCCCCGTGTGCTGTACTTTCACTGTTTACCCAATTTGAGATTGCGAGATCTTTAAATTGGATGAACTGGCATAGCTTTCTTTAGAGAAATGTTCAATATCAGTTCTAAAATTGTTCTTAATCTAACACAGTATGCCCGGCATCTATTAGTTGGGACCTAGCTAGTAAGACGTGTGATATTCTCATGTATACGGAATGCATGAGAATATCACACGTCTTACCACGACACGTCACGTTCAGAGAAACAAGTAGGTACTACGTAATTATAAACTATATCGAGCTTAACATCTAGCAAACAATCAATTATTGACCTCACTGGAAATAACATTTCTAATTTTATCATTAAATTGTATCAGGCCTCGTTATTAAATAGTTTTGTTTAACAACCAACAATAAATGTAAGTACTACCCCTACTGCTAATTACGCAAGACATAAATAATAACTATTGTTCGGGTTTTAGGATTAAAATAAGCTGGAGTGTATTGCTTCACAAACGATGAAACACTTAATATCTTGTAAAACTTGAATAGTTAAACGACCACTTAAACACTACTGAACAAGCAGAACACGTAGCTACGAGTTTATTATGCTGACACAATTCATAATGATATTAACTTGCTACGAAGAAGAAGAAAGAGGTAATAAAAATAGTTGACGTCAGATTTGTAATCTTGACTGTTTTAGTAAATAACATAGATTGTTGTCATAAATGTATCGATGGCGCTCATTTTTCCAGTTGTTGGCAAGAATGTTGAGAAAGTTGTGATGCGGTGTTCAATCGCATACTAATGTCGGTGCGGACGTTTCGCCGGGCGGCGGCGCGCGCGCTTCCGAGTGTGGGTGCGGGACTGCTCGCCTCGCTGGGACCGACTACAAACCACTTCTCATTCAATCACTGGACACTTGTTAACCTACATACACTGGCCGGGTTTCAGCCTACATATCACGAAGGACGACCTGTTTAACATACACTAATAACCAATTATTATACCTAAATAATTAAAGCGAAAGGAAAATACATTGAGCTTGCCTTTGTTGCCTTTAACAGTTATCAGAATCTGATTTTTGGTAGCGTTTATTTTGGTAATCATTGTTTAGATAATGTATTATGATCTACTATCTACATACTACGCGATATGAATAACAACTTATACCACATATTTCATTATAAGTTTTGATTGCCGCTGCATTTATAAAATCTGCTAATTAATTTACGAATATTATATAATAAATTAAATTTCACTCAGAATATATTAATAGCACTTGAAAAATTTAAGAGACTTTTTAGTCACGTTAGAAATCAAAGTGAGATTTGAGCTAAATATTAACTAAAAAACAAAACTAAAATAACTTGCGTCGAACTTTTTATTTAATAACAAAAATGTGACTCATTCATTACGATTAAATAGTAGCTATAGATTAAGCTTATGAATAATACAGGTTAATCAATTCGGCACATTTTTTTTATTCAAAGGCAATATAAAAAATATGATTATTGTGAAACTTTTTGTAGAATAATGAGCAATTTTATTATTTATAATGTATTGTAATCAACTTAAAATGTTATATTGATGTATATCATAATTTTAGATTGATGATATTTAGAATAACCTTTAACAGGTTACAGTTGTGCTCTACAGTTTTATAATTTTTATTCAAAATCAGAAGTTCGGCACCACCGATGCTCAGATAGCAACAAGAAGATCTAATTCTCATAGGTATGTAGTACATGATTGTAATGTCCTTGACCACAGAGTAAACACGTAAAACATTTCGCGCAAACGAACTCACTATGCCAAGTATAGGAAATCAAAAAATGAGAAAGTGGTTGGACGATGACGCGTTGCGTATTTCCATAAGGTGGTATGAATGAAGGCATCCGGCCGCGAGTCCGGTTTGCTGTCGATGACACACAAATATTACGATAAATATGTTTGTTAAATAAAAATCGGTGTAATTAGATATTGCTATTTGTACGTACAGTTAAAACCACACAGAAACGTGACTAAAGGTCGCATAAATTCATGTTTAGGTAGACTGAAGAATTGTTTACATTGGTGAATATCATTATCTATCAATCAATTGTACTAAGTGGCAATGAAGTGAAATTTAATAAATTGTCAGTATACAAAATCGATAAGATATAATGCGACCAGAAGTAAGTAACAAATCTCATATTTTACCGTAACTTTTACGGTAAAATAGTTAGCACTGCATTTAAAAGCGAAATTCACTAATATATTGTTGACGTTAGCTATATTGTATCAGAACATTGGGACCAATACACCAATGCAAGTATTATTCTTAAACGAGAAGTATACTATCCGTGATTATATTTAAGCGAGAAGTATCCTATCCGTGATTATATTTAGGCGAGAAGTATCCTATCCGTGATTATATTTAAGCCAATAACTTATACACTGGTACAAATATTTTGTATACAATAAGGTAATGATGTAGGTACTTATACACAAAATATTCGTGCTTACTCTATAAAACACTAATATTATAAGTGGTTATAAGATATTAGCCTCAATTTTCAGCTATTATGTGCGAAATTATATTAAGGTAAAGATTATATAAAATTAGATGTGATACATAGGTATATACAAACGGATTTGTTACTTATGCTAGGTTTCAGATATATTATTTACATTGTTCGATATTGTTTGTTGTACAAGAATAAATTTGGAAGTGTTTGTACAGCTATAACTCTGTTTAAATAGACATTGGTGTACTTATTATAAAATTTTATCAAATGGAATTGGCAAGTCAATATTTCGAAATCATATCAGAATTTCAGGAATTTGTCGCATGCGTCAATAGCATAATACTTTGAGACATTTACCATATAGTTTATTTAATGCCTCGCTTCACATTTAAAAATCATTAAACGTATAAATAACTACGCTGCGTAACCCAGTAAAATGTTGTACCTAAGTAGCACAAAACTAGTACGTAAATTATCCGCTGACAATTCACGTATTATTGACATAACTGACTTAAATTTTTAGGAATAGTAATTACAATGAATTTTACTACTATTAAGTATGGATAAGCAACGGGACCACGTACGGGAGCGGTGTACTGGCGCGTATCATACGCGGTCCGTTGCGCAAATCGGTGCACGCGTTAGCACACTTTCTGTCGTCTACTAACCGGGCTAAAAACGCATCCGTTACACGCGCACTAACCAACCTACACACTGCTACTGCATTAAAAACCGAAGCAGCAATGCTACGACACAATCACTCATTACATCCGTAACAAAGTTTCATGTTTAATTGCAGGAAAATAGTACATTAATTCCTTTACTTAAATTACCGGATATTTATTAACTCGCAATGATCACTAAAGGCAATCATACTCGCTAAAATGATTGTACTAACATACAATTTGAAACAGATGATAACATCTCCCATACAAAAATAACAACAAGATATTTTTGTAGATTGTATTAGTAACATTTACAGTAGAAAGAGAAGATAATAATATTATCATTTTCGTAACCCATGCACTGAACAAAGATAACGTAAAAACCTCTCTACAGGAACAGTAAAATTACAACATTGGACTTACGACCTTATGCGTTGGCCGTCAAGTCGATATACGTACGAAGTATATGCAACTTCCATGATAAGAGTGAAAGGCTTTCACAAGAACACGTTGAAAGTCTGCCCAACGTGAGCCATATGAATAATTTACCAGAAAATCTCTACGATTTCACGCCAACTTAATTCCGAATGCGTTGTGGTTTCTATTCTTTAATTCATTTACACCCATACATTGTAATACGAGTTTGCACCTTGCTGAATCAATAAACCTGCGGTTAACATCGTAAATATTCTTATTATAATATATGTTGTAAAATATTAATGACGATAATTACGTTAATTGAAGACTCCTATCCTTATTTCGAATATAAGCAGTTCATCAAAACTTTAAGACTTTCCTCAAGGTACTGTGAAGTCAGTAACCTCGGCAACAGGAAAGCTTTCTGCGTCGCCGTCGGTAGCAAAAAGATAAAGTCATTATATGGAGCCAAGAAAAATTTCCGCATCGTCGAAAGTGGTAAATGAAGCTGCCATGTAAGGTGGTATATCATCAGCAAGGAATGCCTTGACGGATATGGTAAAAGGCATTTAAAATAATATATTATACGCGGAACTTCAACCTGTGACCAATAATTGAGTAAAATTATACTTGATTCAGGATAGTAAATGTCCTGCAAAGGAGTCGAAGGTCGTCATTACAAGTTGTTGGTTAATTGCGACATTATTTCTTCAAGCGGATCTCGTATAACTAGATGTATGCAGTCGGTTATATTTCGCAAGCTAGCCTTGACAGTGGTGGTGGGCAGGTGGTGGTAGCGACGGCGGACGGAAGGTGAATGTGTTGGGATCTATGTCAAGCGGCCGGCCTTGACTCCCCCCTCATCCTCCTCACAAACCAGCTATTTGGAGACCGGCTACCGAAAGCCGTCGCGCGCTAACAAACCAAACAACGATACTGTCCGACGCAGTTACAGGTCGATTTAGGTATAATTCTAGTATTCATTAATTAAAATTATTGAGAAGACCTGACACGTATTGTCAGGTCTTCTCAATAATTTATTAATATATTTTAAACACAATCTCTAAAACAAGGAAGTAGATCTGACCGTAAAAATCAAACAGCCTAAGAAAAGACGAATGGATACTAAGAACAAAATGAAATGAACTAAATTGCCTAACTAGAGTATACGTTCGTCTTAAAAAAAAGATAAACATACACAATTTTTTTTTGTGCATAAAGACGTAAGATTAATACGCTTGCTCGACACTTTGCTAACTAACTGACATTATTTATTTAATATTTTTCGGCACTAAAACCGCAATATCTTTCGTTATTTAAATTATAACTTTGATGTTAAGAAAACTAAACGCTCGAATTATCCACATTGCCACATCTACACCAGTCATCTTGTCTATATAATTGCTGAGAATTACATTCTTATTGCAATGCCAAATAAATAATAATTATATTATAAGCGGACATTAAACTACAAAACTGGAGATAAATCTAATTCGATCAAAGCTATCGATTCACGTTCGTATTACAGTAGATCATTGATCAGCGTATTTCATATCGAGTGAGTGGAAGGTCCAATAAGATTGCGAAACCGTCGGGCATCTAGTGGCGATTAGTGGTCGATGAGTAGGCCATCGTTTCAACACACCTGTCCGGGTAGTGGGCACGTGCACCCGTAAAATATTGGTAATTCAAATAATAGATATATGTGTGGAATCTTCTTGTAATTAATTACAGCGCGTACAATGTCACTGGTAAACTTTTGCGCGAATCGAATTCAATGTCGTTTCGATTTTCGACATTAAAAGGCTGATTGTGAATCACACCGTTTCTGTAGGTATTCAAAAAAGTAATAAAATGAAAAGAATATTTCTATAAGATAATTATTTTTATTATTTATATAAGACGGCTTAAGTATCCAAATTCCAACCATTTTTAGAAGATGACCTCAAATCTTTGGGCGTTGTTGAGGATTTTATGAAAATATATGTCAATATACTCGTACATATACGATATACGTTTTATAATCGGCTTTTATATTTTAAGCTTGCTTGAAATATAAAATCCGATTACCGAGTACCCAAAATAAGAAAATAATTAAAAAAAAATCATACATCATTTTAAAGGTTAGATAATATTATTTACATCGGAATATTAATTAAAATCGGTTAATATTCGGCATGCCTAACATGTGCCCATATTCATATGTTTACAGAGCCTATGTTTACAGCCCAAATCTTAATAGCAAAACAAACTTACGAGTACAAAGATATGGGGACAAATGCTACGACCTTGACTCAGTCCATCAAGGCTATTTGCTGTTCCAAAACTTGCTTAAGTAATAATTGTGATAACTAAGAATTACATAACTCTGTTCAGCTTTATTAAGGTCACTGCTTCTCTGAAACTATCATACTTTTGTACATAATAACTTTACTATAAACTACGATAAAATAAAATAAAAGACTAGTTATTTCAGAACAACGGTATCTGATTTTCATAAAGCATAGTATAATTAAAGCACGCTCTTTATAAAACAAACTTTCCAATAAATTGGCATTTAACCCATTCGCTTAAGAGCTGCAGTGTCACGTATTATGCTTGATTTTTACAAAATTCTTGTTTTCACATCAGTATGTCAATAAAATATGAATTAAATTTCTGAAATATATCAAATTGAGGTGTAATGAGTGTGATCTCGAGTCGGTGCGCGCTAGTCGGTACGGAGTGGTCGCGCGTTCGACCTAGATCCCCCCGCGCCTACTTACCGACTCCCCGCAAAGTACAGTTACAAAGACCAGTTTTTACTTTACAATCTTTAATACAGGCCGCGGTGGGTCACTTGAGGAAAGTGTTGGTCGAATTTTGCTTTCGACGGATCATTCGGTCATACAGCGACGATAGAAAGTAATAGTTCACTAGCGTTCAATCATCTATTCTATTAGAATTAATTATATTTTGCAAAAACAACACTGTCTAGACTGAGACAGTTTGACTGCGACATAAATGTTTATTATAAGTATAGGAAACAAATTAGTGACGTGCGTCGTTACAAATTCCCTATAAAAGACATCAACTATACGTATCCATTTCACTTTTAGACGTTAAGCGTCCTTTCATCATTGTTTCATTCATAATATTCACTGCATTCATACATTCTTTTCAACTTTATATTCAGTATGTTAGGGTGAGGCATCAATTACGTTCACAAAAATTAAAGACAAATAAAACAATCAATAAGACAATTGGTAGTTCGCAAGTCGTGTCATCTTCGCATTGAGTAATAAAATACATAAGTCTGTTAGTCTTACAACACTATATACATATGGAGAAATTTCTTGGCACAAAATGAAATATTAAAAAATTGCATAATTGACTTAACCTTATATATTTAATATATTTAGTAATAAGTACAAAAAGTATAAAATCTATAATTTCATGTACCAATGCAACCCGTAGCATATGACAAATGAAAATAAAGTGGGGTTTAACTTCGAAGAATCATGAGTTGATTGACCTTTAATATCTTGATAATCGACGGTGCATTATTTGTATGGAGACTAATATGTTAAGACGGCGGCCCTTATAACGAACACACATAACTTATAAATTCTTTAATAAATGAGCTATTAGTTTTGGTATTTCTAAACTAGACTCGGTATTTTGAACTGAGAGTAATTAATTAGAACTTTAGACACTTTTAATTTGTCGATTTCTGTATATGTCGATAAACAAAAATTCTTTACTTACAACTGCTGTGCTAAGTTTCTGGGTTTGATTTCGGGTCTGAGACAGAAACTGATATTGACAATAGTCAGCTGTAAATAACCGCATATTTGCAATATTCTCTTAAATGTGTAACTATGCATATGTCCGCTTTGATTTTGCTTGTAAAAAAGTGAGACGACGTGTTTTATGTTAAAAAGTCAAAAAGCTGGTTTTGCGCTTACATTTCGACGTCTGATATCTTGCACAACATACGTATTGAATTGCTAATCAACCCATTGACCCCAAAACATAAGGTTTTGTACAATTAACATTTTTAACAGACTAACTTTGTCTTAATTTGAGCATTCCAAATGTTTGGAAAAACTAATACTATGCTGAGTTAACACGTAAAGAAAAATATAACTAAATTATAATTAAGATTAAATAAATATAATAACTTTCTATTGGCAACACGATAAAACATTAAAATTGTTTTTTTCTGAAGTCATATCTCATTTCTTTTTATACCACTGTAGTTTAACTACTAACTAACTAACTGAAGAACAGCATAGAACATGAATAGATTTATTAACTACTCTACAAGGAGAACTATTTTGTTATCAATTAACCGTGAAATTAGTTCTGCATTGAGACCCTTTTAAATATGACGATATCGCTTTAAAAAATTAAAGAGTTAAATAAAGATTTAAGTTTTCCGATGATTACATTTTATTTTAGGGTAAAGTTAACATACGAACTCAATATTTTGCTTTATTGAATATAGAGACAGATATTCTGACGTATTCTTTTTGCCGTTGGCCAGCTTTCAAAAGCGGAAAATGCCTACGTAAACACCAAACCTTTCAACGGTGACAAGGATCTTTAATCACCTCACACATTATATATCGTTATGGGTAACAGTAATTATATGCCATAACAGTATGCCATATAAACGAAGTAATCGTCCATTCAAAATCAGATTACGTTAAAAATAATTTGGAAATTACTATGCAAAGTAAAGACACTTAATTGACAGTAATAGCTTACATCTTAATATTAAATTGACATGTCGTAACGACGACTTTAAGGACTCTGTTGTTAAAATAATTAAATGTAATTCATAATACGTTTACAATATTTTCATAAGTATGTCTATTTTAGAAGCTTGTCTTACTTAAAAATATATAAAATATTTTATTTATTGAATTGAATATTGTGGCAACTCATATATGAGTTCTTGTCAACCACAAGTTGTAAACCTTGTTAGTAACTGCTAGTAAACCTATCTACGCTGTACATTGGACAGTGGTATAAAATAAATCGATAGTTTGGATCTTAGGATTTCCTCAACATTACCTATTTTGGCAATCGAAGAACGGGCACTTAAATGATTAATTCTGTACTTGATTTTCAAACATCAAATACTTTGTGATGTTTCATAAGCCGGTGCGTTTGCATCTCGTATAAAGTTAAAAATCATTAACATTGTGTATGAATGAAGTCAAGAAATAAACCATATATTTTTTACACTGTGATTTCATTTTAATGTCTACACTAATTAGATACGGTGAGTTAAAAAGTTCAACGTAATTCTCAGCTACTCCATTAAGTGAAAGGTTTTCATGTTCGATATAATTAAACAAGGTCTCTGGCTTTTTATTAAATATTTGCTTTAACTTCACTGCTACTTCTTGAGGAAAATCCGGTAAGAAAATATTCTTATTGTATACTGTTTGGCTTAACAATTTCAGTTAAAACGCAAAACCTAGCTTTAGTAAATAGTACTAATTATTAAACTAAATATAAATACTATCAAATGAATTAATATCTAACATGCCTTCATACTTTCTTTTGTCGAATTGCATAGAACCTTCCTTTGATTCCAATCACCGAGCTATCACTAGGCATTTGTCGATAAAAATACAATGCTACTTTTTGCTCTATCTGATGATAGAAACATCAGGCAGACACAACCACGCCTACCAATGCATCCGAAGCAAGACTATTATTTTTATTTCTTTCTAAGGATGAAAAGATCGCAGGAATGGTCTTCATTGATAAGCTTCTACAGACGTATTAAATAACATGTGGCATGATAGAGCCATCCTGTCTAGAGCAAGTGTTACGTGAGCTTATTCTGTTCGTTCGAGTGCACCTGACACCGGTGTTGATAGATGAAGGCCCCGCTCCCCGCGGCCCGCAAGGTGAAAGCTGCCACCGGTACACGTGTCCTTCCGATACAACAACATCTCCCACCAATCAACAAACGAGTATTAGAAAGCATTCCACAGTCAGACCAACTGAACTTTAACCTTGTTTATAAGCTATTTATACGTTATTGTACTTAGAAAATTATACGATATCATAAGTTATTAAGATGTATATTTCTAATTTTAATAACAGTCAATGTCTCGAAAATAGACTGCAATAGATAGTTTTGTTAACATGATTCCATAATATCAAAATAGAACTCATTTATTAGTTTAAAGTTTAAATCTCGTTTTTAATTTAATTCTCTCGAAAAATCAGGCAGAGGTATATATAGTATATTATATAAAGCGAAAGAGTTTATTTGTTTGTTTGAACGCGCTAATCTCTGAAACTACCAATCGGATATTAAAAATTATTTTTGCCTATGATAGCTCAGTTAGTTCTCGAGGAAGCTTATAGGCTATGTAATATCACGCTACTAGCGACGAAAGCAGAGCAAAGACGCGGGTGAAACCGCGCCGCGGAAATCTAGTATGGTATTTAGTCCTTCAAAAAAGGGATGTGGCTAATGAAAGTTGCATTAGCCACATCCCTTTTTCAACAATTCATGACCTTGTTCTGCGACTGAATACTAAACAAACCTTACCCAAAAAAAAACAGACAAATGCTTGCGAGGCAATTTACTGTGGGTGCCATAAAATTTATAGGGCACTCCCTATAAATAATTATAATTTGCGTGTCGTTACAACAAAAAATGGTAATGTCATATTATTATATACGAGGCGTTATTGCATCACATAATGGGAGCTGCACGAGATTATAGAAACAGGTGGCGCAGTATTTTCGGATGTCACCACACGTGACTATATCAAGGGCCACAACAATCTACATATTTTGTAGCTCATTAATGTCACCTAAGCTCACATGGATCACTTCAGTAGGCGTTTCGGTATGTGCAATAATAACAATATTTTAACATAAATTCCAAGCGCGTACGCTCTGCATTCAAACTAGTAATTCCATAGCATAACGCAGACGAGGTGAACAATATGGTTCGCGACATATTCTGAACAATGGTCGCAGATACGATAGGAATCGGAAATTCGCCGCTAACGTTGTTGAAGACTCCCTGCCTATTGTCGTACAACACTGTACAATACAATTCTTTAAAGAGCAAGAATATATAAATATTTAAAAAAAAACACGCAGTTACTACGGTCGTTGACCGAATAAGGAGCTTTGTCATACAAATATTCGGTTACATAATGCTTTAATCATGCCAGACGTAACTGAAATCAACATTGACGTTAAGCAGAAGATTTTCTCGCAATGTATTATCTATCTAATTTAAGAACAATGCTGTCACAAATCATAATACCTATGACTGTGAAACTGGTGCTTAAAAAGCAAATTCCTTATAGTTCTATAATTAAGTGTCAGTCGCTTTTTCTTTTTTACTGGCTTTATTAGAAGTGCACTGTCACGTTTAGGTAGCTATTGTAAGCTATGAAAGACGTGTGCACGTAAAACTTGTGAAGGATACATGCGAAGTCAGCATTACAAGACTGCATACCAAATTATAATTCATCTTTGCCTTTGTGCCGAGGCCTCGGTGGTTAACTAATTAACACAAGATTTGAACGAGGACGCAACAGACTTAAAAATATTCTACGCGCACAGCAACATCATAAATGAGATAAATGCAAATAGGCGCGCCCTGTTACCATGATACGATATTTACACAAAACTTATGTACATACCACGTATATGGTACAGCCGGTACTAACAAAGCTAACATTTCAATGTTTGTATTATATAATACAAATACAGGTTATTAGATCCGAAACAAGTATTAGCGAATTGTGAGAACATCCGTCACCATTCATCTGCCCCAACAAATGTGTGAGTTTAATGAACCATTGCACGTGCTAAAAGAAAACATTACACTGTGATATACGTAATTGTTTTTTGTAATTATCAAGAATTAGGAAGTCGATAATATAAAGTATTTAATGATATATATATAAAGTGTTTCGAATGACTTTACACATATACCTGCAAATCTTAACATGTGTGGAACTCTGCCCTCCGGGAGATCGAACCTCCGAACCCAGGGTGCGATACTAAAATTACAAATTAATATTTATGACATATAGATGCTAATTTTAATTTTGTTGATTTATGAATTTATCTCCAAATATTTAATACCCATCATTCAATTAATATTACAATCATTATGTACATATAATAAATACAACAATAACGTCTTCGTATTTAAAGGCAAAGGTCGTGTCGACCCAAATTACTCAATCTTCAACCTGTTTAATGGGACATTGTAACCATAGTGTGCCATTAGATGAAGAACACAGCGTACGATCAAATGCATTGTCAATTCATAAAGTGTTTCACACTCAAGATTACGCGCTGTCCGCACATACGCCGGAAGATGTAATCGCAGGACATGGCATTTACTTTTTGAAGGACGTATGTAAACGCAAACAGCCTACAAGTAGATATTATAAGATAATGAGCAATATACGGTGCAATAAATACTCAATGAATACCCTAGATGCGTAACTTAAAAATATTTAAACGCTTTGTTCTACCCTAATATCTATTCAAATCACATGGTTTCTTTGTTTAAACATTGTTAGTAGTGTTTTAAAAGAATTCGTGTATAATACCGTATTTGACCAAAATGATGGGATGAAATCGAAAGTGAATCCTAATATTGATAGTACAGTGTACAACACTTACGAAAATTGCCTTGACCAATCTAACAACCATAATAGCTTATACAAATATATTCATTTAAAGAGGGAAATATTACACAATGATGTGTCACAAACGTCACGCATACGGCTTCTGTTTGCGTTCATTCAATACATACTTATTGCAGTGTTCTTGAAGACAATTTGTAATATAGGTCATCTTCATACCCGGTGAACAACAACCCTGTTGTGGCCTTCGGGGCACAGGTTGCTCATTTGAACAATAAATGACGTGTGCATCTTCTTATGTCAGTGGCACAGTTTGTCCCTATTAATATGAACCGTGCGTGATAACGACGATGACTATATGAACCAGTCATATCTGACCGAAGGATATAACCAAATTTTCTGCACATCATAATGACGTGATGCATCTTCTTATGTCAGTGGCACAGTTTACCCCATTCAATATGAACCGTGCGTGATAACGACGATGACTATAAGAACTAGTTATATTTGACCAAAGGAAATAACCAAATTTTCTGCACATCATGGAGTCATATAAGTTGTTGTTATTGTCACAGGTACTCATAATATAAGTTGAATATAAATAAATTACTACATCTGTGTCCCGGCTTTGATCGCGTGAATATTATAAAAAAAAATTGTATTTATTCTTAATATTTGTCCTACATAGCTATAAAGCTAATATTTAGGTACATCGTCAGGTCTATTAATGTGTTAATGAAATGAAAATTATTGATAATAAGCTATACTTAATTATTGATAAAATCCATATAATGTCCGCATTTATATTTATTGCAGGCAATAGGTTTGTACTGTACTAATTTATCTTGCGAAGCTGGTTTCGGTATTTGGAGGATATTTTAATATCCGATATATTTTGCAGTATTGTTTAAATATTTGATTTGATACCAATTACAGTTGCCTAAAACAGAAAGACGCCTATGCGCATACTATTTGTATTTGCAAGATCAATGAGAAATGTAAAACAAAATAATGACATAAAAAAATAACATGGGCCCTGACATAGCTAACAATACGTAGGTGCAGTACAACTTCGAGTTAAGAGGTAAAAGCACGGGTAAAAGCCTGATGCTATTAATAAAGTATTCAAGGTCACGCGTCAGCGGCCGATGCGTGAAGCTTAGCTGACACACTACAAGTAACTAAGCGCTGATGTGGTACCATTATGTCTCATTCATTCATAAAATGACAGAAAAGACCAACCATGTAATTTGTACCATCATTCTGTCTCGCCAACACGCTGACGTCTCGGACTACTTCTCACGAACTTAATGTATAGGGCAATAACCCAAAATTTGAACAATTTTTACAAAGTAGGTCAAATTAAAAACTTGTTAGAGTTTGTCTACAAGGAAATCCATTAAAGTATAATATTTGTGTTGTATACACATTAAACATACAAAATGTATTTAAAGATTAAATTTTGTGTGTTTAATGTGTTTTATTGTTTGTTTTATATAAAACTTAGTTCAGATTAAACCAGTAGATAACGCGATTTTATTGCTAAATTTTAACATCGTATTGATAAAACAGCGCGAGTTTTGTCTCATTTCTTTTTTTGTCGTTTTTTATTTTGATTATTTAGATAATAAGTTAATTTGCTCGTTAATCTTTCTGGTACTTTTATATAAATATCAAACTTCGTGCTTAAATTTAAAATCACCTCAGATATATTAAATGTCTAACATAAAATGAAAATTACTCAGTAGATACACACTTTGCTGAACATAAATTTACATTTATATTATTTATGTAACAGGTATAGTTATTCCGCATCATAAAAATCAGCTTTCTACAGACATACGTAATGGTAAAAACGAGATTAAAATGACGAACATCTACGTGTAGGTACCAAGTTCAATATTTGCACTACAAATGGGTAAATAATATGTCGGTTTAAAGCCTAAACAAATATTATCACAGACAACACACTTTTTTTATTTCCTATTTTTTGCTTAGTCTTTTTACTAAGATGTAACTGGTTACACCGTGAAACTCAATCTATTAAATAATGATAAAAGGTTTGTAAATAATAATGATAAGTTAACCAATTAGTAATACTAATGTAGAATACGGCACAAGCTTAGCAACAAACAAATCGTGTGTAAGTTTGCCACATTTATCATTTCAGAACAAGCTAGGACTGCCAGTCTCTAGCATTAGCATGTCGTGAAATATCTTGCGGCTAATCCAAAAATTAAAAAGAACTTAACTTGCTACTAAGAATGTAACTGAAAATTAAGATATTATTACAGGGGCAATATACATAGTACAAATCACTAACAAATGCTAAACAATATAACCAATCGTCTACTCATAATCAAATACCGCTCGTTCTATTTAGTAGAAGCCTAAATACATAAAACAGTCACACAACAGTATCTATACAAAGTCGGATACTTTACGATACTTAATCACTCATCAGATTTCGTTCATAGCATACCGATTGACGCAAATTCGGCATCGCCTTAGCAACAGACTTAATGACAATCGAAACATAGCCGCTCCTTATTCATACAGCCCATTTGCACTTTCCATTCGGACTGTGATCGAGAAGACATTGCACACATATTAATAAGCTGCTCGGTTTATCCCAATACAATAGCATACACTAGATTTTAAGGCGCATATTCACTATGTTCGCGAACATTGTAACAATCGCCTAGTCGATGATGCCAGGACTAGAATACTTAACTTTCTTGAAGATTATAGCCTGCCTCTCGAACTATACATGGCAAGAATAGACGCAAAATGACAGCAGTTTATTGTGCTATTGACAGTACCCACTAAAGTAGTGATACTGCTACGAATGTACCTCACTATATTGTGAGCACCATAATATCGCGATCATAGTAGACACGCAGCTTAAGGCCGCTCGTTTTATTTAATGTCTGTATTCTGGCAAGGTTTCAGGTCACCTAAATTGTCATGCTGCGTCACAAAAAGGCATTATATCAATCATTATTATAATGTGGTTTTTATATTCACAGCACGATTGAAAAATCCCAATGAATTCGGTAAATGTCAACTACGATATTAAACGTTACTTTATAATTTATAACCTAGAAAACCTAACACATATGATTATGTTGTCTTTTATTGTAATTGTTCAAGTTAAGTAGTTAGGTTATGTATTGAGTAAGATTTATTGCTTTTTATATTAATTAATAACTATTCCATCAAAAACAACTTGTAACCGTTCTTCTACCGTAAAAAAGTTCTTAGGTACGTGTAATACCAAGTCGGTCAATTTATTTAGTGCTTACTTAAGGGACCTTTTGTCGTAAGTTATTCCGTAGATAATTAGCTAAGCTAACAACAACTTACAGTATTAAAAATCAATATAAATAATCATATCAATATTAAAAATCTTATATGTTTTAAATAAATAGATTGTCTTGGCAATCGCAATAAACAATCTAATTTAATGGACTTTCGAACATCACGAACATTACGAAGTCCAGTCATATCAAACAATAGTACCTACTAGTGGACAATGGAATAAGCTATGCATTACTATGCAACTGCAGTAAACAAACAGTGTAAATAGCTTTTTAATTGTTACATTGTACACTAATAGCCTGATTTAATTAGCGTCAATCTACATAGAGTAGACACTTCTGTGTCATAAGCTGATCACATCCATGTAGATCAGTCTATTCGTATTCTACAGAAACAATACCGCAGAATACATACATTCCAAAATGGTATCTTCATAGGCTCATATGTTAGGTACATAAAAATAGCATTGGGTACTTGTTTAGTAATAAAAGCAATTGAAACGTGGGGTGTAATCTTAATATCAAATCAACAATCTATAATTTATGGTATTGACGCAGACAAGATAGTTGTAGTATGCGAATAGAATAATGTAAGAAATCCTGTTAGCAAATATCTGGGAATTTACCAATAATTTCACTTTGTAATGTAGAATAAATCCGTATTCAACAAAAATAACTTTCAGAAGCGATTGAACACTGAGTCGGTGACAGTAATTGTGACTATACACTTGACTATAAATGAGTAAAGTAAAATGCCAAAACCATTACAGTCTCACTGGCAAAGGTTCCTTCTCGTACAGAGAACGCATGAGAATTGATCACCAAGCTCGCTCAAGGTAATTACAGATTAAAACAAGGCTTGGGAAAATTTCGTTTAAGCAATGAATAATTATAACAACCTTTTGTTACTATACAAATTGTAATAAATATCAACTATCAAACAATAGTCAACACACAAACGGCTATCAAGATCGTTATCAGCATTCTGACCATTATTTTTTATTATTCGGGTAATACAACGGTTACGAGATGTTAATCCTAAAAATGGAACTTATCTTACCTTTTTGTGATTCCAGAGCACGTTAACGGAGGGTTTTCCGCGGCGGAAATCACTCTGGTCGATGACGTCATCGTGTATCAGGGACGCCGAATGTATCATCTCGCTGATCATCGCCACTTGCCGCTGTGACGGCAGCAATGCGCTGTAGCACAATAACACTTCATCAATATACACCATGCATTTGACGACTACATTAAATGCCCACCATTAAGATTAGATCATTAGATTAAAATACAGCAGCTCTGGACGTAGTGAGAATATCAAACCTATTCATTAATTATAATGTCGTGATACCGGGATTTTACGATTTATTGAATGAGATGCGTCATTTTGTACCATATAAAAAAGGTTGTGTTACTTCTTTTGTATACTAGATAACTCCGGTACCAAACACTAGATCTTATCAATATCATATATTCCACAAGATAAGGTCAAAATTTTCATTCAGGTGGCCAGATCTGTGGCAGGACTAAAACATAAATAGCCTAAAAAGATTTGATTTAATTAATCAAATTAATTAATTTTGTGCACAATAAATGTTTTTTTTTCTATTTGAAATTTCGTTGAGAGATGCATTGAGCTTAAAACTACAGATTCATAACGATGCCAATATAAAAACAAAGAAAGGGAAAGTAAATTTTATCAGATGTATTCAATTTTTTTACCTGACACTATCGACCTTTAAAATCTTTTGTGCTGTAGGTACTTATATACAGTCCACGACCTGTATTTTATAGCTCAAGTGTTGTTCGCTATGTTTTTCTTCACCGTATATTAGTAACGCGACATGACTTCAATAAAGTAAAGTAAAGTATTTATTTATTTTCTTCACAATAGCCTTTGAAAAAATGAATGTCTTTGCATAAGGCAAATTATATTTTATATTTTCTTCAAGTTTCAGAAACAAGAACAATCTATTAAAAGTAGTACGTTTATAAATATTTGGAATTCAATCAAAACAACTACTGTTACTTGTCACAGTTGATTAAATGCCTTCGTGTAAGAAACAGATGTAAAGTGGTCCAAGCAAGTTGTTGGTTAGCTTTTCTTTTAACTGTTGTAATACATTTACTGCACGAACATTACCTATGTTCATTTCTCTTTAGAACCCGACGCTGATTACGAAGAAACGTGCATTTTGTGCATGATTAAATAAACCATTGTATTTAAAACCAACTTAACGCATACACTGAATAGCTATTACGAAATATAAACGCGTGAATAGTACGTACAATTTCAATTTTCCTAGCACGTGTGGTCTGGCACACAAAAGCTTAGGTACATTATGTAAGTCCCTGCAACACAGGGCTTGGTTTTTAGAGTGCAAATAGAAAAAAATACTAACATTTCAAGCTCATTAAAATAAAGGATCATTTCTATAATTTTGGCACTATTTAAATATTCGAAACTGAGTTTCATACATAAGCGGTTGAATCACGTAAATAAATTTGCAAAAAACTTACTAAGCAAGTGGGTACCTATTTTTGATTATTGTTTTTTTTTCATTATACATTGTTAGTCGATCTAGATCATTAAATGTTGAAGTCTCAGTTTGCAATTCAATGGTCAACGATCTGACTCATTCGTGCGTGCGTTACTACAATGGCAGTTATGTATGGAATCATCGATAAAACTAATGTAGATTGGCCTTGGCAATAGGCAAGATAATTCGAATCATACAATCTGTGCGTGTAACAAGTAAAATTATTATGATACGTGTGGTCGTGTATTAAATTAAAGAATTTATTCGTAGAAAGGTTTGAGAGAGATACGCCTGAAATCAAACATCTTGCTGGTAAATCTAAAACTTACAAAGACGAAATCTAGATACTGATAGTGATGTTTCTCATTAGCATTAGTGAAACTCAGTTCTGCTAAAAGGAAGAATTTTTTTCTGTTTATATCTTGGATATTCCCATATCATTTCAAACATTTATAGTCTTCTACTTTAGGAGTACTGTCGTCTTGTGCAGTAAACTATTTTATCAGAGTGGTATTCATCGTTACATTACGTTTTATTCGTAAGACGTGTATTGTTAAACATGATATTTATAGGATTTTTCACGGATGCCAGGTGGACTGGCGTCCTAGCATGGTCCTTGTAGGACCAGCAACGTGCAATAGCAGTAGCATTTGCGTGTTAGCCCAATATATAAAGAAAACATTACACATTGTATGTTTATCAGCTGTTTTACGTTACTATTGGTGTTGAAAATAAAACAAAAAACCAATAAATGTTCGTGAAAGTAGTTTGTCTACAAATCATTAAGGAATTGTTACACAATTGTTAAACAAACAGGTATTTCTTACTTGCACGGAAATTTGTATAATCTATTTATGTGCTGCTTATATTAGTTCCAGCAAACGAGTTCGAAGATTAGATAGACGAAACTAGCAATAATAAACAAAAAGCGATAACTTCATTTAAGGTACAGACAGAAGAATATCGAATTGTTTTACCGGTTATTTTAAGTCGTATATCATAACACGACAAATAGACAGCCGATGCAGCCAGAAAACGGCAAGCGGTAAGCACAAGTCTAGGACGTCTGATAACAGGATTCACCTTGTGAAGGCGATTGACAGAAGATTGATAGATTCTGGATGAACAGTAGTCATACTAAAATACATATCGTACCCGCATAGCAAATATAAATTATATTTCACTCTAGAGAAGTAAATGTAACAAAAAAGAAACAATCTCATTACGTCTGAAACAGGATTATTGCATGAACTGTTAGCTCACGATCCAAACAGGTCCCTTACGCATTCGTTATCTTCACACGCAATTGATTATAACACAATAATTAATTATACATAAACATACAAGTTTTACAATAATCAGACGTGAATACGGCTGGGTTACATGTGTCAGAATCTTAGATTTTCTATAATATTTAACAGTAAATTGCATTACAAGAATATGGCGCTGCAATTGTAAACTTTATTTTAATAAGTATAAAATCAGTATTGGCATGCAGTGAAGTTTATTTGAATATAATTATCCAGTACTTTGGAGTCAAGTTAACTGCCTAAGCATGATCATAACACGACGACCTCACCAGCAGCACAAGATAAGGGATCTGGTATTAAAATAAGTAGAATAATGCGAAAGTTTCGAATCGATTAATAATTCATATTTAATATTAAATCATGGAAAAAGCATCAAGGTCCCTTACTGTTTTTAAAGCTTTAGTAGCCTCTTCACTAGTACAAAGGTTTTGTGTCGCAATAACAGATTTTTAAATGCTCCAAGGTTATACAGAAACCTAGCTTGCACACAACGACTAATTTTTTAATCAAAGTTTACCTAATAGAAATTATAAATTTTGAACTAGTGTAAAAGTGCTGTTACACTATTCCTGATTGAGGCACTGCATCAATGCCCTTATTAATGAACTGATTGCTCCACCTCACGCAAATCAGCGTAGTTACAGCAAAAATAACTTAATACTAGTAATGCGTGCATATTCTCGTTACGATAATTACTAATTGTGCTAGTTGAAAACTTGAAATAATATTTATTTACATAGGTTCAATTTGATCCGACTGATAGTAACGACATGTTTGTGTTTGAAACTATCAAGCATAAGGCTGCTAATAACACCAATGACCTTGAGCGAATGGGCTTTCTTTGTTTTCTCCAGCTCCGCGCTTTATGTGAAAGAAGTGATGGCCCACGTAGTCGCTGACCGCCCGCGCCGTTCCGCAAGACACGTTGTTTTGCTACAGAGTAATAATACTCCAGAGTAGTATAACTTGATTTTTTACAATATTTTGTTTTTCAACTCAAGAATCACTAAAGTATAAATAAAGTATCTTTGTTTCTTGTAATTTACAAATACGGAGATAAAGGCGTTTGTCTCCGTTGTAAAACTACTAATTGTGGATCACAGAATTTATTTTTCTTATTAGATCATTGCATTTTGTCAGTAAAAAAAGCAACCACTACGATAACCTTCGTATTTAGCTAGTATGTACTTAAGAGTGCTATTTAACTACTAAAAATATTATTCTCTTACAATCACAGTGATTGTGCGTGTGTAGTTGTTGTGATATTATTATTATTAAACTCTTTATTAGCTTTCAAACACATATAATTAAATACATTTAAAAATATAAAATATGGAGATCCACCAGTATCGGGTGCAGGGACCAAGCTACCGGTTGTTAAGGCTCCAGAGATTGCAACCTGCAATCTGCAAGCAGCCCTGTCTTCTGTATCTGAACCGTCGTTCCAACCAGCTCACGCAAGCCTCTTAAGATGTTGGTCGAGGCTCTTAAGAGCAAGACTATTCACTGTAACCACTATCGGAGCAATGATCGCCGAATCTACATCCCACATGTCGTGATCCAGATACTTGATCTGTTTGTCTTTTTCAGCTTTCATGAGATTATCATCATGTGGGATGGTGACGTCGACGATCATTACAAGGCACTCTAATCGATCTATCACCACTATGTCAAGTTTATTTAACACAACAATCGTCCTGTCAGTAATGATAGATCGGTCCCATACAATGTCACGCAACCATTCTAGAGAACCGGCTCAGGATTATTATATATTACCTGTAGTACGGAACTTCGACGTCCACAAGTTTGTACCGCAAAGCAAGTTGCTGGTGCATGATCCTAGCCACTTGGTTATGTCTGTGCAAGTTCTCTCCATTAGCTAGACGCGAACAGCCGGAAACAATGTGCTTGAGAGACTCACCAGGCCAATGACATGCCCGACATATGTCGATACATCCCGCAAGATATACTTCCGGTAGTTCTTCGTCTTGATAACTTCATCAACAATTGCACAAACAATTAACAAACACTTCGGTTTCTCCGAAAAATCACTTAAGCGTAGCCAGGCCACGGAAGCAGTTCGGTTCGTATTATTATTAGCTAAATGGTTTTTTTAAAGAAAGATAACCATACCCTCGAGCTTCTTATTTGGAAGAAGTGCATATAATTCTTTTATACCTTTTCATTCATATCTAATCGGACCTTAAGAATGTCACTGGTTTTTAACCAAACTACTATAAACTATTACAAAGTGACAGAATACCAAAGTACCGGGTTTTTCAATGAGTTTTGCAAACTTTTTGTTAAATAAAGGTTTAAATTATATTTCAGGATATTCTCAGCACTACGAGTAACAACTATGGTTTTCAAAATTCAACTTCGTGTTTAAAATTTCACCAGTTTCTTACGTTTTGTAATGAAACAGGATATGATTATAAATATAGGCCTATTATAGATATTATATTTCGAAATACAAGCAGTAGGTAGGAATAATTATTTATAAAGATGAGTCTTGACATAAATAAGCTACAAAGAAAATATTATAATTGACGCAGATGACGAGTGTTGCCTCAAGAGATTAGAACAACAACCTTGGTCAGTTACTCGTGATGTTGCGCATACTTTGTCGATGTACGAGATAGTTTATTCGAAGGTCCGAGCCGATGCTCACGAACTGCCACAACCGATACACTATATTTATTATATATTATGCGAAAAACTTCATCGACTAAACATAAAATGTCTGTACAACATCATATTTTGTTTTGTCTGGCCACGTTTACTTTAGTATCTATAGTAAGTTCATATAAACTTAGGTTACTAGAGAATAGTGTATAGAAACCTAAATATTTAAATTCAAAACTTTCAATATTAATTTTCGAAATAGGAATTTAGGCAACCAGGTTTTTAGGTAAGTTACGGCCAGTTCATTGAATTATTCGTAACTTATTTTAATTCACAAGTTGTTCGTATTGCGTGTTAAAAATTTAAATATTCTCTTCGTGTTAGGGCGGATCGCAGCAAAACCACGTGAACACAATGCCTGAGTAACATTTAGTATTCAATCAATCTATCAGTATTCATTTATTAATACTATTTACACTGAATGTAAAAATAGTGGCTTATGTCCAGATTTTCCTTAAGATACAAGAATTCTTACTTTTAGTAGGTATTGGTAAATGACAATATTATTGCATGTAGTTCCCAGTTTACGTGTAGAATTTAAGTAAGCAAAGTAATGCTGTTTTCACACGGTTTGCTATTTTATCATAAAAGTTGTTTTTAAATTCACACTGTTTTTAAATTTATAATGCGTTAAAGAATACTTTAAATAAAAATTAGATGTTCTAGGCTGCTCCAAGCGATCAAAAATCATGTAAAATCTTATGTCCATTACTCTAGTTATTTTTTAGACCCGCCGCTAATATTTATGCAATGAACTTGGTTCTATGACATAATTTGCGTTGCAGATTTATATTACAACGATTATTTACAATGATTAAGGTTTACTTAACTTATTAATATACAACTTATTAACAATATACAATCATATCTGTTATGTCATAACAGATATGATTGTATCCCTATTGTTAATAAGTTGTGCTACAGGGTTCCCACTAGAACCCATTGCCGCAATCCTACCCAATTATTTGCAACTACTAAGTGCCGCACCAATGCAGGTAAACGCTCACCATTATATCGACTTGTACATTCCTACAATACAAATTTTAATACTATCGATATTATGGTAGCGAGACCTAGTACATTTAAAACATCTCTGCTTAATGCACAGCGCAGTGGTAACTGATCAACTTGTCGATAGTAGATATTTAAGTTATATACATAGTAATAAAAAAAATAGTGTAAAATCTTATAATTATACCTAAACCTCAATAAAGCTAATTGTAAAAAATAAATAATAACTAACCTAACCAATAGCATAAAATTTCTTAAAATCATGTAAAATATGAATTAAGAAAACTATTTTTTTTTGATAAGTATATTAAATATATATAAGTTATTATTAGATAGATATACTTACACAATATTATCATTGTCATCTGGTAAACATTTTACATAATTAAACTAGTTTAAACTCTCAACACGCATGTACTAGAATTTACAGTAATTTGTGGTAAATGATGCTGGTGTTAAAACTAATAATTTAGATTTAATTACTGTTTAAAACTCTGTGTTTGACACTGTTTTTTTACCCAAATAATTAAAAACAAAAATAAAATACTTTTAATTGGTCGGCGTTTCAAATTGCAGCTTGACATAACAAGCATTTTACTAGTAGTGCAATATAAATAGAGCAATACAATTATTAAAACTTCACTCACGACTACGGAATCTTGACCTATCTTATTCTTACTAATTCTCAATAACCATAGATCTATAACCTTCGATGTAATGCAATAAATAATCTCGTGACATTAAAAGTTTTAAAAAATGTTGTCAAGGTCTCCGTCAAGACATTGAACTATGGAGCGTACGGTCTGATGACCGAACGCAATCAAAAACTATTGGCAAACGCTGTTAGGCAATAAGTTCAATGTATTAATAAAAATAGGCTAGAAAATATTCAACGCCTTACCATCTTATCTTGAAATTTGTTGTTAGGTTTTACTTACGATGTCCGAAAATCTCATGACAGTTATGTTCAAGATAAAGATCTACGTTTTAAACAATAAAATTTCATACTAATACAGACAGCGGATGGTAATCCTCTTTTCTACGAAATATCACCTTTATATTCTGAAAGAAACAGGTGATGGCCAATAGGTACAATAGACTCTTACAAATATACTGTAACTAGCTTGCCGCGGCGCGGTTTCACCCGCGTCTTGCTTACTGCTGTGCTCCCGTCGCCAGTAGCGTGATGTTACATAGCCAATAACCTTCCACGAGAACTGGGCTATCATACGCAAAAAAAGAGCCGGCTGATAGTTCCAGGGATCAGAGCGTTCAAACAAACAAACTGTTCCGCTTTATATAATAGTATATATACTATAATGACACGCATGAGGTCATGTTCGATTGCTCTTAAACGTTACACCAAATCTCTTTTGTTAGATGAAACATTTGACTATTTTTAGACGATTTTATCATTCGAGACGAATGCGTTTTTATTATGTTACTGTCGGTCATGGTAAGAACAACACCATATTCAATAACGTACAATTCCAATGGAATTTAGAGTTACAACGTGATAAAACAATGTATAAGCTTATATTGTTTGTGGTTGCTATTACAAATAAACACTGTGGGTTGACCTAAAGCTTTTCTAACTTTCTTTACTTTCATACCACGCTGTGTTAGTGACACAGCACTTTGTGAACAAGGACGTAGTTTAGTTAATACTTTATAAGAAGACTAAATAGAGTGCTCTCGAGTGTGTGAATTCCGTTGTCTTAACTGTTTATGGACAAAAATACCTCATTAACTGCACCGTTGGTCTAGTGGTTAGTGTAATTGACTGCGACGCCGGGTGTCGTGGGTTCGATTCCCGCGGAAGGCAAATATTTGTGTGATGAACATTAATTGTATTTGTCTTCAGTCTGGGTGTTTCCTATGTATTTTAAGTGTGTATTTACAAAAAAAATGTATGTATATGTATTATATTTCAGTTATCTAGTACCCATAACACAAGCTCTGCTTAGCTTGGGACTAGATGACATTGTGTGATAGTGTCCACATATTATTACTATTATTTATTATCTTTCAAAACGATCAAAGTAATGATATCAAACAATACAACTCGGTACTTTAATCCTTTATTAGATTATACTCTATCTATACTCTAATAAATAAGCGGCAGAGTTTGTTTGTTTGTTTGAACGCGCTAATCTCTGGAAGTATCAGTCGGATTTGAAAATTCTTTTTGCGTATGATAGCCCAGTTCTCGAGGTTATGTAATATCACGCTACTGGCGACGGGAGCAGAGCAGTAAGCAAAGATACGGGTAACACCGCGCCGCGGAATGCTAGTCCGATATAAGACTATCTTAACTGGTAGTTTAGGTTTATTCTTTCAGAATATTCTGGAGTGTTCTTAATTTATACTTACTCGTACATACATAGTGGAAGAACGGTGTGAATCTGATTACTGCTTACATATTTCGGTAGTAATAAAAAAAAAGAAAATAAACGTTTTGTTTTTGTGTCCCGTGATGTGCTTGATTAAAAATAGTAATCGGAATTGTATCAGAATAAGAAATCATGAAGTGTAAATAAATAATTTCTTAATGATTGATGATCTTTTTAATGGGTTCTCGACCGGTACAGCCCTAGCTTAAAGGCAGTTTTATCCTTAATTACTTATTGAAGATAAATGTAGCTAAAAGGCTAAAAATAACCCTTAAAACATACATAAACATCACCATCTCCATCTGATTGGAAAGTATGGAAGCAAAGCACACCTTGTAACGACATTAAATAACAGTAGAATGAAAAATGTAAAGCACGTTATACGAGTATGAACCTTTAAAAACACGTTGCGAAACTAAACACATCCAATGCCGCGGGCACTGAGAACTTATAAGCGAATGCCTTGTTTTTTTGGAAGGCATAAATGAACAATTACCTAATATTTTGTTATTTCCTGATTAATTGCATTAGATTATAGAAATTTAAAAGGTATGAATAATATTATTTACCTGTTTTCACCATAAACGTGGTAGTTGACAGCTCGCGCCATGAGGATCGCGACCATCGGCCTGAGCGCCTTGCCCTGCCCGTCGAAATAATATGTGGCTATGGTGTTCAGTTCTGGTTGGTTGGTGTTACGCTCCAGCTCCTGTCGATCAGAGGGGCTACAGTCGAGTTGGGATCCAATCTCAATACATAATATCAAACAAGAAGGTATATCAATTACAATGAAACTTATAATTATTATTTAAAATATCACAGTAAAAAAGGTGCTAACTAATACTAGTAGTATATAAGATGATTCTCATCTTATATACTACTCGTATTACTTAGCACCTTTTTGATATGATAAGAATCATCATCGGTGATCATAGACCTTCCTTAAGGACTGCCACAAAGACTCATTCAAGCAATCTGCATTCAACTACTCTCCGCTAAATGTACATAATAACACTAAAACCGTGCTAACAATCACATGTTAATAAAACGAATCACGTATTCTTAAAATGATTAAATTATATTTAACAACTTCATATGAAGTGGTTTCTGATTTTTTTTTTTTTTTTTTTTTATATTATAGCCTACCAAAGTGACTCCACTCCGCCTGATGGTAAGCAGTCAGTGGAATCCAGAAGTGGCGGCCACTGTACCAAAAGCCATCGTCTTAACTGCTGGTATGGTGGCCTCCACTATGGCGGCTGGGAATGGGGATAGGGGAACGGAATGAGGGAGGTGAGGAAAGAGGAAGGGGGAAATTGGGCCTCCGGCGCTCTCACTCACCGAACGAAATGCAGTAGTACGGATACTACTACTCTTAAGTCGATCTTCTATGAGAGGGTAGTACTTCCCCGGACGATTCGGCCCATTCATGCTGAAATCAGCGTGGATCTACTACCGTAACATTTTTAATCAATATATTTAAAACAGCATTTTTACTTACAGGTGCATTAGATTTATTTTTAACATACACTAATGTATGCCAAAAATAGATCTAATGCGGGGTGCATTCGATTTATTTATGGCATACATTAGTGTATGTATTACGTATTGTGCTTTCTTGTTTAAAAATATTTACAATTTCGTTGTACTGATAAATCGTGTAAAGCCTCTGCAAATTTATATTTTAGTATAGAAAATAATATTAAATTAAATCCATTATATTGTGACAAAGCCATGTACTACAATCAAATGTGCTACGCGTTCGTAGAGGTTGCTACGAAATTATGCGAAGTCACCGACCGATGGCCAATTCATACAAATATTTAACCGCACTTGTGGTGTAGCAATTTATGTGCTAATTTCACCTCTTATTTGTAACATCGCGCCTTGTAACCTTGATTTGTAGAAGTACCGTGTTTAAATATATGTTCTAGTATCATATAACTTCAAAAATTATGATGACTGTCGTATATATACGTAATTACGGATTATTCCCATCTGTCATTGGGCGACAGATGGAAAAAAAAAAGTCGATTTAACAATTACAGCATCTTTTTCAATAAGATAACCAGACGTGGAATTGATTTAAATTTCGCTAGCCATGTACCTACTCCTTATGCTGTAAATGTCAGACACCGAACCAAAGGCCCTAGGCAAGTAGCATAGATTTTATTCTATTTATAGAATAGAAAAAAAATTATGGGGCTGACATAAGCTAACGACTATGTTGTTAGCATGTGTCAATCCCATAATTTTTTTATCTATTCTATAAATAGAATAGAAATCTATGCCACTTGTCTAGGCCTTCAGATCTGACTACTAATAGAAAATACTAATAAACATTACCACTTACTTTTGTCTATTCGACATAATCGGATAACTCAACAATTTCTTAATCGCGTTTAATTATTAAAATTAAATGTTAAACTTGCAAAACTACTACGGTAGGTAAACCACGTGAGTTTATTGAACTTTCTCGACAAAATATTATTTTTTTATTAATATGAAGATGAAGGTGAAACCTTTTATTTTTATTAGATTTAGTTTACATCTGTTCACCTTAGCGTTGTCATTATGTACAGCGGTCATATCATATAAAATTCTGGGATAAACTACCGATTACGATATTTCAAGAGCTCTGTTTCACACACATGGTTTAAAGAGGTCACTAGTGCGGTAGGTAACGACTTTATCGAATCCCAGACATTGGAAAAGTCCAAATGTGGTGATCGCTAATTTACTCATCTTACTCCCTAATCATAAGACTTCTACTAGCCTGTAGAGAATTCACGCCTTTAGTTTAATCGGTCGCAGTATGATTAGATTCTTTCACGGTCTAGATAATTTGATACTGCTATATATCTGGCTTTAATTAGGTAAACCATTAATAATAATTGTGTTTCTACGGAGTTTCAAGGCTCATTCGTATCTAGGACGGATCGCAGCGATGTGAGTTGTCAAAATTGTTACGCATAGGTTTTATTTCTATAAACTCATAAACCTGTAATTTATATTGTAGCATTTATTAGGTGAATTCAGGTCAATAAACCACGGTGACATTTTATATTACATTTTGCCGTAACTATTGGACCGTTTATACTTGAAAATAAATGAAAAAACTAACAGTAAAATTTTGTACTATTGTATACAGAATAACTAGTATTGTCCCCTAATGTACCTTTTTGAAAGCGTATTTGTCTTTAAACATTTATTAAAAGTACTTATATTTTGTGGTCTATATGACTACTATACCTATTTACCATACATCGCTTTATGATAAAGATTATGGAGATCGCAAACGGAAGCCGCAGCAATCTTACAACAGAGATAATTTGCAACTGCCTGAAGGACTCGGTGGTGTTTTCAGCTAGGCAGTGTGGTAACCACCATCGGCTGTACGTTGACGCAAGCTTGATGCAAGTGTCGTCTTGCGGTCTCTGACAATGAATTTCGTCAATGCTAATGCAATTATGATTGTTGAATATCAAATTTTGTTGTTAAATGTAAATATTATGCCTCAATTTAACTAGATTTACATACATTGTTGTACAAAAACAAACATAGATAAATGAGAAACTTAACCTTAACAATAAATTGTTACACGTCACAGTTAAAACAAAGACCTTAAAAGACATAATGTATTAGCTCATTTACAATAATCATTGAACATGAATATAAATTGGCTACCTAATAAATTACTGTTTTACAGACGAACAAACAAAAAAAAACTGTATTCCTTCTTTTAGGTAAACAGTAAAATTTATCGCAATTTAATAAATTATAAACAATGTTGTGGTTAATTTGTACTCTCAAATCGTAAGCTACTTAATTATTAAAAGTGAACTAAATGGTAAGTTTTCTCACGCTATTATTGGCAGCCATCTAAAGCGGATCGAACATTGCTGACTCAATGTGCCATACTTTGCGTCTCGCCCCGCACTCACAAGCGTGGATGCGTGTTTCGCCGCATGTAGACGCGTGATCTGCATGAATGCGCGTGGATGCATTTTCGGTGTGTTTGACTGTGCGTGTTTTCTATACAAACGGAGACACTTACAAGCACGAAAGAACACGCACTCCCGCACCACGCTGAATCATGCGGGCTAGTGTGCGAATGGCCTAAACTAGATTTAATAAGTCTAAACATAAGATCCTAACCTAATGAGTTTAAATGGTAACAATGGTACTAGTGATAGTAGTAGTACATCATGGTACAATATGAGCGCGGTTATGAGTATATACTTATCAGAACGTCACACTCACTACTATGGCGTTGACCTTGACCGGTGACCGAGTCAGGTGGTTTTGATCATTCAAGAATAATCAACATTATCACTAATATTTATTAGCATACGCGTTTTTTTTAACTCTGTGTAGTATACATATTAAAATAAATATGTCCTCTGTCCTGGCTGACGATAGATTTACTGTACACATTCAAATCATTATGCAGACAAGTTGCGAAACCCGAGGTCGGTACACACCGAGATCCATCGACCTATTAGCTATTCGGCTTAAGCGTAGTAGCATCGCACGTCTGTTTAATCACTAAATACGATGTGTACCCTACCTTACTCTATTATCGTTTACTTAGGGCCGTCAAGTGCACAAGCCAAGTATAAAAAATAACGCAGCAATTTGCTATTGGTATAATAAGTAAAAAGAATAAGTGTCGCTTTATTTTTATTTATAGTTATAATATAATTTATAAAGCAAGCGCGGAAAGTTAATGGATATTTTATAACGTTATATTACATTTTGATGGCACATAGAACATTAAAGCAATAAACTAGATTTACCAACCATTTTAATTTTATACGCGAACAAAGCTTTGTTGTGTAAGAAATAAAAGACAGCAAGGACGGTTGATAAAGATTAAACTTTGGCATCTTGGACCAGTTTTTTAACGTATAATTATTTAAAAATATCATAGTAGGTACAGTTCAAGTAATAAATCTAGTAAACGTAAGCGATTAAAGTAAAAAGTAAAAAGTTATTGAAAGTACCTGTGAGTCCCGTAGATTCTTTTATTTTTTTTACAAAATCACAACTTGTGTAATATTATATTTTATACATGTTTCTTTTTGTTGAGTGAGTCCGTCACGGTCAAACGGAAATGATTTACAACATAATATTATGTTTAGAACACACTTAAGTAGGTTAATTGAATGTAGAATTTAATGTAGACAAGCTAGTGATCGTATATGTTACGATTTGAAGCGATGTGCCTTTCTGACGTATTTCTATACTAGCTTTCCTCAGCACGGTTTTACCCGCGTCTTTGCTTATTCCTCTGCTCCCGTCGCCAATAGCGTGATGCTATCTACATAATATATATATAACAGCCTATAACCTTCTTCGAGTGCTGGGCTATCACACGCAAAAAGAATTATTTAAATCCGACTGGTAGTTTCAGACATTAGTGCGTTCAAACAAACAAACAAACTCTTCCGCTTTATATAATAGTATAGATTGATTTAATATTTTTGCCACAATAGTTAAACTTAATACTATATTATTCATTCACAATTAAATAGTTACTTTAACAAAAGTATATAATTCTCTTATTTCCTTTTAATACAAAACAAATGCTATACAGAGTGTATACGACGGTATGACATTAAATGCAATTACGTATAGTATGTGACATTATAAAGCGACACAAAAAAAAATCAACTAAATATCTTCAATAGTTTAGACACAGGACAAATTTTTTAATTTCTTTAATTCTAAATTAACACTATGTAAGTACGTCAAACGGTCACTGACTTAAGTCATAGTCCACGTCGAATGATAAACGTTGCCGTTCATTACAGTTCACTGAACTTGTCATAATAAAATGGTGTATTACTTCGTTACTATTAAAATATTATTTATTTTGTTAGAAAATTTCAAATTTTTGTTTTTCGTCAAATTACTTTTGTGATTAATTAGAAATCATTATATGGGCTAGTAACACCTGCCTTTTCATTTAATGTCAAACCGTCGTATACACTCTGTATAGTTCGTCAAATCCAACTCGGCTGGGCAGCGTTCGGGAAGCTACAACATGTCTTCTCGTCCGCACTGCCGCAGTGCTTCAAGACCAAGGTCTTTGACCAGTGTGTGTTGCCAGACGGAGCAGAGACGTGGTCGCTAACTATGAGTCTTGTCAGAAGGCTCAAAGTCGGCTGAGGGCGATGAAGCGGGCTATGTTAGGTGTCTCCCTGCGCGCTCTTTTGAGAAACTAAAGAAATCCGCAGGCGAACCAAAGTAACTAACGTGGCTCGCAGAGTTACTTCTCTGAAGTGGCAATGGGCAGGACACATAGCTCGAAGAACTGACAGCCGTTGGGGCAGAGAGGTCCTAGAGTAGCGACCATGAACCGGAAGACGCAGCGTGGGCAGATTCCTCACAAGGTGGACCGGAGACCTTATAAGGGTGGCGAGCAACCGATGGATGAGGGCGGCAAACGACCGGCCACGGTGGCGAAAATTGGGGGAGGCCTATGTGCAGCAGTGGACGTCTTTTGGCTGATATGATGATGATAGTTTTGCAGCAAACATATTAGATTGGTTGGCTCATGCGCAAAACGTCTCTTTCGCAAAATGTCCCCTGGTCGCAAAACGTCTTTTTCGCAGAATGTCTCTTTCGCAGAACGTCTCTTTCGCAGAATGTCTCTTTCGCAAAATGGCTCTTTCGCAGAATGTCCCTTTCGCAGAATGTCTCTTTCGCAAAATGTCGCACCAGGGACTTAAGAATAAAATTGCGATTTTCAAAACAAAATCATTTATTAAAATTATAGAATAATTATGTAGTCAAAACTTTGGTACCTACTTAAATTTACTTAAGTATTCCAAATAACGCGCGCGACATTTTGCGAAAGAGACATTCTGCGAAAGGGACATTCTGCGAAAAAGACGTTTTGCGACCAGGGGACATTTTGCGAAAGAGACATTCTGCGAAAGAGACATTCTGCGAAAGAGACGTTTTGCGACCAGGGGACATTTTGCGAAAGAGACGTTTTGCGCATGAGCCGATTGGTTTTATAGGTTTTATATCATGAGATAACCTATCCTATAATGCCATCAAGTAACAATTGATAACTAATAAGCCGATCATATTAAAAAATATAGTAGAAGTATTGTCATACAGGTGCGATGTAAGTCTGCACTTTTATGTTCTTTGATACTAATCTTGGTAATAATTCGTTCCGTCCATGATTTGCACAAAATTACTTACATTATGTTGAAACACTCGCATAAATACGTATATAATAAGTTTTAAATTTATCCAAATTGCAGCATATGTTATCATCATTTAAGCTTTTAGACATCGACTACTAAAAATCTCTCTACTCCCAAGTACTTTGACCGATTTTGAGCTGTCCTCATCCATCGGTTGGCCGCCACCTTTATTAGGCTATCACACCACCTTGTGAGGATCTGGCCCACGCTACGCTTACAGCATATAATCATACAGTTTTGTGTTTACCTTAACAATAAGTAAACAAAAGTAGATCAGCATTGTACTTGCAACCTAAATATCTGGGTAGTGTTTCTATATATGATAACGGTTTGTATTAGGATGGAAGTAAGTAGTATTTCGAACGTAAAGACAACCTAACCTTACAAAAAATTCTGAATACCCTACATTTCTTAGTTAATTTGCTGTTTTAATTTTCACTATTGGCTTAATTCACTTAATTAGCATCTAATTAGCATTAGATACACCAACTCGATAAGAAATATGGCGAATTTTTACTGGTTAAGAAACAAACAAAAACAGAAAAATATCTTTTAAACCTATCTTTGTTTGGTTACTAAAACTCGCATAAGGATGCCTAATATTTTATTAACAACACATTTTCACACAATAGACACTTGTACATTTTACGAACGTTTACTAAAAATATTTGTATAATACTGCTATTAAATATCTTATTGATATTACTGTTTTATGGCAAATAAATTTCAGGCATACGACCAAGGCTTTATATCTTAGATAATACATAGGTAACAACGTATACAAAACAAACAATGACATTCGTCTTTTTATACATAAGGTATAGGAAGCCAAATACATAACAGGGACGATCTAATAGGACTAATTCACAGTGTAATGTTTATTACGTAAAATACTATAAATGAATCTAAACCTTGCATATGTAACCTTTTATTCATGAAACAGTTTTACTTTTTGTGACTATTAAATTTATATGTAGTAAAACTTTAATGGTACAGGGAAAACCGTCTATATTCTAGATATTAATGCAAACATTAGGTACAAATATAACTAAAATTAGAATATGGAAGAGTTATGTGACGTCAGGTGCGCAACGTATTTTTAGCTATTGATAGTATTATTTGCTTACCTACATTATACAAGTGCTCTTATAAAATACAATTCTCGTACTAGGAATAAAGTTCAGCGTCGCCGATTATTCTCATTTGATTTAAATAGGTAGGTATAGGCACTAAACGAAGACCCACGGATCACTACGATAATATTCTTTAATCGACCCAAAGTATATTGCCGAATAAAAGTAAAATGACTGAAAATCGATACTCTTTAAATAACGTACGAAACGAAAGCGAGATGTTAAATATCATTAGCGAAAGTTTCTAACAAACTTACGGTAACTATTTCGTCACTATATTCATATTGATTTAACTTGTTATTATCATACTTTATTATCACGCTGAAACCGTTGTGTTTATTCACTTAGAGCAGAACGAAGAGTTATTTCTGTTATTTCTATAGTAAACACGTGCTACGCATAGAGCACAATAATTTCTCTCAACCATGGGGATAAAACATTCTATAGAAGACGCTATTTAGGTAGTTCTGCACTGCTGGTGAGCACCTAGTAGCTTTTAAATACTGCACATTTGATACTGCAAAAGCACTCTATTGGAAGCAGAAAAGTTTCGTGACTTTTGCTGCGAGGGATGTTTAATTGTTTTTGCGTATGATGGCCCAGTTCTTGAAGAAGGTTATAGGCTATGTAAAATCACGCTACTGGCGATAGGAGCAGAGCAGTAACTAAAGACGCGGGTAAAACCGCGCTGCGCAAAGCTAATCGCGTAATAATATCAGAGCTGTTTGTCCACCGCAGTAGGCAATATAGATTTATATAAAAATCCTGCGTAAATGCAAATGCTTCGCGCGCTATGCACACGTGTATCTGGTGTCGTAGACTTCTTGGTCTTAGGACAGAGAAATGGTTTTGTGAAGAAAAAAACACTGACAGCTTTCAATGTACAACAATACCCATCCGATACGCCACTATTTAACCTAAATTACATTTACTTGTGAGTAAATGTAATTTAGGTTAAATAGTCCCCATACTTAACACGATCCTAATAACCCATCTACACGATATTATACCATAGAATCGCTATACGACACTTTAGATCGTAACTGATGCTGAGCTTTATATCGCGACAGGAAAACATAAACATCGTATGTTCCAAAGTGAGTGTTCTAGAAAACAGTATGACATAATCCTTGACCTTCTTGTTAAACAAGCTAAATTAGGCTTTTAAAATACCGCCCAGCGAAGTGAGTGTCAACAAACAAAAGGCTCTCAATGGACAGCAAAGCCTACAGCGGTATTTTGGTAAGGCTACATTCACTTTAAATGCCTTAAAACGAGAATATAGATTTTCACGGCAAGTGTAGAGTGACATACATATCAAATAATCTAATCTACGAACTTAAAAAAATATTATAAGATGCTTATCTTAAAATATTTTTATAACTTATCGGAATAAGTTCGGTTCTTTAAATTGAACAAAATAAATATGATACAGCGATATTTCTTTAAATTATTTCCTTTTTGTCATCACAAATTTAATATCATGATAGAAACACAAACGCGAAAGTAATTAAACAAGACAGCTTACAAGTAGAACATTGTAAAGAATTTTTGCCGACATAACTCAATATTCGACTGCTTATCGCAGTGGGAGCACTTGACTTGTCTGCAAGAGATTATATGTGTTCGATTCTCACACAAAACAAAACCTACCCCCAGTTTCTGAAAGGCTGATCAACGAAAAATTAACTGGGGGTTAGTGTGATTTACAAATAGTGTGTAGTTCGCGTAGGTATATTACACCTACATAGATTTCAAAAGCTTTTTTAAATGTTATATTCCATGAACAGGGAGCAAATCTATAATAATAGAGGTTATTAAAAGGATTTTTGTTGTCGTAAAATTTAATAGGTACTGAAAATTTTACGACAAAAAAAGTCCTCGAATAACTAAGACAGTTTATTACATTTTATAATAATTATGTTTTATGATCTGGAAGTACAATAAAGGCAATACTCTATTCGGGACACAAATTTGGGTAAGATCAAGTCACCATAATGGAAACAAAATAATGAGAGTACTTGTTCTTGGTTGTTTTTGCACGCCGGGAGCTGGAAACAAGGTCAATGTTCAAGTTTAGCGTTCCAAGCCACACTTTCCATTTCCCACCCATTTGTTAGCCCACTGCCAGGCTTTAATTATGAACATAATATTTACAAGTAATAACTGTTTCTAAGCCACACGCATGTTCTTTTCACTACGTCTTCAGAAATTAATATAACATATTTCTAGAATAAAAAAAAAACTCTTTTAAAATAATCATTCTTCTGTACGTATGTAATATTATTACAGCAATATCACACGATTTTAATTTAAGTTTAAGCATTTGCTAAAATACTAGGTTCTAGGGATCTATCCAAAGATCGATCCCTACTAGAACCTATCAAACTAAAGACATCGAAGTAGTAAATTTACAATGCGTATTTTTTCACAAACGTGAAGAATGGAAGGAATCAGAAAACTCATATATTGGGGTGCGCATTTTGCTTGAGAGGAAAAGAAGAAAATAAAATAAAACATAGGTTAATAGGCACTTGCAATTACTCGTGCCTATGTTGATTGTCGATCCGGGCCATGCATTTTGTTTCATAAAAATAAGACAAGATGTAGGACAAGTTCACTACCAACAATAGCTGTTGAATTAATAACAATAAAAAGAAATTCATCGGTAGGTAATTGACAAAAGCGATACAAAATAGAACTTTAGGTCATTTCAAATCATTCTAATATTTAGTTTACTTAATGTCTCTTTCTACACAAGACAAATGCCTTATATATTATGAACACTGAATTAAGTATTCTACAACTTATTCGATAGCAAATTGGGGTGTTATTCCTTCTCCAATTATAATAATCAATTTGATACGATGCGAATCGATGGCTGGCCGCTAATAAAAAAGCGCATACCATTCCAAAATTAGACAAAATCCGAAACACTTTACACCAGCCAATTACAAGATCCGTATTGCAAGAGACTGTTCAAAAAATGCACGTACATACAGTAAAGTTGCCCAATCATATAACCTCTGTAATCTAATATATCTTTGAACATGAAAAATGATTACCGCGCAACAAAAATAAACATAAAACTAAGGTCAGAACATCGCATTAGATCCGCCTTTTACTTCAAAACTGAGATATATGAACTAAGATGGATTTAAAACTGGAAATCAACTGATATGTTAACTGAGACGAAGGAAACGATAGTGTAGAAATACGCAGCCCGTCAATACAGCATTCACACAGGGGGCCTAGTTATAGACGAGTTTTCCAAACAGAAAGTAGGCAAACGAGCACTAGCATCACAAACAGCGATGATACGGTAAGACCGCTGTCACCAACCTTACCAACCTGCATTCTTTTACTATGTATACTACTAGGTACAACAATATGCATCAAACCGCGCCAAAAGTTTACACCCTAAAATTGTTTACAAGAATTAGGTCTACACTATTGATGTAACTACTGCTTGAAAATTAATTTTACAAATTGAGACGACATACTTTTGCAGAATAAATAATTATGTATATTCTGAAAGAAACGCACTTGTCAAAGTGGTTAGTTTATTTATAAACTAGACGTCAGCCCTCGCTTAGCTTCGGTATCAAAAGTTTGTCGCACAACGCCTATTGAAAATATCTATGCAATAGTATCGTATTTACAAAGGCGCTTAAAATATTGGAATTTTGTAAGTGACTGAATAAATATGTGAAACATAATAAAATATAAATATAAATAAATAGAAATATTTTTTTAAACTGGTTGCGTAGATCTTGAGTTAAATCGGAACATATAAACAAACAAACATACAAAAAATCAAATCTTTTCTCTTTATAATATTAGTTTAGATAAATAATTATCGATAGAAAGAAACAAAAATGTAGGTACGTAAAGAACTAAATCAAATTATGATTTTGATTAACAGAATTAAAACTTTAATCGTTTTTCCTTTACAGGAAATTTGCGTCATCCACTTGCTAGGCCTTTGTTTCTTTCCAGAATTGTCAACATTTTTTCTTTACGTTTAATAAACAGTTTTAGGTCAACTTAATTTTATTGCTAAAAGGGTCTACTCGTTTTAGAAATTATCATAAAGTGCCATACCTATTTACCCGACGACGTTTCGGTCGACGACCGTGGTCACGGGTTGACTTATATAATAGGTATACCTTATACTAATTTCTAACACGACTAATTTCTAACACGAGAAGACCCGTTAAACAATAAAGGTGTAAAAGTTTGTCTGTGTTTGTGTATTTGTTACCACTCAGCGCCTAAACGGCTGAACCGATTTTGATGAAAATTGGTATGTAGATAGTACTAGATAGATTAGGTGGCGGAGACAGACATAGACTATTTTTAGCCACAACAAAACATATTTCGCGCTAGCGAAGCCGTGGGGCGCAGCTATTTTTAATATAAATTTATCTCAGATTGAAGAAAGAGCGTCATACATTTTATTACAATATGACATCATGTGAAACGAAAGCCAAATAAATTAGTTCATTACAAATACATAAAATATATTTTATTAACAAAAACGTTACTGCTTTTTGACGACGCCGCGACGCTATAACAGAAACGTTTGCAGACACCTACTGACTTTGAATTGTGCGTTCCAAATAACAGAAAAACGAATTAATATCAAATACAATGGAGAGGATATCATTAACTATTAACTTGCCTGGGTTTAATATGAATAAAGGTCATGCCACATATACGTACGCAATATGAACTACGAGTACATTCGTTTTTCAATGACTAACTTAACATCATACAAAATTGCTGAAATTATGATTACTTTTGTAACCATAAATAACATTGTAAGTATGCGATAATATATAATAACGAACTTGATAAAATCAAGTACTTGCCTAGTATAAATTAATACGCGGCATAGTAAATTAAGTTTCATTTAAGTTGGTATAAGTACGTTCTTCTTTCGTACTTCCTCTCCAAGTATATACTTGGAGAGGAAGTCACTAATAAACATTCCTTAACATTTCACAGTGGGCGGCAATCCCCTCTTCGATTCTGGCATTAAGTAATTACAACTAAGTAAAGCGCTTTAGCATCTAACTGACTGCAATTCAGCGCGTAATTCGCGTTACGGTGAACAGCATTGTGTACTACAGATCTCAATTACCGTCGATGCGCGAATTGCACAAGCCGAGCTGACCAACGTGCTAACACGTCGTGACTTTGACACAATTGTTGATCAATGGATACACAGCGGACGAATGATTGTAAAGTTCCCTTTATACACATCATCATGATACAGTAATTGCCAAATTAATTTACTTTAAAAAAAAAAAAAAATATTTCATTCATTCAATTGTTTACTGTGTGAACTATTGAAAGACATATTTTATTAGACTATCACTTCATTGAATTAAATTGTTAAACCGTAGTTATTTCTTAATCTAACTGCAAATTAATTACCTATTTACACGTATGCATATAAAAAGTAACCCAATCATTTACTTACCGATCTGATGTCTTCATATATTCCGTTCAAATCATCCTCGAGTAAGCGGTAGGGGTCAACGATCTGTGTGCCGTAGTCTGGTAGAGAGCCAGTGCTTGTGCTCTGAAGGCTGGAAGCCAAACGGCGCGCCAGCCCGCTGGTAGCAGCCGTGTTGATGCCGCCTGTGCCACATGATGGGCTGCATGTGCTCACTCTCTGTAATACAAATATTATATTTAGTACTAAATAAACGCAAACTGATAGGCGTTGGGTTTGGAAAGGTTCTAGAGTGATGACCACAAACTGGAAGACGCAGCGTGGGCAGACCTCCCAGAATGTCGACCGACGACCTGATAAGGGTGGATGGACAACCGATGGATGAGGGCGGTTCATAATTGGTCAAGGTCGCGAAACTTGAGTAGCCTATGTTCAGCAGTGGACGACGGTAATAATGAAACACAAAGTATATGATTACGCGGAGCAATCGAATTGATGTATTATATATTTTTGAACCTAGCATCATTAAAGAGATAAACTTTGATACTATAAACCAATGCACAAATCTTGCTAATAGAAAAGTAAGTTCTTGTTATTTCAGCTCAGCGGCATATCTTATTATATCTTGCCACTACTATGATTATTTAATTTGTCATTATGTTGTCTTCGCATAAAATATTACACAATTATAAACCATATTTTACTATTTTGTTAATGATGATAACTATCCAATGCATCGTAAAACTATGCTAATAAAAAATAATATTCATATATGTACATCTATACTTCTATACTGTATATTATTATATAAAGCGAAAGAGTTTGTTTGTTTGAATGCGCTAATCTCTGAAACTACCGGTCGAATTTCAATAATTCTTTTTGCGTATGATAGCCTAGTTTTTTAAGGAAGGTTCTGGGATATGTACCATCAAGCTACTGGCGACGGGAGCAGAGCAGTAAGCAAAAACGCGGGTGAAACCGCGCGCGCCACGAGAAGCTAGTGTAGATAATAACTGGCTATTAGCACCTTATATTATGTTATGATGTAGTTACCATATACAAATACCTAATATTATTTATTTATTTATTTATTTAAAAACTTTATATACATAACAGTATATTTGGTGGACTTAATGCCTGGGGCATTTTCTACCAGTCAACCAGTACGGGTGATGCAGAGAAGAACAAAGTAGGTGCATTTAAAGTTAAAAAAAGTGAATAATAAAATACAGATTTATATAAACATACATATACGATGCTATACATATATATACATATAATATATAAAATACATATATATATCTATAATATATAAAATAATATATATATTTATACAAACACTATGGATGTAAGGTATGGTATTTATGACGAAATTAAACATTATGATGAAGATTAGTCTGCCTTTTATTTAGAATGAGATTCCGCACTCTTATCTTAAACATACAACGGTTAGTGGACATCCTGATTTCGAGAGGGAGCTCATTCCAAAGACGAACAGATTGGACAGAGAAGGAAGAGCCCACAAAGTTAGAACAGTGAGAAGGACATTGAAGAAGTAGATTGTTAGAGGAACGAAGGTTTCTATTATGGTTACTACTTAAATACTGAAAATACTCCAGTAGATAAGAGGGAGGAGTAGGAGAAGTTAGGAAAGAATAAAGGGTAGTGAGAGTACGCAAACTACGGCGCTGGCGAATAGTTAACCAATTCAGCTGGGAACGATATGTAGACACGTGGTCATACTTTCGAAGATTAAAAATAAATCGAATGCAGTTATTGAGAAGACGGTCGTACTTGTTGAGAAAATCTGCATTCAGGTCTAAGTAGCACACGTCACCATAGTCAATTAAGGGGAAAACTAAAGTTTGTACAAGCGTCACCTTTGTCTTAGATGGGAGGAAGTTTTTGAGGCGATAGAGAGCACGAAGAGTACCAATAACTCGTTGGCTAACGCTTGTTACCTGGGCATGCCAGTTCAGGTTAGAGTCTATGTATATTCCAAGGTCTTTGACATTGTTGCTCAGCGGTATAATCGAACCATTAAAAACAATAGGTGGTAGTTGTTTAGCATTAATTATGCGTAACATATGTTGGCTGCCTAGAATGACGACCTGGCACTTATGTGGATTTACCGACAGGCCAAATTTGTTTGACCAAGTCTTAATGTAGTCCAGGTCGCTATTAATTTTGTCAACTGCCTTGGATATGTCATCAGCCTTTTCCTGTGAGTAAAGTTGCAAGTCATCAGCATATAAATGATACGCGCACTGAAGACTGAGTTATAAGATTGATAAAAATAGAGAACAAAAGAGGAGAGAGAATACCGCCTTGAGGAACACCAGAGTCTAGGTCACGCCAACTGGATGAGGATTCATCCATGCGCACTGACTGCTGTCGTTCCTGAAGATAAGTCGAGAACCATTCCAAAGTTTCAGAAGAGATCATAAAGTAGGAAAGGATGGCTATTAGGATATCATGATTGACGGTGTTGAAGGCATTGGAGAAGTCTACTAGGGCAAGAACTGTGACTTTACCATCCTCCATACCCGCCCTCACATCGTCAATTACTTTAAGGAGTGCTGAGGTAGTACTGTGGCCAGGTCTGAACCCAGATTGCAATGGGCTTAGCAGATTCTGCTGGTGCACAAATCTAGACAGTTGTCTATGTACACAGGCCTCAAGTACTTTAGAAAGGAATGGGAGTATTGATATGGGACGGAAATGGTTAGCAAGAGTAGGATTTGAGATTTTTGGGAGGGGAATAACATAGGCTTTTCGCCACATTAGCGGAAAACTGCCCATGTGGAGGGAAAAATTGATGATGTGGGAAATGGCTGGGAGAAGGTAGTCAAGGATTGGTAATAACATTCTGCGACTGATGTTATCACAGCCTACAGCATTGGATTTGATGGAAAGGATAGTCTTTCTGATCTCTTCCGCACTAACTGGAGAAAAAGAAAAGGGATTGGTGTTGGGGCGGGGTAAACCAGCTAAGTAGCCCAAGGTATGACATTTGGTTTGGTGATCAATCGGAATTGTGGAGGTGAAATGGAGGTTGAGGTCATCCAAAACAACTATCTTGAACAACTCTACAGGTCGGTGTTTGCCAATACCCAGAGTCCCTAGGAACTTCCAGATATTGGCGGGGGAAGAGGAAGCGATGTTATCGTGAATATGACGGCGTTTTGCGTCGCGTATCATCTATTATTGTAAACCTGAGTACAAGCATACATCCTATTTAATGATAAGCAATTATCAAAGGTTATGGACGTTCAGAACACTAGTCTTCATTGACGAATTACCAATTTATATAAACGTTCCACCACCAATTAGAAACTCACTTCGTCCGCGAAAGCGTCCACTATTTTACATGCCTAGAAATAGTACCGTTACTCTTTTGAACAGCCCTCTGTACCTAGCTCTGTCGCATATCAATAATATGTTACTATTCGACGAATCTTTGGATCTATTTAGTGATAAGGATGATGAGTCAATTGCATCCCCTAGTACAATCTCTTAATAGAAACTACTATGTATCTATCTACCTACTTTTATTTATTATTATAAGTCATGTACTTATGTTAAAGTTCCTACTATCTTAAATGTTGTTGCGTATAAATATTCTATTCTATTTCTTTAATAATTTTAATTTTATGTAAGTTCTTACCAATAACTTGTACGTGTGGTTTATACTGTCAGTGTAAGTTGGTGAATAAATAAATAAATAAATAAATAATTTTTTTACATAGCCATCAAATTCGTAATGAGTCGGGACGCATCAAATTAATAAACAAACATGTCTAAACTATATAGAGATAGTAGGTTTCCGGACGATTTTCGATGCATAATTCCTGAGACTTTGGTGTTCAAACTTCCAAGCGAAAGAATACCTTACACTGAGTTGGTACGCACCTACACCGCCTATCGAGTGAGAAAATCTACCACTACTAAACTATCTGCCATTAAGTTCTCATATTCGCATAGTTTATATTAGTTGAAGTAGTTAAGTTTTAATAGTATATGGCAATCATGAAGACCTTGTGAGTGACAGGCAGCTACGAGTACAAGCAACAAATTAAACACATTCCGAGCATATTATATACAGCATCTGGGTTGAGTAGCCGACATGGCACGAAGGGTGCGGCAGGTGCCCTTAACTAAGTGGCGGCAACTACGGCGGCGCGGCGGCGGCGTCGACGGCGGCAGTGACCGCGATACGTTGTTTCGCAATTCCGTTTATGCAACTGCAAGCGAGTGCAGTCCGCGCCCGATGGGCTACAACCGGCCGAATGTTGCGACACCACTACACGTTCAACCAACGCACGTATATTTGCAAGCACGAGACCATAGATGGACTCATTCGTAATTATAAATTAAGAGAAAACAATTAGCTAAACACATAATTCTTAGCTGACATATCCACCATGATGTATGAATTAATATGCACATGACAACGTTCAACTAAATTTCGTACTTGATATGCAATGTATTTTAACAATGTCACGTAGTGAGTGATCTGTTACCCATTGTGTTGTCCATGAACCCTGAATGCTACTTTCATTTATTACTTGGCTTTGCTTACATAAAATTAAATTAGTAGTAAGCCATGCTTGAATAACTGGACTTGTATAAATATTAGTGCAATTAAGGTACACGCAGGTAAGTATTGAACTGAATGTTAACTATCAATGAATTTAAGATATTTTTATAGCGACAAAATCGGCCAACATATTAGTAATCTTGTGATATTTGTTGTTAAGTTTCACAGAAACACAATCGTGCTGCGACCTGAAACACAGTAGCAGTATTTGCACACTACTATTTAAACGAACTCTTTGTTACTCACTGTACTTACTTGGATCTAGGCATCTCGTCAGTTCCAATCAATAGTAGCAAGTCTCACAATAAGTTTATACTTAATGATAGTTTACAGTAGTTTATTACCTTCAAAGTAAAGAAACTAACGAAATGTAATTATTTTAACAGTGTGGTTACAATATAGTATTTACTTTAGTGGAACCACCAACTATCAATAAATTAATCTGAAGTTGAAACTAAACGTTGTGTTGAATAGTTCGTTTATATTAAATCTTGAAAGACGTACTCCAAACGCTCGTGTGTAGGTCGTGATGAAGACTACCAGTGTTGCAATTTTTAAAGGTAAGCGTAGTACGGGTTCTAAACAAAGGATTCGCGTGTAACTAGAAATAAAAATTTTTAGTTACACGCGAAAAAGATTATAAGTGTTGAACTCGTTAACCTTTAAGCGCATAAACTTTATATTTAGGTTAAAAACAACTGCTACACTGTGCTACGATGTAGTGCTGGTATAACACAATTATATTATTTTATCTTGCACATTTTATTCATTTCTTTGGCTAAAACTCAAGAGTGTTAGAAAGCGCTATAAAGCTGATAATTCGTTTCCAGAAGTTACTGTGCCACAGACAGACACAGTACTTTCGCATTTATAATAATAGTATGGATTTGCGAAGGCATTTTTGGAACTTCAGTGGAAAATAAGCTTACGGCACATTTAATAGTAAGTGAAATTCCACCACATCCACTTAATAGTAAGTGGATGTGGGTGGAATTTCCTTGTATGAATATGTGCTTTAGATATATATATCATTGAAATGTAAGCCTATGAAGTTGAATGAACGAGGTTATTTACAATACTTATCAATGAATAACGGATTAATTATTATTTTTTAACTAGCTTCCCGCGGCGCGGTTACACTCGAGCCTACTATTGTTAACATCCTTAACTACTTATATAACATTGTACGTAACATAGAATTAAATAATTTACACATTAACGTAGACGTTTCGACAACATCCTTAATTCACTGTGACGTACGATGCGTAGCATAATAATTACTTCCATTCGATTTCACACAAGTTAAACGTTAGGGAATAACTACATACGTGGCAGAATCATGATCAAGAACTTGATAGCTTGGCACGGGCATATAAAATATACCTGTTAAAATATGTATATTCAACAGTAGATACATAATGGCCTATTAGTCATCTCTAGATAATCCAGAAATTTCTACATAATCGCCTCGCATGCAATGAACAGGGTGGTACGCATGATGACCATTAAAAGGCGTATGTGAGTTACCCACCTATCTGATATACCCAAATACATACATACATAAATACATACATACATACATACTCACTAAAACATTACCCTCCTTGACTTCGGCAGTAGGGCAAAAATTTTACAACGATATTCTTTATTTAAACTACTTTCTTCTATATGTAAGTACTATCAAACCAACTGAATCATGATCCACCAAAAGCTCATTTTGCTAATCTATCTTTATGCAAGTTGATGGAAATGCGTCTGAAGACAGATTTCCTTGGCAACGCGCTTGTTATCATTTTATTAGACATTGACATTTTACTGAGTACACTGTTGTTATGTTGGTATTCAAAACGTCCTAAGTGCATTATTAACGATAGATCTTACAAGTTTGACAGTTTTCAGTTAAAAACTTGCAAAATTGGTCATGATTCAGCTGGTTCGATAGTACCTACAGAAACCACCGCACCGCGCTTAGAACCACTCGCTAAGGACTTCAAATTTTGATTAAGACATGTTTTTCTTACAAATATTTAGAGTGTTGTATGCTGTTATAATATATTATTAAATATCCATCACCAATGATAAACGGCTCAATGTAGTAGCTAACTAACTGAAACCGTATCTGAATGATAACCCAACTGATAACACTGATAATAAGTCTATGGTGACAGAGACAAGCCCTATTTGAACTGAACTGCATGAGATATCCTATCAAGTGAACTACTTTTATTAACTCAAGCCGATTTCTATTTATTAATAAATAATCGTTTATCAGCTATTCACATATCAAAACATAGAATAGTATAGCATCACTAGTATTTCGCTTGTTTTATTATTATTTTGCAACTGTTATACCAGATATACGGTAGTAGATCCAGGCTAGTTTTAGCATGAATGGGCTGGATCTTCCGGGGAAGAACTACCCTCTCATAGAAGATCGACGTAGGAGTAGTAGTATCCGTACTACTGCGTTTTGTTCAGTGAGTGAGAGCACCGGATGCCCAATTTCCCCCATTCCTCTTTCCTCACCTCCCTCATTCCCTTCTCCTAACCCCATTCCTAGTCGCTATAGTGGAGGTCATCATATTAGCAGTTTAAGATCATGGCTTTTGGTATGGTGGCCACAACTTCTGGATTCCACAATTACGCGTATTCTTAGGTAGCCTCCAATATGTTCATCTCTTGTTGAATCTGACTCTATACCCTACTGGATCCACATCCATGCGTTAAATGCTCTCTACGAGATTCATTCATTTGTTCTCATAACAATCATAACATCCTATTCACTCATTCCTAACATTTACTACTATTGACATCGCTAAACTGTCCCTAATTTGTTCGAGAACCTACTCTTTCCATTATTTTATTAACCGACTTTAAAACTGAGAAGATTCTCAATTCGAGTGGTATGTTTTATTTTTGATTCATTTTTTGTAAAGTAGGTCATGTTTCAGACATGGTTCCATATGAATTTGAGACTCAAAGCACTTGTAGTTTCTGAGGTTTCGTGATAAGTGAGTGACCTTTCGCTTTTATATGGGACACACTGTATAGATAGAATAGATAAGGACGTTTAAGATTTATAGCGATGACTTTTAGCATCATAATTACAACATACGAATTTCAAGGAAGCAGTCCACCAAACTACATACATACCCATCAATCACATATTTATTTTAAAAATATTTACATAAATTGTCACTTGTGTCATTATTCATTCATTCAGGTAATTAAATACTCAAACAATCATAGTTGTTATTTTGTTTATTGTTGTCCAACTAGCAGAGCAAAGATATCTCAATTTCAGATTTATATTTTGTTATTAAAATATTATTTTATTAAATTTGTAACTTGTAAGATCAACAAATAATAATCATAAATACGATACTCTTTATTTGGTATTATTGTGGAAAAACTTTAAAAGCCATAATGAGTTGTAAATATAGTAGGCAGATTTATTTTTTAAGGAAGTTTAATTTTTGACAACGTTATAAATGTACAACCTTGACAAAGTGGTTAAGCAGTCGCTGTCCTTCCCCTGTCCCATTTTACTTATGAACCCGGAAGAAAAAGCGGTATTTTATCTTTAAGTCATCACAATTAATGTTCCATGATAATTTACCTACCTTCATTTAAAATCTCCATAATGATAATAGCTCTTACATTAAAAACGAAGTTTTCTAATTCGAAGTTTTATTAAGAAAAATAAATGTATAAAAATTAAATAATTGTAGGAATGAATAGGATTCCATATTTTTAAATATAGAAAAAAGTGATTCCATATTTTTAAATATGGAATTACTTTTTTTTATCAATAAGGAGGTAAACTTGCGTCCGCTTTTGGATCTTTATAATGCTCTGGAAACCTTAACCAGCAGCTTAACATAATATAGGTAGTACGATTCGGCTTAATTGATGATGGATGGTAATGATTTTTCATGCAGTCGAAATCTATACTATTATATAAAGCGGAAGAGTTTGTTTCGTTTGTTTGAACGCGCTAATGGCGCGCGACTAGCTACGTATGGAAGCTCAGTTCTCCAGGAAGGTTATAGGCTATGTAACATCACGCTAATGGCGAAGGGAGCAGAGCAGTAAGCAAAGACGCGGGTGAAACCGCGCCGTGGAAAACTAGTGATTTAATCAAGCAGTAAATCTGGGCGGCATAGATGGCCTATAGACTCGAAAAATTCTTAAATGGAGTTCACAGACCGGAATGCAAAGAGAAGCAAATCTAGTAGCAAAAGATTTCGAACCGGTCCTTTTAGAAATCGATGAAGGATATCTATATTCAACAGTGGTCGGCCTACCGATGCGATGATGATGAATGTTAAACGTCCATTCATTAAAGGCTTATTTTAAACTGTAGCATTTCAATGAAAGTTTATTCAACAAATTAATACTATAGATAAAAAGTCGGGTTATTGAAACCAGAAAACAGAAAGAACTTTGCAATTTTATTCTTGTGATAATAGCAAGATAGAAACTTCCTAACATTCTCATCTCTTCTTAGAGCTTTTACTCCCTTTAGTACTTTACATAACATTAATGATACAGTGACGTCAACACAATAACGCTGTAAATTCACATTAACAAGAAGACTAAGTAATTTGACGCTTACGTAATTGTAATGAAAATATTGAATGTGTTAAACAAATAAAGGTAATAAAATTAAAGTCCGTATGGGTTTACCGCATGGTGTGTGGTCTCGGTTGGCGTCAGGGGCGACTATGGGCTGTTACATGACACCTGTCTTACCTTACATCTTACCTTAACTTATATCAAAATAATAAATTTTCAATTTATAAATTAACAATATAAAAAAATTCACATTTTTCGGGTCCTCAACATTCATTAATCACTATTGTTATTCTTTATTACTACAAATCGCACATCGTGAATAAAAGGAATGGCTCGAATTCTTCGATAGTTCTTTCTACTACCCTAGCGTAAACGAATATTTCATCATTATAATAATGAATGTACGAAATAATGAATTTGACTATGACCAAACAGAATAGACTCACATCTGATCTTATTGACCAAAATTCGGAACGTGTACAAATATACGTTGCATTCATATACAATTAGCAAAAGCAAAAAACAAATCCGTGTTCAATGTAAATGATGAACAACATAGTCACACGTAAAATTGCATGTGTCCGCACAACGCACTGGACGCACATAACAATTAAAACACGATAGAAAGTAAGCGTTTCGAACACTCGCGCATGAAAGACACCAAGCTTAAAATAGAAGTGAACACCAATGTACACGTACGCATTAACCGAATTATAGACGCTATATCAAATAATATTAACAGCTTATACCAAGCCAGACTACTAATGGTTAATATTATGTGTGTAATTGTGTTTAAGAATGACGCAAAGGGTAATTGTAGTAATTTGCAATCAGGATTACCTACTTATCATCAGATGGAAGATGATTTAATTATAAGTAGTAACTACTGCTTATAATATAATATCACAACAACTACACACAACGCCATCTAGACCCAAGGTGAGCATATATTATAGCTTGTGTTTAGAGTTCTAAAATACAGATATTCATAAATACTTTTTTAAATATATACATATTATACATAGATATACCCAGACCAATGCAAATAGACATGTTCCTGCACACCAATATTTGCACTGAGCGGGAATTGAAACCGCGACCTCTACGTAGCAGTATATACACAAAAACACCGAACCACAGAGGCAGTCAAAAACAATATAAACTGCTCTGAAGCGTTGGCCAGCACCAAAGTACTGTAAATAAGTGAAATTTATATGAATTGGGACCTGTTTCTTATTGTAAATGGCGGCAGTGTAGTCCATTGATAAAAGGCTTGGCTGTGTCCCTATACATCACCGCTGCCGAAAAATTAAAAAAAAAAATTATCATCAATGTAATTTGCTATCTTATTTCACTCGCGAATATTGTTAGTGCTTGCGATTACTGAAATATTTTTCAAAATAGAATTACGAGTAATATCAAAAGATTTAATATCAAAATAGATGTAGCCTTGAGACCATAAAAAGTTTAGCTCTGAATCAAAGCAACGGTTTTCAAACGTTTATTATGCACTCTCGCTAGTTGCCTACAAAAGACATCAACGCGTCACCTGCGCACGCACATGTGCTTAATGCTTGTATATTTGTACAAGTTTACCTACGCTTGATTCAGAGTTTTATCTTGCTATTGTAAGCCTAAATCATCTCACCGACTAGACAAAGGCCCTCTCCCCATGACTTCCTTTCTCCAGTTTTATATTTAAAGTATATAATTGATACGTTTAATATAACAGTAAATATTCAAAACGCATTTTATTTACTTTCATTGGCGTTTTTATGTGAATGAACCAAAAATCGTATCAAAAATTTTTAATACGATCCGATTGACAGTAAGCGGTTACCGAAATACGTCACTAATAACTCTGGCATTGCAAATATCAATAACACACGCAATAAGTTGCAGTAATATCACGCACTTGCTACTAACTTGGAGACATTGTTTTCAAGTCTCACATACACAGAAATGTTATTATACATTATTAGTTCATTAGTAAGAAAATTTTTCTAAAGCCTTTCGAGTATTACTAAATGGCAGAGCAACATGTTGTACCTACTGCAGTGGTGCCAACTAAGCGTACTAATGTTATTGTTACCTTTTCTTTGTAAAATGTTCTTAGGTTAAACTATCGTGTCATGAGAAAAGTAAACGTTTTTCTTTCTTTCTTTCTTTACTACGAATATATTTATATCACGTTACAAACAATAATTTAAAAACTTCGATAACATCAGAAACGCATATAAAACACAATATGTTATAACTAAATTACCAACATTGCCTTCGCCTAGGTCGAAAAGGGTCAATATCATTTTCTATGACAGTTTAAAGCTAAATTACTCGTATGCATGCGATGTTATTGCAATCGAAGCCGCAATATATCCAGACGTTTGAGAGATTGACATTAACACGCTGAGTTTGATATCTTTGTTTTAGCGTAAACCCAATTTCCCAAGTCTCGTTATTTATGGATCCGATTTTGTTAAAAGACCAGTTTTTATCACACAAAACAACGGATAATGAGTTAACCCATTCGCTGTCCAGTAAAAGACACAATAGAAATTCAATTGTTATGAATCATATATGATACATGGGACAGGGAACCTGTATACAATTTTACTATGCAAACACAACTTGCAACATTACATTCCTTTGGCTTCGTACTTAAATCAGAACATACAAGTACTACGTAAACATTGGTAATGCAATTTCAAGACCATTACTTGAATCAGTAAACATATGTATACGTAACGTTCTGATTTTTTAAGTGCCTATGTGAAAAGGGGTGTTTTAAGTGGTTTGTTTGGCGTTTGTTTTAGTTATAGCACTATGTCATGCCGTACAACAATATAAAACTTCCAAACTTATTAGGAACTTTAGAGCAGCATGACTGCAATGAGACATTCCCTAACAACTTAACGCTAAAAATTGCAAGGTAAATATTTTGAGCTCGAAACTCAGTAAATAAGTATTAATGTGATTATACAAAGAAAGATACTGATAGTTAATAAGTTAGGGGAAGATCTCGAGCAAAAAACAAAATGAGATAGCAAAAAAATATTTTAAGGAGTGACCCTTCCTTAAAATTAAAACTGTTTAACCATAACAGTTTAATCATAACTCTGATAATGCTGCAAAATAATATAAAACACTTTTGTCGTGTTTATCTTTTCTCCGTTTGTAGTTAGAATATAATATTCGAAAAACCTCAATTGGCTAGCAAGTGACCTTATTGAAATTACGTGTTGATTGTTACTTTTATTAGGCGGTCAATTATGTCGACCTCGGGTTTGCGTGCTAGAGGCTGTAGTATCAACAGTAAATGCAGCAGGGTACGAGGCCAATGCACTGCAGGTAGTGATCATAGATGTAATTAGAATCCAACGGTGTGTGGCGAGAGGTATGTCGGTCGAAGACGTGCCCCGCCCAACTGGGTTATGAGCCAAGGACAACATAGCTCTAGTACTTTTAAGTTATATTTTCGAGAACGGCAAGTAAAGATAGAGGTACTTTTAAAGTTTTAACTACGTTCAAAAAGTTATCCTTACGTCACATTAAAAATGGTATCAATCGTCCTGATTTTTTTCGTCATTCAATACAGCAGATGAAATCTATACGAGTAACTTTACAACCTAATGTGATTATTGATAATCAACTCTTTCAAATGAACATTCACGACATCACGACACATAATTACGAGTACAGGAGCACAGAGCTGTATTCAGTTTTTACATACATCAATTTAACCGATTTGTTTCAGCATTAATTTTTTGCAATAACTAATTGCAAATTATGTAATAGATTATAAGATATTGCAATATCGTTTGACTACAGAACGGTAACTAAAGGTCAATGTATTCATCATTTTATAACTAACCTAAGATAGAGAATGTTTTCAAACTTCTGATACAGTCTACATAGGTAGCACCATAAAATTTATAAAGGTACCTGTTTTTATATTTACTATATATCTCATACACTTGTGTCTACTACAGTTATAGGTACCTAACATGGGATCAAGTCTTAACATATCAAGGAGAGGTTTATAACCCATATGCTCAGGTATACCTGACCTCACGGGCTATGAAGGTATATCTGTAATTAAAATGCAATGAAGTTATTATAATTGTCATAAAATATAATAAGGTACAATTAATGTGTAATATTTAAAGCCTATTTTAAGTATTAACGTGCTGTGCAATTCAAAATTAATTATTGGGTTATAGAACTTTAAATTTGTAATTTGTTAACAATCCAAAAAAAATGAAATTTACCTTTGTACCTTGTTCTATAAATATTTTTTAAGTAACTATGATATAATGCATAATACGTAAACAAAAACGCAATTATAAAATATTCAGTTTAAATATATTTTATATTAAGCAATATTTGTAAAATGATTCAGTAGGTATTTTATACTACATATTATGCAAAGTCATTCAAACGCCAAACACAAATACTATTAACACATTTAAAAAACAAACGACCTTAGTAAAATTTGCACATTCGTCTCCTTTATTTTCCATAATAAGGCCAACTTATCACCGTCGTATTATCATATAAATTTTATGGTATAATAAATATCGTGTATTCTATGCAATATTATATGCATTATTTGTTTATATTTTAAGCGGATTTTAATACCACTTATAATATGAAGAAGCAATAGACTGGCCTTGACGTAAATTACTGTAGCATACATAATGCGTTCCTTCTACAAAAAAAGAAAACAACACATTATCCCTACAGAGCCAGCGTTCCTACAAAAATATTTTACAAAGGTCTTCTGTCATTTTGCTTCAATAACAATAACAAGGTTCATCAATAACAAAAAAAAACTGTCAGAAAAGAACTACGATAAGTCGTAAATTTTATTGTATTCCTATAAAACATAGAACATGTCCGTCCACCTTATTAACGTATGTCAGTAAGTACAGCTATGATAAATTTATGTCACGACCTTTGAAAATATAAGTTGTGGTTGCGGAGTGTCAATTATTTTAGCTTAATTACTAACGCACCGGCAACATTACGTGCTAATAATTATTCTTTATAATTACTCTGCAGCTTACAAAATGAAAGTATTTTAGCAATAAAACATTTTAATTCCTTTTTAACAGAAAGATTTTTATTTCATGAATTACTCTGATGAAACAATTTTGTAGGTACTTTAAGTACTGAAAATATTTAACAATATTTTACAATCGTATATTTATAAAATTCTAAGCAAATGATTAGGTAACTTTTTATTTAATTGTTTTTTATTCCAAGCCTAACCTAGAGTAACTTTTAAATTAAGCGTACTAATAAATACATTAAATTTTATTTATATATTATATTTCATTTAAATATCAATATCTGCTGTATCAATATCTGATGTCATTTTTACACCAAGTCATAGGTTTGTTAATACAAATATTATCATCGACTCTTAGCAAAAGTTGCAAGTTGTGCGGTAATATATCATTTTTTTTAGATTTAATGTTTGAAGATGGATATCTAGCGAATGATACTTCTGAGATTGCAGACATTTTATTTACAGCCCACGACTAAACCCATCAATATCAACCAACAAACTAGTACCATATTACAACAAAAAATCTACTTCAATAAATATCTGACGCAGAGTTGTATCTTTCGTTTAGAAACGACATATTATCCTAATCACGGTAGCCTTGGCCAAATTGCATGATAAACTCTGTTACCAAATCACGGAATGATAAATAAATTAAAATATTATCAAATACGTACCTAGGTCTCGCTATACTACACTGTAACAGTTAGTGGAAAAGCAGGTCACGTGCTAATCATAGTGTTACACACCTACACGTGGTTAGGAGTGTCATCGAGGTTAACATTTATTGGTAATAATTGAATTTCTAGGCTAAAACACATTGTTCATTTATCCCTATAGTTTCCGTATACAATTTATTCGGAAATAGGTATGCCGTATAAAACAAATGGAGTATTTTAATTACTTAATCACCTCACCTTGCCAGTAAACAGTTGTTTTGCTAGTTTAATCTTCACATGCAAGTTTTCGTAAATCACGGGTAATTGTATAGAAAGTGGATGTATTTTTCGTCGGTTAATTGAGTACTCAATATCTTTGAACAACTAAAGAAAAATAAGATATCAATTCTTAAATAAAAGGACAGGCAATTTACAGGCAGATGTTAAACGATACGACCATCAGAGTATTTGAAAAATGCAGCGATATAACCATGGCATGATGATTATACACATTTGGTTATTATTGCTGACTCATTGAGATTGTAATCTACTTCTGCAACAGGCTGAAACGAGGACGAAACAATTCTTGAAACTAAAAGCTTATCTTGCACAACCATCTCTAATATCAAATTAACTCAAACGGACACTGCTAGTTTTACTGGCTGTTGAGAAATTACACAAACGGCTATCTCTAAAGATTATCCAGTCTTGAGATTAACTAGGAGGACAAGTGAGTGATAGTTCTAAGATCAAGGAAGCTGCTAGTCATACATAGTATACAAATGATGATGATGAGCCAGTCTTCATGTTACATGGTAAGATCCAGAAAAAGCGACTTACAACGCATCCATCTGCAGTTAAAAGTAAATAATTGAGAAGGCACAATCCTTTCTACAGTGATTTCGAATTTTCTGAATAGGAAATGTTTTTTGGAATACAAACATGCTTTGGCTCACCTATCTTTAAATTGCAGGCAATTTCGATTAAGTGTTGTATAAGTGCTTCAAATCGTGAAATCAGACCTTGCCGTCGTATACACGTGAAGGGTTTGACTAAAAGTAATATATCCTTGAAAACCAGTTAACAGCAAATTTTATCCACAATAATTTATTTGCTTAACCACAAAATAGTAGACATATTATAACACTGTGTAATATAATATTTAGTACTAGACAAATACTACTATATGAAATAAACAGTGTTGGGTAGGCACAACATAGAGTTTCTCCAGTTCACTATAATAATAAAGGTTACAACGATTTCACGCATACATCGGAAGTAACGCGGATGCATTATTTCATCATATACATTTAGGTATATCCTTACCACTTAGATAATGACTGGCCTGTTGGTCTAGTGGTTAGTGACCCTGACTGCTAAGCCGAAGGTCGTGGGTTCGATTCCCACCCAGGACAAATCTTTGTGTGATGAGCATGATTGTTTGTTCTGTGTCTGGGTGTAATTTATCTATAATATGTATGTATTTACAAAAAAAAAATGTATATAAGTAGTATATCAGTTGTTAAGTACCCATAACACAAGCAAATATAATTGCTTAATTTGGGGCTAGATGGCGTTGTGTGAAAGTGGTAAAAAAAAAATAGTAAGTAAGTGTTTTAAGTTAGGAATCACTCAAAAACTTTCGCATTTTTTAAGGTCTCCATTAAATTAATTTTGTTTCATACGCTTATACTACACAATTATTGATGACTTAATAATTTTAAACAGTGTCACGACTAGGTAATTAACCAAACACAATACATTGTATTGAACCTACGCTACGTTATGAAAACCTACAAATAGGTACGTGGATTGTATAAAGTGCATTTCAAAATAAGCGGTCGTCACGCTCTCAAAAATACCTACACGCAAAAAAGTTAATCTTTGTTACTAATTTCTTTAATAACTGAGCCTAAATACAATGAACATAAATTTCTTTGTATGATTGTAATAATTTCTTAGTAAGAAAAGTAATGCGTAAGTTCTTAATAAATTAGTCATAACAGCACGCTCATAGTATAGCAAAGAAACGCTAATATTAGGAACAATATTTTGTAGGTCAAGAATGAATAGTCTCCACTGTAGACAATGTTAAAAGGTCATACTCAAGACAAGTCCTGTGTAATGATGAGGTAAGCCCAATCGAATTCCTATTTATTTACATAACGGGTACAATTCCTGATACGAGATGGATACAAAGCTTTCATGACTAAATTTTTACAACTTGTGGATTAAATCATTGTATGCAAAAATTTACCATTGAAAATTCATGGTATTTTTTTTATCAAATCTATATTATTTCTGACAAACCTGACTGTGTGTTAGAAACGCTCGACATTTTTTTTAGCGCACAAAATATTTCTCGTGATGTTTTATCTATAAGCCATGATATTATATTATCTGAAATATACCTATATTACCGACAAAGGCAACTTCGTGGTGAAACGTGAACTATAATATACTAGCATCCTGCAGCGCGGTTTCACCCGCATTAAGTTACTGCACTGCTCCCGTCGCCAGAAACGTGATGTTACATAGCCTATTACATATATATACATAGCATACTAATAGAATTATTCAAATCCCACTGGAAGTTTCAGCGATTAGCGCGTTCAAACAATCAAACTGTTCCGCTTTATATATTAGTACATACTAGCTTTCTGCGGCGCGATTTTACCCGCGTTAAGTTACATCTTTGGTTCCTGTTCTGCTCCCGTCGCCAGTAGCGTGATGTTACATAGCCTATAAACTTCCTCAAGAACTGGGCTATAAACGCAAAAAAGAATTATTCAAATCCGACTGGTAGTTCCATAGATTAGCGCATTCAAACAAACATACAAACATCTAACAACACAACTCTTCCATTTTATATTAGCATTGATAGATATATACAAAAGATCAAATGTAAACTAACACAAATTGTCGAAGTGCTTTAGCCTAATAAGTAGAGGGCGACCGAGAGATAAAAAAAATTCTAGTGTGTGAAAATCAATAACAATAACATAACGAGGTGAGGATCCGGTGAACAATTGAACAGGGTTTCCCTACAACTCGACTCGACTCTCACAGAGAATCATAAAGCTACTAAAGTATTTTACTACGAATATATAACATACAGACAATTCAAGTTCAATTAGGCACCTGTACCTTCAAAAGGGTTATATGCAAGATTAAATTTAGGATTTTAGGTGCTATTCAACAATGAATCGCACCTATTTAAATCCTTAGTAAATACTGAAAGCTAATGTCCATCACGTCAGTGTTAATTACTTACAAGCTTGCTTAATACACAACTTAAACACTGAGCATACGAAACATGTTTCTCTAATCAAACAACGTCACGTGAGCCGGTGACAATTAATATTGCTTCTAAAGACAACGTTGATGAGTTCATTGTTTGCAAGTGCTGACCGAAACGGTCTTGCTTAATGTACCAGTCTAAGCATGCAATGTTTGCAAGGACATTCGATAACTGCCGGCCGCTTCTGTAGTAAATCGACAATTTATTCGACTATTTTATTTATTGATGACAGATAACTAGTAAATACTAGCTACCAATGGCTTGCACTCCATATAGGCAGAAAGGCACTGCCTACCTTAATAATTGCTTATAATCACAAGTTTAGCAACATAATTAAATAATCCCTACCCTGTTATAATCTATAATGCCTACCCTGTCAAAAATCTCTGTGCACGCCACTGCTGGCTACATAGAAGTAGTAGAAAGATCGGTATGAGCTGCTCTAAACGGATGTAAAGGGGCCAAATTTGAAGCATCTATTAGGAGGGTGGGTTTATTAGCTTGCACCTGCATAACGAGAATTGTAAATATTCAAAAAGCGAAACAGGTAAGTTTAAATCGTAGTAAATAGAGTTCTTTAATCTCTACTTTTTAATATGAGATAATTTAATGATTTTACGTATAGTCGACCATAAAATTTCTTTACCACACTTAGAGTGAAGCCAGACGAGTGTAATTTTTTGAGTTGTAAGTCGCAGAATTTCGGTCTCGTAATTAGTAATCTAGACAACTCATTTTCCGTCGCCGTGTGAAGGAAACAGGAGTTTGAATGCAATTCAATGTACCAGAAATTACGCAGCCGAAATTCTGCGCCTCACAAATTCAAAAAATTACGCACGTCTGACTTCACCCTTAGAGTTAATGTCGTTTGCCACAAAACAATAATGTCTATTTGTGCTTGCAAGTTACTTCAGTAGGTACAGTGACAGTTGACAGTTGTAATGAGTCGTATTGAATTTTTGTTTTCACGGAAGATGGTTGTCATTTAATTTCATCCACATTTTTTTATATTTTACCATTGTAATATACCATTATTATCATCAACAAGAATATTATTCTACACTTGACGCTGGCAGAAATAGCTGACACAAATCGTCGGCTCTGTTGCCAAAAAAAAAAGGAGAAGAAGAAGAATTTAAATTTTAATGGATATTTTTGTTAAAATGGTAAAGCAAATATGTGTCGCAAATATGGTCGACCTATACCTATATATTATATACATAACTATTAAATTTCAACCTTACATTAGGATAACCTTCAGAAGAAATTTCGAGACAACGATTAATATTAAACGAAATATTAGACCTTTTTTGCGCTGAGGTTGCGGTATTTCACAAAATACAAATTGTCAAAGCATCATTAAAACAAGGCTTAACCTGGGAAGCATGCAGAGCCTTGCCCATAATGTAACCTACTTTTAATTATTCATATCAATTATTTTACTGCAGCGGACATACCTAGTATATTTTAGTTTCATAAAAACTTCAAAAAACACTTTATAAGCCGGATCGATCTCTTAGCCTCTACAGAGCACTACTATTATTGCATCACCAAGACAATCTCAATCTTATTTAAAATTTTATTGAAATCAGCTAAACTAGGTATCACATTCGAAATCTAGACAATCGTAATTCAGTAAGTCTCAAGATTTCGTTTCGAAGAGTTCGTTTGTGTCCAAATCACATTATGAATCGAAAAATGTGATAGAAATACCAGCACCGGCACAAGGCCGTGGTCTTCGTATGTCACAATCGTTGCCTACGCTTACAAAGCTATCTTGAGTTTTACGTAATTTACATTAAAATCATAGTAAAAATATAAAGATGAGCGATGTGAATAATGTAAGGTTTTCTTGCGAAAAAAATAGTTTTTAATTCGTTTTTATGCGAAATGAATGTTAATATTTATTTAGAAATTTATATCTATTACAATATTCTGCATAATTATGGCTGTCAACATAACACTACAGCTTTCTATGCCCTTTTGTATTGTCATCACGTAATTTAGGATTGAAGTAAATGTTGTAAGTCGAAAATAACATATGCTACATCGTGAGTATTGCCGCAAACTCTTATACAATGATGTAGACTGAACAAATAGGAGTGTGTTCCGCATTTCTACTGAGCTTCATTTACGCAGGACGTTACGTGAAGATCGATTCAGCCGCCCAATCAAACTAAAAAAAGTTAAAAAAGAAGTTTGTAGTCTACTTTCTCACGCTCGATGTTAAGTTAGACACGCAACATTTATAAGAAATGGCGTTGAACGATGATGTCTCGTTGTAAACGAGGTCAATGTTCACCAAATGGACTAGAATAAAAATAAGAAAGGCTATAGCACTCCTTCGACAGGTTACTTACCCAGTTTTCGCGCTATTAAAAATTCAACGTATCGTCACACAACTTTCACTAACAGTGAGCCAGTGTATGAGACTTTAGATTGTCATCATAATATCCTAAGACAAAAAAGACGAGTAGATAGGTACCTATTATATCGATGACCAGAAGCAGCCGCTAATTCAAAATCGAAGATCAGTTATAATGATGATCTCTGATAATTGCGGTTCTCGTCTGTAGTTTAATGCAAGTGCAGTCATGGTATGGATAAAGAAATCGACCAGTAATTTAATTGCGATTGAAGGAGTAAATGAAATATTAATGTGAATAATAATTGTTGCTTAGAAAGTTCTATACGAGTCGTCGAGATTGGACATTGCATGCTCGCACGCTGCGCGAGAAAGCACGACGGCGCACACTAGCAGCTAACACAAATGTGTTTCCAATTTTCCATATTTTATTTTTGAAGTGTTTGGACACAAACGAGTATCGGTAAAACTGATAAATTATTTTCAGGTATCAGTATAATGCATAGGTATCTGTTAACTAGAGATGATGTGATGTTTGAGTACCTATTTATTTTTTTGAAGGTAATGATAAGCAAGTACCTATCTATCAGATGACCTCAATTTACCGAAATTCATTTTCTAAACTTTACAGCTGGTAAGCTAACAGCAGATTCTCGGTGCCAACAGCTATCAAAACAAAAGTAACTACAAATGAATATCAAACTCAGTTCATAACATTCAACTCAGTTATTTGAAATTGAAAAAGATACTAACAATGTATAGGACGCCGCCATATCTCTCTTGAACTAATGGTAATACTAAAATGTGTCATGCTAAACATCGGTACAAAAATATTGTTTTATTTGATGAAAGTAAAAGTTGCGAAGAAATTTGCTTACGGTGAAAATCATTCAACAAACCCAACAAACCTGTGCGGCGCGTGAATCGACCCACTGGCCACCGACTCGCGAAGATTTCACTTTTAACTTTTAACATTTCCAATTACTGATCCTACTTTCCTACGTGCATTATCAAGGCAAAAAGTGCTTTTAATCACAATTTCATTCATAATTTTTTAATAAGTACTCGCTTTGATTAGATAGATCAGCTGACAATGAGAGGTTAGTTACTGTCATGCTGTTATGTAAAAAGAACCAATAACAAAATTAACTAAATTCGAATTGTAGAGAACCAAGTGTAAAGTAATGTTTAATAATTCAATTGGGCATAATTAAATAATGAACTAAATTAATAAAATCAACTAAATGAAGTGTCTGACCTGACATGTCTTTCCAAATATTCGCAATGGAGATGGTCCGGGAGGTTTGAGTTTCACAAATACAGTTTGCTTTCGAGCTTTATGTCCGAATTGACACAATAACTTATCTTGAACACGAGCACAGAGCCTACTCGAACTTAAACACGCCATAGCTACAACTGCAACGAAACGCTTGACGATATGGACTACATAACACACACAGCTTACAAGCATTCGCCTTTTCCTCCCCACTTTTAGACAGCTGATTGTCAACCACCATAGAATAATGTTGCCCGTTGACGTATTACATGGACAGTTTGATAAAAAAAAACCTAAAATATTTTAGAGCAACTTCTAAACAGATTCATTTTTAAACTAGATAATTTGGTGCAAATATTATTTTATTTATATAATTGTATCAAAAGTAATAATATAAATACATAATAATGTATGGTATGTAATATTCAAATAGATTTATTTATAGGTTACTTATTTATAATAAATTATAATATATATAATATATTATATTATTATATGTGATTCGTTTGCGGATGGATGGCCTGATATATTGTTGGATTGCTTAAGGTTTTGTGAGAAAGATGGATGAGTTACATTGAATTATTTTGTATTAAATTTTATGTTGTAATATTCATTCTGCTATGACAATTATTAGGTACTGTTGTTTTGGCCCTAAATTAACGTATAATCTTCGCTGTTCCCCCTGGAAACGTACCAAACTTTTGGAAAAAGCTGACCCTAACGGGAATGTGGCTTTGGACGATCAAGCGTGGCTACAAGCTACACTTCCCATTCGTTTGGGCGGCCTCGGCGTCCGCAAAATTTCCAGTATTAGTTTTCCGGCTTTCCTGTCCTCGGTCCACAGTACTGCAAAATTAACCAGGAAAATTTTATCAAACACACTGGTTAATTTTGAGGTACCGTGCTTGACTGACGCAGTGAATGCCTGGAAAATGGCTTGCCCAAACGCAGTTTTATCCTTAAACCCATCCTCCCAGAGACAATGGGACGGGTCGCTCTGCAGTGTTGTACGGAATAATCTTTTAAATACGACTACTAATGCTGCTGAGCGTCCTCGTCTGTTGGCTGTGGGTGAATGGGAGTCGGGCCTTTGGATTCAGGCACTTCCGTCGTCCAACATTGGGACCTTGTTAGACGACAATACGTTTCGGATAGCGACATGTCTCCGTCTTGGTGCTCCTTGCGGCGCCCCGCATCGTTGTCGTTGTGGTGAAGCCGTCGACAGCCTCGGACACCATGGTCTCTCGTGCTGCAGAAGTGCGGGACGAATAGCACGACATGCACAGTTAAATGATATTATCCGTCGTGCTCTTGCTACCGCTGGCGTGCCAGCTATTTTAGAACCTAATGGTTTGGCACGAGACGATGGCAAGAGACCAGATGGTATGTCTTTGCTGTCATGGAAGATGGGTAGGCCTATGGTATGGGACGCAACCTGTGTCGATACCCTTGCGCCATCTCACCTTCCGGGCTCTGCGGGTTGTGCTGGTGCTGCCGCTGCAGCTGCGGAAAGCCTCAAGCGGCGCAAATATAGTAACTTAATAGGGTGTTTCATGTTTGGGCCGTTTGGGGTTGAAACGCTCGGACCATGGGGTCCGAGAACACGAGCTGCCAGTCTTATGGGCACGTTGCCGGATGACAGCGATGCGGAGGAGTACTTCGACGCGATTTAATCCTTGTTTTAGTTTATATTCTTTGTTATGTTTTTTTAGTTTTTAATATTGTCACCTACCATTAATTTCTTCTGTATTATCTGTGTCTTAATAAAAATTTATTTGAACCTATTAAGCACAGAACAAGTACATAGTGCTATTAAGTCTAGATAATGTTGTAATGTGTCACTATTATAATTTCTTTTTCGCTGTATAAAATGTGTATATTATATGTTCTTTAATTAATGTAATTGAACTTATGTACCGTTTTAATTAAAGTAAATAAATAATCATGGACGTAAGACAACTCTAAGAATTTGTAATTACGAAAAATATCAGTGTTACTAGTTAGTAGTAGTACATTTTTTTATTGCACTTTATACGGACGCCTATTCGGGCCGAAAGGGGTATCGACAACCGAGGCCGTGTGTCTCTTTCTTCCATCTTGCCAGCCCCAAAAATGTTTTTGATAAAAAATTGAATTAAAAAAACTTATTTAAAATATTCTTATCGCACTTTAATAATGCAGAGCCAGTGTGCTATAATTATTTTATTTTCTCTTTAAATTCTTAAAATGCATTATAAATTTTAAGACTGGCCTGTTGGTCTAGTGGTTAGTGACCCTGACTGCTAAGCCGGAGGTCGTGGGTTCGATTCCCACCCAGGACAAACCTTTGTGTGATGAGCATGATTGTTTGTTCTGTGTCTGGGTGTAATTTATCTATAATATGTATGTATTTACAAAAGAAAATGTATATAAGTAGTATATCAGTTGTTTAGTACCCATAACACAAGCAAATATAATTGCTTAATTTGGGGCTAGATGGCGCTGTGTGAATGTGGTAGAATATTATTATATTATTATTATTATTTTGGTAACTTTTTACGATTTTTTCATCGTACAACTATGTTGGCCATAAATTGTAGTGTTGTGTGGATGGTTGAGTATTTTATTTGTATTTTCTCTTATTCTGATAATCTTACTAAATATAAGCTATGTATTATTACTGCAAAGTTTCATTTCAACCCATTCAGTTGTTTTGTTTTGGCGTGAAAGAGTTATCAAACATGAATAACACAACAAAACACAACGCTATCTAGACTCAAATAAGCATATTAACGTTATTAACGTTTGTGATAGCACCCATATCACAAACGTTAATAATGTTATTATGCTTATTTGAGGATATAAAATACATACATAATATTATACCTAAAAACATACATACCAAAGTGCTATAGCATAGATAAACTATTTTAAATTTGTCTCACCTATTAAAAATATTATTGTCACTCTATTATCTACAAAGTGACACACGGCCTCTGTACTGCCATCTCTCGCTCGGGCCGGTTATTTCACCGTTTTCTCGTGGTCCTACTAATTTGTCCTACTAGTACCACAGGACCACAAGGAAGACCTATTTCTGCTTGTCCAACTATGTCCAATTAGTAGGACTACGAGGGAGACCTATTTCTGTTTGTCCTACTGTGGGCTTATTTAGGGGTGGTCAATTATTTAAACCACATGTATAAAAATATATTGGTGCCGATTTCTTTTATTCGCTTATGGACGTATATAGTCTCAATATCATCATTAAAAAAAAATGAACATTGCAAAACATGTGAGAATCGCCATTGGTAATATTTTGGTACGGGATGTCTCTATATTTTGATTTCTGTCCTTGGAAACTCGGCACCAATATTAATATTAATATCACCTATTATTGACTGGCCTGTTGGTCTAGTGGTTAGTGACCCTGACTGCTAAGCCGGAGGTCGTGGGTTCGATTCCCACCCAGGACAAACCTTTGTGTGATGACTTGATGAGCATGATTGTTTGTTCTGTGTCTGGGTGTAATTTATCTATAATATGTATGTATTTACAAAATAAAATGTATATAGGTAGTATATCAGTTGTTTAGTACCCATAACACAAGCAAATATAATTGCTTAATTTGGGGCTAGATGGCGCTGTGTGAATGTGATAGAATATTATTATTATTATTATTACTTAAACTTCAATAAAACAAAACTACGAAAAATCAAAGATTCAGGTGATCAACCGATGATATTCTATTTATTATCATCTAAGAATATCATTGTGACCAACTGATATAACAATCAAACAAAGCCCTCCGTAAATAAAAAAAAAAAATTAATCCAGAATTCCCAACTGAGAGCGCTGCAAAATAAAAGGTCTTATCTTAGTCCATTAACTGATGACACTGAAAGTACCCGCGTCACGCGGATTTGAAAAACTTACAAGTAAATCGATAGTTAATGGTACGCGTTGATTTAGTACTCTGAAAATATGTTTATATACCATAAAAAGGTCTACATTGAAGTCAGTGATGGTGTACGTCCATCTCTTAGGGATAACCCACAATAAACATTTTTTATGCTTTACTTTTTACGAGAAATAATGGCTTATTTACGAGCGATTATAAGCAATACAGCATTAATGCTTATCCAATCATGTAAGTACCTTAAGTACATTGTGTATTTCATGTAAATCAATATGGTCCTGTACAGCATTGAATTTAAATGAATATTTTCGAAGATATTACACATTTAAAATGCAGATACCTGCATTAGTACCGGTTGCGGCGGTACCGGCCCGCTAAATTCAATATAATATAGGTAAAATGTACTTATACAGTTCGACTAAGATTCGGTGAAAACCTCAACTACAACACAATTAATGCCCCCGCAATGCCAGGGAGTCTGCGAAGCCGCTGCCTACCGTGAAAGGAGTGGGGTAGGTAAAAGGATTGAGGGAGGTGAGAAAAAAGAAAAGGGAGAAAATTGGACTTCCGGCACCCTCACTGCATGAACGGACGGTACGGATACTATCACTCTTACGTCGATCTTTTATGAGAGGATAGTATTCCGGTCGATCCAGTCCAGCCTATTCATGCTAAAACCAGCGTGGATCTACTACCCAACAATTTACAATACAATAAATAACTGTAAAATAACGTAGGTATGTAACTAACTAAACCTCTCGCGGTACGAATATAAATATTTTAAATATGTATAATAAAATTGGTAGGATACATTATATGTAAATAATATTTACTATCTATTATCTATTAGCGACCCGCCCCGGCTTTGCACAGGTATTATGCTGATACTAAATATACTACAGAATGTTTTTTTAAACAACGTTCACAGCTTTTTTGTCATTAGACAATACAAACATGTTTTCTTTAGAGGCCGACGGCTCCCAGCCGGTATATACCGCCGCAACCACTATGTCCCTGCATTACAATAGAAACCTCTAAAATTACTAGTGTTTCTCTACTATATTTTGCACGTACCTATACATAGAGTCGAAATGGCCCTGTGGATAAGGCACCCGATTCGTCGATTCGTAAACACGAGGTAGTAGGTTCGAATCCGAGCAAGTACCAATGTGATTTTTAAAATCATATGTACTTTCTAAGTTTATCTTGGACATTTCTGACTGAAGGTGAAGGAAAACATCGTGAGGAAACCTGGACTTAAAAGTCTGAAATTGCCAATCCGCCTTGAGCAAGCGTGGTGATTAATGCTCATTTATTCTCTATGTGAGAAGAGGCCTTAGCCCTGCAGTGGGACTGTAAACAGGCTGTTATTATTATTATTATATTTATATTATATATACATATAAACCTTCGTCTTGAATCACTCTATCCTATCTATCTAACCGCATCAAAATCCGTTGCGTTGTTTTAAAGATCTAAGCATACATAGGGACAGACAGCGAGAAGCGACTATGTTTTATAATAATTATGTAGTGATAGTGACAATGATTAAAAATTCGTTCCAAAAAATTTCATGTATTTGTAATCATCATCATCATAACAGCCAAGAGACATTCACTGCTGGACATAGGCCTCCCCTAATTTTCGCCACCATGGCCGGTCGCTCGCTGCTCTCATCCATCGGTTGACCGCCACCCATAAAAGGTCGTTGGTCCAGCTTGTGAGGGTAATTGTAATATAAAAGTATATTTTACATCAGCTGAGGACAGTTTTACATTTTGAAAAAATCATTAAATTTATGATATTGAGGATTGTTATTTTATTTTCGATATTTCGTTTTGATATTTTGAGTTTTACGATAACGATATAGTATCGATATTGGCGTATGGTCGATATCGATATTAATTATCGGTCTGGCGATTTATCTTCTTCTTCTTCTCCTTTTTTTTTGGCAACAGAGCCGACGATTGTGTCAGCTATTTCTGCCAGCGTCAAGTGTAGAATAATATTCTTGTTGATTATATTAATGGTATATTACAATGATAAAATAGAAAAAATGTGGATGAAATTAAATGTCAACCATCTTCCGTGAAAACAAAAGATGGAAAAAAACTGGCGATTTATCGTTGCAACACGACTAAATGCTAAATGACTATTGACATATACAATATACATATAAATTCTATTGTCTGTGGACCACTGTGGACTCTGTGGACGACTTGACTGACTACCAAAGAGTATTTTAACAAAAGGAACTGACTACTAATATCTAACCTCAAAACTGTGAATTATTTTATTTCAGTCAATCACTGTGAAATTTGTTTTAAAAACAGTAATTTTATTTAAAAATTATGATTCCACGTCTAAGACAAGTATTAAATCTTGTGAAAAATGTCGAGAGAAACTTATTTCATATCTTTGGAGGTCCACCAAAAGGTTAGGTTGTGTATTTATTGAAGGTACCTTACTACAAAATAATGTGATTTTATTGTCAAAATAATTCATACATTAGGTGAAGTTGTGAATGTTGTAATGCCTTTAGTTGGTGCCTGCCTTGTATGCACGAATTTGAAGGTTTCATTCATACCAAGCAGGTACCAATGGGCTTTTAGTCATTAGGTTTATTTCAAACAATAATGACAAATTATGTTGAACGAAAACATCGTCAGGAAACCTCAACTATAAGAAATAAAGTACAATAGAATGTAAAAAGGTAAGGCTGTAAGTAAAAACAGCCTACTTCTGACAATAAAATAAAAGTAAAAAAATGCTGTCGTTAAAATGGTAAATGGTGTTCTTCTTCTTCTCCTTTTTTTTTGGCAACAGAGCCGACGATTGTGTCAGCTATTTCTGCCAGCGTCAAGTTTAGAATAATATTCTTGTTGATGATATTAATGGTATAATACAATGATAAAAAATAGAAAAAATGTGGATGAAATTAAATGACAACCATCTTCCGTGAAAACAAAAGATGGACTCGAATCGGTAAATGGTGTTAAAATGATGTTGTTTATTGTAATGTGTTGCAGAATTAGCTCTGACTTATGTCAACGATAGAAAACCTAGTGCATCGCCAAATAAATTTTCAATTAAAGACATTATTGGAGATGGTATATTCTTAGCGGTACCAAAATTCAGAAGGACTATTGAAAGGCGACTGAAAAGGAAATATGGTACCCCCGAATATGTATGGAAAATGCTTGTACCGAAGACTAATATTAAAGTGTGCAAAGATTGTGGACATCATCATGAGAAGGGCAGACTTTGTAGTATGTTGTCTTCAGGTTATATTAAAATCAAAATAATTTTCTCATGCAAATTAGATTTTAATTCTCTGATAAAGAAATCCTTCATAAAAACATGTAATTTGTATAATTATATACTTAAACAGAATCTTATTAGTTAATTATTAATCAGCATTAAATGAGGTTTTTCTACAAACCTTGCAATCTTCTTCTACCCTAGTACTATTTAAAAAAAATATTTAATTTTGCTTATCTATATATCTATATTATTTCTATTTCCCTTAGTCATGGCATCACGCGTGAACAAAACGAATGAGAAAGATCAATTTCGTTAATTCTTTTTTTGTTGTGTTTGTTATTGTCAGGAAGAGGTTCTTACGAAAGAAAAACTAAGAAAATTGCACGGTGATTAAGAAAGTTTAAGAATACTTAACCACCATATTAAATTTAAACCGCTAAACCGTTTTCGATGAAAATTGGTATGGTATGTAGATAGATTTGGTTTCGGAAAATAGGCTACTTTTTATCCCGAAAATCGCTCTGATTTCCGAGTTATATTAATTAAACACTTAATATCAATTTTCGCGCGGGCAAAGCCGCAGGGCGCAGCTAGAACTGAATAAATTTGCATCAGTGCAAACTAGTATCTCCCTATACATGGTAATAGAGTATTTTAATCTATAAGGGAAATTCTAAAAATATATTATTGAGATAGCTTAGACAAAAAGCAATTACAAAAAGTTAGTTCTAGTTCATAAAATAGCAAACTAAATTTTAAAATTAATTCTAAGGTTTCAGCTTTTTAAATCTTTTATCACCAACAAATAGTCGCCATGATAGTACGTCATGCGGCTACGTAAACTTAGAAATGTCAACTGTCAGCAGTCGCGTCCAGCGTTTTCGTCAATTACGCGCGAAATTTGAAAATGCGTAATTTTAATGCATTTTTATAGCACTTAACAATTATTGAATAAAAATTTTGTGAATTTTTTAATGGTTCGTTAGCACTATAATGTAATTACGAATCTTTTAAAAAATGGGTGTAATACCCTATTACTGCAGATGCACCATAATTTGGTCAAGGTTATAGTATATTAGTGTTTTATCATCACTATTAAATATGTTGTCAAAAATAAAGAATGTTAGAAAAGAATTATCTGGCGATTGAAAAGAGTGACCTGAGTTTCTTGCTAGTTCTTCTCACAGCTGCAGCATGACGTAATTTTGACGTTCATAAGCATCATACTTTATGATCAAAACTAGCTGCTGGTCGCGGCTTCACTCGCGCGTAAAATGAATTTATCTCCCTCGTGAACCAGACCGATTTTCGGAATAAAATGTAGCCTATGTTCATCTCGGGACCGAATCTATCTACATACTAATTAAATATTTTAAACTCACACGATTTTTACACATAACTATATTTATAAAACGGGTCTACTCGTGTTAGAGAATTATTATAAGGTGTCATACCTCTTTACCCGACGTTTCGGTCGAATTACACCGACCATGGTCACGGGCTGATAGATGTAGCCAGGCGTCGTCTTCGCCTTGAAGCTCGGGATTCGGCAACTACCCTCACTTTGTCTGTTGTTACACTGTTTTGTAAAAAGTCAGTACTACGACACACAACACTCAGGCCCGGTTTCCACCAAAGCGGAGAGGAGCGGAGACGAGAAAAGATAACCAATCAGGAAGCTAAGCGGAGAAGAGATGTGGTAATAACGAAATCTGATTGGTTATCTTTTCTCGTCTCCGCTCCTCTCCGCTTTGGTGGAAACCGGGCCTTACGACGTCTTCACCTTGGCCTACTTTGTCATAACTGCGACGCTCACACTTGCTGATTACTGGATTCCAAGATGGAGATAAGCGGTATCCGTCTTCTCGGTTGAAATTTCGGTACTTTTTAATTTCAACCGCTTCTCGAGCTATTCTGGAGTAGTAATGCCGATCAGTGGAAAGCACTTGCGGCTTATGTAGCTCAATCCAGTGGTTGGTTCCTGACTCTAACAGGTGTTCAGCAATCGCAGACTTATTTGTTTGACGGTTCTTGACAGCTGTGATATGTTCTTTGACCCTTTCCGCTATTGTGCGCTTGGTTTGTCCAATGTAGGAACTTCCTGGAAAGTCTGCGATTGCTGAACACCTGTTAGAGTCAGGAACCAACCACTGGATTGAGCTACATAAGCCGCAAGTGCTTTCCACTGATCGGCATTACTACTCCAGAATAGCTCGAGAAGCGGTTGAAATTAAAAAGTACCGAAATTTCAACCGAGAAGACGGATACCGCTTATCTCCATCTTGGAATCCAGTAATCAGCAAGTGTGAGCGTCGCAGTTATGACAAAGTAGGCCAAGGTGAAGACGTCGTGAGTGTTGTGTGTCGTAGTACTGACTTTTTACAAAACAGTGTAACAACAGACAAAGTGAGGGTAGTTGCCGAATCCCGAGCTTCAAGGCGAAGACGACGCCTGGCTACATCAGTCAGCCCGTGACCATGGTCGGTGTAATTCGACCGAAACGTCGGGTAAAGAGGTATGACACCTTATAATAATTCTCTAACACGAGTAGACCCGTTTTATAAATATAGTTATACATACTAATTTTCATCGAAATAGGTTTAGCCACACACACACACACAAACATATACACAGACAAACTTTCGCATTTATAATATTAGTAGAATGAAATAAACATTTGAATTTGAGTCTGATTCAGATTAATAATTATTATGTTCCACATGTTATTTGCGTAGCTTGGCGAAAATTGGGAGAGGCCTATATCCAGCAGTCGACATCTTTCGGCTGATATGATGATGATGACATGTTATTTAAATTGTATTGTTATATAAATTTTATTGTTATTTAATTAAAAAACAAATATATTCAGACTTGATTTGGTTCATAAGGTTTTTATTTTGTGCACCTCTACAAAGCGGACTTATGAGGATTGTTTTGCGACTATGACCAACTAGTAGGATCACAAGGAACAACCTAAAAGTTCACTATGAGCCTGAGTATACTACTCTCTATCAGAAGCCAAAATTATATGGTGTGTTTAAATTTAATTTGCTTTTTCTTTATAGAAAATTGTTACACTAAAATAAAGAAGGAAACTGAAGAAATTCAAGCTGAAATCCAGATGAAGCTGGGTATCAATGCAGTTGAGGAAGACGTTGTGGTGTTATATCAAGGAGAAAGTCTACCAGATCAGGTTAGATGATAAATTAATGTTTCTCATATATTTTCGAATATTTATATAAAATATACAATAAAGGCAACACAGTTGTAGACATAAACAGTATGATTGACAGATCTGCAGATATAGACATTTTCTACAGCATGTCAAAACTCCTGTGAGTAAACTTTAGAGTGCACATTACACTATCATATGCATATCTAAAAATATAAAAGTGTAAAGTAGGGACTCAGATAGAGTACTAACTGAAACCCTTTGTGCGTGCCTAAACACCCGTCTTCACAGATGGGTCTATGTATATTGAGTAAGTATTAATTTTCTGAGAATTATCCATCTGTGACATCAGTAATCTCTCTATATCATAGAAGCTCTTTCTTTCATTTAATAATATAATCTATTGATTTATTGCAGCCTAAAGAATTCTGGAAAGGTAAAAGAGTTATTGAGATGAAAAAGGAGAGACCTCATTGGTTTAGCAAAAATCTTCTTCAGAAAACAACTCAACAGCCATCCACCTCAACTGATGTAAAACCTACAGATTTAGCTTAATGTTTCAGGAGTAGTAACAGTAGTAACAATAGTAACTAATAATACTTAGTAGTACTGTAATAAAAATAAACACAAATTGTAAAATTAAATTGGTTTTATTCACTTAATGTTCTATGTGCTATTATTTACACTATCTTTGAAAGTATAAATATTTGAATTTCATTTACCTACTTGCTTAAATATATATTGAAACCATAAAAATCATAATAAACACTATTAAATGAATGCATTGACAATGCCTCTATAGGGTTGATGATATGAAAATAGTACAGCCAGAGTACTTTCACTCTAAAATCCTTGGCATTAAGGCTTTGTTTGGTTCCTTAAATATTATTTTAATGTCCTCAGAGCTACTGCAAAAAGTCATCACACCTTCAAAAAAAGACAGAACCTACTATTATATACCATTAGTCTTGTCTCTATGATAAGATTGATAAGCTATAAACAGTGCCAATTATATCATCAATGGTACTAGTGGGACAAATCAGTGCCAATTTTGTTCTCTCAATGGGGTACAAATTGTCTGACGCCATGATTAGTTGGCATTTCTTACTTTTATAAAAGCAACAGCAGGATGAGCATTGGGTGTCATATTAACAAAATAATTATCAATTACAAAGAGAGAAATACATTCACATTACAATGGATGTGTATGCAACTACTACAATGCTGTGCTAAATTGTGTATTTTTAAAAATTTAAGTATTAAAATAGCATTATGTATTAAAGTAATAAAAAGCAATGCTTTTAAAAATAGTTGTGAGTCACCCTGGTTGTTGGGGGTCTGCCCAATAAATAATACTTATTACAAACTAAATTACATTGTCAAAAGAATTAGGAATGTTTTCAAAATTATCTGCAATAGAATCGGGTTCTGTATTACCTAAAAAATGATTTTCAACATGTGTCTGAAATTCTGAAAATGGTACTTCTTTTAGGAATGTTTGCCCACACATAGGGCATATTTTATCACATGACTCCTCAGCCATTTCCTTTTCATTCTCCTCTAAAATACTTTTCTTATAGGCCGATGTGTTAAGTTCACTGTAATTATTGTTATAGGTGGAAGAATCTGCTGGTGTTGCCCAATTTGCTAAACTATCACTTGTCTCTATTTCTTTGTGCTCAGATGACACAATTTTTGCATTGTTAGCAATACATGTTGGACACTTGTATCCCTCTGAAACAGTAAAACATATTTTAATGTATCTGCTGCTACCACACCAGGCCCTAAAAGTAAATATTGAAGTAATGATTAAAACTAACAGTGCAGTTTACTCACCTCGCATTATAGTTTCAACTCTAGAAATGATCAATTTTAAATCACACTCTTGCTGGGCTAATTCCTTTTTTAAACAGTTTAGTTTATCTGTTTGACATCGGATTTCTTTTAGAGAATCTGTAGCAGGATCTTCCATATAATTAAAGCCAATTGAATCTATGTTCAACAAGTCATCATCAATATCTTGCAGCTGTGCCATTTGCTCATATTGTTCTACTAACTGTGACTTCTCCTGAATGTAACTATTTATCAATTTAAGTGATATCTCTTCTAAGCTGGATTCCAAATATTTTTCTTGATAATTAGCACTACCTTTTGGAGTACTATGTATATATGTGTTTGTGCGTAAAAGAGGCTGTTTAGTGTATTCTTTGCCAGTTGGTTTATCGGGACACTTTAGAGTTGCTATTTTATTCCACAAATTTTTGTTTTCACATTGAACCATAAATACATGATGCATAAGTTTTGATTTTTGTTTATTTAGTTCTGCAATTTTATGATGTAGTGCCAGTTTTTCATCTTCTTTAACTGGATATGGTGAGCACTCTGTAGCCTTCACTACGTCTAGTTTCAAACGCATATTGTCTGTCTCTAATGTATTTATTCTTCTTTGAAGCAGTAAACACCGATCTCTCATTGCATGTAGAGCCAGTTCGTGAACGCTAATATCAGCTTTGAGCGTCGTTTGGAATGTAGAATCATTATTAAAACTAACAATAGATGAGGAATCCATGATTTAAGGAAGACGGTTTATAAATTCGTTTTACTAACAGTCGTTTACTAAATGTTTAATAACTCTTGGATTAAAAAGAAAAATACTTCATAATAACTGTGTTAATTCACGAAAAATACTAAGGAGATAATTTAAATACGAAAATGTTGACCACAGAATAATTGACTACAAATTATTTTACTTTGTTGCAGTTTTGACATTTGACATGTACTGAACCACAGACTAAGTAGAGATGGACTGTACAACGGAGTCGGAGTTAATTTTCGACTGACCTGTTGGCCTAGTGGCTAGTGACACTGACTGCTAAGCCGGAGGTCGTGGGTTTGATTTCCACCCAGGACAAACTTTTGTGTGATGCGCATGATTGTTCGTTCTATTTCTGGGTGTAATTCATCTATATTATGTATGTGTATACAAAAAAAAATGTATCTAAGTAGTTTAACAGTTCTTTAGTACCCTTAATACAAGCAAATATCATTGCTTAATTTGGAACTAGATGGTGCTGTGTAAATGTGGTAGAATATTATTTTATATATTATTATTATTATTATTGACCTTCAATAAAATTAATTACTATTTATGTATTTTAATTTAACCGTTTAAACTTGTACAACTTAAAACTCCATCTTCAATTTTAACCCTACGAACAGATTATTATTTATGTCTATGCCCGCATGTATAACAGACTGATTAAGATAAAGACCTCAGAACAAGGAATAAAGCAGTCCTTGTTTTGAGGTATAGACTGCTGGTAAGCGTGTCGCAGAAAGGGACAAATAATGTAGGTATCGGAAATATAGGCAGGGTCATACTCCCCAAAATAATTTTACCCTAATAAGTAGTAATTTTGCCGTATATACCTCCATTATTTATAGTGTATTCATAGACGCGCTAGCTAGCGTGGCCACGAGGCAAAAATTGCACATGTCCTTACGGATTTGTATTTTCTTTTTCTCAAATTTATGAAAAAATTATATACTACTTATATACTACTATACTACTAATATTATAAATGCGAATGTTTGTGTATGTTGATGTATGTTACCACTCAGCACATAAATAGTAAATAAATAAATAAATAATACCACAACAACCACGTCATCTAGACCCAAACTAAGCATGCTTGTGTTATGGGTTCCAGAATGCGGATATAATACTTAAATACTTTTTTTTTGCATCCCAAAACACCACAACTGATTGTTGATGATGATTGATCACCTCTGTCTAATAAATGACTTTGTATGTTTGTATATTTATGAAATACCTACTTCCAAAACCCGGACACAATATACAATTTAAAAGGAGAATTACACTTCGTAACCTTAGAGCATTAAACCAACAGGAGTGGACACGCGCTCTATTTCCCTTGCGCAAAAGTCTGCCACTTTCGGCGGGGGACGGGGTAACGCGAGCAACGCACACTAATTACAATGTTAACTACTAATGCATTTTTAAATCGCGTCGTTATACACGCACACAATAAAATTATTACACACTAGCTTAAACTAAACACACACAATCACATTCACACACAGGGACATCTATCAGTTTACGCTTCCTTAGCGTAAAACAGTTAGAGCTTGACTCTGTCGATATTTAGTATCGATGTTTAGGATTTCATATATGTACGCGAAATATTTAATTATTTTCATGATTATTATGTTTGCTTATTAAAATGAGCATTATCTTATATTATATAGAACAGTTTTAGGTAATAATAATCTATTATAATTTTAAGGTTTTTTTTTATTTAAGCACTTTGAAATAGATGAAAGTAAAGTAAATAGTTCATAAACATGAATTAACTAGAAGTAATTCTGTTAATTCATGTCTATGTCAATATTACAGGAAGAATAAAACAGTGTTTCTAACTAGCACACTTTTTTGTAATTATTATCAAAAAAGCCCGTCATACGGTCGGGCTAAATTTATTTGTTAAACATTGTTTGACAAACAAATCTGGTTATGCGGTCGGGCTCTCCTACTATGTTTGCTAATGTTTATTCAATACTTCCGATCCCTGATAGTACGGAACCCTCGGCGCGCGAGTCCTACTGGCATTTAGCCGTTTTTTTTGAAGTTATACTTTTTTTTGCGCGATTGGGAAAAATGATGAAAGTGAATTTTTACGATGCGCGCGCATACCGGCAGAAAAAAGCAACACCCTGAAGTTAGTTGCGAACCTTTTACATACTGAAGTTAGTTGCGGATCTTTGTGTGTCGTATCAGTACAAATAATCTGTGTGAATAAATAAAAAATATATTGCCGTTTATATCAATTCAAATATTTATGTATTTATGCGTTGTATTATTATTTGGTATTTTTGGATTGTTATGCCAAAGAAGTATAACTTCTTACGTGCGTACATGGGTACCCACTCTTTTTTTTTATTTTACTACTGCGCACAAGGATGTATGTTCAATAACCACCACCTGTTGAAATTTGTTCTAGTGTGGATTAAAGATTGTAATTAATTATTACGTGTCAATTTTACGTGTATTATTCCTAAGTATGTATTTATATTCAAACCAAATAATACTTTGAATTAATTGTCAGTTGCTATTAAATTTCGTTCCAACTAAGCAGAGCTTGTAATTGGAGGATTTTGTTCTGATTACATAGTAACAAGACACTGACATGAGAATGTATGAGTAGATTTTTATTAGAGAGATATTTTATCTGTTCAGATAACAAAAAAACAATAGAATATATTTCAGAAAGTCTTTATTTAAGTAGGTATAATAAAATACTGAAAAACTGTGCAATTTAAATTAACCTTATAAATCTAGTTTAACTAATCCTAGGTAATGCAATAAGAGGAGGTAGCGCACAGCGAGTTTACTTGCTAAAAACTGAGCTCTCCGCCGCTTGGGGGGTAGGGAGGAGGTAGCAGTGCTGGCAGCACAGAAGGCTTTGTCTTTTAAGCTGTTAGTCAGATACTTGTACGCTTAGGAACCCACTTATATGGTTCCTAAAATATTGGACCCAAGCGACTCGAGGCGCTGCTTCTTTTGAAAATCTAAAACAAACAAAAAAAAATTAATTTAATACCGGAAAACCAATATCGATATTTGTGATTAAACTGTCTCATCTCTAATTATGTTAAAGTGTGACCAGTTTCTTAAAAATAAATACGCTTATTTTTGTAAGAAATGAGCAATTATCTTTCGGAATAAAGTGCACTAATCTTGTATATTTGGATTTATAATCTCATTTTACTTGTTCATTTAATATTATTTTGTGCATTACTTGGTAAAAAAAACATTGGTTTTAATTAAAAATAAATAAATATGGGAACGGTGACACAATAATGTACATCCAAAATGAAACTTATTAGATATGTCAACAAGGCGAGATATAAAAAAGGAAAGGTTAGTTTTTATGTTAATTCAACTTAAAATATTACCCCAGATTGGAGTATTGATGATAAGCCTGGCAACACTTGTTGATTAGCATTTTATTTGGTTAAATTGCTAATTTAATGCCTTATTTAATAATATTAGAACAAAATAATACTTACAGGTGGAATATAATATTATCCTTTTGTAGACTTGATGTCGCTGAACGCTTTTTACACCAAAATACACTGCAATTTGGCATTTCTATTGAGACGCTATTACGCATGCACTGTTATGTGACTTATGATGCGGAACGCGCGTCAACTAGTTTTATATAACGGGTATGACCGGTGGGCTGGTACCTTTGGCAGAGGGGTACGCCTGTCAGTGGCCTCTCCGGTTGGTTTAATGCTCTAAGCAAAATACTATCGCTTTGTCTTTTTTTTATATGTTGTTGCCATAACTTTGTCTCTTTTCTGTGCGAATGGAATGGAAACTATCACATCGTCAATACCATACTCATTCTACGTTAGCCACCTAGAAAAACCGACAGTCGTTATGGGACAAAAATACTATCGCTGTCTCTTTTTTATATGTTGTTGCTAATAGTTGCCATAACTTTGTCTCTTTTCTGTGTCAATGCAATGGAAACTATCACGTCGTTTATACCATACTTCGTCTATGGTATATATCATGGACGTAATAAGTCTAGGATATTTTGTAGTCCTTGTTCTCATTTGGTCAGTCAATCCATCACACAATCCATAGTCTGTGAGTCAATTGGAGTCAATCGTTCATCAATTCGTCGGTCAGTGTCACGTCACTTTTTATTGTGTTGTCAAGCCCGTGATCGGACCAACCAAATATTTATATTTACTGCCTCTTGCATTTCATCGTAAAATCTATCGTGTGTTTGTGAAATATATTTAACATTCTACATATTTGTCTAAATATTATTAGTTATTCTTATATTTAAACTATTGTGTGACTTACAACAAAGAGAACCACATCAGAAGATGGTACTGATGATTTAGCTAGTTCATTGAATAAGTACAGTAGCGTGTATGATTTTGTGAAATAGTGATTCATTGTTTGCAGCATCCCGGTAGCTGTGTAAGTATTAGCACCTTTATATTTTTATTTAATTTTTATTGACCTAGTGTATTTGGTGTCAATGCCAAGCCTATTTTAGTTTTTTTTTTATAATGTTTCTACGGAGTAGCTCAACGCGGTGTACAGTTAAACAGAATTATTGATAGTAAAAACCCATAGAACCAGTTTCACCTATGATTAATGCTTGCTATGCTAAATTTATCACTTACTAGGTATTTTCTAAGTTGACTATTGAGCTTACAATGTTTATTTGACCTACATCATAACACTTTCATGTTATTGGTATGTGACATGAAATAACTAAGATTCAAAACACTATATTTAAATAGAAAGGTAGATATTTTGTATACTTAATAGGAATATTTATATATTATATGTGTGTTGTGATATGTGATATATATAAATGATTTATTTAGGTTTTGTTGAACTTAGTTAATTTTATATCATCACTGTTTAGTTAATTTATTCATAAATTACTACCAATATTTTCTAATTATTAGTTAATTGAAACAAAACTATTGCTTCCTCCATGCAATTTTCTGTATATCACACTTTCTCTAGTGACTAGTCAATGTCCTTTGCCTTACAGATTGTCTAACCATAAAATTATAACAGCTTATGTAGGCATGTAGTATTTTATGAAAAAAAATAAATAAAAGATTACACATTTCTGCAATGTTTTGTCTAAATTTGACAAAACATTGCAGGCAATCCCGGGCAAAGGTCAACACCATTCAAGCTATCTCGTAATAATTTAAGTGATGTATTTACAATAATATTATCATCTAATTAGGAATTTGTGTTTTAAACAATAATTAGCAAATGTCTGACACTAATAAGTAAACAATGTATACTGTGCACTTGCATTAAGTAATAATAATAATATCTTATTCAAAGCTAGTTATCTATCTATGATGTTTTTACATATGTATAAGTACATAATAATGATAAGATGTACATAGTTCAAGTTCAAGTTATAATTAGGTTTGGGTATGGTAAGTAATATCAAATTTATGTATTGTTACTTAAAAATATAATTCCAGATCTAAAACTGAATGTTACACCCCCAACTACTAAACATCATTTATGTTTATGTATCACATAAGTTTTACATTATCTCTATTTGAATATAAATTTGAACAAAACAATTGACCATTACAGATTTTCAATTAAAGTCATAGACATATTGAAATTTTTTAGGTTCCGTGTTTTTGGCTATATTTAATTTAAGTATCTTTTTAGTTAGGACAAGTTTATCATTGGACTTTTGTATAATTGGTCAATTTTATCATTTTGACATGTGTTTGTACATTTGTCTTTATAGACAATTTTATCATTGGCTATATTTATCATTGGACATTTCTAGGGTTGGGCAGTATTATTACTAGGCATTTTTGAGTGGTCAATTTTATTACAGGATATTTTTATAGTTAGACTATATTAAATCTGGTAATTTTTATATTTGGACGAAATTATCCTTGGACATTTTTATGGTTGGATATTTTTATCAATTGGACATTCGTATTTTAGGACGTTATTCTTTTTGGGTATAAGTCGCGCAAAGGCATAATTATTATTTTACTTGCTATTATAATGTTGTAGAATGTCATGATTGATATTGTGAAATGTTGACATTATTACGAAATCAATCTACCCAAGCTAGTTCTATTTCTAAGTCCAAGGAACTTAGAAATTAAAAGAAAAGCAACCGAACAATGGTTCAAACTTAGAAGCACTGACCTATGGACGGGAAACTACATGGACGCAGGTCACGCACGTATAAGCAAAAACTACGAAGAAAGACTGTCAATGATCCTATCCAATAACGACCTTATCAGGAAAGAGAAAATCTGTGACAAGAAATACAGAATACACATAGGCACACGAGATGAGTGGCGGATAGACTCCAGTGGCACTATCTGCTACACAGACGGCTCAAGAAAAGAACTGACGAAGCTATCTGGTTCTGGAGTGCACATTAAAAGTGTAGACGGGACAAATAAACAAGTCGATACCTCTAGGAAGATTTGCAAGTGTCTTTCAAGCAGAGATATGCGATAAAGGAATGCGCGGAAACAATGGAACACCTGACCAGTACGGGAAAGGTAACCATCTACAGCGACAGCCAGGCCGCGCTCAGAGCACTTGACAAAGTGGAGACAACATCAGCAATAGTCAAGGAATGCAAAAAGTCATTAGACAGGCTGGCTCAGAAAACCGACCTGACGATTGCCTGGGTCCCCGAACACGAGGGAAACACGGGCAACGAGCTGGCGGATGAACTAGCCAGAGAAGGCGCTGATGAAAACATGGTGGGCCGGAACCCCGGCTGCCTATAGCGCACAAAATCACCAAAGGAGTAATCAGCCATAGTATTAAAACAGAAACCAACCGCAGATGGAGATCTTCGCCTGGAATGAGACAGTCGAAAATCTTCATCAAAGAATGGACAAGAAAAGGACGAGTCACATCATGAAACTCCCAAGGGGAAATATGAGGCTCGCCATAGAGATTATAACAGGACACTGTCGACTAAACCGACATCTGACAGAGATAGGAGTAAAAACCGATCCCAAATGCCCGGAGTGCATGGAAAACGAAGAAACAAGTTTCCACCTGCTGGCAGAATGCCCCATGTACTCACTAATCAGATGGGAACTCCTGGGATCGGACAGACTGGACGAGGAAGACATAAGAAATCTGAAGGTGGAACAGACGATCAGATTTATCAAGGATACAAGAAGGTTTGATGGGGTGCCGTGAAAAGGCTGGATCAACCACACTCTCCCCAAGGGGAGAACTGGGGAAATGGACGAAGTGGCCTGCAAGCACTGCGGGTGGATCGTCCGTCCGGCTGCCGGTGTCCCCGCTGGAAATAATAATAAAGGGCCTTTTTTCTATCAAACATCTAAATCATATCAGACATCTAGAGCACTTACCATTTACATGGTAGAATGATACTAGAGTTGCAAATATTATTGAATTAACAATATTTATAATTTAATGACTGGCATTGTGTCAATAAAGAATTTTTATTATTATTATTATTATTATTAATGACTGGCCTGTTGGTCTAGTGGTTAGTGACCCTGACTGCTAAGCCGGAGGTCGTGGGTTCGATTCCCACCCAGGACAAACCTTTGTGTGATGAGCATGATTGTTTGTTCTGTGTCTGGTACACCCAGACACAGAACAATACAATACAATTTATCTATAATATGTATGTATTTACAAAAAAAAAATGTATATAAGTAGTATATCAGTTGTTTAGTACCCATAACACAAGCAAATATAATTGCTTAATTTGGGGCTAGATGGCGCTGTGTGAATGTGGTAGAATATTATTATTATTAACTAGCCTATGCCCAACCTCGGGCACCGAATCTATATACCAATTTTCATAGAAATCGGACACACATACACACTAACACACATACACATACACACACTGACACACGCACATACACACACTGACACACACACACAACAAAACATATTTTACTCATGGGCAAAGGCGTGGGGCACAGCTAGTAACACATAATTATGAGTCCTCAATGGAGTATGACTTAATTAAGTTATGTTGTTTTAGCTTATCTAAATAGAATGATAGAGAAAGATAAATAAGCACAAGTGTGGATAGCCAAAACATAATATAAAACAAGTATAATGTACAACATGCCTTACATATTTATGTGAATACAAAGTGCAGTGAGCTACAGTATATTAACTTGTATTAGAGATACTTGCCCAGTACTAGTCTGTTACTTGGTAATCTGCATCCTTAGCAATTTTTTTATTACACAGCCAAGTAACTATGACTGTGTGTTAAGTATAAAGTCAAACATGGATTTAATAATTTTACTTAAAGATTTAGATCTTATAAAATACTCAAATCTTTAAATTAAACCTCAAAAGTATGTTTTGTTCAAATTTATATTAAAATAGATATGATGTTTAGTAGTTGGGGGTGTAACATTCAGTTTTAGATCTGGAATTATATTTTTAAGTAACAATACATAAATGTGATATTACTTACCATACCCAAACCTAATTATAACTTGAACTTGAACTATGTACATCTTATCATTATTATGTACCTACTTATACATATGTAAAAACATCATAGATAGATAGCTTTGAATAAGATATTATTATTATTACTTAACGCAAGTGCACAGTATACATTGTTTACTTATTAGTGTCAGAACATTTGCTAATTATTGTTTAAAACACAAATACCTAATTAGATGATAATTATTGTAAATACATCACTTAAATTATTACGAGATAGCTTGAATGGTGTTGACCTTTGCCCAGGATTGCCTACAATGTTTTGTCAAATTTAGACAAAACATTGCAGAAATTGTGTAATCATTTTTTTTTTTTCATAAAATACTAAGTAGGTACATGCCTACATAAGCTGTTATAATATTTTATGCTTAGTGTTTCTTTTTAGATCAGGATTTGAGTAGGAGGCTTAAAAGATAAATGAGGAGTTTGCTTTAATAATTTTATTATGGTTAATCAGCTTAATAGTAGAATTGATAGTAAGGATCACAATCCGATCTAAATGTCTACGATTACCATACTCCTTTTACTTTTGTCATTTTGGTTATCCAACTTAGCTTTAAGAACATACATAGGTACAGTACTTATTGGGTAAATATTTACTTTGCTTTTAAATACCACAGTTATTGTATACTAGACGTCCGCCCTAGCTTAGCTTCGGTATCAAAAGTTTCATTTGTTCTCACAACAAACGCCTACAAAAAATATGATTGTAATCCTGAAAATCGCTAAAAATATGTTAATTAAACATAATAAAATGTTACATATGTTACCCGCTATATTTATTGATTTATATACTTAGGTGAAAGAATTTTTCAAATCGGTAACGTAGATTTTTAGTCAAATCTTTACAAACATACAAAAATCAATTTTTTTCTACCAAGAAAAATCTTATTGTGGCTTAAGTATCTTTTAAATTTTCATAATTCGCTGCTATGGCATGAGTAATATCCTAAATTATTAGCAATGTTAACATGTGCATAACACATTTTGGTTACATAATACCACTGTCTGTTAAGATGAGGCCGATCAAAATTTTATCCACATTGTGATGATGACAAACCATTTCTATATTTGCCACAGTCTCTTTTTTAATATTAAGCCTGTTTTTGTTCTAAATACTACCTAGTTCCATTGCAATAAATACATTTTCAGAGATTGTGTAACATAGGTACCTACCTACTGTATTATAGCTAGTTCTCGAAACTTCGATGCATTTCTAAAGACAATCAAATTGCAAGTAATTATGCTTAGTTATATGTGTGGATATTATATGCATACACTTAGGTAAATAAAATTCTTGAAAACGTTAACACAAATTTGTGTTCTAAGCAAATTATACATTGTAAGTAGGTATTATCTTATTTGTAAAATTAATCATTTTTGTTATTGTGTAAATTATTTAATTATAACCAATAATGATGAACTCTTAATTTTATTGTTGTTGACCCGTTAATATGTTAGTTATCTTTAATACGTTATCATTACGTTCTGGATGCAAATTGCAAACGGGTGATGCGGACGCGTCAGTGTCGCACCCAGAACGCGGCGTAATATTTTCTTGTAAGTGGTACAAGCCAAAGGAGATAATTTTTCAATGAATACCTACTATGTAAACGCGAAATATTTTGGCTCATGAATCGATAGTGGTTTATCTCCTATTTCTTGCTCTTGTCAGTTTTAACACAAGGTCAAGAAGCATTTCACTTTACTTTAGATTATTTCATTTTATATGAGAATTGTAACAAAAAATATAGCACGAAATACATTTTCAGTACATTTTTTAAAACTAGTATTAAACTAGCGACCCGCCCCGGCTTGAAGAATAAAAGCTGTGAACGTTGTTTAATTACTAAACATTCTGTAGTAGGTATATTACTACAGAATACCGGTCCCCGGCTGGTACCGCCGCAACATAGATCTTCGAAAATATTAATTTCTGTTTAATATCAATATTCATTTCAGCCATTTTGATTTATATTAAATGCACAATGTATTTAAGGTACTTAATTGGATAGGGATTAATGCTGTATTGCTTAAATTCGCTTCATAAATAAGCCATTATTTCTCGTAAAAAGTAAAGGATAACAGAATGGTTATTGTGGGTTATCCCTAAGAGATAGACACATACCAACGCGGAATTTTTGTACAACTTTTTAAGGTGTACAATACCTACTGTTGTACATTATTTTGATCTATCTGGTAGGATTTAGCCAGCGTTTGCAATGTAAGCGAAAAAAAATGTGTTTATTTACGACATTACATTAGAAACTTCTAAAATTATCAGTGGTTCTCTACTACATATATTATGCATGTTATTTACATATAAACCTCCCTCTTGAATCACTGTATTTATTCAAAAAACCCGCATCAAAGTCTGTTGCGAAGTTTTAAAGATCTAAGCATACATAGGGACAGACAGACAGCTGAAAGCGACTTTGTTTTATACTATGTAGTGATAAAAAAAATGAACCTACATTATAAAAGGTTAGGATAACAGAGCAATGAATACCTACAATAAATGGTCACAGCTAATTTTCACTTTACTGACCATATTGCATGACGAGCAGCCACAGAAATAAATTCACCGTGCACCGCTGTGTTATCGCTAAACTTTCGCTGTACGTGGGCACCAACAGTACGGTATGTCGCTCTACTTTCGCCCTTTGCACCACAACGTCTGTATATTTACCGAAGCCCACACGCTGCTGCTGTGACCTGTTTAACGCATGACATGATGGGCTCAATTGTTTTAATCTTCAACATCGCTGATTCGTGTTTTGACAATATTCACGACTAGGATTACATACTACTGGCACTAGTAGGTACTTACTCATGTTTCTATTAAGTACTTAAACAGTATGCGTATCGCGTATCGTTTGGCCTACTTGTATAGATACATAAATAATTTATTTTGCTAATGGTCACACGCCTGTATGCGTTCTTTCATATTTTTAATAAAATTAGTAATACATTTTTTTCATTATAAGTATATGTAGAAGAATTAAGGTATCGGTCGAACAGTACATTCTTCTTCTTCTTAGCGTGTCGATGGCAATTAGATTTTGTCAGACCAGAACTCAGCTACAGATATTGCGTTATATGTAGCGTCGAACAATTCCTGCAGAGTGCAGGTATTTGGGCACGCAGGACATGACATAAGGTTTTCCATCGTTTGTGAAACGACACCGCATACACAGGTTAGGTTCATATCATCGATTCATTTTGGCTCTCTCAATAGAACTTGCCACCGCTCGACGAACCGCTGGAGGAGCGATGCCTGAAACAGTACATCAAACTAAATATTTTTCAGCAAGATATGCTTTTTCCACGTACCTAATTAAACATCTCGTTTTATAAGTTCATCTTTCAAGTTCTTGATCCGCCGCGCCAGTGAAAACACATAATATAGACAAAGTACAAGGAAATGATGTTAGTTGGACGTACTTATTCAAGTCATAATTTGACGTAAAAACTGTTTTTTTAACGTAACAATGGCTGCCATATATACAAATTTACCTGTCTACCATCTATGATGCCGCCATCTGCGATTAGCTTTAACCGGCCAACCTCATTGTTGAGAACTTGAGACCCAATCCATAACAGTTAGACGTCAAGTACGTCATAGTTTTATCGCTGTATTTTTTGAACAATTCACTCCCAGTTTCTGAAAGGTTAATCAACGAAAAATTACCTAATCACCTGTTAATTCTCATGTGAAGTACCTCAAGCATGCTGAAAGCATGAATAATTACATTAATTTGATTTAGTTAGTTACTAATTAGATCAAATTAAACGAAATTTTCATGCTTTTAGCAACCCAATTCGTACACATGAGATTTAACAAGTGATTAGTTAATTTTTGTTAATCAGCCTTTCAGAAATTGGGGGTAAGTGTAGCTGTTACGTATTCATATTTGTCACATGTACATTATCTTGTAAACAATAATTTTAGGATTCCAGTGCTTTTGAGGGATGACTTGTAGTGGCAGCTGGATAAATGCCAAAATTGTGTTTTGAGCATCAGCTTACATTTCCTATTTTTATATTGTAACTGCGGCATAATTTAAATCATAATAATATGTAAAACTTTATTGTACACTAGCTTTTCATCACATCTTTGTTTTTTCCACGAAAACATAGCAACTCCATTTTAACATCTTCAAAAGAATTTTTTTTATAAGCTGAATCACGTATTTGCTTAAATATTTTGAAGATCAGTAAAGCAAATTTCAAGTATATCTGACTGCAAACAAATAAGTTCCATATAATCGTATTTAATAGATTTGGGTTAAATTTCTAAAACACCTTTCTTAGCACGCGCTTACTGTATAAAATAAAAGTATGTTCTATATATTTCAGTCTTCTAAACTCAGTGGTTTTTGCTGTGCGTTGATAGATCAGTCATAAGTAGACAGAACAAGCAATTTTATATAGATAGATTACACGTTAATAATTCTGCATCGTCATTATCATCTCAGCCTATGTTTAGCAGCGAATGTCCTACATTCGCTGCTAAACATAGACTTCTCCCATCGATTTCTAGGAGAAGCGATTAAAAGCAGCCTACATCCAGGTGGTTTGTTGTCTGTTCATCTTGTTTACGAGCGAAAATTATTGATAAAGGCCAGCACAATCAGACAAATTCAAAAGTTCTCGAACGAAGATCATCATCATTTGTGAAGTGTAGGGTGTGACGTTCACCGACATCTATATCTATTACTATTATACAGGAAAAGTTTGTTTGTATGCATGTTAAACGCGTCAATCTCTGGAACTACCATTGCAGACGGATTTAAATGATTCTTTTTGCGTTCGATAGCCCAGTTCTTGATGAAGTTTATAGGCTATGTTACATCACGCTTTTAGCGACGGGAGCCGAGCAGTAACCAAATATGTAACTTAACGCGGGTGAAACCGTGCCGCAAAAAGCTTGTATTAAATAATTATACAAAATAAAACAAATTTATGAACGTATCTGTACACCGCATGACGATTGAACTTGTTGCAGTGATCTCTTCTAGACAGCCAAGTATCCCAACCAGTCACATAACCATTCTCGCTTCGTAGAGTTGTCTTCCTAATGGCGTGGCGGGCGCTTTCAATTGCTCAATAGCAATACTCTATAATAATAATAATTTAATTTATTTCTATCTTCCAAAAAGGTGTCTTAAAGCTAAAAATACATGTAAAAGTGGTTAGGTTACTGATCATTTGTGGGAGGCTGGTATCCGTACTAGGAAAACCTGTCACACAGATTACCGGGCCCCCTCCATACAAACTGTGTTAACTTAACTTATTTTACCTATTATTAGAACAGAACATTAAAAAGAAATAAAATAAAAACTAAAATAAATGAAAAAGGAAAAAAAGCAGTAAAAAAGAAATAAACAGAAACATAAATATAAAATCAAGAAATAAAGAATACACTAAAATAAAAACACACATTACTATCGATATACTCATTTTTTAACTTTTAATAGATTTTCAGAGGCATTATAGTCCAGGCTCAATACGTATGAATGAGGTATTAGTTTGCTTACACTGAATTTTAGTATGTAGTTTCTATCATCATTATTATTATAAAATCTTCACTAATACTTAATGCCAATACCAGTGTAATATTGGCATTAGTGAAGATTGCAAGATTGATTGATTTGCAAGTGCAACTGCATGTAGGTACAGTGTTTTATTTTGTTATGAAATTCATAGGCTGTGATTAATCCTTTGCTAGCAAGTGGACTGCTTGCTTGTCTGTCACCATTAGTGTAACTAAGTAAATTTTGTCCAAGTAAAAAAAAGATGTGACTGACCCGAATCATGTAGATGGCGACGACAGACAGGATGTTCTTCAATCCCTTCTGCATTGGTGTCACAAATCTTAATCAAGTAAATTTAAATCCGCAACGGGTTTGACAGTTCTCGAACTTTTTAAAATTATCATTTGAGTATTTAATAATCAATGTGTGACGGCAGCTAAATAAAATTTATTACAAAAATAAAAGTTCATTTCTAAAGTATCAGCATATTGGGTTTATTTTCACTTACCTAATTGGCTTAGTTAGGCAGGCTGACCTACAGTTCCGTCCAACACCATTTTCGTACAATGTAAACAAGCCGTCATATTGCCATTGTCTATAGTTTTATGAATTTACTAGTGAAGGGGGTAAGAATGAAAAGAAAATAGTATAATTATTTGCATCACAATATATATTTTATCTTTATAACCAGCGTAAGACTTCTATTCGCTAAAATGTGATGACGATTTTAAATATAGGTTTAGTTATTCTAACAAAAATAAAACAGTCCAACTTAGCAATATCAGAGCCCAGAATTCGTAGTAAAAATCGTCGTACCAAAATTTAACAATGTCCAAATAACAAATTAAGTCAAAGAAATCACAAACAAAGCAAAATCTTTAGAATTAGAATAAGAACAGAATAAAACAGAGAATTGTACCAATATATGCTACGAGTGACAGTAAACAAGCACCTAAACTTAAACTATGACCTGTGAGGTGAGGACAAGAAAAAAAATCAAAATATGTTATTGACTCCCTGACATATACCTACTTATTTCTTGTAGTAATAGAATTTACAACATTGGTTTTTAAAGACTATATAATAATATATTATAGAAAAATAAAGCTGGTCAATCAATTTCGCACTTATATTCGACCGCAAAAATTAATTCATGTTTTTATTAAATAATCTTTAATTAATTTTCTTAATTATTTGTTAGTAAAAAAAGTTTTTGATAGAAAAATATTAAAAAGACTGTTTGTTTACAATGTACGAAAATGGTGTTGGACGAGACTGTACTGTATGTATGTGTGTGTGAAAGTTGTTTAATGTAGTGGTGTAATTCAATACGATCTATGAATTTTGAAAACGCATCCTTAAATCTTCAACTTAAATTTCATTTTACGATGGTCATGCATTCTTCGTATATAATAAACGTTCGATGTTCCAAATTTATATCTTCGTAGGACATGCGGGCTGTGACAAGCAGTACTGTCTTCTGTATCTGATCCTTAATCGAACCGAGCTAACGCGAGTCTTTTTAAGATTTTGGTTAAGGCTCTTAGTCCATTCACTGTAACCACTATCGACAACCTCCAGATCCTAAATCCAGATACCTACTTGATCGGTTGTCTTTTTCAGCTTTCACGAGGTTATCATCATGAGCGATGGTGACGTCGAAGATCAATACAAGGCGCTCTAATCCATCAATCACCACTATGTCAGGCTTATTTAACACAACAATAATCCTGTCAGTGATGTGATGATAGATCGCTCCCAGTATAATGTCACGTGACCATTTTTAAAACCGGCTCAGGATTATACCTGTTGTAAGTGCCGTACTACGACCGTTTGACGTCCACAAGTTTATAACTCAAAGTAAATTTCTGGTGTATGATCCTGGCCACTTGGTTATGTCTGTGTAAGAACTCTCCGTTATCTTGATCGTTCGCGTCTTAAAGCGAACAGCGGAAAGCATTAAGCATGAGAGACTCAAAAGGCCGATGACATGCCCAACATTGTCGATATTGCCGTCTCTCAAGATATATTTCCGGTAGTTGCTCGTCGTGAAAACTTTATCATCAAATTGCACAAACAAACCCCTCGGTTTCTCCGAAAAGATAGCCGAAGCGTAACCAGGCCATGAAAGCAGTTTGGTTCATATTATTATTATAATTAACTAAATGGATTTTTATACGTTTTCATTTATATCGAAGGAATACACCACAACAATACCAGTTTGTGGTGTTATTTCTCATTATATAATGTTAATAGAATATTTCTGGCTCTACCAGCCTCCGTCTCATATACTGTATTAGCTTTCCGCGGCGCCGTTTCACCTGCATCTTTGCTTACTGCTCTGCTGCTGTCGCCAGTAGCGTGATGTTACATAGCCTATAATTTTCCTCGAGAACTAGGCTATCATACTTAGAAAGAATTTTTCACATCCGACGAGTAGTTCCAGGGATAAGCGCGTTCAAACAAACAAACAAAGTCTTCCACTTTATATAATAGTATAGATTATGCAAATATGTTTTGGTAGAAAATTTGTTACGACTATTCTTTTTTTAAACATTTCCGGGACAGAGGCTTTAATCCTCAAATCAAACTCAAACTTATTTAGAACACGTGTATGATGTTTACGAATTTTGTAATCAGACAAGCAATTTTCCCCTATCTGGTTCTTAAATGCTAATGTAAATGGTATTTTCTTTTTAACAATTTACTTATGTACGGTGTTTACGTAACCTACCTACTTCATTGCTACTACATCCTGCATTTAATTGTGATAAGAAAAAGAAAGAAATAAATAAATTGTGTTATTTACAGCTGCTTCAATTTACATATTGTTACTAAAATGATAGATAAGTCGAAAATGTTTAGTTTACTTTGTCAAATGAGAAAGAAAGTTAAAAAAATAGATGTAATTACAAAAATTATGATATAATGCATAATTGCTTAATGCTTTATATTGAATAGTGCTATGTAATAATGTGTGCCATGAAAATTAACTTATTTTCAACTAGCTTTTGCCCGCGACTTCGTCCGCGTAGAAGTCGAAAATGATTCTAAAAGATTTTTTAATTGTTTTACTACGATATTATTTTTTGTTAAAAACATATAAATTATTATGTTTGAACGTTTGAATACATATTACATAACAATCTTTACTATAGTGTTGAGATTTAAGGTTAAATATCGCTATATTAATCCGCCCTTAGCACAGTAGGACCACGGGTACATAGTGGTATACCCTAGTGCCACCAAACAAATTACCTGTAGAACAAATTGGTAGGACCACGGCCCCTTACCCAATTTGGGTATTTTTCTGTCGGGTGCTACAATTACCAGACTACTCTGTGCGCTTACTCTGAGCATGCCACATTAAACGGGCCGTGGGAGAAGCAGCTTTCTCTCAAGTCTTCGCCCGCTACCTTATGAGTTTGACCTTGAGCTTTGTTTATGGTCATTGCGAAGCAGACTGATAGGAAACTACACTCTCTTGAATTCGAAGGGGTATTTGATGGTGTTAGGGAAATCCTAAGAATATCCACAGATTCTCCTGGAGAACAACCGGTCAGTATAGTTGACTCAATTATCTACATTTGTTTTCACTTACAATCTAGTTCCATTGCATAATTTTGGTGGATTTACTTATATTACGCAGCAACATACTTAATAAGCGCGCCGTAGGTACCTGCGTAACAAACACTTTAGATAAGTGTTTAAGTACGTATATCCGCATATCTAGAACCTATAACACAAACTATAATATATAGTTACTTTGGGTGTAAATGGCGTTGTGTGTAGTTGGTTGATATATATCATATTATATTACTGTTACTTATCATAAAGCGTGAAAAGGCAGCACCACCTAAAATAGGCAGGTAAAAAAAATAGGCAGCACCACCTTTAGACCCAGCTGATCAGCATCAACGTCCTGTGTCCCTATCGCACCTTGCAAGGCTATTAAAACTGTTCGCTCTAAGCTGCGCCTGATTGTTCCTAATATAACAAACTCGATCCGTCACCGTCTCGATTTCTTTTCGCAAACACGTCGACTAAAAACTGGCTAAACAACAAATGAAAATACAGCAGATGATATTATAGGTAACGGTAAGAATAAAACTTGCGGCAAATACTATTTTTGAAGCGGTTCTTTGGTCTTACATGTTTCAAACAAAGCGTCATCATTCCTATGTTGATTAGCTTCTAGTAAATGCCCGTATGTAAGGTAGATATCATCTATCCTTAAAAAGATAAGCAACATGAACAGTTTACAAAAGTAGCCGCATTGTACCAACATTTTCAGGGATTTAGATGAAACGTGAAAATTATTTCATTAAGTTGTTTAAAACATTTTTTTTTTATTTTTTTTTATTTATTAGCCTACCAAAGTGACTTCACCCCGCCTGATGGTAAGCAGTCAGTGGAATCCAGAAGTGGTGGCCACCATACCAAAAGCTATCGTCTTAAACTGCTGGTTTGGTGGCCTCCACTATGGCGGCAAATTTCACCGCATTCACTAAATCGCATTTATAACTTTCTGAATATAGATTAAATTGACCTAACTTTTTTGTTTATGAACCAATTTTAATTAAACAAACATTAAATGTTTCACGAAGCTAGCTTCGATACATAAGTGCAAACCGCCATCGAACTAAACCGGCGCGGTCGCTACGCGCCTCGTATACATAATACTTTTATTTTCAAAAATTTCCAGTATTTATGGACGGATTTTAAAAATTCTTTTTTTATTCTATAGGTGTTTCTGTCCGCTATGTATAGTGAATAGTCACTTGCAGATATTCACCGTGTATCACATATTAATAAATAATTTTGTGATTTTTTTAAGAATATCCGGGATACCCGGTTTTTTTTTCGGGACAAAAGGTAGCCTATAACCTGGCCAGGAGTATGACCTATAAATGTAGCGAGTTTGATAAAAATCCGTTCAGTGGTTTTTAATTCATGCCTGCACATACAGACAGACAGACAGACAGACAGACAAAAATTTTCTAAATTACATTTTTGGCATCAGTATCGAATAAATATTACCCCCCAATAATATTTTTTGAAATATATTCAATGTACAGATTTTATCTCGCTAGAGATTTATTATAAGTATAGATTGCAAAGTGACAAAACTGCTTATGCAAATGTTGTTATTGTATTTGTACCGTTGTCTTATACCGATTTTGTTATGAATGCTAGTTGTATTTTTGGCGTACAATAAATTTCTTTTAATAGGTATGTCGAATATCATACAGGGCAGTGGTTTTAAAAATGTGCAGAACTGCCGCAGACCTTATTTCTAGGTCATTAGTTTTGCTATAGTTATTGTAATTTGACACATACCTAGCCTATGAGGTAAACTGCAACTAGAGGAGCACTATTTCATCATATCAACCTATTAAAGTACCTAATCTGCTAGACATAGACGTCTTTCGATCTTCGCCATCTTACGAGTAGGTACTTACTACTTACCTAGCTAAAGGTAATCGACATAGTACAACAGAAGAAATACAAGTAAAAGAACAATAATTTTTAATCAAGCCAACATAGATTCTACTTACAATGTTTTTTAGTATCCCAATTTCCAACAAGAGTCCTAAGATCAGTAAGATCCGCAACAAAAGTGCCAAATTACTTGCCAGTAAGCGGTTCACCCGAAAGGAAATGGTAGCCTTCGTCACTCATGGGCTTCAGAAGCGCTATAAACACAGTTGATTATACGACTAGCGCCAAAACTTACCGCTACTATTTTGTGATAAATTAAATCTCAGTATTTGAAACCGAAGTCACAATATCTTTGTATATAAATAAAATAAAAGATATCTTTTATTTTATTTATTTGCTACAAACTCTTCTTCTTCTGGTGCCTTTCCATTCCTGGAAGTTCAGCTCAGGGAACTTATTCATATCTTGTGCCAAGCAAAATAGCTATTTTACGCTTGCCACATTGGTCCATTTTCTAATGTTTCGCAGCTAAGACTTTCTGCGTCCAGCGCAAGGCTTCCCTTGTATGTTGGAGAAGTCCGTACTTTTCGTGTCGCAGGACATGACCCAAATAGGCGACTTTTCTACTCTTGATGGTTTACAAAATTTCGCGGTTCTTGTCGATGCGCTGGAGTAGGTACCTGCACATTGGTAACTTCCTGTATCTAGCTAATGCGTAGCATTCTACGATAACACCACATCTCGAAAGCTTTAAGAAACTTTTGCGAATTAGCTTTCAGAGTTCAAGCTTCGCTACCGTATAACACCACAGGCCATACATAACATTGCAACATTCTCACTCTGGGCTTAACGGATAGTTGGTGATTGCATAATATTTTTTTCATTCGCTTCAGAATCGCTCGAGGAATTTCTATTCGGGTCCTAATTTCTTGCTTGCTGTCTCATTCTTCGTTCACTCAACTACCAAGATCTCGCAACAGTCAGTCTGAGGCTCAGTTGGTGTACTTAATATTATTGCACCGTATAGGTACTCCTAGAACAAATAACCAGCTTTTGTAAGACTGAAATCGAAAACCGCAGTTTCGCAAATAGGATTGTGGACTTTGTGGTTTTAGGCTTAGGTATTATTAAACATTTTAATATGTTAATGTTATATATTATGTGGGATAAATTCCTATTTTGTCGTGGTAAATGATTATTGATTTATTGTGTTTGTTCTATTTGTTTATTGTGTTTGTTTGATTTAAATATGAGTTAGGTACCTATAGGTTTAGGTAATATCGATGGTAAACATATTTGCGCCTATTAAAAGCTTCTTAAATCAAAAATCAACTAGAAAAGTAAGTGAAGTCATAGAACAATAATTTGCGAATGGGACGTTTTGCGAATAGGGCATTATGCGAATGGGACGCTCTGCGAATAGGACATTCCAAGAATGTGGCGATTTATTACCGTGAGACTTATTGCGAATGAGACGTTTTCGCCCAAACCTTTTCCAACTAATCTTCGCTTCTGCGTTTTTGTCTCTTAGTTCCTATTTGATGAAATCGGTAGTTTCGGAAAAGCTCTGCGCGGCGGGTTATTTAACAAACATACACATACAGATACAAAATATCCCTAAACTTTTGACAAAATGTATAGGTTTACACATAGTTTCTATGTGCTTTGTTCGGCCTTATCATTCCTATGTTCTATGTCAAGTCTAAGCCGACTCATACGGTGCCATATTAGCTTTTCTTGTTAATTGTTAACATATTATTTGTATTATACTGTTTATAGAATTAAATGAATCACGGCTGTGATAGGGGCAATTAAAAAGAATATTACAGAATAATTTTAATTAATAAATAATATTATTGTCCTTAAGCACTATGAATTAAATGGGTCATACATGTAGCCATATATTTGTCCTGGTTCACTGTTATTTTGATTGTTTTATTAAACAGGCTTCAAATTCGAAATCTTTTTGCAAAACACATTGGGCAATTTTATTTTATTCAGTTTTATTTCAATAGAACAAAAGAGGAATAGGATTAGACTCATCCATACTTCTCATTATACATGTGTATGCTCTCATAAAACAATAGCGTAGATAATGACTAGATAATGACTTCCTGTCCAAAATATTATTTTGTAAACGTACGCGCATATCACTTATCAGTAGACTCACGGACTAAGGTTACGAGTCAGGGTGAATCAACCGAGAGCCTTGAATGTTGTTGCCAATACAGTTATTTAATCAGAATTGTATCATTTGCAGCAGCGACTTGGCTGCAGTTGCAAGTTAATAAATAAAATACCGGGGCGTTATTGCTCGATTTCAGGACAAAGACCTCTCACCGTACAGAGACCACACTTGCTCAAGGAAGATTGACAATTTAAGACTTGTGTTTTCTTTCAACTAAATTGGCAATTTTTAAGATAAACTAAATTGTTTTAAAAAAAGTCACATTGGCATTTGTATCCTCGACCATAGTTTTAGTGCTCAGCAGCATCTTTCTTTGTTCTGAGCTTGTGTGGCAGTTGGAGTCTCACAGTTGTCTAGAAAAAGACTACTCTCTTTGTTTGCAGCTAGATAATAGGTATGTAGCAATTTGAAATTTAAAGTTAAAACCTAGTCAAGTTTAAGTTCACGCATACAGCATAACATTTACATACACACACATCCGTTAACGACACATAAGTACTTCGCTAGTAGTAATAAAAATTACATTCACCAAACTGTTTGTGTTCTTCATGAAGTTAAAAAGATAATTCATACCGAGATTTCTTTTAGAAGACTGCTTGCTTAATTTAGAGAGCCCGAGAGCTCGTCTATAATCGTACAGTACCTAGACCACAGTTATAGCAACACTATCTAGTTTATGTTGTGTTCCGGCTGGTGAATATTGAATTGTTTGAAATGGCAGGTGGAACCATCAGTTTCGAATAACTGTGCTCTCCGGAGCTTGTGATGTTTACTAGTTCACTTACCATCAAGTGGTAAAATTTAAATCCAAAAAACAATAAAAAAAAATCCAAAGTTTTTTTTGGTGTTTTCTATAGTTCATCGTGTCATATTGATTATTTCTCTTCCTTCGAAAAAAATTTGAATAATTCAGTCCTCTATATGACCACACGCTTATTCTCGGAGACCTTATTATTTTATTATCTCGGATTTAATACATGCTTACTGAAAGATAACTCGCGCAGCCGTAAACTCCAGTGTCTTGTCTCGTCTGTCAATATGCATATCCTTTTACTTAATGCTACACAAAGGGCTCCTCATACGAACAGAGAAGGTGAACACCGTCTCTGTTACATCTCATTCTTGTTTCTGACCCTAGTAAAGTAGCTACTTATGGACAGTTACCAGCGTTTTTTTCTTACCATGACCTTATCCTTGTTTCCTACAAAATTCGTCCTCTAAAGCACTTTTTTGACCTCTTCAACTTTATTATTACTTCTTTATCAACGCCGTCACAAAAGTTATTATTTCACATTATCATCTTTATGCAGATGCTTGCAGCTGTATTGACATTCTACTGATGTAGAGTTGCCTGAGGCTATCGCTACCATCAATAATGATCTTGTCAATATTAGTACGTGGCTCAATCTTTTGGATTATTGGTTAACCCGACAAAGTCTCAGGCCCTCATTACTGGTGGTAGGTATATGCTCAACTCTGCAGAATTCGAGTCTCTTCCTCAAATTGTGTACGCTTCTGTTCCTATGCCGCATCCTATAGTTGGGCGTGCTTATGGTCACTCATCTGTCCTGGGACAATCACGTTGCTGAGGTAAGCAGGAGGGTATCACTCAAACGTCTTTAGAAGTTCCCACTTTTTCAACCTAAAGTTACTCTTGCACAGTCCCTTCTTAGTCTACTTTTAGAATATAGCGATGTCTGTTTTCTTGATGCTAAAGAGAAACATCTTAATAAGCTCGAGCGACTGCAGAATCTGGGTATCCGCTTTATTTTCGGCTTACAAAAATTTGATCACGTCTCACAATTCCGTAAAATATTAAAGTGGTTACCGATTCCGCAGCGTCGAGATGCTCATATTTTTACTTTTATTTTTTCCATCCTTCATAATCCTAATTCTCCGTCTTATTTGCGTGAAAGCTTTGAGTACCTTGTTTCTAGGAGTAAACCCTGTCGCTCTACTTTTTCACTTTCACAAAAAATTTCTCCTCACACTTCTAGTCGCTATAACGGCTCCTTCACAGTGCAGACAGTAGGCTATGGAATTCTCTTCGTAATGACATACGTAACAGCCCTTCTGTTGAAGTTTTCAAGAAAAGAACTAAAGAGCATTTCTTGTCTATTTATACTCTATATTATTATATAAAGCGGTAGAGTTTGTTTGTTTGTTTTTTTGAACGCGCTAATTTCTGGACCTACCAGTCGAATTAAAAAAAATCGTTTTGCGTATGATTGGTGTTTCAGCTTAGTACAGCATTCAACAAGAGTGTTAGATTGATTATATTTCAGATCATGACTAACGAACGCTTTAGCCGATCTACGTTAAAAATTTCATAACCGTTTTCTACTCAACTTACCTGACCTGGATAATCGAAATTGCATGTGATACCTATTACCTACCTACAACTAGTTTTAGTAGATAAAATATTTTTCGACTCAAAATTCGAAAACGCAAACTTTTTAGCGCCATTAGAATGACATACATTGTCCATGTTCTATGTCGGTCGTTGTCGGTATTTCGTAGATACGGATCTATCTTGTTGATCTATCAATCCTGACACTAGATTGACCACTAACTACTGAAGAAGATCTTGTGAATAAAATATCAAACTTTATTCGATTTTTGTATAATTATGTAGTTCATGTTTCTTGTCCTAGTTAAAGGAGTTTTTGTTTTTTCATCCGTTTTATTAATAGGTTGTTTTCTCCCTATATTTAATAATTGACCGTGCCAATTGCCACAATCTTTAATTTTTCAATTTATAATATCTATAGATAACGGCAACCTTTTTTTTCGTGTTTGTGAGAAACGTATTACGCGTACACACCCGCGCGGGCAAGCAGCAGGTAGTCATGTCGGACTCTCCGGTCGCAGATAATAAACGATATGCATAGTTGCATACCGACTGAAACCCACGGTATTCCTTCAGGCGGCCAGATTTGCGTTTTTGATTTTGATTTGAGTTGCGGGAATCGCTCGCGCTTTCATCCGCAATCCCGACGGGCCACGATCCGCTCAACGTGAGCGGGCCCTGTCTGATTTGGGGGCCTAGCCTCCCTTCCTCCATTGAGAGGCGTTCGTGGAACACGTACGCCGCCTTCTCGGGCCTGTGCTGTTCGAGCGACGATTGCCCAATCGCCGCCCGCAGGCATCCTCCTACGGTGGCTGGAGAAACGGCAACCTGCCAAAGTGATAGTTAACAACTACTAACTGCAAAGAACGGTGTAGTAGATATTAATAATTCTCGAGACAATAATGATCATATGTTTTTATGCGTTTCTGGGTACATACAACAATTATCATAGTACTATGAATGTACTTACCTGTCAAAAAGTCTGAGAGGATCAGATCAGAATGACTGAATATGCAGGGGATCAGAACGGAATCAAAGAATAATTATAACCGTTGCGGATCGGATCTAGGTGATCGGACAGAATAACTCGAAATGAACTGTGTCGGTTATTGACATCAAACATCTAAATAGTAAATCGCCATTTTGAAAACACACTAATTAATATATTTGCCATAAGCAAAATCGTCTCTAATTTATTTTGTACGTAGGTACCTAATTCGCTAATGGTGTGTTTGTGTACCTACTTGTACCCATTTAAAAAAATATACAGACAGAGCTAGGATTTGTGGATTGTAAATCATTCTTTATATTTATTATATTAATTGAATACCAAATACTAGCGTAGGTATCACTTCTGTGGCTAATTAATAACATTATGTCTATTGATGGTCTGAATAACCTACGTGTATAGGTACATATAATTTAGTTATTAACGTAAAGCAGTTATATTTCAATAGCAAAGTCCAAAACAACTGTTATTAGATACTCTTGTTTTAGGTAGCATTATATTATGATGACTCAGCTTGCTGTGTTTACTTGTAGTCTTACATGTATGTTCTTTTATTTCAGGTACGTTCCAGAGCCAAAAATTTGCATTAATTACAGTAAAAAGCCGGTACCAAGTCAAATTTAATTGCCTATTGTGACGTAATGACGGTCAAACAATAGATTTGTTATGGCGATATTATGTACTACTGCATGAGCTGAAGTCGAGATGTGGTCGGTGGTTAGCGTGTTGTTTGTACTGGTGAGCGCTACAGCTGGGCTCCTAGAAGGTCCTAATGTCTGCACCAGGCAAGAAGCGTGAGTATAGTGTTTTTATCATACTATTAAAAGAAATATAGGATTGTTAACTATTTCATAGACTCTTACATATTAGGTAGTAATAATAAGACTGTGCGAGAGCTAAGGCACGGTAATACTGTAGATAGTATTACCGTGGCTAAGGCATGGCATTTAGTACACTCGATGCCTACTTGAACCCCACAGTTAATATAGGTAATAGGAGTAAAAATATGGCGAAGTTAAAAATACTTATGTGTTCTGTTTAGTCGGTTTTATGACTCTAAGGAGTGTTACATTTTAGAACAAACTTGATCTGCTTTTTGCCCAACTGCTGAAGTCAAAGAGGGTAATGTTTTCCAAGCGTATGTATGTCTATTTCTTTGGCACGCTCCACAGCTAAAATGGCTTGATTGATTTTAACTCTTTAGATTTATATTAATTGTGTCAATCACTGTAGCGTCAGCACGAGACAAAAATGGGTTTAATTTTTTTTCATTTTGTTTTAGGCAGGCGAGGCGAGCTTTTTGTTTTTTAATAATATATATTATTTTTTGCAATAGTTAATTGATTCAAGGGGCTATTGACAACTAACCTATACTTGATATGGTTATCATTGATTGTATATAATAATATCCATTCATTGGGGACGGATGTTATGTTATATAACGGTAAATGAATGTATTTTATTAGATACCTGTAGTACAAGTTCTTTGTCCTCTCCTCCAGTTGCTCTTATCATGCGCGGGTTACACAGGGCTAGTTTTTCAAGCTAGGACAGCTGTCAAGCTGGTGTCAGTAAGCCAGCAAGCTAGTACTTCTGGCTTCGTGTAGACAGAACTAGCTTCATTTCTAAGCTAGTAAGCTAGTTGACAAGCCAGGACAGTTTTTAATAGGGTGGAGTTCTATTTATAAGGCAAGTAGCGACCCTGACCACTGATTTTACTATCCGGGCTTATGTACTAGTTTTATGTAGCCGGCAACGGGCAAAACTAGTTTTCAGTTAGCTTGTAAATAGGAACCACATGTTTCGTTTGTTTTTCTAACTGCGACAAGCATTTGAGATTTTTAGATGCCCAAACTAAGTACCTAAGGAGATTAATTTAAAGTTTGTTTAACTGTACTGTGACCATGAATGCCTGTGGAACGCCACCCTTCCAAGTTGTAATGAAAAGTCTAAATGTGATTCAGCACTACAAAAATGTTTGGCGAATTAAAAAAGTGGATATAATAAATTTTAAAATTTTAGAGCAACGTACTCCCAAGAACTGACAAAATTGATGGTCTCCTCAGTAACTGCAAAAATACAAGCTCACAATAAACTAGCCTTATGTAAACAGAACTAGCATGTTCGAAGCCAGAACAGCAAGCCAGGACTGTTTAGAAAAATACTAGGTTGCTGTTCTAGTTAAAAAACTAGCCTCGTGTAACCTGGGCATTGGGAGAACTTGCCGCTTGCGCTACGCCCACAGCAAACAGTGATTGTACAAGTTTTTTGTTAAATGTTTGTAATATGTTTATGACATATTATTTCCTTTCAAATTGTGCTAAAACGTAAATATTAACAATTACTCAGTGTCGAATTCTTAACAATAAATGAAACGAGGTTATAAATTGAATGGAATGTAAACTTTGACTGTTATGATAAACATCTAGTTAAAATTGCTCATTAATTTTGATACGAGTAGCTCGTGGATTAGTAACTTTTATTGATATACTAGTTTTCCGCACCGCGGTTTCACCCGCGTCTTTGCTTACTGCTCTGCTTCCGTCGCCAGTAGCGTAATGTTACATAGCCTGATGTTACAAAACATGATTACATAGCCTATGTAACATCATGCTACTCAGGAACTGAGCTATCATAAGCAAAACGAGTTCAGTTTCCAGTGAGCCTATGTTTCGCGATGACAATTAATAAAGCCTAAGGTCAGACACTAAATGTTGTGACTGTGGATCTAAATATTAGCTGTTTTTTGCATGGTCAGCTTTATGTGGATTTGTCACGTGTAAGTAATCCTGGCAACCTGTATGGCTTTGATCCTCGGTGGCTATACGTCTAAAATCGTATATAGAGACGCATTTACTGTAAAGATTTTTCTTATTCACCTAAACGAAGATGTTTATAATTCAAAACAAACCAAATGATAAATCCAAAAAATGCTGTCCAAAATAACTATTCCACGCGGACGAAGTCGCGGGCACACCTGCGGCTTCGCCCGCGCGGCAATTGGTAACAAAGACACATACATACTTATACACAACCTTTTGCATTTACCTATAATATTAATAGGATTATACCTTAGAGCATTAAACCAACCGGAGAGGCCACTGACAGGCGTACCCCTCTGCCAAAGGTACCAGCCCACCGGTCGCGTTCCGCATCATAAGTCACCTATCAGTGCATGCGTAATAGCGTCTCAATAGAAATGCCGAATTGCAGTGTATTTTGGTGTAAAAAGCGTTCAGCGACATCAAGTCTACAAAAGGATAATATTACATTCCACCTGTAAGTATTATTTTGTTCTAATATTATTAATTAAGGCATTAAATTAGCAATTTACCAAATAAAATGCTAATCAACAAGTGTTGCCAGGCTTATCATCAATACTCCAATCTGGGGTAATATTTTAAGTTGAATTAACATAAAAACTAACCTTTCCTTTTTTATATCTCGCCTTGTTGACATATATTATCTAATAAGTTTCATTTTGGATGTACATTATTGTGTCACCGTTCCCATATTTATTTATTTTTAATTAAAACCAATGTTTTTTTTACCAAGTAATGCACAAAATAATATTAAATGAACAAGTAAAATGAGATTATAAATCCAAATATAAAAGATTAGTGCACTTTATTCCGAAAGATTATTGCTCATTTCTTACAAAAATAAGCGTATTTATTTTTAAGAAACTGGTCACACTTTAACATAATTAGAGATGAGACAGTTTAATCACAAATATCGATATTGGTTTTCCAGTATTAAATTAAATTTTTTTTATTTGTTTTAGATTTTCAAAAGAAGCAGCGCCTCGAGTCGCTTGGGTCCAATATTGTAGGAACCATATAAGTGGGTTCCTAAGCGTACAAGTATCTGACTAACAGCTTAAAAGACAAAGCCTTCTGTGCTGCCAGCACTGCTACCTCCTCCCTACCCCCCAAGCGGCGGAGAGCAAGTAAACTCGCTGTGCGCTACCTCCTCTCATTGCATTACCTAGGATTAGTTAAACTAGATTTATAAGGTTAATTTAAATTGCACAGTTTTTCAGTATTTTATTATACCTACTTAAATAAAGACTTTCTGAAATATATTCTGTTGTTTTTTTGTTATCTGAACAGATAAAATATCTCTCTAATAAAAATCTACTCATACATTCTCATGTTAGTGTCTTGTTATTATGTAATCAGAACAAAATCCTCCAATTACAAGCTCTGCTTAGTTGGAACGAAATTTAATAGCAACAGACAATTAATTCAAAGTATTATTAGGTTTGAATATACATACATACTTAGGAATAATACACGTAAAATTGACACGTAATAATTAATTACAATCTTTAATCCACACTAGAACAAATTTCAACAGGTGGTGGTTATTGAACATACATCCTTGTGCGCAGTAGTAAAATAAGAAAAAAGAGTGGGTACCCATGTACGCACCTAAGAAGTTATACTTCTTTGGCATAATAATAATAATAATAATAAAGCCACATTTATTCCACATCTAAAAAGGAACATTATTGCAGTTGTTACTTGTTGTTAGTATGATACTTATAGTAGATGTTAGTATTGTTAATCCTTTTATGTTAATTCTAAGATATGGATCCCTGTATGGGTGAAGGCCTCCTCCAGCTCCTTCCACGCCTTTCTATCCTTGCCCTTCTCCATCCATTCATCCCCTGCCACTTTTTTTATCTCATCAGTCCACCGTTTTATTGGTCTTCCTACTTTTCTTTTTCCCGCCATTGGTCCCTTCCATCGTGTTGATTCGATAGTCCACCTTCTATCAGTGTAACGTGAGATGTGACCGGCCCAGTTCCACTTTAGTGTCAGTGCGTGTGTAAGTGCATCAGTAATCTTAGTTTTCTGTCTGATTATGTCGTTTCTTATTTTCTGTACTTTTCTTAGTTTTAAAATACTTCTTTCCATTGCTCTTTGATTGCTATTTATCTTATGTTTAACTTTCGTTGTAAAGGTCCAATTTTGGCAGCTGTATAATAGGCTTGGTAGTACACAAGTGTCCATAACGACTTTCTTCATATGTAAACTGTAGTTACCTTTTAAAATTTATTTTAAAGACCAAAATCTCTTCCATGCAATGGCTATTCTCCTTGCGACTTCATCTTCATTGTTGGTCTTGTTAAAAGAAACTTGTTTTCCCAAATAAATATAGTCTTCGACATAGTCTATAATATTTCCTCTTACTTTAATTGGTTTTTTGTCGCTATTGGTCATTATTTTAGTCTTATTGGCGTTCATTTCTAAGCCAACTTTTGTACTTTTATCGTCAAGTATTTGCATCATGTCCTCTAGGTCTCTGGGTGTTTCTGCTAGTAATACAATATCATCAGCGAAACGTAGATGGTTTAAGTAACGACCACTTATTTTTATACCTTTTTGTGACCAGTCTATATTTCGAAAAATATTCTCTAGGACAGCAATAAATAATTTTGGCGATATGGGGTCGCCTTGTCTTACACCTCTTTCGATGTCAATGAGTTTTTCTCTAGATTCAAGTTTTACACAGCTTTGACTATTCCCGTAAATGTATGTTAGTATGTTGATATATTTTTGATCTACTCCAAATATTTTCATGGCGTTCCAAATTGAAAGATGACTTATACTATCGAAGGCCTTACTGTAGTCTATAAAAGCCATGTACAGTGGTCTACTGAACTCACGGTATTTTTCTATAACCTGTTCTATAACCTGGATGTGATCAGTAGTACTAAAACCTGAACGAAAGCCTGCTTGTTCTATAGGTTGTGAGTTGTCAATATCTTGAGTTATTCGTTTTAATATTATTGAAGAGAAAAGTTTGTACAAATTTGTCAGTAAGCTGATTGGTCTGTAATTTCCTATATCTAAGGGATCGCCTTTTTTAAACAACAATATGATGTCAGATTTACACCATTGTAGCGGTACAGTCTCTATATTTAGTACCATATTGAATAGATGTGTAAGGTGATGGATAAGAATTGGTGCTCCTAATTTAATTATTTTATTGCTGATCCCATCCGGGCCAGTGCTTTTATCATTTTTTAGTTGTTTTATTTGTTCGTATACCTCTCTTTTCTCTATTGGTTTAACAGAGCTTATATATGGTTCCCAGTTATTATTTATAACTTCTAATCTTTGATCGTTGTTTCTTCTTCGATACAAATCTTTGTAAAAGTTTGTTGCATGATCGATTACATCTTTTCTAGTTTTGGTTTGTACTGATTGTTTTTTAAGTTTTTGTATCCATGATTTCTGAATGGTAAGCTCCTTAAACGCTTTTTTTGTACTCCTGTGTTTGTTTAAGTGACTTGTTATTACTTGTTGTCTTATGTGTTTGATAGTCTCTTCGGATTGATTTACTTGTTTCTTTATATATTCTTTTTAGCTCTTTTTTCATTTCTAAGTTTTTATTTTTTATCTGCATGAGTTCACTGCGCTTCTTTATTAGTACTTTAGTGTCTTTACTAAATATTCTGTGTCCTTTTTTCTCCGTATTAATCCATTTTTTAGAGCTGCTTAAGATAATATTTTCTAGAGTATCATAAAAGACTTGAACGTCAGTAGAGCAATTTAGTTCATCTTCTAAGTTTTTAATGTTTGATTTTAGACTTTTTATAAAGTAGTAAATTTCATCTTCTGTCTTTGGAATATATGGTGTGTTGTTAAAATTTCTCCTACAAATTTTGGGTAATTTTAATCTAATGGTGCCTCTAATAAGTTTGTGATCCGAAGGAAAGCATATGTTAATTACGTCAAAGTTTGTGAATAATTTAGGGTTATTTGTCATTATATAATCAATTTCGTTTTTAGTATTATTGTCTGGTGACGTCCATGTCCACTTTCGAGAATTCCTTTTCTTGAAGAAAGTATTAATTACTGAGAGTTTGTGTTCTAAGGCATAATCTATTAATCTTTCGCCTCTGTCGTTGCGTTTTCCATATCCATGCTTTCCCATAACCAAGAATTCCTCTTTTCTTGGATGTCCTATTTTTGCATTAAAATCTCCTAATACTATTATTATTTTGTCATCAGTTAGAGAATGTGCTTTGTCTAAATCTTGGTAAAAACGATTAAGGTCATCTTCACTCGATCTCTCTGTTGGTGCATAGACTTGAATTAGTGATATAGGAAGTTCATCGAATTTTAGTTGCAATAGAGCTACTCTCTCAGATATTCCTGTAAAGTTTATTATGTTTGTTTTGTATTTCTTGAGGATAAGGAACCCAACTCCGTGGAGCCCTTTTGTTTGGCCAATATAGCACAAAATATACTCATGGTATTCTTCAATTTTAGAGCCCATTTTTTTAACTTCAGAGAGCCCCAAAATATCACATTTTACATTCTTAAGTGCATATGTAAGTTCAAAATATCTCTCTATACTTGACAAGGACCTTACATTGTAACTACAAATATTTAGCGTCGTTGAATTATTTAATACTAGTTCATTGCTTACAGCTGGAGGGTGGTGGTCTAATTTCCCACGATGACCAATCGGCTTGGGAAATGTTTTGTTCTTGTAATTTAGTTTAGGTTCGTTTGTTGTGTTATTCCGGTGGCTGATAGATATTTGCTATTGCTTCTGTTCAATTGAGGAAGGAGTTGAAAAAGAGTTGAAAACAACTCAACTCTCAACAACTCTTTTTTCCTTGGCATAACAATCCAAAAATACCAAATAATAATACAACGCATACATACATAAATATTTGAATTGATATAAACGCCAATATATTTTTTATTTATTCACACAGATTATTTGTACTGATACGACACAAAGATCCGCAACTAACTTCAGTGTGTAAAAGGTTCGCAACTAACTTCAGGGTGTTGCTTTTTTCTGTCGGTGTGCGCGCGCATCGTAAAAATTCACTTTCATCATTTTTCCCAATCGCGCCAAAAAAAGTATAACTTCAAAAAAAAAAACGGCTAAATGCCAGTAGGACTCGCGCGCCGAGGGTTCCGTACTGTCAGGGATCGGAAGTATTAAATAAACATTAGTAAACATAGTAGGAGAGCCCGACCGCATAACCAGATTTGTTTGTCGAACAATGTTTAACAAATAAATTTAGCCCGACCGTATGACGGGCTTTTTTGATAATAATTACAAAAAAGTGTGCTAGTTAGAAACAATGTTTTATTCTTCCTGTAATATTGACATAAACATGAATTAACAGAATTACTTCTAGTTAATTCATGTTTATGAACTATTTACTTTACTTTCATCTATTTCAAAGTGCTTAAATAAAAAAAAACCTTAAAATTATAATAGATTATTATTACCTAAAACTGTTCTATATAATATAAGATAATGCTCATTTTAATAAGCAAACATAATAATCATGAAAATAATTAAATCTTTCGGGTACTTATATGAAATCCTAAACATCGATACTAAATATCGACAGAGTCAAGCTCTAACTGTTTTACGCTAAGGAAGCATAAACTGATAGATGTCCCTGTGTGTGAATGTGATTGTGTGTGTTTAGTTTAAGCTAGTGTGTAATAATTTTATTGTGTGCGTGTATAACGACGCGATTTAAAAGGGCATTAGTAGTTAACATTGTAATTAGTGTGCGTTGCTCGCGTTACCCCGTCCCCCGCCGAAAGTGGCAGACTTTTGCGCAAGGGAAATAGAGCGCGTGTCCACTCCTGTTGGTTTAATGCTCTAAGGATTATACAGATAGTATAATTAATAATTATGCATCAAAATCACTGTTGGTTGTCAGCGCATGGCGTCTACTCTGTACTTACCGGTTTTTACAAAATAGACGCCAAGCGCTGACAACAATACTGTATTCTTATCCGAAAATACTACCTTACTACTAGTAGGTACTGACCAGCTCTCTAAGCAGAATAAAGATAGAAATCTACTGCTGACTACCGTACTTACAACTAGGCTGTTTTTTTTTAAAGTGCCTAACTGTAACTAATAACCAAGTCCTATAACTAATGACTACTGTAAAATTACAATTTGACGAACAAAGCCAGACTCTTGAAACCAATATCTGCCGATTAGACACATATCTACCTTTTATTAAATAAATAAATATTTGCAGTAATATGTAGTAGTTTGCGAGGAGACTATCTTAACCACAAGATAGGCGTGCGTGTCTTCATATTGCATTTTTAGAGTAGTGCGTATTTTTAATGAATAACGCTTACAAGAATGTGGCCTGTGTTTACAGTCATTTGATACAAGTTTATTATAGCACTCCATGTTTTTGGCAAATTTTATGTTATTGAGTTTGTTTTTAAATAAAAGCTATTTATGTTTAATTTATAATTAATTTAAGTATTAATAAAGTTGAATCTTAAACATCATTAAGCTCGTCTATCTCATCTATTCACCCATTTCTGCGTATATATTATTATTTACGGAATAAGACTGAGGGATTATTTTCTATTTATGCCTTGAAAACGCTAAGAAACTACGGCGCATACAAACATTTATGTGTTGACGAACAACAATAATTGTAAAGGCGACGCGACTTGGCTATACGTCATAGAACACTGAATTAAAAATATCATTCAAGACAAAATTAGCATAATAGGTACTTTTACAAATATTGCTAATTATGCAGCAATGTTTTTGTATTCGAGTTAATACCTAGGCATAGTTATTAATTTATTATTTAGCTTCACTGAACGTTTTTTAATATAAGTACTTACCTACTTATATCTACAAAATTATATCGAACATATCTGTTTTCTTTCCGCTTTCCTTGGAAAATACACTGGACAAAACATATGTTACGTTTTGCTAATGAGAGTTCGGTAGTACAAAGGTATAAATGTCATGTTACATGTCGTCCGCTTCATTCATAAATGACTCACTGTCACAATGGGAAGCTCGTGCAATAATGTTTACACAGAACACAGAAAAGACAGAAACATTTAGTACGACAGTACTTATTGGTCTATCAATTATGGTGGTCGCCTTGGTAACTACGGTTTATGTAACTACGTTAAGTATAAGTTTGAACCTCATTTGAGGAAATATTTGTGTAAGTTATCCTTTTTATTGTGCTCGCACCTTTTAAAAACGGCAATAAGCATGAAAAAAGGTACAAAAGATTAAGGAATTTCCTCCCTGAGGAAGTGCCTCACCTGTAATGGCACTTATAACCCATATGGGTGCAAAGTTCTCATCATTAGAAATGAATTAAGTCCAAAGACCAAGTAATTGCTGTAAATCGTTGAGGAGTTCCCTCGACTGTCTTTGTGCTCCATCATCAGATCGACTACAAACCTTCACTAGATAGTAATGTCTTAAAATACATAATGAAAAACATAACAAATGCACTAGTCGATACGATTTTCGAAGGTTCTCCTCGATTTCTCTGGGATGCCATCATCTTCCCTTGGGATATCTTCTTTCCAACAAAAAAAGATTCATTAAAATCGGTTCATTAACGATGAAGTTATCTGCGAACACACATAAAAAAAACATACGATCGAATTGAGAAACCTCCTCCTTTTTTGAAGTCGGTTAAAACACTTAGTAAGGTTTCGTCGTGCAATCCCTTAGTATTAATTAATTCAACATTCTATAAACCTGAGACCGCAACGTAACTAGGTATTTTGAGTAGCGTCATTAGTTAAATACATAAGTTAATGCACTGCCAAGACAACTACTAGCTTATCTTTATTCATGTAGGTACTTGAGTCTGTGAAGTGTAATGATTCACTAGTTTCAGGTAGTATTGACGTCACAGACTAAACAAGTTAAATGGTGAATAAGTTAACTCGTTTTCCTTTGCTTTGTCTTTTCTACTTAAATGTTTTGACTGCCTTTTATTTAACCCGCCCCAACTGATAGGTATAAGCGCATGTATGTAAGTAAACTAGACCACTGGACTGGACTCACACACGGTTTTGTTCTTAAACATATGCAACTTGGACAAAGCCCATTCCTTTTGTTATTGCTTAGAGATATTCACGTTTAGTTTGGCATAAAATTACAATCTAAAATTGTGTATTTATAAAATGCCATTGTGTATTTATTTTTATGTTCAAATTACTAGCCGCGTGTACCACCTGAGTCGGCCGCCACGGCCGGTTCAGTCACGACCTCCTCTGCCGTGTGTTGTTCCAATTATTTCTGAAATAACAGCACAAAAGTACCGTCGCGCCTCCCTAAACCTCTAAACGTCTCCAAGACTCAGTGCATAGATTCTTACACAACGTTATACAAGAGATGCTTCTAGCCTATAATGTCGTGTATGCTAAATAGTGGTAATTTATGATTACGAATAACTATCTATTTTTAATTGCCCCTGTTAATGTCCCTGTCCGACATTATTTTATTACTAGTCTACAGTTGTGAATAATACAGGCATTACTATTACATATTATGATATAAGATAATAGTATTGCACAATATACATAGTGTGTATAGTATTATAGTCTGTAATACCTAGTCCTAATATTCGTTTAGGTGCAGCCTTTGTTACCTATATATTGTTCTATGTCGCTCAACCCATGTTCAGTGAAGTCCTTGTTTATTATTTACTTTTATATGTCTGGGTGACTGATTGTCGCTGATCGTGTCGACTTGTTACTCATCGGGTCAGTTAACTTTATCGAGTTTTTCCGTCCCGCGCCCCGTTATACCCACTTTGGTCCCTTCGCTAATAAAAACATTTGATGTAAGTATTATCGATATCCCCTACCCAGGTCGACACAGTTAACTCTCAAGTGCCTCTTTATATTTAGGCTCTGCAATAATCCTTATACCTACTTTAAACACTGCGTTCACAGAAGTCGAATGATGATACTCGGAACAATGTTTCGTCTAGAGTAAACATCTGTGACGGAAACAATTATTTATCTCTTTCCTGTTGTTATAATACCTACTTCATACATTAACATTACATCACTTTTATACAATTGTATTGCGAGCATCGATACTCGTGTTCGCATATGTATAAAGGTGCTCACTCACCGCGAACATTCACCTGTAATGTAAAGTTTGGCTAGATTTTGAGCATTACATTTTGAATTTGGAATGTACAAGCGAATGCTCGCGAAGTGGGAGGACCTGCATAGTAATTATATTATTCCCTACTTTCTTAAAAGAGACAGAGCAAAATTTCTATTAGATGATTGCTCATTTAAATCAGAGCATTTTGACCGAAAACTGCTATAAAAGACTAAGAGAAATTATCTGCGTTGTATTGTATCCCTGTGAGGGAGTAGCAGTTTCTAGGACTACTGATAGCAAATTGTGTCATGGGCGGCGGATGCCACTTACTAATGTGCATGCTGACTTATCAGACTTGACAATGACACTCACTTAGGAATCTTACAGCAGCTCTTGCGCAGAATAGTAATTGTTCAGCGTAGTAATACGTTAATACATAACTCTACAACTTAATAGATTTTTATAAATTAACAATTGATATTGAATTTTTACAGATATACGACAACAATACGGGTATCAGAAAAACAACCATATCAAGTGAAGGAATACACATGGTGCTTTAACGTGCCTCCTAAATGTTCAAAGTATAAGATTAAGTTTCGCGAAGTGTTCAAGACGCAGACGCTGGTGAAGTACAGACCAGTAGAAGAATGTTGTGCAGGATACGCGCCGGACACTCGAGGAGATCAATGTGTACCTGTGTGCGTAGAGTCTTGTGTTCACGGAAAATGTATTGCGCCAAACACTTGTGCGTGCGCACACGGTTACGGCGGACCTGCCTGTGACATATGTAAGTGTCAGCTTAAATATAAATAATAACTAACAAGGTACAGTAAAAACAGGATGTAGTTAGAATTCTTTTAGATGGTATGTCGGTTTATAATACTGAATTCACTTGTTAACGCCAACGCAAATACTTTTGCGTCGCGTGGGATATACAAATACATTTTTTAGTATAATTAAAAATATTTATATTTTTCAGTGTTTTTATAGTTCAGTAGTCTCACTGCCGGGTAGAAATGAGAATTTTTATCACTGCGTACTAGTTTAAATTATATCATAACTAATATTTTAAATTTACTATTCATTTATTTTACAGCATGTCCTTATGGTAGATGGGGTAGAAACTGCCAAAACGAATGCAGTTGTATGAACGGTGGTTCATGCGACCCTTTAACGGGCAAGTGTGCGTGCACGCCGGGCTGGCGAGGCGAAGCGTGCGAGCGAGTGTGCGCGCCGCCTACTTATGGCGATAACTGCAATGAAATCTGTCAATGCAAGAACTATGGAACATGTGACGCGGCTACAGGAGCATGTAACTGTCCACCTGGATATACTGGACCTTTGTAAGTTTGCATTACAACATTATTCTCTGCACGGGAAATTCTAACTTTCAATCTCGCTAAACTCTGCGAGTCATTGTATTGAAATCTAAATCTATGCGTCACAGAAGCTAATAGTGCCCTTTCTCCACGAAAAACAACCGACAGTCAACAAACTTTTTTTGTTATTTTTTGGCTCCAAAGTGGCTCCACTCTGCCTTTAATTGAGCGACAAAAGTATCAATTGCTGAACAGTTTAGTTCGAAACCATTTGGATTCTACTGTGAAAGGGTGGCCTGCAGTCCCCCGCACGTGTCGTTCTGGATAAAAAGGGAGAAGGTGGGGTTAATTCAACGAGCCGTCTCTTCGCAGTTGTAAAGGCTCAACGGTCTTAGTGTCCTCCGGGCTTCCGATGATATGGACTGTGTGGAGCCATCGCAAAGACGAGACCAGTACTTCACGCAGAGACGAACCTCTGTCTTATAAAGAAGACAGAGTTGCTCGGGCGTTAAGTACCGCCTTACCTTGTTTAGGACTCCGAGTTTACAGGAGGCGGTTTTAATGACGTTATCGATGTAATTCTTGGGGTTAAGATCTCGGCTAAAGTCCATACCCAGGATACTAAGGCTATCCTGTAGTGGTAACGCTGTGTAAGAGAGGGAAGGGGTAATATTATACATAATGTTTGTGTTTAGCTATTTACCTAAGATTTCTACTCCGAAATTGCACACTACACACTTTTTACATTAGTGATCATTAAAATTTGAACTGCATGACGCAATTTTATGACTGCATCGTACGTAAAATCATTTAGTTGAAACGTGCCTGTGAAACAAATAAACCTTATGTCTGAAGAACAAATACGCAGTATTTTATTGCTAGTTTTGCTATGTTCACGCTAAATAAATACTTATAGCATACGACTTTATACTAAAACAAGTACACTAAGTAAAGAGCCAAATCATACACATGCTATTGAAACACGTGGCGAAAATAGGATAATTTTCAATTTTGAAATGTTCAGACGCACGTTACAATATTTAAAAAAAATCGAGTAATATGTAAATACATACATAACTATGGAGAAAAATGTAAAAGAGTAGACGTGAAGACAACATTTTATTTTTCAGATGCGAAGAAGAATGCCCATCAAATGATTCTTGCCCGTACAGATGTAAATGTCAAAACGGTGGCAAATGCAATTTAGCGTCTTGTGAATGCCCTGCGGGTTGGACTGGTGAAGTTTGTGCCAATAAGTAAGTATAATAACCAGTCGTTAAATTTATTAACTAATAATAATAATAATACCAGCCTGTTTATTGTCCCACTGCAGGACAAAGGCCTCTTCTCATTAGAGAAGGCATGAGCAATAATCACCAAATTATATTAGTGAAGGAAAATAGAATTATTATAATATGTTGTTTGTTTTTAGATGTCCAGCCGGTCGATGGGGTGAAAAATGCCAACAGACATGTGAATGTGCGAATGGTGCTGGTTGCCATCATGTTACAGGTCAATGTCAGTGTGAAGCTGGCTTTACGGGAGAAAAGGTGATGTATTATTCTAAAGTTAATAAAGTATTGTAAATTAAAAATATGTTTAATGGTCGGCAACGACTTGGTTGTGTTTTCTAAGCATTACTACTTTCGTAATGCTTGGAGAACATAGCCATCTCTATAGGTTAGCCTGCTGCTAGACATAGGCCTTCCCCAATTTTCTCCACCTTGGTCGCTCGTATAGATGCAAAATAACGCGCGCGCCAGCTATTTTGTTCTTTCAACATCATCGAGATCAATTTTAAGTGTAACGTGTCCTAGAGCGATATTAGATGTAATAGTATAATTAGAAATTACATCTAAATTTTATCTGTTTTAATAATCATTTTACAACTCCAATGCACGCGGACGCATCCACCGTAACTTCTAATAAAATAAAAAGTCTTTTGTGTACAGTGCTTAGAAACGTGTCCTTTGGGTACGTACGGAGTAGCGTGCGCGCACCAGTGCCGCTGCGCGAACGGCGCGGCGTGCGCGGCGCGCGACGGCGCGTGCGCGTGCCGGGCGGGCTGGCGCGGCGCGCGCTGCGACGAGCGCGCCTGCCCCGACCACCGGTGGGGCGCCGACTGCGCGCGCGACTGCGAGTGCAACCCCACCACTACCGACCTGTGAGTTGCACGCATTTATTCACGCAAAAAATTACATCATCATATCACTCGAGAAATCTTACTCGCATGCCCATCACCGTTGACTCCTGTTAGTCAGGATTAACAGTGAATAACCCTTACTAACCGAGCTTTGACACTCGAGAGTCGAAAGATCGGACTGGTAAACCTACTACCTTGGATCCTCTAACGAGAACTCAGAAGTAAAAAGGACGAGTTGGAAATCATATCAGCTGAAAGATGTCCACTGCTGGAAATAGGCCTCCACCAATTTGCGCCACCTTGGCCAGTCGCGAGCCGCCCTCGTCCATCAATTGCCTGCTACGCGTATCAGGTCATCGGTCCACCTTGTAAAGGTATCCGCTCACGCTGTGTCTTCGAGTCCGTGGTCACCACTCTAAAATCTTTTTACCCTTTTCATCTAAATATTTACATTAATTTAGCTTTCCACGGCGTTTCATCCAAGTCTTTGCTTACTGCTCTGCTGCCGTCGCGTGATAGTACAAAGCCTATAACCTTCCTCGAGAACTGGGCTATCATACGCAAAAAGAATTTTTCAGAACTGACTGGTAGTTCCAAAGATTAGCGCGTTCAAACAAACAAACTCTTCCGCTTTATATAATAGTATAGATTGCATCTCATATTTTCCGCTTTTATTTTAGTTGATTATGTCCAGCGAGTAAAGTCCCATCACCACTTATAATACTTTTTCTTTTACTTTATGTAGAATTCGTAGTTTTAATTTGCGTATAATTCTAACTATTATGTCCAGATGCGATCCATGGACGGGCGCGTGCGAATGCTCGGCGGGGTGGGGCGGCGCTGCGTGCGACCGCCAGTGCCCGCTGCTTACCTACGGAAAGGGCTGTCGTAATACATGTCGCTGCGAGAACAGCGGCTTGTGCTCGCCAGTTAACGGTAATTTTGCTTCCATTATTTGACTTAAATTCTAAGTTGACTAAAAATTTGTATGCCACAGAGCCGAAGTAGAAGTGTGTCCATATGGAACAAACGTTTTATATGATGAAAAAAGTCCTTGGCCATCATAAGTAAAGGTGCGAGTTGTAACCCTTACGAGGCTCAATCTTGAAAATGAGCTGCTAAAATACCTCGCAGTAAAGCATACATATCCACAGCGTCGTATTAAACCCTGTGTCTCTTACAAAAAGAGCGGTACACAGTATATTTTAGTGTAAACTGAACATAATTATGTGTTATTTCATATATCCTAAGGTTCATGTTTGTGCGCGCCGGGATACCGCGGCATGCGATGCCAGGAGCCGTGTCCGTACCCGTACTACGGCGACAACTGTTCCGATACTTGCGACTGCTACAACAATGCTACGTGTAGTCATGAGACTGGACTGTGTGATTGTAAACCTGGGTAAGATTTTTGAACAAAATAATTATTGTTATGTATTTAATTCCATATAGGGAAAGCAAAGCTTTAGACGATTATATTTTGATTTTAAAACATTTTGGATAATTTGCGCACCTTTGTCGAAAAGCGAGAACGGTAGCTGTTTCAGTCGCCGACAAAATGTGTCATTTCGTTCTACTTTAACTTCGGCATTAATCCTTCTATTGAATCTGGAAGCGTCGTTGAGCTTACGCTTCCTATTTTAGTCATTTTGAGCATTCTAAGAGTACTTATACTATTTTTGTATATACGTTCGTGTTGTCGCAGTCGTTCGATGTTTAACATTTACTCACACATTGGATAATTTAAAAACTTTGTTTGTTTTAGGTTCGAAGGTCTCAAATGTGACCGTCCATGCAACGGCAAAACATTTGGATTAAACTGCCGCCAGCAATGTCGTTGTGAAAACGATGCTCCTTGTAATCCTATTAATGGTTTGTATTTACATAACTTATTTTAGGTTTTTTAAATCTAGGTGGAGAGTTCAATTTACAACAATAGTGGTTCCTTCGGACTTTAATATTGGGTTCAACTTTGTTTGTATCAATCAGTATTTTATATAAATTTGTTGCCATAAAGATCTACACGATCCAATACTCATTGACTGTACTAACTTTGGCGATTTGTGCATTTGCATTTCCGAGCCAAGTAATGGAGGTTTGAGAAATTAATTGGCCAACCTTAACACATGGTACCCAAGTGTCATTTGGTGATCTACTAATAGCGCGGTCGATAAAGTTCATTCCCGCGTCGCGCCCTGTTCAAGATGTTTGACGTATATTACAAAGTAGCTTTCCGCGGCGCGGTTTCACCCGCGTCTTTGCTTGTTGCTCTGCTCTCATCGCCAGTAGAGTGATGATACATAGCCTATAACCTTGCTCAAAAACTGGGCTATCATATGCAAAAAGAATTCAAATCCGACTGGTAGTTTCAGAGATTAGCGCGTTCAAACAAACAAACAAACTTTTCCACTTTATATAATAGTATAGTTTAAATTGTAACTCATTCAAATAACTGTAATTATCTGGCGATTGAAAAGAGTGGCGTGAGTTTCTTGCCAGTTCTTCTCACAGCTCTACCTCGTCAGCGAACTGGCTGTAGGTCAATTGGCTGACTTCATATAATGTTGACTTTTCATAAGCATCATACTTTATGATCAAAATGAAATAAATGCTTTGACCTTGACTTTGACTTTGATGAAATAGTTAAATGTTGTTTACAGGCGAGTGTATCTGCGGGCCGGGGTACTCGGGCGCGCGCTGCGAGCGGCGCTGCCCGCGCGGCTACTTCGGGCAGGGCTGCGAGCACGCCTGCAACTGTTCCGACAACGCGCGCGGCTGCCACCACGTCACCGGACAGTGCATCTGTGAGAGCTCGTGGAAAGGTCAGTCGAACAGCGGGGTACTCATCAAACTAACATACAGTATCGACCAAATCCATTTTCGGACAATGTAAACAAACAGTTTTTTTAATATTTTTCTATCAAAAACTCCATAAACGATGACACATGGGTTTATACACATTCTGTTCACTATATACTTCATTTTGCAACTATTTCTACTAATGATTAATAATCAAATCTAGTTTATTTAATAAAATTACGAATTACTTTTTGCGGTCGAATTAAGACGTCAAAATGATTGACAGTTTTATTTTTTCTGTACTCTATAATGTCTTTGAAAACCAATGTTGTAATTTATCAGAAGAAATAAGTTTAACCAATACATATCATAGGTACATAATATTTTGTTATTTGCCCTCGCAAGTCTGAGTTCATTTGTTTTATTGTAATATAGTATAATAAAATCGTAACATACAAATTCCATATAATCAATATTTCACAATTTTTTATCAGGCGGGAAAATATTCAAAAGTATCCGAGTATTCCATTTCAATCCGTGGTCAAATAGTTGTAATTAGAGGTCAATGCTTAATTTAAATTACATTTATTTATACATTAGGTAAATTGTTTGTCTTATTATCTTATAGTTTATAAGTCAACGGTTACAATAAAATACAATACCATATTTAACATAAATACAAGTATTTGGAGTAATAAAAATAACAAATCAAATAGAATTAATCGATTACGCAAATAGAGTATTAGTAAACGTAAAAAAAAAGAATGAGAAATTATTATTTAATTATGTATGATGACATTAATTTTATTTTTATCATCCTTTTCCCCATCACTAGTAAATTCATGAAACCATAGACAATGGCAATATGGAGGATTGTTTACATTGTCCGAAATTAGATTTGGAATGGACTGTAGCTGATACTGTATCAACCTACGAGTGGGTACAGCTCGTCGTCTGTCACCGCGTATCCATCTACAAACACCTGAATGCGAGCCGCCTTTGTGTTCGCAATGATACCGACGATCGGCGGGCCGGCTATTTTGTCCACTCATATTTATTTCAACATTACCTTCATTCTCATATACGTAGACGTACAAAAAGTGATGACATCCCTATTTGTCATTTGATTTTTACCTTTTAAATAATTAGGTAGTACCACCTAAACCTATATTAGCAGGAATTGAACTTTCAATTTATCTTCTCGATCTTTTCATTCATCCCCACTCATGTCATTCATATTTTGGTTCAGGTCTCACTAGGAAAGGTATTGTATAATACACAAATAGTCTGTATAATAGTATTAGGCAGTGTAGACTATTATATTATTATACTGCTCTGCTGAGGAGAGAACTATTTGATACAAATCGCCAAATTATGAGCGTAAAGAGTGATGCTATAAATCGTTTTACCGGTTACTCGTATATCGTGTCTCCTAGTTACGCCTAGCGCGGCAGCATAGTATTATAATCAGTTTCGTAATGCCATTCTAATGATTTTATATTTAATAACAGATGCGTTGGGCTCCTCAATTTTATACGACACAATATGTGAGAATAATACTAAAACAGTAGTTGTTGATGAAGACAAAATAATAACGAACACAAACATCACTAGTAAAGGCGAGGTATTTCAACTATTCTATCTGAGAAAGAATGACAATAATGGACTCGGAATTCACCATGATGCAATTCTTGACTATGGTCGAAACATTGATAAATTAAACGAGGTTATGACAGCAGAGTATGATAATATAAATCATTTACCTATTAACAATTGCTTTTCTTATTCATTGGATAAAAAGTTCGGTGATACTACCACAATTTTGTCGTCCGTCTCCGAAGCTCTTAGGAAACAAGGAGTACAGAACGTGAAAAGTTTAGTTGCAATCGTAAATAAAAAGCAATCTAATATTACTGATACAGTGAGCATTTGGGAAGTGTCTATTAATAAAGGGCAATCATCAGTTAATAAAATTGTAACTACCGTGCTAAAAAATCGTCGTATTAAAAAATAAATAAAATTTGATTTTATTGGTCTTGTTTATTTTAGTTTGTGAGTGATAGCATCCTACTACCATCTTAACCAAGAGACGCCCAGTGTCCACTACTGGACATACCTCATAATTTGTGATTATTAGGTGACCAGTGTTTAAATCTCGACTGCATATGCGTTGATGAGAAGTAGTCTACATATTATATCCTTCTCTATAGTTTCTGACACCCTCATATCATATAACGTATCATAAGTTCATGGCTGTGAAAATCGCTGACTTGCGCTGTTAAATTATTACTCCTAAAATTGAAGCGATTAAAATTGTATAAGAAAATAATATATTCGAATCTGATTGGTTTTCCGTATTTCCAGCAAAAAATATTTTTACTTCTAGATAGCCTTCAGAGTTTGTTATGTTATTATGCAGTTTAGTATTTTTAGTTTTTTTGTTATGTTTAATTTATGCCGAATGTTAATGTGATCTCAAGTTAGATAATAATAAATCGGCTATTTATTGCAGTTTATCATAGTTCAACTTTATTGCTGACTAGCTGACCCGGCGAACTTCGTTCCGCCTAGCAGTCGATCAACATTACTTTATTTTTCTAAAATAAAAATAAAAATCTAAAATAAACGTAGCCTAAGTTACTCCTTATTACATCAGCTATCTGCCAATAAAAGTCTCGTTAAAATCGGTCAAGCCATTTCAGAGATTAGCCGGAACAAACAGACAGGCAGACAGACAGACAGACAAAAATTGTAAAAATGTTATTTTGGTGTATGTACTATTTACAGTAAGTACCGTATATATATTCATATACATGTAGTAAAAACGGTTATTTCAATATTACAAACAGATACTCCAATTTTATTATATGTATAGATTATATTATCATTAGATTGAAACGTAAATTACTACTATAAACTTCAGTTACCAAGGTAAAGTTGCAACTGTCTGCTTAGTTAAATCCCTATAAGGTTTAAAAAGTAACCTTCAAGCTAATTTTATTACAAGACTGTCATCATCATATGAGGCGAAAGCCGTCCACTGTTGGTCATGGGCCTCCCCGCACCAAGATTTGCTCAAAAATATAGTTACTATTTTTACATAACTTAATAAATCAATAAATAAATTGTTCCTTTTAACTGGATGTTTCTGTAATCAATTGCCGATTTTGATAGACTAACACCCTGTTTCTGAAAGGCTGATCAACGAAACTAATACCAATTGGGTTGCTAAAAGCATGAATAATTAGTTTAATTTGATCTAATTAGTTTTAGGTACTTCACATGAGATTTAACAGGTGATTAGTAAATTCGTCGTTGATCAGCCTTTCAAAAACTGGGGGTAACTGTAGTAAGTACTAAATAGTTCGGTCTATCAAATCTCCTTACTTACTTTATTAGGTGTGTCAGGTAGTTACAAGTAAAACACTACTCTAAAACACAAAATTTATGTCGTTCTTAATTTCATTATAGTAATTATGTAGCGTATTGTTGAATGATGTACAATAAGTAGATACTATGTTTATTCACTTAGGCGTGCGCTGCGAGACTCAGTGTCCAGAAGGGCATTATGGAGAGAATTGTTCCGAGCGGTGTCCGTGCTTGAACAATTCTTCGTGCGACGCGTCGACGGGCACGTGCGTGTGTGCGGCGGGCTGGACCGGCGCCAACTGCTCCATACCGTGCCCACCTGGGACTTACGGCGCGGGATGCACACAACTCTGCCCAGAGTCACCTACTGGTAACATCAAAATATTATGAAACTCTTTATGTACTCCAATCTTTATTTATTTTTATTAGTAATACACAATGGACTGCTTGCACGGCGTCTAATACACCTGGACAGCACGCGATTTCTTTCCGAACAACCTTAACTTAGAAAATAAAAGATATATCATAACAAAAAAGTTATATTAGCTGTTTTGGTGCTATATAAAAAAATACTTTTACTAGATTTTTCTCATTAAGTTTTGCCTTATTATACGAGTTGTATATGTAACTCAAGTGTTTTTTTTCATATTTGATTTCACTAACTAAATAACTGTATAGGCGTTTTAACGAGAATCGACAATAACTAAATTGACAATAGGTTTGTCTTCATTCAGTACTGTTAAATGTATTTTTCTGACACTTAAACATAAATCAAGCGGTTGATTACAAAATAAAATTCTTACGTGATTTGAAGTTGACTGCAGCGAGATGAATGTTTGAGTCACAACGATTTAAGTATGGTTCGAAGTAAGTGTTTATTAGTAAATGTTTATAAATACGTGCAGTTTGGTAACACTTGTTTAATGTTTGTTAGGTAACACGACGTGTAATCCAGTAACGGGTATGTACACTTGCCCGAGTGGTTTTACTGGTATAACGTGCGAGTATCCGTGCCCGCTCGGAACATACGGCGTTAATTGCAAAGAGAAATGTATGTGCAAGAATGGAGCTGACTGTCATCATGTCACAGGTATGATATAAAATTAATTCTGTCCAAAATCACTTACTTACGAGTATTAGTTATTGGTATTACCAATCAAATTATTATTATTTACGAATCGCTATTATGAGTACAGAGCATGAAAATATTTAAACAGTAGTTTTCCGCGGCGTGGTTTCATTCGCGTCTTTGCTTACTGATTTGCTCCCGTCGCCAGGAGCGTGATGTTTTATATTCTATAATCTTCCTCAGGAACTGGGCTATGATACGCAAAAATAATTATTCAAATCCGATCGGTAGTGCCAGAGATTAGCGTGTTCAAACAAACAAACAAACTTTATAAATAATACAAATAAAACTAAGTTTTGAAAATGTAATTATGTTTATTTAAACGAAAACAAAACAGCCAAATTGCATATTGTTAAGTAAACGATATGCAACCTTACTGTTGCCTCTATAAGATAAGGAGTCACGGAGAAGAACGTAAGGCTACGTAGTTGATGTAACATAACGTTCGTGTCGTCCGCAGGCGCGTGCCAGTGCCTGCCGGGCTGGCGCGGCGCGGCGTGCGGCGCGGCGTGCGGCGCGGGCTGGTGGGGCGCGGCGTGCTCGCAGCCGTGCCGCTGCGCGCCGCGCGCCGCCTGCCGCCCCAACGACGGCTACTGCCGCTGCCCGCCCGGCTACACCGGCCACTACTGCACGCAGTGTGCGTATACCACCGCCCACATACCCGCATACCCGCATACCCACATACCCACATACCCACATACCCACATACGCTCACCGAACTGACGCGCTATGCGACCGACGGTTTTCATACATTTCGCGTTCGAATCGGTCTTGTCCTTTCAGAGTGATTTTTATTTCAAACAGAAATTATTCCTACTTTATTTTTTATACAATCTTGGTGACAAACAAACATACTACCCGATGGTAAGTAGTAACCATAACCTATCCAAAAGACTATGTTTTTTAAGTGCAAAAACAATACGTAAAACACAACCAAGCTATTGTCGACCGTGTACGAAGACGGGGGATAGGAACGAAAAGGCAAAAATAAGAGGACTGAAGGGGTAAGTAGACTGTAGGCGATCTTACTCACGTCACGAAACACATTAATATGGCAAATAATACTTGACATCAATATTCTATAATAATAATATAATATCACAACAACTACACAACGCTATCTAGACCCCAAGTAAGTATATATTATAGCTTGTAATATGGGTTCTAGAATGTGGATAAACATACTTAATACTTTTTTTGTAAATACATAAATATTATAAATACCTACATAGAAACATCCAGACCAATGCGAATAACCATGTTCATGTACACAAATATTTGCACTGAGCGGGATTCAAAACCCGCGACCTCTGCGTGACAGTACACAGTAACACCGAACCATAGAAGATATCAATGATAGATGATAATAAAGATGATAGCTTTACATTATATCATTCTTATATAAATATTATTTATACAGTTTGTCCTGAGGGTTACTTCGGCGACCACTGTATGGAGGCATGCAACTGCTCGTCTGTAGGCAACTGGGTGTGCGACCCCGTGGCGGGATGTTTGTGCCATCGCGGATTTGTGGGCGACAACTGTGATATACACGCCAGCGATGCTATAGTTAATTCTATTGACACACGTAAGTTGAAGATAAATATAATAGCAAATAGAGATATAATTTGTTTATTTGTTAAAGGTTTTGATTTTTACATTTCTTCAACAAAATTATTTTTACTATGATTTATTTCTGTGTACTGCCCTGCCAAGAGAAGCCTGCCTTAGAAGACAGTCGTAATTTTAGTAGACAAGTTTTGACAAACGACACTTTAAAATAAGCTACGTTAGAATTTCCTGCAGCATGACAACTTTCTTTTTTAGTAGGGCAACGTGAAATCTCTTGTGGTCAAGTGTGGTTCATCGTAGTATCTATGACGCGACTCAGTTTTTTTTATAAGACCAAGTTTTCCAACGATGTTTTCCTTCATAATAAGTCAGTAATGTCCAAAGCGCACTTAAAAAATACATGTGAATTTGAAAAATGTCATAAAATACTTGCCATATAGTGCTATCACGACTTACATTATCTCATCGTGAAAACAATAATTTGTTAACAATGTTTTATTTTTCAGGAGAAGGATCTAGTTCTGGCTTGACAGTTGTAATGGTAATATTAGCATTTGTATGCGCTGTAGCGGCCATCTTAGTTCTGCTGTATTACCGCAAGAGAGTCCGCAACCTCAAGCGAGAAATAGCACATGTACACTACACTGCTGATCCTAATTCACAACCTGGTAAGTCAATTATGTACCTTTATTGTTTGCGCAATAGCAGCACACTGTCATTGTTGTCTGCGTTATCTAAACTAATATTATAAAGAGATAATTTGATTTATTTGTATATTTGTTTGTTTGTATGTTGCGATTTAACTCAAGATCTACGTAACCGATTTAATAGTAGATTAGTTGCCAAGGGCTGTAAGGCATCAATAAGACGGGTAAAATAGGCTATATTTTTTTATTATGTTGAACATATTTTTCTGCAATTTTCAAACTTTCAATATTTTAAGCGGCATTGTAAATCTGAATGATGCAATACGACACTATTGCAATGATATTTTCCGTAGGAGTTTGTTTTGAGACCGAATGAAAATTTTGATAACAAAGCGAAGCGAGAGCGGACATCTATCTAGTCTTACATATAAAAATCATTGATATGATATGACGATGATGGTATGTATGTCCTTAATGCGTATCGAAACCTAGGCTTCATCACGCATCGACGACACATCGAGAAAAGAACAGATTTTGATGAACTTTGCGGGGGTGTTTTGGGGACGACGCCCGAAACGGTTTCTAGCACAAAAAAAAAATGTTTTTGTTCTATAAATTGCGTGGCAATGCAACGCATGCCGCGTATTAGAAGCTTTGTATCTTTAAAGGACATCTCTTCCGCTTACAAAAAATAAGAATAATCTTTCTTGACAACAGTCTGTGATTTAAAATAGTCGCAAGTTTAATTCTGGAGATCAGAAGATTATAACTCTTATTTAAGTTTGCTATCCTTGATAATGGTTATAAAATAGTAAAGATTATTATTATGTACCCCCGTTGCGTGTGGGAGATGTCTTTAAAAATACAGAACTAACGATAGTTCAATAACTTCGTCGATAAATACACACATATATATGTATTATATATAACTGATTTATTCTAATAAATATTTAATTACATTTAACAGAACAACAGCACTTCGACAATCCTGTATACTCTTACCAAACATCGACACGTAGTGAAGATTCTACTACATTGCTCAACAATGGCACTCACATCCTGAACAATTTAGGACCAGGCAAGATTAACAACGCCACTTTGGAAAAGCTTAGGATGAAGGCTACTAGCTCATCTGACAGTGAGTATTTGAATAACTTAACCCTTTATGTGACTGGTCATTATAGTCAAAGTCAAAGTCAAAGTCAAAGCATTTATTTCATTTAGATCATAAAGTATGATGCTTATGAAAAGTCAACATTACATTTTGTCAGCCAATTGACCTACAGCCAGTTCGCTGACGAGGTAAGAGCTGTGAGAAGAACTGGCAAGAAACTCACGCCACTCTTTTCAATCGCCAGATAATTACAGTTATTTGAATGAGTTATAATTTAAACACTCAACGCAACCAAAGAACCATACAAAGTAATTATTACAAATTAACTAATTAATATAATACTAAGATTAAAGAAAGAAAACGAGGATTTCAATTATTTAGTTTCAACTAGTATGGTAATTTGACTACGTATTTTAATTAAACTGGTAAATGCACCCCCTGGTCACATTGAACGACAAGGTAATACTGGATTGAATATTAAATGTAAGCCATGCCAAGATTGACCAGTCATCCCAAGTAGCACCCGTTCACGAGCATGACGCACGGGCCAGCCATCATCACCCTCGCCATATTAGAGGGAAGGTGATGACCCGGCCAATATATGCCAATATATGCCCAATACCCCACCTTATTAAGAATTCTAATGACCTTGTAATAGAGTAAAAAAAACAATGTTAATGTTTCTCTCTTCTCCATCACATTCGAAGTGTATAGAAAACTTCAGCTGAGAATATTACTATCTGCATAGGCACCGTAGAGTTTCAGTTCTAGTGACAAAAAAGTTTTATAAAGTTTAAGGCCTGGTTTTTTTAGTGTGGTAGTAGATTCTTGCTGATTTTAACATGAATGGGCTGGATTGACCAGGGAAGAACTACCCTATCATAGTATATCGGCGTGCAATATTGTATCCATATTATATAATACTTAGTATACAGGTTACGCTCTGTTTATTTCATGTTATTCTGATTGTGTCCTCTTACGATATCCACGGGAATAGATTAAGGTTCAATTATATTTTTGTCCGGAGATAACACTACTTATAAATACATATGTTATAAAGTTATTGTTGAGTTTTAAACTAATATTTTTTCTATTATTATTGAAGGTTATGACCCGCTATCGTCTATGAAGAATAAAGATGCAGACGCTCATAATCCTAATTTATATCAATATGAAGATGATGACAATAAATTGGACCATGTTTATGACGAGATCAAGCTCAAGGAAGGATACGGTAATTATAACTCAAACTATTATTCTACTTTACTAAGGTAGAAATTTAAGTGCATGAATCAATCTACAGGACACTTCAAATGCGTCTAACTTTAGACCTACTTTTTCACAACTTACATGACACAGTTACAGCGTTTTTAATTAGCAAGAAAGTAAAGTATTTGCATTTTGTAATTTAAGTCCTTCAGCGTCAGGTCGTCTTTCCTAATATGTCTGCTTTTATGACATTCAGTGTCAATCGTAGGAAGGTGTACTTTAAAGTCTCTGATGTCAATCAACTTTATAGACCACAAGGTGTAAATTGACGAATATTATATCTCAATAAACCTCTTATTAAATGGTTGCCTTGAATATTTTATGTGCATCGAATATTTAGAGACAATGACATTAAAATAATGAATTTGATTTCGAAACACAATGACCAATTTGGCAATTAATGTAAATACTGGTAATATATTATTTATTTAGTGGGTAGAAATAAAATAAATACTGTTTGAAGCTAATCATTCTCGAAAATGCAAAGAATGATAAATGAGCTCATTCTCATCATGAGACGGGTTTATACGTTTAGTAGTAAATATGAATGCTTGTTTCAGAAATGGAATATGATCGACTGAATTACACGCCGCCTGCTAACAAATGGAAGCCGCATTATCAAAGGATGACAAATGGCTTCGGTTCGGTTCCAAACGGACAACCGATGCCACCACCACGGGATGGTACTCCCACGCCACCTATACCACCATTGCCTAAACTAAATATCGCACCCATACCTCCTCTGAGGGATGCGGAGTCAAACAGTGCACCCATACCTCCTCTAAGAGACGAGGAGTCTACCAGTGTACCCATACCTCCCCTGAGAGAAGACCCCCCTGTTATAGTCATGACTAGTGACCCCCCAAAAGTAAGTGATACACAACCTTGACATACACAGTGGGTGAAGTTTGACTAGTGTATTATATGATAGTATTGAAGTATAAGGGCAACATACGATGCAAGTTTATCAAAACAAGTATCATATCTGATTTTCTTCGTAAGACAAGCTCTGTTCACCCACCCAGAAATTATCTCGGTCACAGTTTGCTTACAATAATTACTTTTCATGTGTATGAATTATTACATGTTTGTCTCTCAAAAAGACTGGATAACTAGTGATAGACAGCAGCTAGGCGGAGCTCCTTACTCTATAGCAGTCGGCTGCTATCATTGCTAATAAAACCCTTCACAAGTTTGGCATTGTGTGTAAATGTGCCCTTAAGATTCGAGCGCATTTAGGCTTCGCCCTGCCTAAATGCGCTCGAATCGCGCATTTAGGCAGGGCGCGTTACTAAATTGCATTTGATTAAAGTCACTAATTAGCATCCGACCCTCATATGAAATCTAATTAAGGATTTTATCCACATTTTCATCCACTTCATTTTCAATATTGCGTTTCGTCACGCTCTGCCTTTATATAGCTAAACTAGTGCTAAGATAATACAAACTTTTATTTTGTACGAAGATTTACGTCGCAGAAAATATTTTGGTAAAGATCTTTTAACGACTGTTGCGCGTATGAATAATCTAGAAATTGCTAGTAAAGTTTGAGAACCATTGGTTATTTCAATTCAATACATATTAATCATTAAAACAATCATTGTTTGTGATTAAATATCGGGGGATAATAAAATTACACAATGAAAGTTTTGCACAACAAGAGCGATACATCATCTTATTTTACTCTTGGTGATTCTAATAATGATAGTAAAAAGTTTGTCTTGTAAAACTTGAATTATGTAGATTCCCTAAATATTAAACTAAGGATATTTGTTTAAAAAAGCAATAATTTTCCTGATCATACTGCTCATTGTAAGTGCCATCGGGACACGGTTTGGTCATGTAACTATACTACGTAAAACAGTATTTAGATTTAATTCGATATTGATATAATTACGTACGATATCATTAGTATGTACGTGTGATACATAGAAATCATAAACAGAACGTAGTAGGAGTAGTATTTTGTAAGTTTTGTCAATAGTGTGTCAATTCGAGTGTTGAGTGAGTAACTATGTAAAAGAAAAATTGGTGTATCACGAGAATTAAGAAATTTATCAAATTAGCAGTTAAAAGTTAAAACCGCACAAATATTACGTAACGTGTTTTGAAATAATGGTGAATATGTAGGCGAGTAGGTATCTACATTATAAGATCATTGGGTGATTGGACACTTACACCGGCGATATTGACATTTATTTTTAATTGAAGTAAAGTCCTAAATTGTTGCTGCAAAAGTCTATCGAAATTATAAAATATTTCCATCTCAATTGATTAATTGTAATTGTTATTATTATAAGTATACAATTGTTAAATGTAATTTTTGAAATGAGCAACGTAAAAATTAAAAAAAAATCAAAACAAATCCAAAATGTACCTACATTTTAGGCCAATTAAGTATATTTGTGTGTTCATACTCTTAAAATTAAAAAGAAAAAGAAATGCGAAGTTGATAGTCTCGTTTACTTAGAATCTCACATTGAGGACGTTAGCTAGTCGCCCGGAGGAGTAGTTTTAACCGGATCTTTTGTCTTTTATTACTCTAAAGTTGTCAAAAATTATTTTTAAACACGCTATTTCTACAGTGTTGACATTATGCCTTCTATGTTGTAAGGATATTACTTGATGTTTTTATTGCCGAAAGTTGAATGCCATATAAAAGTGAAGTTGACGGTTTGTTTATTTTTGTAATTATGGTTGTATTAGTCGTGTTCAAATCATAGAATACATAGAAATATTTCAATAATATGTAGTTCTAATAACATGTAAAAAATATCGCATCAGTAATATTTATGTTTAAGTCTTATGTATACTTCTCAAATAATTTACATATTTATAGTAAGTAAGTTATGCTCGTAGTGATCAAACTTTAATATATATAATTTTATTGCTGTATAAAACTTTATTCAAAATTATTTTTTATTTTATTAAGAAGTAACAAATGTTCGCTACCTGTGTTATTTTTAAAACTAATGGTATTTTTGCCTTAAATTTCAATGACCAAGTCACTATGAGGATGAGTTGTCAAATGGAGTTCTTCTTAATATGTCTAGGCATTTCATGAAACGACCCTGTTTTACGAAAAGATGACTGCATTTTTGTTTTATCCCAGGTCACTTCACAATGTTTTTTTGACCGTAAGTTATTTTAATTCTCGACATAACTGGTTGGTATCGTACCTACTAGGTCTTTGTGATTGTAATCTTATACTATACATATATTTGATTTTACTTCATAAGTATCGTAGTCGTTCAAAAGTATTTTAGCCGTAAAGCCAGGTAAATAAGTAAATATCCCTTAACTAACCGTAAAGGTCTATATCATAATTTGATTTTATAACCAATCTCAGTTGTCCGAGCTAATTCGGTAAAATAAGAATGAATAGTAATGACTTCTAAATATGCGTAATAACTTAGCATGTGTTCTACGAATATCTTTCAGTCTTTTTCTAGAACCTATACATAAACCCCAAAGCCCTTTTACCTAGTGTGAAACATTTCTCAGACATTTGATCACTGTCAAAAGTTTTGGAATAAACGACATTGCGACTACGACTTTGACTTTAATAACATTATTGTATGCTCTTTCTTAAAATACCTAGGCATGTATCACAGTACTCCAAGTTGTATTTATCGACAATGGCATTTATCTAAATTTTGTGACATTGGCTTTATTTTTGCATGAATTTTATTTTTATTCATTTTTTGTACAAAATGATCATAGCAATTTTAGTAGTGGGACCTGACAAGATATTTCTTTGCAGTGTACAATGATGTTGTGCGGGTATAGCTTTAGGGCGCACTTGCCTAGTGTAAACACTTTATTGCGTCTTATAAAATGTTATGTTGGCAATTGATATTTAGGCATTTTTCATTACCATTATACAATGTTTATTGTGGAAAATACTCAATACTTTACATTCCACTCGTATTTATTTGCATATCTTTTTAACCTCGTTTAAATTTTATACTTCGATACTAAATGTTTTATTTGTATTATTTAAAACTGTTGAATTTTTCACATTTTACATAGGTAATTATACATCTCTTATTTAATTTTTATTAAATGCCAATTTTGAACGTGTATTTTACATATAATGTACTTTTAGATATTTAGATTTTATATGAATCGTAAAAAACAAAATTAAATGCTTTAAATTATCAAAATTAATAAAAAATAAAAATGTGTATTTTCAAATTGTATTCATCTGAAACCATTGCTCAAAAAGTGCCAAATTTATTGTATTTTATGAAATTGGTAACGTTTACATAACGGCAGCTGGCAATAAATGTCTTATCTATTTGAATTATAGGATCTAAAATTATAAAAGATATAAGTTGTGACGCTGTTTCCCAACTGTCTGCTCGCTTTTATGTTACAATTACAATGCAATAACTTCACTAACTAATGAATGTTGCTATTTTTACTGTGAATTAGATTGTACATGTTTACGTTTTAGATTGCATGGTTTGCAAAAACAGAATGTTTGTTATGTTTATTTGAATTTCATTAGCGCATCATAGATTACTTGTTATATAGGCCTACTACGCCACAGAATTAAATATTATACTACAACATTTATGATAGTAGAGTGCAATTTTATAAAAAGGCTATTTTATATTGTCAGTACGTATCTCATCAAGAATTATTCTGACAATAAATATTTACGTAGATTTTGTATGAACTAGATAGACTAAAATATCTTTAATATATTATTTGTAAAAATGCTTGTAAGATTATGATTACTGAGCACTTTATAAGTGTTATTTATAAAGTAAAAAAATACGTTTGTGATATATTGTATTAAGCTAATGGAAAATAAACGAACATTAAATATTATCAAATTCTTTTTTTTTTCCGTGCTACCACTACAGTGACTTACTTTAAACAAAGTAGGTAATTAGTTTATAACAGTGTGACGTTAAATATTAGTTCAGGTGCGACGTCGCAATAATACGCGTGTCTTTCTTGATTGTACAAACAGACGTAAAACTTATTGTGACAGTTAAAAGGACGCTCGTATCGGAGACGAGTTTGTCTGCGAGTCTGATAACAGTTGGTAGTGACTGGTGATAGGTACGTTGACTACTCCCTAGAACAACTGCAGTGCATCATGAAGCTAACAGTGATAATCTCAACTATGTTAATAGCGCAGGTGCGTTTTTATGTGATTGCGTTGTTTAAATGTGATTGGAAATATAAATATGTTCAGGTAGGTACTTACAATTTTAATTGTTTTCAGGTGTCTGCTTCATTTTTCGACGTATTTCAAGGCGCGATGTTATCCGTTCAAAATGGTTTTGAAAAACTTTTGAGTGACGTGGTAACCGATGTTAAAGATACAGTTGACTGCACTATATTAGCGGTAGAACATGTTCTGTCTTTGAGTGAAGATGCGACGAAACTTTATTATGATAAATGCGGCAGTGGTACTAAAAATGGTACAGTACAACCTCAACTAAAAGAAGGAACTTTACCAACAGTAGAAATTTCCATTTTGAGCAATGAGGAATATTTGAAAAAAGAAATACCAGAAGAAATAGATGCTAGAATAAATGCCACTCTAACTGGGTTTTTAAATGGCTATAATCCTCATGCCAGATTAGAAGACATAGAAAAAGAATTGGCTAAAGAGACACAAAGATTAGCTGACGTCAGTGAATTTGTGAAAATTGAATTAGATAAATTATCTCATGAGATACACTTTGATTTTAAACGTCTAGTACCAAGTGATTCCAAGCCATCTATCGATAATATACTAGAACAATTAAAAATGTTGGAAGCTATAGAACAAAACTTAAATAATCGTTCTGAAGCTAACGAAGTTCACCAAGTAATTGATAATGTATTACACAAATTGAATTCAATTGAATATACAGATGCTGCTGAAAATACTAAAGTAGAAATTTTTTTAAAAGATCTAGAAAATAACTCCAATACTACTTATAAAGTAATAAGGCAACAATTAAAAGAGTTACAAGAAGAGGAAAACATACATTTAAACCTTATAAAGAATAAAATACAGGAGCATGAGAAAACTCCTGAACATTTGAATTATTTTGAAAGTCACAATGTGAACAATACTGATGCTTCAACGACCGAAAGTAGTTACTCACCTTTACCTATGAAGCAGTTTGAAACAAAAATGAACGGTACTAGTGACATTAGAAATGTGAATATAGTCCTAGCCACTCTTAATACAACAAGTGTAAATAACCCAAGTACCTCAATACCTATATCTACTCAACAAATATCTGCTGATATAACCCCTACAAACTATTCCACTGCTGTAAACGATAGTATGTATATGATAGTATCTTATGATATGTACGGTAGTAAAACTAATAACATATCAGCAGTCAAAACTACGCAAAGTATAAATACAATTATTACAACTGGAATAACAGAAAACTCATCGTCACCGACGACAGAGCAAACAAAGACTATTCCAGAAAAACTTGAATCAAGTACAATAACATCAAATGACGATAGAAATACATTGCCTACTGCGACAGAAGATAGAGACGTTATATCTACTCTCAAAACTGAGACAGTAAACCAAATGAATAATATTCTAAAAATAGCAAATCCACGAGAGCTTAGTACAGTGCAAATAAATGACGTTTCAGAAATAACCACACCTGTCGCAATAATAACAAGTTCATATGTAAATGTAAATAGCCACGAGGTTGTAGCTACAACAATGGTAAACATAGATTCATCGCTATTGACTACAACTTCTACTAACATTTTCTTGACTTCCCTGTCTCAAGTAACAAATCAAGGACTACTATCTGATCCGTTTCTGAATCAGACTCTGGCAACCACCACGTTAGCGGCTACAACAGACACTAACATGGATTATGTATCTACTACGAGTCTTGCAATTACGTCGCCAGAAATATCGACTCAAGAACCTACTACACATAAAACTGAAGCAAGAGACACAGAAAGTACAAGTAAAAATGGCGATGATGACAGTTTCAAATTAACTACACCATTAATAGTAGTTAAAACAACAAATAGTGAAAATGTACACATACCAACTGAACACAGCATGCACAAAAGTGACTGGGACCTAAAAGATGGCACTGATTCGAGTACTCAGTCTGAAATCAAAGAGAGAACTCCTCACAACGAAGTTATAGATGACAGTTATACGTTTACAGAAGATTCAATGCATTCAACTGTGCATCCTCAATCGCACGCACAAACCACAGAAATACCTAAATCTACTGAATCGCAGAATGAAGAAAAATACGGTACAACGTCAGCATATAGGTCAACGGAAAAGGTTTACATTCAACCAACGCCTCATACTACCAAATCTCCAATGAACACAGATTGGCATGTTCCTCCAAAATACATGCCGCCTCAGATTAAACCTCCTACTTTTGCAAATAGTCTAGATATACTGACACCTCATAATGAACCCTTGCGATATAAAGGAAATAATAATCCGCCAAAGCCTATGAGCAGAGAACTACCAGCTTCTATAGGATATTTGCCACCTCTACATAAATATCCTAAAAAGGAACCTACAATAGCCGACATGAATGCGCCTATCACACCAAGGCCTATTCCAACTCCTGCGGCGCTTAAAAAATCACCTTCCAGGGGCAGAAGTCGGCATACAGGTCGCACTAGGGAATTTCCGCCAAGACTCAAGTCTAGAAAGTTTAGAAAGAATAATGAACAGTCATCACCTAGTCAATCATATAATAAAGCAATACGGCCTCCTGATACCTTTAATCAACCTCCCATGAAAAAAGATCAAACGACAATGGTTACAACTACAGCTGCACGGTTAACTTCTCCGAAATCAAGCATATTAGATCCGGATTTTAATTCATTTTTCCATACTTCTACGAAGAACACTGAAACGCACCAAAATGCAGTGAAAGACGCTCGGCAACTTATAGAAGACAGTCAACGGCAACAGCGCATTTTTGATAGTATTTTCAATAGGAAAAATGATCAAAATGCTTTTGGTTTACCTAAACCATTAAATGTAGGCGAATGAAAAGTTGTTTAATTTAATTTTCCTTTGAACTAGGATTTCGTTTACGACATAGTATAGTCGGTTACTGATGAAACTTAGATTAGTATCCTAGTAAATAAACCGAGGGCACGATAGAAGTTTAGTAATTCCATAGTACTTACTAAATGAAAAATATTTTTTCTATTATCTTGTATGGTTCAAATGTATCCCCTTTAAATTTTATCGGTATATGTGTGGCATAGTTTCTCAGTAACACTAGAGGTAAACGGGGAAAAAAATTATGAACACTATATATAACGGTTTTATTAACAATATAAATAGGTACTTACAAACTTATGTTTCTACAATTGAGCTGCGCTAATCTACTGCGAGCAGTCAAATGTGCTTAGTTCTTAATAGTCTATCATTGTATTTATTAGATTACTCATGGTTTATAGGGTACTAAACTATGCACCAATACGTTCTGCTAGTCATCGATTTTATTGACAAATATAGTGTACGTCTAGCCGAATATTAAATGCTAAAAATCAATAAAATCAAAGGACGAATAATGTACCTCACTTTTTCTAAATGTCCCATAACAGTGGGTCATGGTGTCGCGTTTTCTACTATTACGATTACAGTTACATGATTACAAGAATATTTTTTCTGAGGCGTGAAAAGATAATCCATCATACTCATAAACGTAGGTAAGTAGATCAATTCATTTGATAAGCAAACCTAATAAATTGTAATATCTATTAATTAACTTTTCAATATTCGACTATACGCTGCTATCTCATTGTCATTAGTGACTCCTACATATCACTATATTAAGATTTACCTTTGTTTCATCGATACGATAAGCTTTTATGCCTTAATAATTTATATTTCGTTATTTATTTTTGTACAAACTTCATTTAAAATTTGTTTTATTGTGTTTTGTTCATATTAAATTAAGAGATAAGAGTTTCAATTCCTGTTCAAAAGTTAGCACGGTTATTGCTCAAACGCGTGCCTCATATATATTAATATTAATAATTTTATTTACAGTGTGATTATATAGGTAAAAAAGAAACGTAAATAAGAGGAGTCATTAAACGTAGGTATCTACAACATAATATTGATTAATATAAAAGTAAACAAACACTGGTTCGTCGTAGAAAGTTACAAACAGATAGGTAAAATATACAATGTGATGGAGAAAACATGAAACATAAAATAATAATTAACATGGATTTTTAAAATTGAGCAATTATCGTCTTAAAGTAAATCGTTACGTTGTACTTATTATCATAAGGATAATTTCTCTTCACATTGGGCTTGTAAATTTAGTCACAATATTCATTGAGTCTAATAAAACAAGGTCATTTTTCGAAGCCAACAATAAAACATGTTATATAAATACTTTACTGTATTTAGGTTTCGAATACTATATTCTTCCTTATAAATAATAAAATCGATATTCGTTATTTTAAAGTACATGTTCTATTCTACGACAAATTATACGTAATGTACTTAAAGATAGAAGAGTTGAAGAATTTGTAGTCGATAGTTGTAGCATGAATTCAAGATAGACTTACACTACATCTAGTGTCTATAAGATACTTAAAATTACTTTTGATTCGATGTCTACGTGGCACTAATGTCGAATTACAAATGGAACTTAGGCAGGTCGGTATAGGCAATAATAGGCGTTCTGTCCTACTAATGAAAACAAAGCAAAGTCATGCGCTAATTTTTAACAAATTTTCATGCAAGTTGCGTTGTCATTCATTAACAAGGCAGAATCATCGTCACTTTTGAAAACCAGAACTTTTTTTAAAGTTAAGAAACAACTTTTACGCAATGCAGTTGCATGTTACTTAATGGTTTTAATATTTAGGCATCAATTGTAGTAGAACCAGTTTTGTCACAAATCGTTCTCGTCAAAGTCTAAAATAATATTGCAACATGCAACCTATTCTCTAAAATGTTTTCTTTCTATTGCCATTCAAGGCAGTGCGATGTCTATAGTACATTAGGCTTTACGCCTCATGAGTGACAACGTCGCAATTGTCATATTTTGTGATTTTAGCTATATTTTAAAAATATGTTCTGCTAACATTTAAGTATTAGGTGAAAGCTGTATAAAAAGTAAGAAATCGTTGCGTTTATAGTTTTATTTCTCAGCAATAATACATTTGAAACTTAAGTTGCGTTATTTTTATAGTAAAACTAGCTGCGCCCTGCGGCTTCGCCTGCGCGAAAATTTCTATGTGTTTAATTAATGTAACTCGGAAATCAGAGCGATTTTCGGGATAAGAAGTAGCCTATGTCCCGATACCAAATCTATCTACATACCAATTTTCATCGAAATCGGTTTAGAGGTTTAAATTTAATATGGTGGTTAAGTATTCTTTAACTTTCTAAATCGACGCGCAATTTTCTTAGTTTTCTTTCATAAGAACCTTCTCCTGACAATAACAAACACAACAAAAAAAGAATTAACGAAATTGATCTAGCCGTTCACGCGTGATGCCATGACCAAGGGAAATAGGGATTTATTTTTATTTATATAGATTACTTTAGGCAATATGGTTACTTAGTTTTTATACAGCTTTCACCTAATTCTAAAATGTTAGCAGGACATATTTTTAAAATATAGCTTCGATTAGAAAATGAAAATTGAAAACCACGAAATATGACACTAAAGTTCGACGTTGCCACTCATGCGGCGTAAACTTAAACACCTACTGACGTAACACCTCGTATGTGGTTTGCATTTCTACCGCTAGTGGCGCTGTTCACATTCCAAATTTTATGAATTTACTATCTTTGAAAACTTACACTAATGTTATAAAACAAGTAAGTATAGACTTTTTCAGACTACTTGAGACGAGATGAGAAGACAATGATGCGACTACAGTACCTACTTCTTCTACATGATGTCATTGAACACAGACAATATTATCTTGGTGGTGTTTCGTTCTTTAACTTACACCTACCTATTTATAGTTCCTATTATTACTTAGATGATACAATGAAGTCTTGGGTGTTATAATGTTAGCAGGTATATAGCTACAGGAAACAATTACTACATTTTATTGTCACATTAGACGTTGATATTATTTTAGGAGCATTCATGACGCCTTCGCACTGTTTAAAACATTTGTGTAAATTATATAACCATGAATCGATTATGGATATGTGCTACAACTAGTGTTTAGTGCAAGAGTAGATATAATGAAGAGATATGAAAGTACTTACAAATCTAATAGATACGTAAACTTGTAGATAGATATATTCACGTGTCGTGGAATAGAACACGTTTCTGGCGGGACGGGTGTGCGTTATTGGGTCTTGCCGTAGATATGCGAGAGACATGCCATAAGTATCCATGAGATTATTAAACCAAGATAAGGTAACATTCGTATGGGTTTGAATCCTCAGTCTTGCATAAGAGTTGGCATAAATACTTACCTACGTTAATGGCCGTCAACCATCTTCAGTTATTAGGAGAATGGCGATGCTTATTTGTGGAGATTTGTAGCAAAATTTCGTGGCACTGTATGACATATCTTTCGATATCATTGGATCTTGCAATGCAACGGATAACTTACGTGCTTTATCTGTCATTTGCGTATGAAAATCTTCAGAGACATAACAAATTAAAAATGTCATAGTACATATTAATACGATTTTCATAAACAAATTACAGTATAAAAACACCATTGCACATATTTCATTGAATAACTTTATAAAACGTATTCGAACGCAAATATGACGTCAATTTATTTGTCAATATTTTATTACTTTAGCTACATTTTGTACAACTTTGGCACCACAAGGTGATGTGCAATGTAAATGTTTATTAAGTATGTTGTGTTGTGCGTACTGTTATATAGTAACAGTTATGTGTTTAATATTTAAAAAGATTAATTTATATATTTTTGACGTCATATTTGTGTGACGCCACGTTTGCAATTACGACGGTGGCGGACACCGCACGAGTGATGAGGTGGCATATTGGTTAAAGTGCTTATCAATGGGCACCCTGTCGTCGTAAAGTGTTGGCGCCTGCAGAATGATCCCTGCCGTGCCCACTAGCACTGCTAGCGTGAAAATCCACAGGAATAAACGATCCAGCACCATCGCTACGTATTTCCAGTCCTCTTTAACCTGAAATTTTACAGCGTTAAAAACATTTACATAAAAGTGTTGAAAGATTTTTTTGTTAATACAGTATACGACAACTACGATTGATTATTCTATTATATGAAAACCTGTATGCAACTAAAATTAGATATGCGATTTAACTGCATTAACGTTACTGTTCATGACATATCTACCTACCTACATTCATTTTAAAGCGATGCATGGTTAGGTACCTACTGTAAGAAACCAATTTCATTTAGCACCTCTTAGCTAAACGAGATGAGAAACAAGCACCACTTTGTTTAACAGCGAACACATTGGGTTTTCATCATAAATAATGTCCAAGGGTTGTATTTTATTACAGTTCCCGAACATAAGTATGACGATATAATTTTATTATAGCTTTGGGTTCGTATTTTGCTGAATTGAAACCAATACCTATTATAACCTCTAAATATTTTATTGTATCTTTAGAAGAGAAAAGGAGTAGGTAGTAAAAATCATATCGCTATAAAACTTCGCTGTAAAGAGATACTGGAAGTTTACTATGCGATTAAAGTACAAATGACAACGTTCGTGTCATACCTAATATTGCCAAATATCGTATACCTACAGAAATAGGATTTAGATTAAAAGAAATAATCGTTATGATATCATAAATGCGCAGCAATAAAGAAAAAAAACAATGTTTCGATTAGACAGATAAAATAATACAGCCTGTAACATGCATAATAATAATAATATAATATTCTACCACATTTACACATCGCCATCTAGTCCCAAATTAAGCAATTATATTTGCTTGTGTTATGTGTAATAAACAACTGATATACTACTTACATAATTTTTTTTTTGTAAATTAATACATATTATAGATAAATTACACCCAGACTCAGAACAAACAACCATGGTCATCACACAAACGTTTGCCCTGGGTGGGAATCGAACCCACGACCTCCGGCTTAGCAGTCAGAGTCACTAACCACTAGGCCAACAGGCCAGTCGAAATGCATAAGCTTTAAAAAAAATCATACAAACCTTAGTGGAGTCTTCGAGCATCCTAGTGTGCTCGGCGATGAAGCGCACACAGAAGCAAGTCTTGTGCACTTCAGGTGGACATGCTGAGTGACTGAATCCTGGTGGAGGATCTGGCACGGGACTCAATGTCTCTTCGTCAGTCGCCGGCCCCGCCAGACCGCCTAACCCGGCACCACCGCCTTCACTCGACCCGTGGACTAGGCAACTACCGCCAAACCTGTTGCTGTCACCCATACTGGAAATAGGACGTATGGATTTTTATATAAATCAAGCTACATAGTCGCTTTGGATTAGATATATCTTAATTATTAATAATAATAATATCACAACAACTACACACAACGCCATCTAGACCCAAAGTAAGCATATATTTATAACTTGTGTTATGGGTTCTAGAATGCGGTTATACATACTTATATACTTTTTTTTTTTATAATACATATATTATTATACATAGACACACCCAGACCAATGGAAATAGACATGTTCATGCACACAAATACTTGCACTGAGCGACCTCTGCGTGGCAGTCTCTGTACGCAGTATCACCGAACCACAGAGGAAGTTAATTAAACGTATACATAATCCTACATTTACATCACTCTTTAGTATAATTCTAAGTACATCACCCTATGATAGACTGGTAAAGAATGCCTCAGCTCAGGCATTAAGTCCACCAATACATGTTATTTATATGAGGCTGATTAAATAAATAATCATACCCCAGTTTCTGAAAGGCTGATCAAAGAACAAATAACTAAACACCTGTTAAATCTCATGTGAAGTACCAGTTGGGTTCCTAAAAGCCAGAATAATTAGTTTTATTTGATCTATATAGATCAAATTAAACTAGTTGTCCATACTTTTAGCATGCTTTTAGGTACTTTACATGAGAATTAACAGGTAATTAATTAATTTTTCGTTGATCAGCCTTTCAGAAACCGGGGGATAGTGTGAAATCACACTTAAACCAGCGGGTAAATCGACCATCGATGCCATACAGACAGTCAGAGTTGTGATGAAAAAATGCCTTGCAAATAAAGAAAATCTGTACCTAATATTCATTGATCTGGAAAAAGCCTTCGATAGAGTACCCAGAAATCTTGTATGGCAGGCGATGAGAGTACTACATAGCACTTGTCCAAGACATGTACCAGAACACACGTGTCAAGAGTCCTGCTGGTCTCAATAAGTCATTCCGCGTAGAAGTGGGAATCCATCAGGGATCAGCCTTGAGTTCGCTTCTATTCAACCTGCATGGATTACATCACACGAGACATACAAAAGTCAACTCTAGAATGTATGCTATACGCGGACGACATAGTTTTGATATCGAAAAACCCGACAGAACTGCAAGAAACACTGAACCAGCGGGTAACTCAAATGAAAAACCATGGACTACGCATAAGCCGGGGTAAGATCGAGTATTTAGAATGCGACTACGGAGGAGCAGAAGTAACTGGCTCTCTATATAGGCAACCATGCCTTCGTACGACGAAGACGCGAAGAAGATCATCCGGCGAAAAAGGCCCTAAATATCCCTGAGCGACCCCGTGAAAGAGAATGACCCCCAGCTACCTGGTGGTCAAATATGCAACAAGAGATTCAGAAAGACGACATAAGTACACAAACAAGTCAGAACAGAGCGCTCTGGCGCAAACGTACAAAGAGATCCGATACCGGCTAAACCGAAAAAGGGTTGTACAAAGAAAAAGTGTGAAATCACACTTCATCATTTTTATTATCTTCACAAACTTACAAAAACTTTCTATTTGTACTGTGGCGTACAGAGACAAAAGCGGAGCCCTAAAAATGCATTGGCGCGTGCGAGCAGCTCGCGAGCTAACTCAATAATGATAGCGGAACGCGGCGACCACTTTATAAATAGTGGCACTATTTATACTGCACACACACATTCACACTCACACTACACACATACACTGTACCCTGTGACTGCGCTTCAGTGGTGCCGCGCGCGGACAGACGCGGAGTTATTCAAAGCGAAACGTGAAAAGTAAGCATATGATTGGATATTTGTATCCAGCAGACAACAGCAGCATAAACATTGTGATTTTAATATTGTATAACGGTCCTGATTGGTCAACAACCAAAATGCGCTCATGTAAATACCATACCTTTGTCAGACTACATTTGTATATATAAACCGTGCCATTTTTGTAAATAAACATTGTACAGTCGTCTCTCAAGTATTATTTAACACTACCTAATAGTCTACGGTACGAAGGTGGAAACACTGGGCCAGTCTAATAACTAGCTCTACAGCACAGTACCAGTAAATCAGATGATACAGTATATTAGGGACAGTACCTACAGCCTACAGCTGTTAACCCAACAGCTGTCTTCATGCCTACCTAGCATACATACCCCTAAAGTACAAATAGCACATAAAGTCAAAGTCAAAGACATTTATTCATTTGGGTTAATTGAATTAATACTTATGAACTTTAAAATTACAAAATGTCTGCCAATTAACCTACAGCCAGTTCGCTGAGGTAGGATAGGGCAATGAGAAGTACTGGCAAGAAACTCGGGCCACTCTTTTTATTCGCCAAGTTATTACAACTTGTTGTAAATTACATTAATTTAAGTAGCATGCAAAGTGACGCAGGCAATAAATACACTTAACTCTGTATAGGTAGGTAATTATATTGTTTATTTATCTTAACCCTTCCAATTAAGCTAAACATACGTAGTGGTTTTAGAAACAATTTTATTACGAAAATGTTAAAACATACTAACAACCCTTTCGGGATATTGCAGCTTAGAAATGAGTCAAAAGTTATCTACAACCTTTAAGTGTCCGCTTGCAAAGGTCTCCAATTTATCCGACTTCGTTAAGAGTTAAGCCGGTCAACTTTGCCTTTATTTCGCTAAAGCGCCTATTGGTTTTTTTGCAGAAATACGATTAATTTAATCAATTAAACACTGACCATTTGTTGATTAATTTTATCAATTTGAATATAAATTTTAAACATCGATCATTTGTTGATTGATAGTGCGATATGCCCTGGACTAAATTGGAAATTTTTGTCCGACTAGGTACGTACCTAAATATCTTCTTTTTTTTTAATTCGAACTACCTATGAGTATAATCATAGGCAGATACTACGAGTATAGAACCCATTTTACAGTTAATAAGGATTTGAGGTTTCATGGTAAGAGTCCACTGCCCATGTCTCGATAATCAAAAGATTTCTCATAGTCAACAAAAACTAAGCAAGTAGGAAGTTGTACTTCTCGGTTTTTTATTGATATGCTACTACGTCTTTTGTTTTTCGTGATTAAGTTCTGATCTGATCAATTTGAATGGCAACGTCGGCGTCGTGCACAAAGCAAATGAAGCGTCTCGACACGATAAATCTTTAATTTATATTCTATCCTTGCAGATATTCGGAACATGTATCCTTCAGCGTCGCTGTTCATGCTTTTATATCATTGTCGACAGATTAAATGAAGTATCTAATTCAAAGTATTTTCACAGTGTAATCTTTTTCGGTTGACTGTGCCACGCTTCAGACGGGTTAAAAATATACCCTTTACTTTTAACATCGTGTTTGTTTTAGCAGAAACAGTAGGCGGTATACAATACAGTTGGTTTATTTTGTGTTTGGAAATGTGAAAAAAAAAAAAAAAATGTGGCACCAAAAATGACTCACGACAAAATTGTTAGAACGTTTTAACAAACAAGTGATATGGCTTTAAATAGGTAGATACGCGGAAACGACAACAGTGTGAATCTGTTAAAGGCCTATTCAAACATAATTGGTATTCGTTGCCGCTATCGGTAGAGGTACCTTTACCAATAGCGATTGTGCTCAGGTATTTAGCATGAAGTTCTGCGGCTAGAGTGGAATACCGCATAACCACTCGAACTGGCAAAAAGTTCGTACCTTCGTTAGCGAAACTTATGCGATATTTTACCTACACCCACAAGGTTAGCAAAATCTGCTTTGGTGTGAACAGTAGTATTACCGCATACCCACTCGGATTTTTCTACCACAGGCGGTAGCAAATACCGCTCAGGTTTTAATAGGCCTTAGTGGCAGCTTTATACCTATAGGTACATACGGCTCTCTTTTGTTAGTACCTACAAATTTGATAATTCAAGAAGAAATCGTTTATAACTAATAGAATTTAAATACCTATATTATAATCTAGACCCTTGGTGGTAGGTAGGCCTATAGTTAAATAAAGATAACTGAGACTAAATAATACAACAGTAAGATTGGACTGAATAATAATAATAATACGGCAAAGTTAGTGTACCATTGGTCATTAAACTAAGTTCGGATACTAATGTCCTAGTTATTAAGGGGGAAGCGATTAAGCCAGAGCAGACAGTAATCGTTACTAGAACAATGGGCATTTGTTTGTCATTATCCGTTGAGTCTTTGCCCATACGGTTAGCTGGTTGCTACAGGCAAGGCTACATCTTTGTCTTTTTTTTAACTTATTGCTGCTAGACATATAACGAATCCTAAACGGTCTGTATCCAATTGTATCTGCAAACCTACTTGCTTTGATTAGATGGCCAGTGTCGATTTATGAAAGGCTGTCCTACATTACGCCTTTCAACTCTTAACAATTCAAGATAAACTAGTAGCATGTAGTAATGATGAATAATTGTTCACACGGTACTACAAAGAACTATATCGTTTATATAACTCATAACATAGCAGCTTCATGCAAAGTTTTATAACTAGTAGGTATCACATGTTCATCTCCCTAGCACACACATACACGCGATTAAGACACAATAATTGAGCGCGAGAAGACCTTGAGCGAAGGCATCTCCCCTTTATCTTAGTAATCCGCACGCACAAAATTTCATCAACATAACATGCGCCGTTATTATTATTTGACTTTAAAAACGACGTGTAAGATGGATAATTTGTTTTCAAGTTGGTAAAGGTTTCATAAAAATACATTGTTTAGTGTTGTAGTGTGATTATCTTGATTCAGTCACTAGTTTAGCATACATTTTTTTTAAATAGACAGTTTACTAAAATGTGATCTTAATAATTCGTCAACCTCATTTATACATTATTCCTTTTTTTTTTAACTGTAGATACAGGTAATTTGATTTGATGATTTGCGATGTTAATGAACTTACACAATTTAGACTATTATATGTGTAAAGCGGAAGAGTTTGTTTGTTTAAAAGCGCTACTTAATCTCTGAAACTACCAGTTGGATATGAATATTTTTTTTAGTGAATGACAGTCCAGTTCTTGAGGAAGGTTATACGCTATGTAACATCGCGCTACTGGTAACGGGAGCAGAGCAGTAACCAAAAACGCAGATAAAACCACGCTGCGGGAAGCTAGTATAGACAAATAAAATGAAACACATCGTAGAGTTCTAAGAATATTCTTACCCAGAATTAAGGTATGTGGTATGACTGAGGTCTTCTTTGCTAGGTGTGCGTGTGAGCGGTCGGGGCGGCGGTGCTGCAGGAGGAGGCCATGCGCCGGGTGCGCAGCAATCATCATCTGCAGCTGCCAGTCGGTAGGGATAGAGAGGCCTTGCTGCACCCCCACATCGGACCACCACGCCGCACGCAGTGTATCTCGATCTATGGAAACAGTCAAGATTATTAACTCGTACCTTAATGTTGCGTAGGTAATTCATCTGCCAAATTTATTCGAACTATTAAGTACAATATCTAAGTATGTAAAAACCCATTCGTATCCCTCTCTTAAATCCCGCGAACTTGCCGATCTACTCACGTAGATTTAGTGCAATCCAAACAGATACGACCGTCTAATCTATCCCAGTGATCCATTTAGTAATGTTCGGTAAGTCGGCAACCGCAACTAGGCAGCGCGGCGGGCGGCGCGGCGGCGGTACCTACCACTTGTATAGTTAATAGACATCCATTTGCTAAGCAAATTACGATACCGAGTGTCTATCCACACGAATGATTTCCGTAGCAGCTTACTGACGAGCGATGATACTAAACAACCTGGTATTTAAGTATTCTACTCGAGCTCTCACCGTGTAACGAAATTCTCCAGGGATGTTGAAACGTTGCGATGTTTTGGCTAATATATTTACGCTGTTAAAGGTTACAAGTTCTACTTGAATTAGTTTAACTATCCACATGTATAGATAAATAGGAAGAGCATAGAGCATGAACCAGGCAATAATTTAATACAGATAACTTTTTTTTAAATAAGTAGGTACATCTGATATTAGCTTTGCCCTTTTTATGACATGACATGTTTGCAACTTCCTCTATTAAAATTACACACACAGCTTGATCTTTTCCAGAGACGTCCAAGTATCATATCTCAGTGTTCGCAAGGGTTTCATCTCTGTTAATCCTAGATTACAGGGATGGATGTGTAGGGATAATTGCTCCGTAAAAATACGTATACTATTATGTTGATACAACTATTTCGCATTGTCGGAGTAGGTACCTACCTACTTAATATCATTACTGATGTCTTTTCTTTGTTCTTTTTAATTACATAGTATCTCTAAAATGTACCTACTCATAAATTGAATGCAATATAATACTAGCACTTTGTATACCTACTTCGTATAAATAATATCAAGGTACATACTAGTATCACAATAACAGTATGACTTTTGAAAGTACCACGTCGATTGCAAGATTTACACGATGGTAAAATTTCGCGTGCAGAATTAAAATTTTATACAAAGCTAACCATAAAATTAAAAAACAAACCCCTGAATCCCGTGGAGATACCATAAAGAGATGTTTATTCATAAAATTTGCGACAAGGCGGGTTGTCGTATAAATAACGCTTTTGAAAATTCAAGCGGTTTAATCTTTACGATTACCTACATACATGATATATTTTTAAACAAAAATATTAATATACATGTACATGTAAATTAATGAAGAGTTAAATGACTTTCAGCTTATATTTCAAAACTTTTAATTAATGTAGAGTTGTTACTGATCTCTGGCTGCGATACAGAAGTCGAACAGTCTCATCCGTGCACTCTGTATACGTCTATTTATATGTATATTGCGTTGCTTGTAGCTTCCATAACAAAATACTACAAACAGTATTAATTATCAAGGATCACTATACTGTTTCTAAATATTCTGCGAAATGTAATAGGAACAGGCAAAGCAACAAAAAAATTGGCATTTACAAAAATGCAGTTGCATAGTTCTAAATAAACTGCTGAACAGATTTAAGTGCTGTAGGTATACTAATGTCATTGTGAAGTCCTATACATGAAAATGGTATTTACGCAGTATTTCATCGTCGTAAGTACAAGATCAAAAAAACCAATAAGAATGGCTTATTTTCCTTTAACTCACGTAGTTATTTTGGACGTCGATGCGCCGAGAATTTCTTAGTAAGTTTACCTCAGAAGTTTGCACGGTAAGATCACCTCAAACAAATTCTAAATCCATGGAATATAGTTTAAATCTAAACAGGCCTAACGACTTCGACGAGAAGGGGTAAAGTCCAAGTTAATTTAACTTTAATTGTAGAGTTTCTGAAACAAACTTACAGATATTGCCAGTACTTAGTCTCACCTCGTCGTGTCGAACTTGTATTGCGGTCGCTTCATAAAAAGCAACCGCGGTAGTATGTGTATGAAAACTCGCTTCACCCAAGGGGCCATCCGGTGGGTCTGCGGCGAACGGAAATGGACATTTAGGACCACTACCGTCACACATATACTGCGAACAATAACATATTATTACGTAAAGGAAAACACCATAGACAAATAGATTTAATATCCGACCCAAAGTATTGATATATTATTATTAGACTCCGATCAATTTTTATGAAACGGAATTAACTAAAACTATATTTTTATTTATTGGATTTAACATTTATTTTCAATCAACTTTTTTTTCGTTCGTCTACTTTTTCACAAAATATATTCTCAACATTGCCTGTCACAAAGCTACTAGAACGAACTGCATCTGTTCTGCCCACCATACACTAAAGTGCAGTAACAGCAAAATCACGATTTCGAGTAAAACGCATTTAAAGTTAAGAATTGATTTTAAAAAATCAACAGAATGTATAAGCAAAAAAATTTGAATGCAGAAAGGTTGTAAAGGCATAGGTTCACACGTTAAAGCAATAAAAAAAAATATATCTTAATAACTGAATTTATTATGGCCATTTATTCTTTTTGGTGCCTATTACTGCATAGCCTTTTTTGTAAAAAATACCATTTTAAACTTAGTAAAATGCAGCAAAAAGCCCTATTACTGCGTTTGGATCAGTTATTTTGTCAAGAAACCCAACTAACATGCAGTAAGGTCAAAAAAATACTGCATTTTAGTTAGTTTTTTAAGAAAAAAGTGTTCAATTTACTAGTGCAGTAAGAAAAATAGCTAGTTCACATTTTAAAGACCGTTTATTTCTTATTATTTAAAACATTAACTGCACTTTAGCTAGGAATAATCATATCTGTGTCATTATGCTATCCAAACTAATCTGCAGTAATGCTGTATTTTACTGCGTGTTAGTCAGTTTATAATGATAAAAGAATGTTAAGTATTCACAACTAAAATGCGACAAGCTTTGATTTTACTGCATTTTAGTTGGGAGTTCGTGACAATAAATTGTATTTTCTTAATTTGCAGTAAAAATAGCTTGTATGGCGGTAAATTTTACTGCGTATTAATTTTTTTTTAAATTTTTTTCCAGAAATATAAAACTATCTAAAGAACTGTAAAATTATATTGCTTACTGCATTTTAGTTATGAAACCTTAAAATTTAATCTGCAGTATAATTTATACTGTATTTTAGTTGGGAAATCACGCCAAATTGTTAATTTTTTTCGTTTGCAGTAAGTGAAAACTGTTAAATAAAAACCATTCTAATAGTCTTAGAAATAAGTAAGTTAATTCAATAGAAAGCTTAAGAAACCCGCTTTCAGAATCACTAATAAAACGAAAAATCACAAAAGGGCTGTTACTGCTCTTTAGTCTCTGGTGGGCAGTGTTGCCATAAAATAGAGCACCTACAGTTTGTGTTACCTTACTTATACTTCATTCAACTGCATTGGGTATAAAAACGTTACATTTTTTGACATTTGATTCACATGCTTTTTAATTATTTGTAATAAATAAATCTCCACATGTTATTTACTGCTAAGTTTGACGAATGAAATAAATAATCGCCGAAATGATTCCAGGTTTCAGATTTGGATTATTGCCGTTGGCTACCACATAGTTGGCCACCACTGATGGACACAGGGACGTTTTATTACTCTTTGTCCCAAATGCCACCAGTGGTGGTCCGCAGGAATGAAATATTTCAATATTCGCGAGCGCGATAAGTGTAACCAGTGTTCTGCGCCGTATATAATGTGATTCAACCTGCGATTGATGTTTACATTATATATTATTATAAGCTTAGTTAAAAGAACCTAATGTAAAAATAGTTTGATTTTACTGAAATACTATTACACTTTATTTTTACTATATAATTGTACTTTCTTATGAAAAATATAAGATCATATTTAATAAATGTTTATTTTCTATCATACCTACCTAGTTGTATTATTTGTGCTTGGTAGTGGCCTTGAAGATATAAAGCTACACAGTGTCCCCCAGTGGTAGCCAACTATGTGGTGGCCAACGGGAGCATTCCAATATTTTATTCCCGCTGATCACCACTGGTTGCATTTGAGACAAAAAGTAATAAAACGTCCCTGTGTCCACCAGTGGTGGCCAACTATGTGGTGGCCAACGGGAATAATCCTTCAGATTGATTCTAGCCTCCGGTAACGACTGTCATGAATGACATCAGATTAATTGTGTACTTGAGACACCGAGCTCGTCTATTGATGTGTTTTACAAAACGACTCTTCGACAGACTGATCGCGGGAACTGCGTCTGGATTTAACTCAACATAGGTAGGTAATATTACAGGCTAATATTATGATAGTCCGTTTTTTATTTGCCCATCGGGATTTTTAAAGGCTTTTATCAAGTTAATCAAAACTGCCCTAATATAAACAAGAATTATAATCCGTACTTCTAATACAAACTCAAAAGTTTTGCAAAATTCACAACATAATGGAAAACTTTACAAACATTATCCTACTATTTCTGTTTATTTATATTCATTATTAATTAAATGGTAGCGTTGTTTGTAATAATAGTAACTTTATTATTTATCAATTACCAATTACAACACTTGTTTGAAAAGAGTTTTTATTAACAGTCGAATCGATGGGATCCATGGGAATCACTAGATAAGCTCGCTTGTTAGTAATAACATAGAGCAACAACAACAATTATGTTACAATGAATAAATTCTACGTTTGACATATAAATAACGTAAAACCTTAGTAGAGATAAAACAAATGTGGTAACGTTCACGTTGCAATAACAGCATAGGTTAATGCCAAAAATTCCATCGTAGCAGAAAGGTATTTTCCAATTAACCGTCACAAAGTTGCCGGGGTACCAAAAATTTAATTTTCTTCAAACTAAAGCATGCAATCAATGTCTTGTTTGGCAACCAGGTTTTAATTTATATGGTAATGTGGTGAATTGGGAAGAGCCCGACTCTGCCATATTTAAATAAATTACTTTTATCCATAAAGTATTACTTTTATATGCAAACTTTTATTTTATTTGCCGAAATTAAAGTAAAATAAAATCAAAATTGTTAATTTTTTTTATTTAAATAAATTATACTTTTTATGAAGTAGGTATTTTTAACATCTTAATCATCAAATATTAGGAATATAAATAATTATACATTTATTCATGAGGTACAGTCGTCGGCCAAAAATGTGGTCCACCACCCTACAGTTGAGCTTTCTTTGAAGGTCATGAAATAACAGGGTAGATTTCTCTTACACTTCGTACGAAAAGTCAACCTTAGTGATAATAAGATGCCACAGTAACTTTTGTCAAAACTTATAGATCACATTTTTGGCCGACCGTACCTAAGATTAAACACGTACATAACAATATTCGCTGGAATCAAAACGAAGGTAAAAAGTAGGTAAGTAGATAAAGGAATTTAATAGAACTGAAATACATGGGCCAGAGAAATAGGTATCTACTAAGATGTCAGTAGTAGGCGGTAGCCGCGCTAGAGGCATTTACTATTAGGTAGTTCTATGAATCGTCTCTCCCAGGCAATAACAAAGTGAAACAATCAGGTACATAAAAAAATATTTACAGCATAAAATGTTAATTTAGACCTTATTGACTGAAATTAGTCACTAAAATTACTTAACATTTTATTAAATCAAAATACCTACATTTAAAGCTTAGCACGGGTATTTAAAATAGAATTAGCAGATTTTTAAGTGATGGTATTTTAAAACTAGAGACTAAAATGGAAAGCTCCAAACCAAACAATGATATTATGTAAGATTTTTCACACCATTAAGTTTTAATACCATTAAAACTTATTCTAAATGCCCTTTCATACTCTCTATAAAATATTACACAAAAATCCAAATTATTAATTTGAAATCACAATCACACACAAACATTTATTAAAAATTGTTAATAGAATTATTAAATTACTAGCTGACCCGGCGAACTTCGTTCCGCCTAACAGTCGATCAACATTACTTTTTTCTAAAGAAGAAGAAAGAAGAAAGATTTATTCTAAAATAAACGTATCCTAAGTTACTCCTTATTACATCAGCTACCTGCTAATAAAAGTCCCGTCAAAATCGTTTCAGCCATTTCAGAGCCGGAACAAACAGACAGACAGACAGACAAACATTGTAAAATAATTTAATTTGGTGTATGTACCGTATATATATTCATATACATGTAGTAAAAAACGGTTATTTCATTATTACAAACAGACACTCTATGTATAGATGCAAACAATTAATTGTGAACCTAGATTTTTGCCAATAAGTAGGTATGCGTTTGACTCTAAAAACTATGATGTCATAACTTTGTATTTTCATACAACCCACGAACAAATAGAGCGTTTTAGAAGTTTGTAAAAAGTAAATTTGCATTGATAGAGTTGTCATCATTTTAATTTGTACGGCAACCAAGGCCATTGCTGTAAGGAAAATTCGTGGATCAATTATATACCTATTCTAGTATTCGTCAAGCTTAACTTGCGAAGAGAATATAGCTTCATAATAATATTTAAAGTCACATTGTAACATACTGATTATTATGCACAACCTACGACGACGCGACGAACGTGACTATAAAATGTACTCTGTGAACGTGACTGACATGAGCTTCGCAAGAAGTCTTAACTTAATAGGCCCAACGTGGTCTAATAATTGTATGTCAATCATTCTCTATACAAGGAAAGGGGAGATGGTGTGTTATATCTCATCCTTATTGGAAAAACATGCATATTCATAACGTGAAATATAAGCGTTTGTTATGATATTCTTCGTGTCACATCATCACAGATTGGACCAGCCAAGTTGGGATATTATTGTGGTTATATATCCCAACTTGGTAGATCTTCGATATTGTTTGAATCTTGTTTGATTTAGCGTTTCTGTCTTTTTATTTGAGTACTAGCTTTCTGCGGCGCGGTTTCACCCGCGTCTTTGCTTACTGCTCTGCTCCCGACGCCAGTAGCGTGATTCCAGAGATTAGCGCGTTGAAACAAACAAACACACAAACAAATTCTTCCGCTTTATGTAATAGTATAGATAATAAAAAATGACCTAGTACCTTATTAAATAATATTTAATAGTTACATATACGTAATTAGTATTAAAATTTCTACATCTGTCTGCCAGTTATAAAACAAGACACGGCTGGGCAGCCGAAGGTTATATAATACCTGTTAATGAGAAATAATGTAAAATGTAAGCAAAAATATATGTCGTTACGTACACAACGAGAATCAAAAAAGGTCCTGATGGGAATTGAATTATATACTTCAATTTGCGGGATTACTTCCGTAAAATAAACTGGAATCTTTGTGTCCCTTGATGTCCATGTACAAAGAGAATGACTTATTAACCTGTTAATGTCGCTGAGATTACCTACAAATTGAAGGTAATCTTATTTTATTAGGTGCCTACTAAATAATTATATTTCAAAGCAAATAAGTATGAAACTGGATTATAAAGATTGCAAGAAAACGATTATAAAGAAAAATAAATAAAATAACAATAAAATTGTAAAAATAAAGAATAAAAAATAAACAAGAAAATCATTAAAGGGTAGGTACTTGGCGTCTTTACGAATTGTTGAATTAAGCTCCTAAAGCAAATTAATACGGAAACAACTTTGTAAAAAATATTTTCTTGATAAAATATATACACATTTTTTATTAAGTATATATTTTTTATTACTAAACGATGACAACTTAAATAGGTGGATATATTATATATAAAGATCAGATCTTAATCTATAACCTCTTTATTGGGATCATGATGCTTAAAAACGTGATTCCTGTTGTCCTGCAGATTGCAGGTGATGCTGCGGCATCATGTCACGTTAAGTGACATACCCGTAGTGTCGGTGGGTCATTACCGGGTCCATGTGTAAATTTAATTACCCGTGGTTTACCATGTATCTACTCACAGTTTCAGACCTTTAGAAGTTGCTCATACCCATCCGTCAACTAAAAAAGGTGAAGACTTTCAATAGGCTAAACACCTGTGTATAATATAAATTTTATGGAAAACACCCCGAATCAAGTCATCTTTCAAATAAAAAAACTATATTAAAATCGGTTCATTCATCAACTTACAAACAAATGAACCTATTTGGACATATTTCCAGATATTATTATACACATAGGCAATCTTATTTATATATTTCAATTATATTTATTTACTAACGAAATTGTTCAAACCACAGTCAAAGTAGGTACATAATTAAAATGGAAATAGAACAAAGAACTTTACCTGTAAAGAAAAATAAGCCGGGCTCGTACCTAATCTATAAACAAAATATACTCGTTTCTTTGAGGGTATTTCTCAAGATACCCAGGGACTTAAAAAATACAAGACAAATTTGAAAACTACTCTTACCGCTATAAAGCTAGACTATAATGGCGTCTACAATTTATTAATACATAGGCAAGCAAAGCTACTATAAAAAAGAAAATATATTACCTTATTGACACGAGGATCATAGCGAATATGAGGTATTTTCCCAGCAGAGGCACAACCAGTGACGTAGGCGGAATGATCTCCACAACCAGCAGGAAGAACACGTGAAGACTAATGAGGATCGATATTGATAAGGTTACCTGATAACAACAACGATTCATTACAAAAAAACCTAAAAAGAACATCGTTTATAATATGAATATGATTTTTTCCGGTAAATGGGATACTTAACTCCATTTTCAGATCGTACAGACAGATTATGAAACAATATACTTTTATGTCTCACATGGGTTATTATTATAACTTTGTTACGTTTATTAATATTCGCATACGAGTAGATTGTCGGTAGGTAAGGTTTTATAAATCCTTGTAAAATACAAATTTGATTAGAATCTGTTATTTAGTGTATATCTATTATATTATTTATTGACAATAAGTTCATAATAATATTAAATAGAAAGTTTAAATTAATAATGATTTTATATTTGTTGTTGTGTGCTTGTTTTTGTTTCTACGCAGCATATTACACCCTCGAGCGAAGTAAACGCTAACAAAAGGAAAAGTTTTCAAAGAGGAAACTCACCAAAATTTCTTTTAGGATATTATTCATTAAGATTTGAGTAGTCGAATTACGTCAAGGGAAGAGCTTGACAGACGAGCGAATTAATGCAAAATGGCCGCGACAATCGACGGGTTTATAAATTAGGTACTAGTCGCATTAAGACCATAGATATTACCACGTTCAGCCATAATGTAATCCTGTTTGGGCTGGCTTCTAGATATAGCCGTGTATTAGATTTTACGCTCCCAAACGCCTGCAATCTAAAGGAATAACAGTATTTAATCAGATTTCAGTATAATTCAACAGCCAATTTACTCCTGACATACGTAAAACATCGTGAGGGAACCTGAATCGGAAGATACATACGTACGTATCACGTAAGATTTCAAAGGTGACCAATTCAGGACAGTCCGATTTATAAAAAAATAAATAAAAAATACATCATTTTGTCGCTCTACATAATCATCATCGAATTATAAAAATATAGGCAGATGATAAACAAACATAGGTACGTCTCATCATTCTTAACTAAGCTAAATTATTTGTTGTACTAATTAAAGACCCAATTAATCTACTTTTAGCAAAAATTGCGTCTTGGTTCTCTGAGAATAAATTTATATTCATCAACGAAAAAATTCCCGTTGTCCCCGTGACGGAGACAACGGGAATAAACCGATTTATTTTTATCTTGTTAAAAATCAGTTTATAGCTCAAAAGCACCGTCAGCAGATGTGTGTTAAATAGAAAAATATTAGTAACTAAAATTATAATAAGTATCTACTTAACTTAAAAGATCAGAAAAAAATTATAAAGTCTTGCTTGTATAAGGTCAATATTATACTCAGAGAATACAATTATAGCAATAATTTAGCACACGTTAAACAGATACAAATAGGTACAAATAAGACGCAAGATAAATAGACAGACATATTGTCCAGCCGGCCGCACTAGCTCTAAAGTTATTATAACTGGTTGGTCGCCGCTCAGGTATTTTTTTGTAACCCTTCTCGCTTGGCTATATTTATACTTGAATAAAGGTTTTTAACAGGTTTGGCAATGTGCTAGTGAAGTTCCTGGTGTAGCAAGCGTCCATAAGCTACGGTAACTGCCTACCATCAGGCGGGCCGTATGCTTGTTTGTCATCATAATCAAATAAAAAAAAAATGCGTAGGTAATATTTCAATAATAATAGTGAAGCATAATTGAACAAATTTTCTTGACTAATAGCGGTAAAGTTGTCCTATCATGAGAGCGAGGTTAAAGCCAAAAATGTGGAAGTCATTTTTCAGACGAATATTGAACAGCTCGTTATTGCAAAGATATTCCACGTTACACAGCCTGATCGATTAATCATTTTATTTATTATGTGACGATACATTTAAATTTATGAGAAACCTTGTACTGAATAGGTCCTGACTCTCCTGGTATCTAATAATTAGTGACGAATATTCGTAACAACAGTTTTATACAAAATGCGTCTAAAATTTCTCATGATGCGTTTCTTGTTGCACCTTTCTTGAAAAACTAGCCTATCTAGGTAGGTCCCACCATCATGTGGGCTGCAGCTATTCATAATAGTACTTATCTATCAATCTATTATTTCAGTAAATAATCAATACTCTTCTATACATATAATAAAAATGTAACCGGTTGCTGTCTGTACATGGAAGATATATGAGAAAATATTATTGGGACCTTTATCAACGTAAATAGAACCCAAAACAATGGTTGTTACAATTTTTGTCTGTTTATCTGTTTGTCTGTGCGTTTGTTCACGCTAATCTCAGAAACGGCTTATCCGATTAAGATAATATATGGATTTCACTGATACATTGTGGTAAGCTTCACTTTACATTTAGTCCTTGTTTTATGACAATCGTTTCATAAATAAAAAGTTATGCCAATTTAAAGAATCACGTCGAACATTTCTTAATTTACAATGAAACCTGATACTTAGAAGCAGAGATTTTAACAGCTTGCGGAATAGCTGATAGTGTTTTTATTCCTCCGAATGCTCTCATCCAAAACAATTTTCCGTTTAGTTTTAAACGAGTCAAGTTTTTAGTGAGCCTATGCCTATATTCCTATATTCGTGATGACAAATAATAAAGCCCAAGGTCAGAAACTAAAAGTTGTGGGTGTGGGTGTGGATCTAAGTATTAGCTGTTTTCGCACGGTCAGCTTTATGTGGCTCTGTCACGTGTTAGCATTCCTAGCGGCCTGTATGCTATAATTCCCAATGAATATACGTCTAATCGATACGTAGTATAAAAGACTTTGTCCTGACTGACTGACTGACAGACAACGTACTATACGTTGTCTGTCAGTCAGACTTGAAATTTGGAGGGTGTGTTTTGCGGTGTATTAAGAAAGGGTTTTTAAAATTCAACCCCTAAGTAAGTGAAAAGGGATAAAAACGATTGTATGCAACTTCTTTGTTTTTTTATTTTAGAGTTTTAAAAAATAAGGAGATGGGAAGGGGAGGGAAGAAGCGGAAAGAGAGGAGTGGTTAAGATGGGGGAGGGGAAGGGAAAGTTATTGTATTGAAAATTTGCTTTTGTGTAGGTACTGTATTTTTTTCACGGGGGATATCTTTACGTAGGTGAAAGAGGGTTTGTATGAATGGAAGATTAGAAATGGTATGGAAAACAGTATAAAATAATATAAAAAACGTCTATTGGAAAAACGATATTTACGCGAGCGAAGCCGCGGGCAAAAGCTAGTAATATTGAATAATTAGTTACTTATTAATTGCTTTTCTGAGCATTCACTCAATTGAAAAAATAACTTTAAATAATATCTAAGTTATTCCTATTCATTATAATAAACTGAATTTCTATTCTGTACATCGTTGTTTTCGGTTCTTTTCCTACCGTCCACCTTCCCAGACCACCTGGGTGTACGGTGGTAATTTTTTTTTTACTACGGTTCACCTTTGTCCACCTAGCCCTAGGTGTACCATTGAAAATATTAAATTTCCACGGTACACCTTGTTATAGAAACTATTTTCATAGGTAATACATGATATATAAAAAGATAGTAATGACACTGACAATTTACCTACTTCATTTTCCTGATCTAGCATTATATTATTGCTTATTATAGTTCGGATTTATTTAAAAAATAAAATAATGTTGTTCAATTTATTACTTGGATCTTTGATATTTTAAAGCTTTAAACATCCCTATTTAACTAGTTAACTAATTCTGTATCGTTAAAGCCGACCGCTGCAATTTGTTTATCAGACAACTTGTACAGAGTTCATGGACAGAACAGCAGTAAACGCAGTGATGACTAAAAAAATGTTTCAAATATTTATGTTCTTTGGCCACATATACCTACGTAAAGCATGTAATAACCACTAAAAACTGATCGTTACATAAGTCCAATGAGCCGGATGAACCAGATTCACATAAATCCTAACGTTTTATTACTATATCTAACACATAGATTAGATTTGCATAAGCACAATATCTTTCACTTCCGCAAAGCTCCCTCTATGGGAGTGTGCCGTGCCACCCTTGTAATGGTGCATAATTGCCTTAAGAATTCAATTACTCAGTGGTTGATGATCGCAATATGTGTATAATTTTATTAGTTTGTAGCTTAGCTGTTCTCAATTTCTCAACGTGGTTTGATTTAAATTTTCACTATTGATAGATTCAATAAGTTTGAGCATTATTCTTATAAACTTTATAGTGAAAAGATTTGATTTTTATAATGTTTTTTGTTTGCAACGATTAAACTAAAAATCTACGTTACCGATTTGAAAAATTATTTCATCTCTAGAAAACAATAAATGAAGCGGGTAACATAGGCTAAATTTTATTGTTATTTTTTTATGAGTTTTCTAAATTTCAATATTTGTAAATTTGCAATACAAAAGAGAGCAAAAGTAAATTTACACTATAGCAATAATATTCCGCAGACGTAGTAACATTGTAATTATATTTTATGTAGGCGTTTGTTGTTAGACCGAATGAAACTTTTGATACCGAAGCGAAGCAAGGGCGGACGTCTAGTCTTCTATTATGATACACTACTCCGCCCGCGTGAATGTCGATTATATCTCCGTTTATACAGTAACGATTTTTTATACAAACTTTCATCCCCTATTTCAACCCCTTTAGGCCTTTTTATCCGACTTCAAAAAAAGGAGAAGGTATCTCAATTTTTTTGTGTGTTCGCGGATCATTTCGTCGTTTATGAACCGATTTCGATGGTTCTTTTTTTGTTTGAAAGAAGATATCCCAAGAGTGGTACCATGATAAGTAAACCAGGTTCTGATGATGGTATACCAGAGAAATCAAAGGAAACCTTTGAAAATCGTGCATTTGTTATGTTTTTCATTAAGTATTTTAAGGCACTCGATGATGATGTCGAAAGACAGTCGAGGGAACTCCTCAACGATTTACAGCAATTACTTGGTTAAAAATCAAAATACGAATTACTTTGTGCTAAATAAATTTATTTTTTACTTTTTAATTTCCTTACTGTTTGAAGTCGGTTTTCTTTTTGTTAAAAATATTTTATTCGATAAATGATATCATATGTTGTTCTCCGAGGTCTAATCTATCTCTATACAAAATTTCATTAAAATCGGTTCAGTAGTTTAGGCATGAAAGCGTAACAGGCTGACTGATAGACAGACAGACAGAGTTACTTTCGCATTTATAATATTAGTATGGAAGTATGGATAGTATCTATTTAAGGAAGTGGCTAGCTAATCTTAGAAACCGCTCAATAGATTTTGATATAAATTTTATTGTTATATGGCACGTTTTTCGAGGCAGATTTTGGTATATAAAACACTAGCTTATTGCGGCGCCATTTTACTCGCGTTTTTGCTTACTACTCTGCTCCTGTCACCTGTAGCGTGATGTTATATAGCCCGTAAGCTTCCTCAAGAACTGAGCTATCATACAGAAAAAGAATTATTTAAATCCGACTGGTACTTCCAGAGATTAGCGCGTTCAAACAAGCAAACAAACAAACTCTTCCGCTTTATATCTATATATATAAAAGCGAAAGGTCACTCACTCACTGACTTACCTATCACGATATCTCGGCTACTACAAGTACTACAGGTCTCAAATTTTGCATGGGGATTCCTTTTAGGACGTAGGTGCTCACTAAGACGGGATTTTGCGAAATTCATCCCGTAAGGGTGTAAAAAGGGGTGGCAGAGTTTGTATGAAACTTCTATAGAATGCTATATTTTTAAAGAATAAAATAAATTACATCTCAGATTGAATGCCGGATCCACAAGCTTGCCACTTGACACAAACTATAAACACAAACAAACAGCGATATCCACACGTTTGCGAGAGTAATGTGTTGTGTGTTTTGAAGAAACCAGCATGTCGGAAGTCCAGCTGTTGTCAGCTATAACATTTAGTTTAGCTTAATATTATAAAAAAAAAACTAAACGAAAAGAGAGAAAATAAAAGGAAACGAAAAATTCGTTATAGAAGATGGTGGATCATTCAAATTCATAGAAACCTTACAAGGTATATTTTTTTATGATACTCATTTTTATTAACTGAAATACTATACGTAGGTATACCTTAACTCTATTAATATGACTTCGACAGGTATACTTACAATAAAAACAATCTTCACGTGTCTTTTTTTGGCAATCGTGTTGATCTGGCATAAAACACGAAAAAAGATACCGACGGTGGAAAGGAATAACTTCTAAAGTGCCATTTTGGCCAAAATGAGTTATTTTTTTTCTGCGTCGACTGATATAACTTTCGTAGCAATCGAAGCATATTATTGACGTTTTAAAAGTTTTCCCTTACCGTCCCCAGTACGAGCAGCATCTAATTTTCAGCCTCCTAAATGGCGTGTTTCTGGTGATTTTGTAATAGAAGTCTGTTAAGAGTCTGGCATTTTGGAAGTAATTTTTCTTGAAACAAATTGTTTTCGAGTAAATATATAAGCATTTTTCTTTTCTTCATCCAGATGTTATTTTGGACATATTTAAGAAGTTTTTGTTTATAGATTTTCATAAAAATATCCTTGTAATGTAGTCCGAAGACAGCATGAGACGGATGCATAAGAAGTATTTCCTCTGAACAGCATTGTGAACATTACGATTTTTTAAAACAATATTCTTCACAAGGTTTTTAAATTAAGATCTGTTCAACATTTTTTACTTTCCAAATATGAGTTAAGTAGTTATAATAGTTTCTAATAAGAATATTTCAATTTATTATTTTACATGATTTACAGGAGATAAAAATTTTTTGCTGACTAACTTTAAAAAGTTTATTTTTCTTAAACGCCAACTTTCTTGCAATGGAGTAAGGTTAGGTACTTGCTTTGTATTTGATAAATTAGATGAAATTTTAAACATATTATTCTCCAAAGACACCAATAACTTCCAATCAATAATAAAAAAGTAAACCTCATTTCCCACACTTTGCTATTTGGCGCTTAAGAAGTTTTTCTTTTCCACCGTCGAATTACTATTTGTTCCAAAAGAATTTGAATTTGTAAATTGAAGCTTGGAACGCAAAGGACGCGCTGTTATCACTAGGTAGGCAACCCGAACGAGCAGTAACGCGAGGGCAGGCGTTGTTGTCGCATGTATCGCATGTACGGATTTTTTCTGCTTTATACTACTTGATTGAAGTTCAGTTTCTCTGATTATTTTATTTCTGTGCGTTTAAATATTCATTTAATTTTACTTTTAGAAATTCTGACACCAAATAAATATTAAATAAAATACTTATTTATATATGTAGGTACTTTTGCTTACTTTCAAATTTACCTCAAATTTTCATTTCAAATACCTAGTAAAATTTGTTTTATTTCCTTAGTTGATGAGTACCTACCTAAAAAGCAGATTTTATAAGTTACTAGCTGCGCCCCACAGCTTCGTTCACGCTTATATTGTGTTTTGTCTCGCTCGGGAACCAGACCGAATTTTCGCACCAATTCTATATACATACCAATTTTCATCGAAATCGGTTAAGTCGTTTAGGCACTGAGTGGCAACAAACACACACACATACACATACAAGCTTTCAAATTTATAATATTAGTAGGATTTAAACTTACGTTGCTTAAAAAAAAGACGAAGTTATTGTAACAGTCGTCGTCGAAGGATTTCAAATTCGATGCAGAGTCAAGTCCATGTATAAACAATATATTGTTTTATCTTTTTTCTTATTGGGAAATAGATCTCTAAGGGGTTTAAAGGGGGCAGATAAAAGCTAATATGATGCTTAGTCCGATTGCTAAACTAAAGCTATAGGTACATAAACTCGAAGGTTTAGACGTATGAATGGATGGATGATGTATGATGGAAGTATGGATTTTTGTTACTCAATCATATCAAAATGGGTAAACGGATTTAAATGGGATTCGCCATAGAGACATATTATATACTGATTGTTACTGATATAATGTATGATTTCACATTCACATTTTCACGCGAACGAAGTCGCGGGCAACAGCTAATAATAGTATAATAGATTAACCTGTAATTTATAGGAGCTGAGCAGCAACGATAATAGTGAAACAAGCGGGAAATTGCAATTTTGATATCGATGTAAGCGAGGGCGGGTTGCTAGTTGTAGCGGCGTGGCGACACGTTGTGTGAATTAATTTAAGAGTACATAGTGAGGGATAATGTTGCTTTTAATCATTTTATCGCTTGTATTGTAAAGTGCAGTAGACATTACTGTCAGACGTAATATAAATTTAAAATTTAAGTGATAGTGAGACGCCGAGAAGTGTCAACTTCTCGGCGACTCACTATCCAATGCCATTAGCTTTATCTAGAGGCACGCTAGTGCCTGCTAGACGAAGAGCCAAGCGAAGTGCAAGGGCCCTACTTAACTACTTTTTTTCAGATTGATTCGTCGTTTTTTGAACCCTCATAACTTCTATCCTAATTAACTAACAAGTTAGTCAATATTAACTAACTATTGACTAACTTATAATAATAATAATAATAATAATACCAGCCTGTTTACAGTCCCACTGCAGGGCAAAGGCCTCTTCTCACATAGAGAAGGAATGAGCATTAATCACCACGCTTGCTCAAGGCGGATTGGCAATTTCAGACTTTTAAGTCCAGGTTTTCTCACGATGTCACTTAGAAAGTACATATGATTTGAAAAATCACATTGGTACTTGCCCGGATTCGAACCCACTACCTCGTGTTTACGTGCTTTGACACTTGACTAACTTGTTTAAAGCATATAATGTAATCCTTCGTCTTCGCCATTTCCCTTTATCTTGAGCTTCAGGTTTATAACCAAATTAGTTTTTTTGAAATGTAGGTAATGTTTAATATTTTCAAATCAAATCAAATCAAATTAATTTATTGCGAACATAAGTCAATACATTGGTGTTAGGGGTGGTAACAATAGCACAGTCATGTTCTGCCATAGAGCACGCAATACGGTTAGTAAAATGTCATTAGTCATAAAATGTTATACAATCTAATGTCAATATCCTAACTGTTTCATTAAATTTGTAGCCTAAAGTCTAATTAAATTACAATAATGATAATAAATAGATATGTCAAATAAAAAATAAAATTACAAAAAATATTAGAATTTGTCACATAAATATTGATTAATAGTATAATAACACTTTTCCAGTAACAATTTTTGTAGCCTTACTTTAAAAATATGTATCTCTTTAACATTTGCGGTATTCATCTTGAGTTTTAACCTTATTTGCATCGTTAGCTACGTCTTAAATTCTGTAAACTAAGACGATCTATTTTGCTAACTAAGTATTTTGACATGTTTACAATAGTGATTGATTAATATCGTAGTTACTTGTGTGGTCTCCGATAGCGCGAATGTATTGATGTTATATATTTACTTGGTGCAATATTATTGTTGTTATTGGCATTCTAATTCCTTTTGTCGCATTATCTTCGAAGCTAATTCTATTTGAAACTAATTTTTGCTCTTCCACCCTCACGCAAAACATCTTGATATCTAGAATGGAATGATTAAACCTGCCTCAGGTAATCTTCAATGGCATTCCGACTTATGAGAGCTTTTAAAGCCAATAATATTGATCGTGACTTGCCATCGTCACTGAAGACAGTATAGTCTCTTCTACAGAGCATATAATCACTGCGTTTAGTCAGTTCATCCAATCCCTAAAATTTCAGGTTACTGAAAACCAAATAATCTTGAGGGTGGTAGATGCCGTGATGAGTCATCATGTCATGCGATGATTTGAACGTCATCATTCGGTTGACTGATTACGCTATAGAAGTATAAACCACCACTAGCTCGTATATTCTTCGTTAATGGGTGGTTAGGTCGTCACTCTCCAATTGTTTATTATTAAAATGAGCAAGTTGATATTAAAATGAAGTTTTTATTACAAGCTGTGTCGTGCAGCTTCGCTCGCGCGATAAATGGTATGTGTTTGTAACCAGATCAATTTTCGAAATAAAAAGTATCCTATGTCCATCTCCGGCACGAAATCTATGTACATAGTACATACCAACTATCATCAAAATGGGTTCAGCCGTTTAGGCGCTGAGTAGTAACAAACAAACACACACACACACACACACACGCAAACTTTTGCATTTATAATATTAATAGGATAATAGCAAAGTTAAAGTAATCTAAGCAAGTTATAAAACAGAACATTGGGAAATCAATTTGAATAATTCTTAACCTCGCCGCAGTTGTAACGATATTCGTCGGAAAACTTTACGGACCGTACAAAGTTTCAACAAAACGCGGGCGATTTTTGTTAATTCGTTTTCAAGTTACTTACGTGTCTGTAGCGGCAAATTTTATTCGTATACATAAGTGGCATTAATAAAAAGTATTCTTATTATAAAGGCAATTGTTTGTTTAAATTGATTTTATAACTAACTAGATGTGCTTCGGTATTAAAAGTTTAATTCGGTCTCACAACAAACGCCTACGGCAAATATCATTGCAATAGTGTCGTACTGCATCATTCAGATTTACAAAAGCGCCTAAAATATTGAAATTTTGAAAATGACTGTTATGTATGTTAAATATAATAAAATACAGCATACGTTACCCGTAATTATTTATAGCTTTCTAAAGGTGAAAGTATTTTTTAAATCGGTTACTAATAGGTAATCTTAAGTAGGGTGAACGCAGATCTGGGGCACGCCGCACGCGCCGCAGTTGCCGCATTCGAATTCTATAAATGAAATTCTATGCAACCTCGCACACCTACCCGCGCCGCAGTCGTCGCAGTACCAGTACAAAAAGACTGTGGTGCGTGTAGTACGGCTAGATCTGCGTTCACCTTAAATCGGAACGTACAACAAACAAACATCCAAAAAATCTTTACTCTAATGTTAGATAAAAGACAGCTTTGGAATAGTATAGAATAACATGCACATTACTAGCCGACGATTTTATCAAACATTTTGCTATTTCCCGAGGGAAACCGCTTTACCTAAGGAGTTAGATAGTTTTGGCACTTTGTTGATATGGGAATCAGGATCTATCATCTTCTAAACTTACTTCTATATGTAAAACTTATAACCATTTGCCTACGAGATCCTAATGTAAAATTTTGTTAATTTTTATCCTAACTTACTTTTCTAAGAATTTTATGGAACTGGGTTTTATAAAATTACAATACCCCATTGCAGTTTAAAGTGTATTTTTGATTTTTAACTCGGAACAAGTCCTTGTTCTGAGATTTTTAATGCCTATCACATAAATTATAAATGTTAATACCACAGGCTCCTTGAGAATGAAAATGAGCAAGAAATTATGATCTGTGGAACAATGACAGTTTCCAGGAGAACTTGTCAGGTGGACCATAGGTAATGCTAGATATAGATATGTAAATTGGTAATTGTCCTTCTAAAATTGAAATTGTAATACCAACATTTTTTGTTTCATGTTACGAATGCACACTTATTTGGCCGCGTGTAATGGTAATGACTGAGATCATTTTCACCAGTGTTTCTCATTAGATGAACTTACTCTAGATATTAAAGATTACATAATAATACTTACCTTCTCGCCGCTGTCAGAAGGCAGGTAAAACGTGAGGACTGTGAGGAAAGATATCCCCATGCAGGGGATGATGATGTTCACCGTATAAAATAACGTCTTCCGTCGCATAGTGATGTTGAACGTGATGTCCAGGTAAGGCTCATCGCAGCATGTGTAGAATTTCTCGTTCCTTTACGAACAAAATTTATAGTTAGTAAAATTTATGAATAGCAAAATAATAGACGACATCTTGAGTCCATGTATACTATTTTAGAAATTAGCTATTAGTTTCTAGTAGCACGATCGCAAAATATTTCGTAGTTTTACCAAACAAGGATAATAAAACAACTCAAAATTTACTGAAAGAGAAGGATTCATCATAGTTCCAGTTTTAATAATATTAAGTACCTACCAATTAAGCGAAGTTTTATGTACCGGTAATTTAGGGTGATTAGCAACGCCGCACCGGGGTGAAAACAAATTGTCAACTTTCTGTGTGGTAGTGAATAATGAAAATGATGAAGGCAGGTCTGTCTTCTGTCTAAGATTAGATAAGAATTAAAGACACGTGTGACCATCGTGTTGATTACTGTTTGTTGTTTATATAAACAAAAATTTAAAAAAACTGTTAGAAGTTTATTGCTTGTAAATATTTTAAGTTTTAAATAATGACCTTCTTCAACACACTTGCCCAAAGTATTGTTTTCACCTATAAGGTTGTTTGCTAATGACCCTTTGTTTAATTATAATATAAAGTTTATTTCCTACTCCTTCTGTTGTATCTAGCAAAAAAAGAATACTTTATGACTTACGATTTGAAGAGTTAGTTCAATTAAAAACTAAGAAATAAAAATAATATGGCTCTTGGAATACCGAAAGATATTGTCAAATTACGGAATTCGTTTAATGACAACGACAAATAATAGAGATATTGTACCTCCTCCAAATAGGTTGAGAAGTGGATATCTTCGCTCTGCAGGATATCGCTTACAGGTATCAACTTTAGCGGAAGGTCAATAAAGGACCTCTTCAATAATTTAACCTCTTCTTCAAGATACTTTAGGACTTTTCTTAATTCGTGTTGAGAATTCTTATTTAAAAGCGTGAGGATAATTTTGTGATGTCATGTTGAAAAAAAGACAACGTCGGAAAACTAGTTTAAAAAAATATAGACATTTTAAATTTCCATTTCGAAACCATTTTGAGCAAGCGTGATGAGCCATCTCTTCAGATCTTGCAGTAGCAATATTAATAATATAAAATAGAATAGAATAGAATAGAATATGCTTTATTGTACACCATATGTAACTTACATTAGATATTTAAAAATATTTAACAATAAATAGTGACAATGGGCGGTCTTATCGCTAAAAGCGATCACAGATACAGACATGTAATGTTTTATGTAATAAATAAATACCACAAATCAATTCCTATTTATTTTTTGACGTTATTGTACATATGTTTGTGTTTTTGTAACTAATGACAATTGTATAAACTTCTGAAATTGTGCTGTTACCGACATTTTATAAATTTAGAATCTTAAGTTTAATTTTATGTATATTTCAAACACAATGTATATTGTTAATGAATAAAAATCAAATCAAATCAAATGATATGAATTTTTGTGGTAAGGTTCTGTTTAAATATTTGGAGAAAACTAGCTATAGCTATAACATCAACGTTGATGATATTTTTCCCGTGGGTGATTCGGTCGTCAATATGTTGTCCATATGGTAATTACTTTTTGAAAAAGTTTGCAACTAGGGAGGTAACTCAGTTTCGCTGAGGGTTTTACACTAGTAAAGCCCTCAGCGAAATAAAAATGTAATATAATAAAAAGAATAAATATATAATAAAAAGGTATAATAATAATAATAATAATAATAATATAATAAATGTTAAAACATTGTTTTAGTGTTTTGAGTGCCCACAACATCTGCACTTTGTAGTCATTGGTCGACGCTAACTGATGGCGTGACATTTCTAGCTGAATTCTTGTCTGACAAAATCTAATCGGATTGCCGTCAACATACTAAGAAAAAGGGCTTACGACGAGCATTACCTAGTACCTAGAAATGTTAAACTTTATGTTCTTAAGAATAGTTTCCCTATTCTTTACCTATTAACCAAATAGGTTTTGTTTACCTTACGTTTGTTTTCTTGGTCGGAAACTAAGGCTATAGAATAATATGAAAAATGTGTTTGTTTGGTATAATATATCACGTCAAACTTTACTTTTATCTAGAGACAATATATTCTTTTTGGCTTCATAATATAAGGAAGGAGCTGAAATGACTGTGGGAGATAACTTTAGCTACAGTGAATCATTGATATTAGGGGGAAGTCATCACTCTTTTTTTCGTTGAAGGCTTCGTAGGTAGACTTATATCACCCTCGCACTTCGCTATAGGGTTTCACATAAAAGAAAGTAAACTATCTATTGTTTAATTCTTTGTTAATTTTAAATTTAATCGTAAAATAAAAAAAACTAACTATTTAGCGGTTTATAAGCCTTCAAAAAACTTCACTGTTTATTTTTGTCCAGCGATGAACGTCTTTCGTCCATAATGACAAATACCACGATAATGCAAAACGTCTTTTACCGCTCTATTAATCTGGCCAGGTTTTTCCCTACAAACTCCGAAGATCATGAATATTTATCAAAACGGTTATGCTAATTAATTGAAAGTAAATAAATCAGCAGACGGCTACAGAATCAGTTACAAAGGTTTGAGAACCAAGTCGAAAGTTATACATCAATAACAGTTCTCTCGCCTTTCAGTTACTGTTGAACTTTTACTTAACGATGAGTGATTCTCATCTTTAACGATCTTTTGAAGAATGCTCTTATCTTTTTATGGTTAGATTGAGACAGCAGGTTAAAAAAGATAATTTTATATAAATCCTTAAAGAACGAATGAGTAAAAAATATCTGTAGTACCTACCTCTTTAATATAGACTACAGACTGCAGTGTCTATTATATAGTTTTTTTTATATTTACAATCGTCGTAGAAAAAACATATCGAGAAACATATTAATTATTTAGAAATTAGATAAAAAGGATTATTTGAATCTCATGTCAATATCAATGCTGTACGAGCCAATAACGCTCATACAGCACTTTTTATATGGATGCTTATGCGCCAAAATAATTACTTTAATTTAGTCGTAACAAAACTACCGTGACGCGCTAATGTGTAGTGTCAGCAATCATAATCGTAATATTATTACGTAAAGTGCGACTCAGAGAACTAAACAGAACCTTTTATAGTGAAATACACAGTGACATATTATAACCGTGTGCTGTTAATTATTTCTCTATCACCCTCTACAACATAACAACTACTGAGGAACCGTCAACGACGTGATATCCTCAACATCTTTTGGTCCTTCGAGCCGGATCTAAACAGTTGACAAACTTTTCAACTTTTGATGTACTTAGTGCTTTTTGATTGACTGGTACAATGTTTTTTTACAAATTTTATAGTAGCTCGCAAAATAACTCATTTAGAGAAGGCATTTACGATAGCATAATTTCGCTTGGCAAATGATCCCCTATATTCAGCCTATCTGCTTGATATGCCTGGCTATGCCTGGCACATTTGTTTGAGCACCCATTTACTTGCACCCAGAATGATTTAGATAACAGGAAATATATTTATCTATTTTACTTACTCTCCTTGTTTCAAATTACTCTTGTATTCAAACGTAGTCTATAGCCGAACGTTATTCTTATTTTTACTTGCTTTGTACTTAAGAAAAATTAAAGTATTTAGAAGCTGTATAGATATAACAGTAATTTGTATTCGTACCGTATCCCGTAACCAAAATGATTATAAAACTAGAATTGCACTCAAAGATAATGATGTCACAATTGAAAGCGTTCTCTACAGTAATATTAAGGTAGCTTATGCTTTTATTATTGTCTCGTGACTGGCGATTTCGAGATAGGATTTGCTATATTGCTGATATGGATTTTTATTCTAGAATTGCGTAGTATCAGTTCGCCACGAATGGCGCAAACGGAAATTTAGTTAGTTGAAAAATAAAAACAATGTGCAATAAAGATTATGAAAAACTGTATCCTATTGTAAAATTTTGCCAATAGACTTAAAAGTAACTTCCTAATAGCAATAGAACATTATTTTACAGATGTTTACAAGTTAAGGATTGATAATGCATACAATACAAGAAATGTAATACAGATAAAATCAACAATGATTATGGGAGAAAATGACTGAATATCTAGTCCTTAAAATATATAACAAAATAGAACAACTAAGAAAAAAACTAAAATAAGTAATAGTAGATTTAGATTTTTTACTATACCTAGTCCGCTTTAGATATATTTAAAAGCACATAAACAAATTTTAATTTCAAGTTTAAATACAAGTACTTTTTTAACATTAATGATTAATATGTGATAACGAGCGTATCTCGCTAACCAGCTGCGAAGCTTGACGAGGATATTATTAAATGCTGTACTGTTATTTATCTGACAATAAATATTAAAAAAAAAACTTCTTTACAATATCTTAAATATGAAACCTAACAGCTTGCGAAACAGGTTTGATAACACTGTCCTTTTAGAGTAATAGGCTATTTTATTGCACTGCCACTGGTCATACATTTGAATCTCGACAGCATTATGATCTCACGTAATATGTCTGATGCCTTTGCTTCCTGGTTGTGTAGGTACTCATATGTAAGGTATAAAGGTATACGACACCACTCATATAGATACCATAAATACCAATTTTGTATTATAGTACAAATTTCATTTAATATATTCATAAATAAAATCTATATGCCTAAACTCGGTATACTTATACTAAAGTTTTCTAAAATAATGTCAAATAGAAAATATGTATTTATAAATTTTCTAACTATAATTTACGAGTAGCTCATACAAGAAATGTGTGCTGAGGCAATTTTATAGAGTACATCGTAAAAGTTATGAAGGAATATGAAAATGTCATTTGTACCGTCAAGAGAAATCATTTTATATGGAAAAGCGCAGTTGGTCCCGACCGTCCGGCCATTTGTCAATCAAACGGAGGTTTATATTGGGAACGGACTGCGGTATACAAATGTAATGTATCTTTCACGAACGTAAAATTACCGGTCGTTTCGGTTTATATGATTATTTTGTAGAAATGTTTGTACACAATATTATATCGTAAATGCAAAAATTTGATGATGGGTGTACGGAAGAAAATATAGAATATTAGGCTATAGTATGGTGTTAATTTTAGGTTACCATCATCAGGTACGCCGTACGCTTAATTGCCACCAAAGTTGTATAAAAAAATGAAGACAACACAAATTTCCTATTTATAATTTGGGACAAACACATTTTTTTAATTTGATATATATACTCTTTTAAATATTTCATTACGCACAAAAGAAAAAACAAAAAAATATAATATTTTACGTATTCACTAAAGCCGTAAAGAACAAAACAAATATAAACAACCTAACGCGTATTCTACTTCTTTACAAAACGCCAGGGTTATTAAAAAATACTGCATAATTTTATTCTTTTACTCTTTTGTTAAAGGTGAAAATACGAAGTTTATTCAAAGTAAGTAGGAATAACTCGTAAAAGTTAGTGCGCCGCTAGCTGTGTAACGACTACATCTGTAATATAAGGGACATTACCAAAGGCTTTTCTAAGTGGATATTCCTGTGTTGCCTCAAACTAACGACTCTTTTCTACAGTTAAACTTTGTCACAATATTTACTTATGTTTACCAAGCGAAAATTTCTCTTTTAACGAGTCTTTACTTACTATTAAATTGGTTATAATGTTTAAAATGACTAAGAATATCTGTTGTTTAGGACTACTTTTAAGTTTGTGGTTAAGTGTGTGTTGTAATTCCCCACAAATTAGCTGACCTACATTATGAACATGACTTGGCTTTTTTTAACCCAACTATTCATTTAAGAAAACTGTAAATCAAATAATCGCACGTTCAGTGAAATATACGCATAAGACAAAATACGATCCTAAGGAAATGGTTATCTTATGTTATCACAATGTTTATGATTGCCAAATCGCATTTCACTATTATTCCACCGACATATTCCTTCAATTTTAACCCCAATTTGAGCTATAATATGAAAGATACATCTTCGAAGAACAGATTAGACCTTTTACGGATACTGAGCTCTATTTAAAAGTGGCCAAAACGTGACTTATCATCATTTCCACCTCTTGTAACGACGTATCGTCGTAAAGGGGTTGAAATTGCGATGTGTAAATTGTGTAAGAAGCGTAACTTTAGTAGCGAGCGGGGCTTAAAGGCTAACACACATTAGGGTGGGTCGGGCCTCAATGTATCGTATTTCAAAATGTGTCTTCGTAAATATCGTATATCAATAAAGAGTTCAAGATTTGGTGCATTTGAACATGCTAATCTCAGAATCTATATCAGAATAATAGACTCTGGAAGCTATGCAATAATATGATTTTCAGGCATGAACATAATGATTGTCCTGCTTTATTTATTTTTGTTTACATATAATTGTATGTGTTGAAACTCGTTTTAAGCTCCTCTAAAACTATTCTGTTTTTGTACTTCGTGCGTGTTTCTATTAAATTTCGTCATTCAAAAACTTCAATACGCTCCAGTGGTACAATCTACTTTTATGTAGTTATGAAGCTTGCTTCGGCAAACATGTAAGATGATTTTGAAGTGGGTCACCCAAATATTTGTCTTTTGTGCCTCCTTACTTAGCGCAGTGATAATAGAGACCCCGTCACCTTATGTATTATGTATAGGCAGTGTACCTATATACCTACATAAGGTGCAGTGCAAATTGGGGTTTGAAGTAAATATAATATTTTTATTTAAAATCACACCGCACTATTCAATACAATAGATACTCAAAATACTTAAACAAAAATAATTTATACTATAATATTGATATTCTACATTATATATTTAAGTTAGTATACAAACATACATATAATTATATATCTTTAATATATATATATATGTATTATTCATCAAACAGGAGAGAGTACGAAGAAGACGTTAAATGTGTAGTGAATAAGGAGAGTTCAAGATAGAAAAGAAGGCAGTGAGAGCACGAAGGCTACGGCGTTGACAAATAGGTAACCATTTCAGTTTAAAGCGGTAAATAGAGATGTGATCATATTTACGAAGATTAAAAATGAATCGAATGCAGTTATTAAGAAGACAGTCGTATTTATGAGAAGATTTGCATTCAGGTCGTAATAGCACACATCACCATAGTCGATTATGGTTAGGATAAAGACTGCATAAGCATTGTTTTAGTATTAGAAGGGAGGGAAGTTTTTCAGACGTTACAGGGTGCGAAGAGATCCTGTAACTCTCTGACTAACATTTGTGACCTGGGCCTGCCAATTGAATGTTGAATTAATAAACAAGCCCAGATCCTTAACGTTTGGACTGAAGCCTCTAGATCTTTATTTACTATATCAATGGCTAATTTTATGTCCGGTATAGATGCCTGAGAGTACAGCTGCAAGTTATCAACATAGAGATGATACAAACATTGAAGGTTCTGGGTTAGGAAATTGATGAAAACCTGAGAAAAGTAAAGGAGAGAGAATACAGCATTGAGAAACCCCACAGTTAAGATCGAACCGGCTTGATGAGAACTCATCGGTAAACTGTCTGCTGACGACCCTGAAGATATGTTGATAACCATTCTATAATTCATTCATTTAAACTTTTAACTTTTAATTGTGTTATTATAATTATTTATTTGTATTTGTGTTGACCTTGTAAGAATTTGTGTCTCTTCTTGTCTGTGTCAAATAAATATATTTTCTTTCCTTCTTTTTCTCATTCTAGTGCAGCAGAAGAGATCATGATATAGGAGAGGATAGTCAAAAGGATAGGTTGACTGACGGTATTTAAGGCGATGGAGAAGTCAATTAACGTTAACACAGTGACTTTGGCGTCCTTTATCGCCCTTATATCACCAGTCACTTTAAGGAGAGCTGAAATAGTGCTATGTCCAGATCGAAAGCCAGACTGCAAGGGGCTTAACTAATTATTGTGAAACACAAACCGGGACAGTTGTTTATGAAGCATTATAGAAAGAAAGAAATAGACATAGTTCAAACATGCTAGGGTAAGGACGGATTGGAAGTAGAGGTAGAGGAGTGATAAAGGCTTTGCGCCATATAGAAGGAAAAGAGCTACTGCCATAGGAGAAATTAATCATGTGGGATATGATAGGTATAAGGTAGTCAAGGATAGGCATTATCATACGACGGCTGATGCCATCACATCACAACATACCGCATTTGATTTTATAGAAAGAATTATCCTTTTGATCTCCCCCAGTGTCACAAGAACAAAGTTAAAAGGATCAATATTTGGGCGGAGTAGGCTACTAATTTTTCAAAAGTGTTGCAATTGGTTTGGTGATTTAGTAGGGTAGCTGCGAATAGATATATAATATAGTTTTACTATAATTTAGATAATTGGGATTTCAAGCATACAAAGCTTTACGCCTTGTCCCGATAGGTAGGTACGCAAAAGTGTGTAACACATACTTTTTACCAATTATGATAAATCCTACAGATGAGCCTATGAGAGGTCAGCACAGACTCGCCTGTTGCTATTTACTGGGTACAATTATTGCAGACTCCGGTCTAATACTAAGAATTTTCTACAGAAAAATCCAATATCATTTCTCCCGACCTGATCCCGGTCGAACCTAAGACCTCTGCTTGTTAGTCCGTACATAATACTATCGAATTACAGCAATTAGATTTTAAACATTCATTCTAACATGCGATTCAGTTTAAGTAGATATTCACTCTAAAACGAATTTTGACTATTATTTACAGACATTAGTGGGATATATTCTTTAAGGACCTCTCTCGGCCTGACCCGACATTATAATGCGCGCTTCACTTATTTTGGCAAAACGGATACACGTTGTAAAAGTGATGCCAGGTTAATAATGACACTTATGTGTTTGAGAGGTTTGTTTAACAGGCCACTAACGCCATCGCCGCGCCGGCCATGGCGCTTCACGGCAAACGACCTATGAACATCGACTCCAATTAACTTTTGTTTTCCTTGTGGACATATTTATTATTTTGAGGTTATTTTGTTTCGGTAAACGTTCATATCATTTGTTGTTTGCGGATCTTTTGTTGGGATAAAGAGTTGATAATAATATCTTTGCGAATTAACAATTTCAGTATAAACTCTAATGGGCAATAAACACAGGGTTAAACTCAACCTTTTTTAAAACATCATACAATTTTATATGAATATCGTTCCTAACAATCGATCTGAAATGTTGCATCAAATTCGCTTCCAGTTTATCGCAATAGTCGACGAAATCAGCTGGAGGCACCTACAATCCGCGACACGTATCATGATCAGTGTTATAGACTCGTCCGCGCAAATATAAGTTATTTAATGTCCTTTCATCGGAATAGTTGGAAGTGTACTTTTATTAAACTCGTTTCACGTACACCCCTTCAGATTAGAGAGCGCAAACTAAGTGAGATTGCGCTCATCGACCCTGCCGCTCGCTTCTCCTTATCCTCCTCATCGTTACCCGCGCACATACATCAGTCGGCTGACTGTTAGTAATAATAAGACTGTGGTATTGTTATGATAATATTATCGCAGGGGTGGACTTGAATGAATAATGTCCGTAACATTCATTTCATTTATTGTTCAGCGGACCGCCATACGTAAAATGACCGGCCAATGGTCGCACTATTCAGTTTTATCTTTCCAAAACATACAGCGAGGTATCATTGTATCGTTTTAAAATATTCAGTTGAATGCGAGTGCTCATCGCTAACCTCATTTATCATGTCAGTATATCTACTATTATGTTATACTGTAGCAAATACAAATAAAGGATTGTACATTTAGTGAGATGTATTTTGTTTGTGTTAAAATCTTTGTTTTGTCGTGTACGAATGAAAAGCCTTTTTGCTCAAAAAGTTACTACCTTAGTAAAATATAGTCACTTTGTTAAAAAAATAATATTCAAATTGTGGTATCTACATGAATATATATCTGGAGATTCATCGCCTGCTTCGGTGAGCTGTTTACGCATGACCGGCGTAATACTTTAATGATACTTTGCCTAAGACTTGTTTCTTGTGTTGGTCAAAAATATGTATTAGAATTTTCTGTGCTGGAGAGATCAAAGTGTATTACAATATTCTAGATCTACCCTATACTCGAGCCTGAATTATTGTGCCTGATGACCACATTTTTTTCCATAATATTACAGTACATTTTTATTTTAAAACTGAAATATATAGCACTTATATAATTATTTCAGGACCACAAACGTATTGTTGTTTCAGAAATACATAAGTTGTTTTGCTTTCAATGCTGTCAGCAACAACGGTTCGAGCTCTAAAATGTACGCGACATTATCAAGTAGGTTTATTTGTGTTTAGTCTTTTGTTAGACGATATTTCTCTAGAGAAATTGTTTAATTTTAACAAGAAATACCTCTGTTTACAAGTTTTAAAATTAAAGAATTCTATATAAGAATAATAAAATGTAGTATATACCTGACTGCCGGCACCTCCAGAATGTCCCACTCGACTGACATGTAAAATTCAGACAGGTCGACCCCCACCGACACCACATTGCTGCCAGCCTGTTCATCCATGTGTCTCAGGTCCACCTGTGTACATACCACCTCACAAAACTATTTATTTGCTCTACATTTAGAAATTGCAAATGATATTCGTAGAACATATGGCACCGGAGTTAAAACTAATATTCATGTATGTAGGTTTGCTGTAGAGACTCAAACGAATTAGAATTTCAAATATGAAATGCATGAGATAAATGTTTTGATTGCATTAATAATCGTCTCGTGTTCGCTTTAAAATGAGTTTTACGTTATAACATATTGGATCTAAGACCGCCGCCGCCTCCCGACACTCGCCGGTCGGTGCGACTCACGCTCCGCCTAGCGCCTGAGGCGTCTAAAAAGAGCAATGAATTAAAAAGTTGAAAGTAAGTAATGATTTAACCACTCTTATTTAAATAAGAGGATGATTCGTCGGTTTCATTTAATATTTTGTTGCAATTTGCAATTTGTATGAATTCCATTTTATATTTTACTTATCTTACTTTAAAGACATCTCGGTTGGTTTGACGTAACTGGAACAGTTCTCATTTCTTTCAATATGCTGAGTTACTCCGGTGCCAGCTAATTGTCTTAAATATAAGATGATTTAGGTATTTCTTAAAATTAATAACCACTATTTAAATACACATCGATAACTTTAAAAGACACATATACAAGTTTAACACACTTTGCTATTATTGTTTTATTCTTATATTATGCTTTTATAATGATGCAGATTAATTCTACTTGTTATTACCACATTAGAGTAAGAAATAATGCTTTCTTAGAAGATAACTACTCGCAATTTACTAATTTAAACAATAACGTACAGTGTTGTTTTTGTGTCGAAAGTTAAGAGGGTTTACTTGGCACAAGAAGTTTTAGTTGAAGGTACCATTAGCGATATATTTTTTACTCTAATGTAGGTTTGTGATTTGTTACCATTATCTAGTTAGTTATTTTAGAACATATCCTATTTAGTCATTTTGATTACTTATTGATACATGCACCCTGTCACACAATGTGTTGAAATATCTAGGTAAAATGGTCCCATGACATCTGGTCAACGCAGATATTTAAGTGTCTAATTCACTAACCCGGAGTCTCTAAGTGAGCAGTAACATCCAAGCTGGTCTTCGCATTAGATGCCTCTAAAACAGTAAGTACCACAGAGTGTGCCAAGTGGGATGTACCTGAGTACAAACTGATATCAAAACCTTATAACGACAACCGACACATTTATCTTCAATGTAGACATCTCACAACAATTTTTCGATTCATGCGAAGAAATAACAACGCGAAAACACAGATAACACCGAATGACGAGTGATTGTTGAGCTTTCGACAAGAGTAAATAGGATGAGGAAGACCTCCCTCACCGATTCCTTCACGCGCTCGTTTAGAATTAGTGCACTATTTCGCATTAGTTAATCGTATCGCAGAAGTAGCACACTTCATTTTTAACGACTCGTCAAAAAATCTGTTAAAGAGGTCGAAAGCGCCGGCTCCGCCGCGCGTGTGTGTGTCGCGCGGACGCAGCGTCTCTCCAGACACGCGTCTTATACCAACACTAGTCTAACAGCTTGTCTATAATACACAGACCATTGTACGAGTATGTGTCTCACAAAGGCAATACGTTGGCATAAGACACGTGCTACGAACGAGTGTATAGCATGCAACGACCGCCTCGTCGACAGTACGAGTACTTCTTCGATACTTCGATAAGACGATTTCATCTACTTCAACATTTAGATTTCTGTGCATATGGACTCCGTGTCAGAATTAGGAGAGTGGTCTTGTCTTTCTTTGAAATGATAAACATGCAATGAACTGCGAGCGACACCACACTGTTTCAGCCAGTATGAGTCACTAATAGGGAAAGGTATAAAATATGCAACATGATGACTATTATATGCTCGATTGTGTACAACGTAGAGCAACAAATGTGAACTTTATTTTTTATTGGTCTCACGTGCTGTGCTTAACCTGTTCGCGTGTAGGTATCGTGTGAAGCTGTGTTTAGAGCCGCGATCGTGTTCTGCGGCGAGCGACCGCCGTGATCGGGAATGCAAGTGATTCGAAGACAAGCTAGAGTCATGCGGTGAGTGAAGTGTACACTGACGGGGGAACATGCAGCAAGCTCGTGTACGTGTGTTTTGTGTGTGTGTGGCGCGAGCGGAGCCAGCTATGGAGGGGTGTGACGGCTCCGAGTGACGCCGCTCCGCGCGCTGATGCGGCAGTCAGTATACTGCTCAGCATACTTCTGTATTTACCTTCGCACTCGCGGCTTATCGTACAGCACGGAAAGGCTCAATCGGAGCGGGATGTGTTGGATAGGAACGGTTCGAGTGAAATTATTGCATCCCATATCACCTGGCTGTTAAAATTTTATACCTTTCCGTGTCGAGCGAGGAAGGCCGAACGAGCTAAGTGGACCGGCCGAGGATATTCTGGAGCATTCGTGATCACGCACGTTGACATACCGCTACTCCACATACTTTAAGGTCGCCATCACAATAGATAGTAAACTTGCAACATGTCAGAGCTAAGGAGCGAGCTGGGGGCGGGGAGCGGGCGTTGGAACGCACGCTCTACGCCTCTATGCTAGCGTCGTTACAGTCAATATGTAAAAGTGAGTATAACATACCACATGGACAGAAAAGTAATATAATTACACGACGAATTACGTTCGAGCCAACAAGCTATTGCATGGACATCGGCCGGGGCGGCGGGCCCTACGGCTACGGCCCGCGCGCGCGGCGCCAAGCAGCATACAGCGGGGCGTCACCTTGAAGCCGTCATACGTCCAGCTGCCTAACTTAAGCACACAGGTTTGCACGTCGTAAGGAAAGAACTCGACGTCGATCGAGCACGAGGACTTATAGACGGCGGGCGGCTGCCACACCACCATGCCGTTGTAGTAGACCGTGGCCTTGGTCATCAGCGTCACCTCGTAGTTGCCGTCGGCGCTGCGGACAAAGAGAGCGGTCAGCGAGAGCAGTGACGGAGCTCCACGCAATTACCTTGAATCCGTCGTACGTCCAGCTACCGAACTTAAGAACGCACGTTTGCTCGTCGAAAGGAAAATATTCCACGTCTATTTCGCAGGAAGACTTGTAAATGGCCGGTGGTTTCCATTCCACCAACCCCTGGTGATAGATGGTCGCCTTGGTCGCCAATGTTACTTCGAAGTTGCCGTCGGCACTGTAATGTTAACGCACATTTACATACCGTCTCGCGGCCCTACCGGTCTGTTCAGTACAGTCTGTGCCTCACCAAATACCTTTTAGTGCGTTATGTTGTGTGTGATCGATGTGGCAATATCTATACAGTGTCGCAGTCTGTCTCAACTGTTTACCAGTGCTTTACATATTTACAAGCGGATCGTGTAAACACCGGCGCAGCGAACTTAATGAAACCACTTTGATTAATAGCTACATAAAGTACACATATTTCACGAATACGAATACGACTACTCAGTGACGTTGTTTGTTAGTACAGCTGTTTTATGATATTATGGCGACCTAATCAACAAATGTATTGTGCTATAAGTGTTACTTATTATTATTTTCTATTTCTCATCCAGATTTTAGTAATGTTAACACGTAATAACATTAATTTTTTCGCTGTAAAAATAAAGAAAAATATTTTTAACACCACATTTACTACTTACCCAGTACCAACTCTTGTATTTTTGCTTAGAAATAAAAAAATGATACAGAAAAATAAACACAAAGTTATTTAGAAGTTATTTAGTTTAACTTTTTAAAAATTTACTACCTATAGTTAGTTTTGTTTTGTCTAACACAATATAAACACAACATTGAACAGTTACATGCATTAACAACGACAAGAGTTTAAAGCTCCTTTTTAATTTTTAATTTATTAAATGTAAATGATAAATTGATAACACTTAATCAAATAACAAAACATGACAATGGAAATATGAAACGGTTAGAGGGATTTGGTGAAAAGGGTTAACAAATCACAATGAAAAGGGATATACGTAGTGATTCATTCATTGGAAGGGTCGTCATTGAAGGTGTTCAAGGTTTTAGGGTAGAAGCAAAAAGGTACACATTAAAAGGAGCGACGGGTAGGTTGCGGGAAGGGGACAGGAAATGAGTAACGATTGCTGTCCCGGCCATTTATCAAAGTCCGACGCCTCAAGGTGCCACAGAGGATAAAATGAATGCCAGACACAATACGAAAATAAAACTTGTATTCCATGTATTATTTAAGTTACAAATATTAAATACGCGTGTGTTATTATGCCAAGTTTTTAATGTTTTAGGCCAAATATCAGACATACGCATTACACCATGATTCGAACAGCTCGTGCTGTGAATCGACGAAGGACTCCATATTGTCGCTAGACTTATATGTATGTTAACAGATTTACGATTGACACTCATAGAAAAACACCATGATATCTTATCATATCGCATAGGCTACCACTGAACTACCATTACAGTTAAATCATCAGTCAAAACAGTGATATATCTCTTTGTATTACTATTCATAGGCAAATATTCCAAACTTCCATTGTGTTGATTATTTTATGACTGCTATTGAATTCAATCTAATAATAATAATTATACAACTACCTAATACTATTAAAAGCTTTGTGCCGTGAAGTGGGAAACCAATAAAAGGTTAATCAATAAACTGTTAACTGTTGGAGTTAATTCACAATCAGAGGCAAGTTAAATCGCACATATTCATATTCTGACTGAAAGTATAATACGATTTGGATTATTTTTTCCCATGACAGATTATATAACTCTGAGTCTGCGCTTAAAACGATTAAATGAATTCTCTATTCTCCGGTCGCTTAATGATCGCCCAAACACCCTCAATATAATTCCCAATTGTATTCATTTAATCGTGATTTTAGATCTGTTACTGGTATAACGTTTAATTCTGCCTCTAGCTTTACATATTTAAGTTGGGTTGGGTATGCGGTTTTTTCGTCCATTTACTGATGTTAATATTTGAGAATTTTGAAATTTGTCTAATAATTACTTAGATATTCTATAAGCTAGCATTGATTTTTTAGTACGTGAGGCTTTTAAATCTATAATATACATACATTTTGCCTTTGTACAAATAAATGCATCTTATTCATTTTAAATTCACGATAGTACGAGCATTTTGTGTTTTTTTTATACTACATATTAATGTGATTGTCGAACTGTTTGCGCGTGTTACTGTAATGATGTAGTCACCTCTATGTTTCGATGATAAAAGTATATTGTACGTATTGTTTTGTTGTATTGTGTTTTTACGGTAGTAGATCCACGCTGGTTTCAGCATGAATGGGCCGGATAGTCCAAGGAAGTACTACCCTCTCATAGACGATCGACGTAAGTGTAGTAGTATCCGTACTACTGCGTTTCGTTTAGTGAGTGAGAGCGCCGGAGGCCCAATTTCCCCCCTTCCTCTTTCCTCACCTCCCTCATTCCCTTCCTGTAACCCCATTCCCAGCCACCATAGTGGAGGCACTATACCAGCAGTTTAAGACGATGGCTTTTGGTATAGTGGGCGCCACTTCTGGATTCCACTGACTGCTTACCATCAGGCGGGGTGGAGTCACTTTGGTAGGCTATATTATAAAAAAAAATAAAAAAAAAAATTGTTGATTTCATAATTCGAAACTGTCGACTAGTTGCACATGTAATGATATTAGCTAAAATTTATAATTATTTATGCTACCGTCTTAAAAGACGGTATCCTATAGGATATCATAATTAACACAGGTCTAACCAGTCTCATTTATAGAGTACAAAAAATGCCTCTTAAGCCATTTCGTGAAGCTATAATTTTAACATATAAGTACGAACGTTACCCTCCCGCCTAACTTGGCAGAAAAATCTTAGTAAGCTGTCACAGAAAGTCAACAAAATTTGAAATACTAAGGGAAAATGATCGCTTCATAAACGTTTATAGGCGTGGAAAATAATGCTTCTGACGTAATTATTTCGTCGTATTACAGGAGGCTCAACATCAAAAAGAAGTTGACAGTTGATAGTTAAAGTTGACATCTTTTATGTTGTAAAAGTGCTATTATACTTCCCTGCGAGATTTTATTTTTATAAAAATTATGGACGTAATATATTAAACAGAGGATCAATAGAATAGAACAGATTAAAAAATTAGTTATGGGATTGACATAAGGTAACGACAAAGTTGGCATTACCTTATATCAATCACATACATTTTTAAATCTATTCTATTAGCATATAAGCCACTTGTCGAGGCCCTCTGGACCGATAACTCTTAGAATTTGTATTTACGATCATTATCTGTATTAATTACTAGTTGATAAAGTACATTTTTCGTTGACCTTATACAGAGGCAAAATTCGGGCCGAGAGGTAAGCTAAAATTATTATTATTTTATATCATAAAACTATGTTGACCATAAATTATAGTATTGTGTAGGATGTTTGAGTACTTTATTTATATTTTCTCTTATTCTGATGTATAATCTATATATTATTACTGTAAAATTTTATTTCAACCCATTCAGTTTGTACTAGTTCAGTTTTTGCGTGAAAGAGTAACAAACATTATAATAACACAACAATCACACAAAGCTATCTAGACTCAAATAAGCATAATAACATTATTACAGCTTATATTATATGGGTGCAGATATAAAATAGAAACATAATATTATACACAGAAACACCCAGACCAATGCAAATTATAGCGTGAATGGGCCGGATCGACCGGGAAGTACTACCCTCTCATAGAAAATCGACGTAAGAGTAGTAGTATCTGTACTACTGTGTTTCGTTCGGTGAGTGAGCTTTCCTCTTTCCTCACCTCTCTCATTTCCTTCCCCTTCCCCTTCCCCATTCCCAGCCTCCATAGTGGAGGCCACCATACCTGCAGTTTAAGCTTTTGGTATGATGGCCACCTCTTCTGGATTCCAATGACTGCTTACCATCAGGTAGGGTGGAGTTACTTTGGTAAGCTACTATAAAAAAATTAAAAAAAAGCATAGAATATTTTAAATATGTCTTACTAAAAATATTATTGTCACTCTATTAGATAGAGACACACGGCGAATGTATTACCACCTCTGGCTTGGCTCGTTTTTCAGCTGCGAGTTTACGTCAATGATAAAAATATACACAAACATGTGTTGCCAATAAAAAGTTGTCAATTAGTGTTTAGTGCGGAAGTTATCTTTACGACTCGACCTGGTTTAATGCAGTAAGTTTAAATAGGAAATTTTATACTCGAGACGAAAGTTTTAAATTGTAGTGCTGGCAATGAAAGTGACACAGCCGCGTAAATTGGACGGAGGAGGAGAATAGGGATCCGCCTTTTGCCTGCTTTTTACTCGTTAATTATTCCGTCAAGCATTGACTGAAAACACATATGCAAAGTCTTCCAAGATATTTGCATACTTATTACTTATCTACAAGACGGTGGCAAGTAATGTGTGTAATGTTTTCTTAAATTTAGTTAAGTACTAAACCACTCGTCCAGTATTTATATAATCTATTCTGTTCTCAATGTAATAATAAGCGCAATTATGTTTAGTTTAAATTCTATTAGAACTGTATTTTTTTTACTTTTGTTGTAATTTATTTTTGATAAAATATTTGCACCAGCTAATTATACAAACAGAACAGGCTCAATATTATTGGATTTTTTAAATTAGAATTTCTTCATAATAATAACAAAATAAACGAACATGAAAACGATATTGGAATTAAGAGCTTTTCTAAGACTTAATCCGCAATTAGTGCGGGGTTTTTTTGCTCAATACACAGTTCAAGTAGGAAAAAGAGGAAGCAGTGGAGTAATCTCTGAGCCTTCGTCAATTAGGTCAGGCACAAAATAAAATTCACAGCTTATTGGTATTTGTAGGACAATGCCGTGCCTTCGTGAGCTTTTTATTTCGGAGATTTTAGGTACTTTATGTAAAACACGATTCATGTAGACTGTTTGTTTTGTTTCTTTCAGTTATATTCTAAGATTTTGAACTATGCTATAAGTATTTTACTAAGAAGCATTTCTTTTTTGCATTAATTTGGAGATCAGTGTAAACTTTGCTTACCGTATTTCTCACTAAATTTTTACTTAGGTCTTATTAGTTGATGATAGGTCTTAGGTTCGTGATATGATAGGTAGATGTATTGTTTGGCCTAATATTTGGAGCCCCTATAATCGTTCACATACTCATAAATTATTATGCGATTTGTAATATTTTTCATGTACCTATGTATAATAAGAACTACTAGTGCAATGAAAAAAAACTTTTTAGTCAAAACCCTAAGCATTAGTAATGATTTATTTTAACTTCTGTGTGAATAAAGTAGCAAACTAGCAATCCTAATGATAAAAACATATAGTTTAAGCTTATAAACACTTCACATATTACATTAACTGCAGCTTCAAAAGCACATTACAAAATAATTGAGTACCTATCTACATAACATCGACACGTTCTTAAACATCTAGTAGAAGTTTTGATTGTTCAAGAAAACGAAGTAAAGTTTCGTTTCAACTATAAGTAGGCAACAAAATTAGAAGTTTCGACTAAATGAAACTGGTAAAAAGCGAAACCTCATTTCATTTTGTAACTATCAAAGTTATTATTACTAATATTCTCCTAGGAATAACTACTGAAGCCCTATTTCACATTAAACAGGGAATTGCCACGAAACATACATTTATATATTTACTTTCACATTGACGGCTAAACTACGTGTAACAGAAACTCTGTGGTCTCCTTCGTAAAAAATACTAGGATTGAATTAATGACTGTAGAGCCTAAAGGAAGCACAGAATTTTTGTCGGCAAGTAACTACAATAGCTTTCTTGATGAACGGCTGCAAAACACTAGGAGCTTGATCATAATACTGACATACTTGAGACCATAAATGACGGTTACTGTACGGTGCACACCGTACATTGCGAATTGTGCGCGCTCATCAAATTGTTATTCATTCTTTGCAACTCATTCATTATGTAAAATCAGTTCATATTCATATCGCGTCATAGCAACACCTATCATTATCAATTAAGAAGTGAACTCAATATACGTGTTAAATCAAAATCTATAGTATCATTTAGCATCTATCAATCATTATCAACATCATTATCAATCAGAAAAAGCTGTGTGGTAACAAACCGTACATCTTTTATGGTCCTTCGAGCCGGATCGATCGTTTGCGGTCCTTCGATCAATTTATATCAGTGACTATTTAGTGAAAAGTGACTTTGAACAGCATAATCAGTGACTGTAAAACTGTGGAGTGTTTCTATCAGTAACGGAGCACTATTCAGGGAGTTGCAGCAAATACAAGTAAGATCGTTTTAATTTTTCTATTAAAAGGAATAAAATCTCTACAACATGGATATTATTCACGCTAATCAGGCCGAAATATTCGAAGCGATGACCAAGCTGTACCTCAACATCAAAAAGGACAGCTCTGGTCGTAAGGTTGGCGATTATTTTAAACGGCGTCTGGAAACATTAGAATCTTATTGGGCTGACTTTCAATACAATCATGATCGACTTTGTACGGAGGAAAGTAGGTCTCATCCATACTTCTTGAATAACGAATATGATCGGGCAATGGAGTTATACAAATCTATCAAAGTAATAATTAATCAACAGCAGATATTAATGAAAGCGGATCAATCGGCTTTCTCGGATCAGCAGGAACTTCAACCATCAGGTTCATCTCTGACAGGTATGTTACAAGATCAAGCACGCACACAATCGTTGCTTGAACGGTCAACGCGAGGAACATCCAGCAAGACCGATGATATGATCAAAAAGCAGAACAGTAACATCAAAGCATTTCAGCGCACCGTCGCTGGTTTCAATTTAGAGAATATTTCCGAAAAGTGGGAAATGGAAGATGCTCTTAAGACTTTACAGTCAAGATGGTCTGTAATTGACACCTTACATTGGGAGTTGGATGGAGAATTGGAAGAAACAGACGTACAGTACGAGCAAATGTTTTCCGAGCAAGAGAAAATTTACACAAACTTGAAAAAGGCTATAAACAGCAAGTTATGGTCTGTTGCGCATAGAGTACGATCAACCCCAAAGTTAGATATTCCTGTTTTCAGCGGCTCATACCAGCAATGGACGTCTTTTAAGGATTTATTCACCGAAACTATCCATAGCAACTATTCCCTGTCTAACGCTCAGAAAATGCAGTACCTCAAAAGCAAGTTGAAGGGCGAACCTGAAAAACTAATTCAGCATCTAACAATATCGTCTGATAATTATAATATTAGTTGGGACATTCTAAATCATAGATACAATAATATCAAACTAATTTGTAGTTCCCACTTAGATATAATGTTAAATATCCCGCCAGCGCAGCAAGCTACTATCAATCACATCAAACGCCTGCATGATACAACTATCGAGAGCTTAAACGCTATAAAAAACCTGGGAGTAGACGTTAGCTCTTGGGACCCTTTACTCATACATCTTCTATCGCCGAAGTTAGATTCGGAGACTTATGAAGATTACACAGCATCAATTAAGGAACCCAGGGCGCTGCCTAATCTAAAAGAATTTTTAGAGTTTTTAGAAGGCAAGTTTACTGCTATGGAGTCATCAAGCAGGAAGCATGAACAACATTCACAGAAATCATATAAATCAGGAAACTATAAGCAATCATCGTTTGGCTCAAATAAATCAAAACAAAATTTACAGCAATCATGTACTGCACGTAGTGATGCTATTTCGCAATCGACGAACAACAAAAATGTCAATTTGACGAAAAATTATAAGTGTCCTATATGCAAATCAAATGAACATGCCATGTTTTATTGTCCGCAATTCTTAGAAATGTCTCCGCAAATGAGACGCAAAACTTTAGCAAAACTTGATGTATGTCAAAACTGCCTTTATAATCATAACGGTAAGGCATGTTTTTCAAGTAAACGATGTCGTGAATGTAATGGGAACCACAACACTTTGCTGCATGCCGCGTTCTCACAAGCAAGTCACACGTCGGTAGCAAGCTCAGCAAAAGCGACCGACGCCGAGAATACTACACGGGGTTCGAAACCCGAAGCGCAACGGCTTGCGCGCGGCAATTCCCACGTATCTTTGCAACAAAATATGCCCGATGTTCTTTTACCCACTGCAATGATCAAGGTTCAATCTCGGGATGGGTCATTTATGATATTACGAGCACTTTTAGACCAAGGCTCACAAACATCTCTTATAAGCGAAAACGCTGCTCAGCTTCTTGGATTATCACGGAAGAAATGTCCTGGCGTTATATGGGGAGTAGGTGAGAAGGGAACAAACTGCAAGGGAGTCATGAGTATCAAGTGTGCATCAATTAGCAATAACTATGAGTTTGAAGTTGATGTCTATATCATGAATAAATTAGTTAAAAACTTGCCTAACCATACATTCCAAAAACCAACGTGGTCGTACTTAGATAATATTACGTTGGCAGATCCGGAATTCAATATCAGCCGTTCTATAGATTTACTTCTTGGCAGCAGAGTATACTCTAAATTATTATTGGAGGGCATTTGTAGAGAAACTGAGCAATCAGCGTCTGCCCAAAACACACAATTGGGTTGGATATTAAGCGGCGAGGTCATACAATCATTTCAATGTAATGTCGTAATACATGACCTAGGCCAAATTCAGCAGTTCTGGGAAATAGAAGACATCACGGCCGAATCATCATTGTCATCAGGGGATCAGGAGACTATCGACTATTACAAGAAGACCACAGTACGGCGAGAGGATGGCCGGTATCAAGTTCGGTTACCTTTAAAACCGAATTTTGCAGAAATGTTAGGCTCTTCTAAGCCAAAAGCAATAGCGCAGTTCAAGTCATTAGAGCGGAAGTTTAAGCAAAACTCTTACATTCAGGAAGAGTATCAAAAATTTATGACCGAGTATATAGAACTAGGTCATATGAAACTAGCGAACAACAGTTCAAAATTTGATTGTTTTTTAACACATCATGGTATCCAGCGTCCCGAATCAACTACAACCAAATTCAGGGTTGTATTCAATGCTTCTGCAAAAACATCAACAGGCAACAGCCTAAATGACGTCATGGAAGCTGGACCAAACTTACAGCAAGATTTACAGTCTTTAATTATCAAATGGAGGCAGTATAAAATCGCTTACACGGCAGACATTGAAAAAATGTTTCGCCAAATTTATGTACATGAAAATGACCAACAATATCAAAAGATCGTTTGGAGAAACTCATCATCAGACTCTAATTATCAAAATGTACCTATACAGGATTATCAATTAACAACCGTAACCTATGGCACCAAAGCTGCACCTTTTCTGTCCTTGATGACATTAACACAGCTTGCACGTGATGAAAGATCAAACTATACGAAAAGCTTAGCAGCAGACGTCCTCGAAAGCTCGTTCTTCGTCGACGATTTGTGCCATGGATCACATGACCCTGAATCAGCAAAACTACTAACAAGTGACCTTATCAAACTATTAAAATCAGGAGGTTTCAATCTGAGAAAGTGGAAATCAAATTATCCTGCGTTATTAGACCACATAGAAACCGACAGCATCACTCAAAATAATTTCAACTTTAAGCAATCAGCAGAGCAAACAAAAACACTGGGTCTCATCTGGAATCCTAAAGATGATACTTTCCGATTTGAAATAAATATTAAACTATCAACGGCACCGGTGACAAAAAGATCGTTACTATCAGATATTTCGAAACTTTTTGACCCCTTAGGATGGCTGTCCCCACTGTCTACAAAATTAAAGATAATCTTTCAAAATATTTGGTTGCTAGACATTAAATGGGACGATCCTTTACCTGCCGACATTCTAGCAAATTGGTTAAGCATTAGAGAAAACATGTATCATATAAATGATATGCAAGTGCCGCGTTGGATACTTACAAAACAACATGACAGCATAGAATTACATGGGTTTTGTGATGCCTCACAGAAAGCATACGCTTGCGTGATTTATTGTCGTATCAAAGGCAATGAAGAGTCACCACCGGTACTGCTAGTTGGAAAAACGAGACTAGTACCGAAAAGCAAATCAGTATCACTGCCAAGATTAGAGTTATCAGGCGCTCTATTGCTATCAAAACTAATGTCGAAAGTTCAACAATGTCTTTCAAATTACAACCTAAGCATTTACGGTTGGGTAGACTCCATGGTAGTTTTAGGTTGGCTAAATGGTGACCCAGCACGATGGAAATCATTCGTAGCCAATCGCGTGCGTCAAATTACAACAATTATGCCTAACACTCGCTGGCGTTATGTTAAATCTACAGATAACCCAGCGGATTGCGCCAGTAGAGGCTTGAATGCAGAGCAACTCGTAAATCACTGTTTGTGGTGGAAAGGCCCATCGTGGCTTACGACCTTTGACGCCAAGAACGAACCGAAATCAATAAACTTTACAACAGACGAAGAAATTAAAAAGAATAACAATCAACAAGTAAACGTAACTCAGCAAAATAACGACTGCAGTGTATTAAGTTACCTGTTATCAAAGTATAGTTCATTCACACAACTTATAAACGTTTATGCTATGATATTACGATTTATTAAACGTTTACGACTAAAGCAAAAGGTACAAGGCAGACATTTAACACTTCAAGAAATAAGATGCGCAAAATTAAAGCTAATTAAATACGTACAAGAAATAGACTATCCAGAAGAAATATACAATTTACAACAAAACAAACCAATATCAAGCAAAAGTAAAATCTTAAACCTTAATCCGTTTCTTGACCAAAACGGCATACTTCGAGTCGGCGGTAGGCTCAAACATGCAAACATAGATTATCAAATGAAACACCCAATAATTATATCAAAAAATAGTCGTTTATCAGAATTAATTATAGACCAGTCGCACAAGCTTATGTTTCATGGCGGACCTCAGTTAACATCAGTATTTATACGCCAAAAATATTGGATTGTTGGCGGTATCAGAGCCGTCAAATTTCAATTACGTCGTTGCGTTAAATGCCGTCGTCATAATCCTAGCAATCAGCATCAAATAATGGGAGACTTACCATCGGAAAGAACAAATCCATCACGCCCTTTTCAAAACGTTGGTGTCGACTATACGGGACATGTCTTTATAAAGGCTAACAAGGGCCGTGGTATAAAGACAACCAAAGGTTATGTTGCCGTATTTATTTGCATGGCAACTAAAGCAGTTCATTTGGAGTTGGTCTCGGACTTGACTGCATCATCATTCATAGCAGCTCTTCGCAGGATGATAGCCCGTAGGGGGCTCCCAAGCAAATTATATAGTGACCAAGGAACCAATTTTATTGGAGCAAACAAGGTCCTACAGGAAGAGTTCAGAGAAATTAGAAGTACCTTTGATCAAGAGTTTCAAGCTGAGATAGCAAAAATAGGTATCGAGTGGCACTTTAACGCACCTTCATGGCCGTCAGCAGGTGGGCTATGGGAGGCTGCCGTTAAAAGCCTTAAATATCACCTAAAGAGAGTAGTGGGTGAGCAGAGATTAACGTATGAAGAATTCAGCACGATACTGTATCAGTTAGAGGCTTGCTTAAATGCCAGACCGCTATGCCCTTTAACCGAAAATTCACAAGATTTAAATTATCTCACACCCGCTCATTTCTTATCAAGCGGTCCAAGCTTAACACTTTATGAGACAGAAAAAGACTTACGCACAAGGTGGAATTTGTCTCAAAGAATCTATCAAGACATATGGAAGCGCTGGCGAGGTGAATATCTAACGCAATTAAACGCTAGGAGCAAGTGGAGGCACCCTCAAGAGAACATGAAATGTGGTGACTTGGTTTTGATACATGATGCCAATCTACCGCCCGGCAGATGGGCAATGGGAAGAGTGACACAAGTACACCCCGGCAGCGATGGGTATGTCCGAGTTGTCACACTTCAAACTAAAAATGGTTTGATGCGACGACCTATTGTTAAACTTACTCCATTGCTAAATTGTTCTAACGACGAAAGCAATCAAATATCGTCTTCAGACCAACAAAAACGCACAACGTCACCGCAACCAAATCAAACAGCAAAGAAAGGACTTCACTACAGTTACAGTATCATAATGTTTTTCTTATTGCTTATGTTATCTTTATTATGCAACGTTCAAGGCGCATATAACATAACCCAATTGCAAGATAGTCAAGCTGTTTATTTCGATAAAATTGCCGAAATGAACCTGATCCAAGATCAATGGAAAATAGTTGTGTATTACAACATGCAACCATATTGGAACGCATCAAAAATATTCAATATTTATATGAAACATCTTGAAAATCTATGTACACAAACAGAAAGGAGATCCCACTGTGATGTTATTACGTTGCAGCTACGTCACAAATTCATGGAACTCGAGTACTACGACCGCATGTTGCTCAGTCAGCATTTTGTAGCACATACGCGCACGCGACGAGGTCTTATCAATGGGATTGGTTACATCGCAAATAGTCTCTTCGGTGTACTTGACGAGCATTTTGCTGAGCAATATCGAAAGGACATTGCTTTAATTCGACAAAATGAGAAACATATATCACTTTTATGGCGAAATCAAACTTCAATAATTGAAGCCGAAAACAACTTACTAAAACGTATGTCCAGCACTATTGAAAAACAACATACGATATTCAATCAACACTTGATGAGTTTAGACAACTCTGTTATCAAAATAAACAATGAATTACAGAAGGTATCAGTCACAGATGATTTTATCCTGTCGTCATTAATCGCCAATAACATATTAAGCAGTTTAAAGAGCATTCAAGGTTCTTTATTAGAAACTATCACTAACGTCAAACACTTCAATCTGCATCTAATTACACCGGCTCAACTTCAAGATGAGTTAAATATTATATCAAATCAACTACCCAAGGAACTATCACTTCCTATCAATAGCATAACATCAGATCTATACAAAATGTACCAAATCATGCAAGTAAAGGCTCGTATGATGAAGGATTTTTTCATTTTTGAAATACGAATTCCGCTGGTTAATCGAGAAAGTTACGATATTTATCATATGATTCCAATCAAATATCAACTACAGGGCAGTATGATTAACGTGGTTCTTATATCAGATTATATAGCCTTAAATATCAGAAAGGATACTTACATGCCTCTGTCCTCATCGGAACTACAAAAATGCAATCAATTAGACAGTGAATCATACCTTTGTCAATTGCAGAAACCTATTTATCAACGCAGCTCAGATCAAAATTTTTGCGTAAAAAATCAAGAAGAAAGTTCGTGTACAACTATTACAAGTACATGCATAACAACGTGGATAGAACTAAACGTAATGAACACATTCATTATCACATGTTGTGGCCATTGCAATCTACGTATCATATGTGGGGATCAAATTACCACTGAACAGGTGTCAGGAGCAAATATCATCGCGCTCGGTAACAACTGCGTCATCAAGGGTGAGACCTTCATGATTACGTCACATAAACAACTAACACTCGATATGAAAGTCACGCCCGAAATTATTGCCGTAGAGATTCCTCCCGTCAATAACATAATCAATTTATCAATACCAATCACTGAATATAAGCAAGGAAACTATCAAACGTCTCTACAAGACATTTCCAAACAAATAGAGCAAATGAAAGCGGCAACAGACCTATCTAATGTCGACGATGATGGTATATCATATCACGATGTTCACCATTATGTGGCTATTTACTTCGTTGGGGCGGCAGGGCTAGCCTTAGCTGTGTTTGCCTACGTGCGCTCTCGCCGACGCCGCACTATCCAGCTCGCGCTGACGCAAGCGCAACCTACCGTACACTACCGTGCTAATATGAGTGATCTGTGTGAAGGTGCTATAGCAAAGCAAAGTGATCAGTGCGCGAGCCAAATATCTCTTAGTGATCAGTGCGCGAGTCAAATAAACAATTCAAGCTTGTGTGTTACGGACAAAGCTACTTCCCCTATTATTAGGAAATGTACTTTTAAAACATCATCTTAACTTAGTCATTAAGCAAAATTGTTCGATCACCTTGTATCACCACATTCTACTAACACTATCATCTTTCATAATCATCAGTCATCTCGCGCCCGGGAGCATGTACGGTGCACACCGTACATTGCGAATTGTGCGCGCTCATCAAATTGTTATTCATTCTTTGCAACTCATTCATTATGTAAAATCAGTTCATATTCATATCGCGTCATAGCAACACCTATCATTATCAATTAAGAAGTGAACTCAATATACGTGTTAAATCAAAATCTATAGTATCATTTAGCATCTATCAATCATTATCAACATCATTATCAATCAGAAAAAGCTGTGTGGTAACAAACCGTACAGTTACTACTCAAAATACGACGTAAACAATGTGCATTATGTATGTCGTAGATATGATTTCTTCTCTAAGATCACGCAAAGTTTCGTGCCATAAGAAAACCTAACGCGTCCACTAAGTTATCAAGGCAGCCAAATTACCTAATTAATTATTTGTTTAAAAAAAGAACATTTATTTTACTTTTCTTACAATATCTATACTAATATAGACCCTTTAGGAGACAACAGAGTTTTTGCTGCAGTAAGTAGGTATTTGTGAGGATGTTTTTGTAGGGTATCATGGTGTAGGTGTAAAACATAAAAACACTAACACAACACACGTGTAAATGAAATGTATACTTGTATTAGTTTGGTATATTTTTAGAATGTTGTGGAATAGTGGTGTGTGGTTTAGAAACTAACACGAGAAGCTCTCAGCTTCTTTTGTGGAACACTCGTGAAAGCTGTGGAACAATCTCACTGACTTACTAAGGGATGTAAACGTAGACATGTGAAATATAAGTATAATTTGGGTTCTTTGTATAGTCCTTGCGTACAAAACTTTTACAAATCTAATGACACCTCTTATATTATGTTAAAATCCATCAACCCATTAAGGCTGTAGAGCGTGCAAATGAAATAGACATAGTTAAATATCCACATACATACATACGCTCGAAAAACATTACTCTTCTTTACTTCGGCAGTCGGGGAAAAAGGTGCATAATTTGTCAAAATATCTTAATTAAAAGAAAAGTATATTGAATAAACTTAGACCAATAAAAATACAATAAATCGTAAGGGTCTAAATGCTATATCTTATTAAGAACAACCCCAACTGTGAGATATGACAAATTAGAATAAATTAGACAAATCGTATCTCATAATTAGATTATATTTATTCGCACGGCCTGTAGTTACGTATATATTCTCCTAATTGTACAAGTTATCTTTAATACAGATGATGAGCAGAGATAAGCTTTAACAGTAATTGGATTGATTGCCCGCTCGTAACAGTTTACATGACCGATTACAAACCGCCATCTTTCTCCACTATAATAATTGGGTATATTAGTTAATTCGTACAGAATAATTTATTACGTTCCGATGAATTTTATCAAGCTACTACTTGTCCTCTTTCTAATAACAAATAGAAGATAATAGAACCTATTTGTGTTTACTCACTCGAGAAATTACTCTGAATAATGTTTTTTTCAGATATCGGATGACTGCTTTAATGTTTATAGCAAACCCAAGTAAGTATGCAGGTCAGGGCTTATGAAAAAACCATAGCTACCAAGTAATAAGATACAAATGAAATTACTTTTACGAAGAAATTGTTTTGTCAAAAGTTTTGTCAGCAGTAATGGTAATAAACAATTAGATTAAATGTTAAGTGAAATTGCTCCAACAGTTTGTATGTAGAAAATGAATATGAGTGTAGACTCGTCTCAAAAATAATTAGGACATTCTATAGCTTTACTGACAAAAATTGGGAGATTCCTATATCCAGCAGTGGACTTCTTTTGACTGATATGACGATGATGATGATAGCTGTACTAGAGAACCAAAACCACACGTCGCTACTCCACAGTTTATTTTATTTAAGGATAGTTTAGATAGTTGTGTAGTGAAGACTTGGTCTCACTTGTTGTATAGTACGATGTCTGGTCTCCAGATGTGGTCGGAAGGCACGTGCAGCATGTGTACCCCGCCGTACTCCCGAGGCTCCCAGCGCAGCTTGTAATCATACCAAGACTGCTCCACCCACAAGTTTGTGGTCATTATCTGGTTCTTCAAGTTCTATTAAACAAATAAATATATATATATTATTAATAATAACAAAAATAACACATTTCTAGTCTACTGGACAAAGACTTGCGAGTTGGCAATTTCAAATAGGAGGAATTGCTATATTTTTTTGATTGCAAGCGCAGCGATTGTGTTTGCAGCGATAGCGATTTTGGCGCCACAATGTTTGGTACCTCTAACCGTGCACTAGGATATTCTGCTCTTGCCTGAAAGTATTATTTCAGATGAAAGTATTACAAAACGAAATAAAGTTTCTTTGTAAAACTATCAAATCCATGAGTAAGTACCTATTCATTTCCGTTACCCAGTTCCGTTGGGTTATAGCCCAGTATTAGTTATATACTTGTTAGTTTACAAACATTTCATTTGAAATAAAAATGTGAATGTGTGTGAAAAGTCTCGCGTAGTCGCTCAAGTAGAAAAACGACAAATATTTGCAGTTTTTCTTTTGTTACTCGCGACTTTTTGTAACTTAAATTAGATTTTATTTACATGCATGTTTCTTTCCGTGCGTTGTTTCAAAGTTTCGTATATTTGTTCTGCTCACTCTGAGCTTACATTTCCTTCTTTCCTCGCGATTGGTAACCATTGTATTAGCAGAACTACCACAAGTTTACTCTGCCGATCGTGTTTACATTCTATTCAGAATATAAAATATTAGCCACTAGCCCGGACTTTGCACGCAAATATAAAAATATATTTTGTCATTTCGTTCGCAACAATCAAACATAACATCTTGTTTTCTTACACAATTAATGACAACTTTTTGCATCGTAAGTCTGTCATAAGGGATCTGGGCGTTCTCTTCGACGAAAAGCTTACTTTTCACGCTCACTTTGATTACCTTGTCTTGAAGTCTACCCAGCTTCTTGGTTTTATATCACGATCTACTAAACATTTTAAAGACCAACGTACTTTCATCCATCTTTACTGTACTACAGTAGGATCGATACTAGAATACGGCTCAGTAATGTGGTCTACATTTTATGAGGTCGACAGTACAGGTCTCATGCTAGCAAATTGCATAAATCTAAACGAGCCTCTCTCTCCTTTCGTCGTCAATATAGCGAGCTATTCTGATTATATAAAATCATTCATTCACACATAGACTGTCCTGATATACTCTCCTCTCCTAACTCCATCACCCATTATAAACCTCGCAATCCCTCCCCAAGATTATTTGCTCTACAAGTTTACAAGAATAATACCTCTTTCTATAACCCTGTAACCAGAATGTGCCGATTATACAACGACATGGTGTCTCGACATTCTACCATAGATATATTTAAAAGTAGTCTCAGTAAATTCAAAAGTAAAATTAGACGGATTCCATGTATCAGCAGTTTCAATTCCGGTTAATAAAGGACATATAATATTTTTGTATTATCACAACTAATTTAATATTTGGAGCATCTTTGCACACATGCGTAAAGTTACAAACTAGCTTTCTATTTTATATATTTATTTTGTTTCTTTATGTTTGTATCTTATTTTGTCAGTCAATAAATCAATAAACAAATAAATTATTGTTATTAATATATGCTTACTTTGGGTCTATATGTCGTTGTGTGTAGTTATAGTTATATAGTTATATAAAAAAATTATATCCTCCCTTTCCAAAAAGAATTTTCTAAATGATGGTGCCAACATATCAAAATCCGTTGCATGTTTAAATAGCGGAGAAGCAATAAGAAGAAAATAGCGACTTTGTTTTATGCTTTTTAAAGATTAAAAACGTAATATACTGAACAAAGAAAACTAGAATATTTCAATTTACAAAACTGTTTTATGTTATAAAATAACATAAACAGCTTTTCTTTTGAAGTTAATAAGTGAAGACACATTTAATCTGTGACGGTAAATGTTTCTTGAAGATTCTCTTTAAGCTTTACAAACGTCATGTACAACGTTTTACATAGGACAATTTTCAAATTGTCATTGGGTTTAAGTTGGAGCGACGACTTTGTTCTCTAACCTTGAGAGTCAGTATCCATCATAACGGCCACGTGAAAGTGCGATTTAAGGCAGAACTTACTGGTAATGTGTAAATATGTTTGAAATTCGTTTTGTTGTCATGGTCACATAAAACTTTATCAGCAAAGTTGTAACATTTTGTTCAAATTAGTAAACGGCTTTGATCTCCCAAGCCTGAAGAATTTATATGACATAAACCGCGTCCTTGTTATCATTTTAGATAGGTAACATTACGTTCCACAATCTGGAACAAGGCATTTAATTAAATAAAATGTTTGCATTTGGTGACACATCAGAATTTTCTGCCCTAACAGCCATCATTTCAAGACTTAATAAGACTTATAGTATATTATGTATGTATTCATGAGCGATTATGGTATAATATATCCCACACATAATAAAATATATCCGGGAAACGGGTTGATCAAGCACTTTTCATAACTTCAAATATATTCAAGTATTTTTCTCAGCACATTATTTTATTACATACAGTATCCTTTTGGACAATTTTATAGGAGGCTTTTATCAGGCAGAAATCTGTGGAGCTGAATATTTTATTTTTCCACGGGGCTGCGTTATAGCTGACTGTTCTCCCAAATGATATTAGATTTCTTTCATACCGAAACGTCTAAGTCCACTCGATAGGTGTAGACAAGATTATTTACTCTTTGCCGCTTACTACTCCGCCCAGAACAGAAAATATTCCACGGGTAAATAAATTACGCCGCGCTCAATTAAGTTTAAGGAAAATGCTTCTAGGTACGCAATATAGTCGAGCTATTTTTCTAAGCAATTTCTTGCAAGAAATGGTTCTGTGGGCTCTGATCTAGAATTAATAACCTTCCCTCCTCTTCCCTCGATTGTTATAAGTCTATTCTGCTAGTCGTGTCTCATGACACCCACGGGAAGAGATGATGTGGTTCCATATTGTAGAATAAACAATTAAAATACAAAAATATATAGTGAAACCTATTCTATCTTATTATGGTTGGGCCGCTCTCATTAGCCCAGAGCACTTTTGACTCTGGACAATATTTGTTAATGTCCATGTTTTTAATGTTTTGATGTTTTCTTTTACTGTATTTCAGACAAATTGTACTTGCCCGGTTTTCCATCTTTTTTTTTACGTGGGAACCGCATTCCGCGTACACACCCGCCCAGGCAAGACGGACTCTCCGGTCGCAGATAATAAGCGACCAGCTTACCGACTAAAACCCACGTTGTTCCTTCAGACGGCCAAATGTGCCGGGGTTACGGGAATCAGTCGCGCATTCATCCGCAATCCCGTCAGGCCACGGTCCGCCGCATCCTGGTGGACCCTGACCGATATAGAGGATTGCACTCCTCCTCACGAGAGGTGCACGCGGAACACGTGCGCCACCGTTTCAAGCCTGTATACTCGGGTGACGACTGCCCATTCGTCGACCACAGGCCAGCACCCAGGGGCAAAAGCACGCTGGGTGTCCTCCACGGGTATTTTTTTATAGTGGTTTTCTTCCTCGCGGCCCTCCCCCTCGAAAAGTGGCGGCCCTCGTTCCCGACATGCGTTATACATTACGAGTTGAAGAGTCTAGAAGCAAGCCAGACCCTTCCCTCGCCATAATTTTTATATAGGTTTGCATCCTCGCAGCTCTTAGAAGTGGCAACCCTCGTTCCCGACTCTCCTAGGGAAGTTAGGCTTACGAGTTGGCAGGGCAGGAGGACTGACATAAGTCAGGCTCCGAAATAGCCCAGCCCCAAATGGACTCTCCACTATGCCCTAGGTCATAACAATATCAAATGCATAATGTTGTCACCATATTTTATTTTTGTTTTTGTTACATTTATAGTTAATTAACTAATGCATCAAAAATAGAAAACAACATTATGTCACCAGTAACAAGGTATAAAAGTCAATTGAGAGAAATGTATCACAATACTGCTCCAAAGCGGAAATTAAAACTACCCGCGGTTTCAAACTGTACGGTATGAATACTGTAACTGTATAAAAGTGCTGTGTAGGTTGTTTTTACTGCACTTTCGTTCCAACAATCACTGATACAACTAATAATAAATGTGTGGCCTCTCTATAAGAGTCCTTATTGGACATAGCAAATTTTACAGCTATTTTATCTAGAATATATATTTAGAAAAATACATAACACATCGCTGGTAAAACTGGTGATAGTTGGAGCAGAACAATTCTGTATTGTCAGTGAGTTCCAATCAGCATAGTCAATTATTTTGATTTGATTTGAAAGTACTTAACTTTAGAATAATATAAAGTCCAACTTAAGTTCTGTAATTGGTATTTCAAAAGTGATTTCGTAGAAGCGGGTCTATTACATATATCGTAATATTTTACATTACAAATTATCAAGAAGAAATTTATGCTATATACAAGATTCTTGAAAAAAATGGCAAACGCTTTAGAGACTCAAATTGAGTTCATGTCGTTGTTACAGTTGCATAATGGAACCAAGGTTGCCGTAAAACAATGATTGGCCTATTATGCACACTGCACACTATGAAAAAAATTGTCTAGGTGCCTACTCTACACTTGTTCGTTTTGAATTTATTGTCCCTAATGTCTATCAAAACAATGGTTGCAATAATGACTCGACTAGTTATAGAAAGTAGTATTTCTATTTTTGTAATAGTTTTTATTTAGTTGTGGTATTATTGTTTTATTGAAGTCTTCTATGAGCAAATAAGTCCTGTGTTGCATACTAGGTCTGTTGGTGCAAGCTAACTATTGTTAAATATTTAAAGTTACGTAAACTTAATAAGTCAATTACACAACATATAATAGAAACACAATTACAAAACCCATATCAGGAATAGCAAAAGAGACAATCTTATACTGACTTTTATGTTTCATTACGTATTAGTAAAGTAGCGTACCGCGACAAATTACATTACTTCCCCTAATTATCCTATATCTACCTATTCTATTCTCCACGGACCTCAATCACCCCATTCATTATATAAATCGTATCATCAGTACCAGTATTTGAAAGTCTCTTATTCATCTAACGAGTTTGATATAGTACAACAATTTAAGCAAGGTCGGCAAAATATTATTCTACGTGATTATACCAGTATAAAATAATACTTGTAAGTATCTGTAAAATAATACACAAGAGCCGAGGAAAACTCGGAAAGTTGTCGTGGAGGAAATTTGCCCGTGTTAACATAACACATACTTACACAAAGAGCACACGCTACAGCTACAGTAAATTGGCTGAGAGTGGAACAAAATGGTTGTTTGTACGACAGGAACATTTTCCTTAATTGTGAGGAACAGTATTATATTGTCTAGATGAAATAAGGTTTTTTATGACGTACGAGGATATAAAATTGACATTTACTTGTTTATAGATGTTGTTGGTAGCCATTGTAATTAACTAATTGGTTTCTTTAGATTTATCATTCATCCTGACCTTGCATATACGCTTCGGTTTATCCTATAATATGTTCCTTTCGTATTTTATTCCCGGGTCTTTTAAGCAGAGCTTAAAAAACAAACAACTATCATGTCATGATAACAAATGAGGTAGTTTCCTTCACTTCTAGCATATAACACGATATTGTATTGTATATTTAAACAAATATTTTAGTACACTTAACGATGATTAACTAAAAAAATAAAAACAACGACAGCATTATGTCACCAGTTACAAGTTATAAAATTCTGAAGAGACTGATGACTGCTCACCATCATGCAGATCAAGGCAAACATATAAATAAATCGGTTGAGTTTTTTTGTAACTATGTTGTCGGGTTACAGTTAAATCAGTTGCGACTACCGTTCAGACTTATAATTGCAACGACTATCACTGCCACAATAGTACACATTCCAATTGCATCGATATTAGATCAGATAGAAAATAAATGTCACTCATTCGTTTATTTTGTGTAGTGAGATTGGACGACAGTCAAGCAAACTAAACCTTTAAATAAATTGTTATATGATTTATTACGATACTGTTAATTATTCAAGAGTTAATCAACTATAAGCTGTGTGAAGTTTAATTGCTTAGCAATAACTAGTTGATTTAGATCTACTTATGTGTATTATTGTAATGAATACAGATTAAAATACTTTGTAAATCATAAAATGCGAATAAAGTTTCTATTTCTGTTGTTATATTTTTTTTTATATGATTGAAGCTGTTCTTAATGCCAGCAAAACCCTTAGGATCTGTCTGTGGTAATTATGCTTACTTAATTAGAGGTATTTTGAAGAGAAACGAAGAAGAGAGAGAAAAAGAAAGAATTGCATAAAATGCGTTTTAACGCGATTAGGCTTGTAAGAATAATTATACAATTAGACAATTAGTTTTAGGTAGCACAGTAGATACATTTCTCATAGGACAATGAAAACATACACAGGTTTAAAATTGTCATTTAATAATTTTAACTCCTTTTCAATATCATACGACGATAATTGCAGAACAGTTTTAACTTATCCCAACCAGGCTCTAAAGATTTAAAGTAGCACAATTTTTTATGCATGAAAGTTTAAAAATAATTACTTATGTAGAAAATGCCCTTGCCTTTTAGTCTAAGAGTGTCGTACAAGACGACTAAAGATACTCGTAATTATATTCGGATGAGGATTATCACATGGGACCACCCGTAATATAGCAGACGAATTTATTGTGATGGCTGGAACACTTAGGCAAGTGGGTGTGACAATATATATATGTTAGGCATAGTAAAATGAAACGAATTTCGTAGTTATGTAACAGTTTCATAGAACGATAGATCTGCGAATGTATCTGGATGAGCAATAATCGTTTCGAATAGTATGAATTTTTAAAAATCAAAGTGTTACGGAAGATTTCTCATTGAAAAGTCTAAACCTTGTCAAAGACTTCAAACAAAACAACATTGGTGAGCAGTGACAGACATAGAAGGAAGCAAAACTGCCGAGGTTCATGTGTCTGTGACTACCATAGAGAACCTTATACTACATCTATGGTAACTACTTATAATCACGTAGGCTGTCAGTTCATCAGAAGATGGCGGTTCTTATTATGACTGACAATTGACATATTATTAAAAATCAACGAATACTAGGTCGAATTGATAACCTCCTGTTTTGAAGTCAGTTAAAAATCAGAAATAACGACGAGCAACGAATACCTATCATTATTATTGAGTAACTTCTAGTTAAGTGCGAATGATTAGTTCAGTATTTGGCATACAAGTCTATTATGAGAATCCTTAAATGCCAAAATGTAAGCGGTATTTAGGAATTTATTGTCGGCGAATCAATTTTATACTTCCTAAACCTTCTAAAAAGGTTTAAACGCTCCTATAGATTACATCGCTCCGAGTACTATTCCACTAAAAATGACCTCGATGTAATTAGGAATAGATTCTTGGTAAAGTTTAGTAGGTATAGTACTGCTAATGAAGAACAGCGGAACTAAAAACTAAGGTACCTATTGGAATCTGGGTTTAAAGTTTGATACTTTAGGTAGTTTTCCTGTAACTTTTGAAGAACAGTGAGTGTATGACCTTCTTCCTCGAAGTAATAGTTATAGTAGTATTATAAATTCTATAACATGTTTTACTATAACAAACATGAGTATCGCATATCAAAATAGAATAAATAGAGTGGAACAGAGATTGGTTAATATTTTTACTAAATTTTGATATTATTATCGGTCAAGCACGTAAAAGATAATACAGCGACAGGAAAATCTACGCTCAGAAAATATGGGGTAAAAGCGAGACATTACGGATTTCACTGATGACATATTATGAACGTGGTTTTGATATTCCTTTAAGAATGCCATTCTGTACGTGTTCGATAGACCTTTTATCTTTTAAAGAAATATGGTAGAATTCTCACAAAATTAGATGTATTTTTTAATTGTTGTATAAATTAAAAAAAATGTAGATTGTATACTTTAAATTAAAAGATATGCTTATATACGTAGCATAGGTAGTTTCTTTTACCAGAAAGAGCGAGAATAGACTATAAGCACGTTCCTATTATAGAAATCCTAGCTTAGCTAGCAAAATATAGGTTGGATACACATCTGCCATCATTCAAGTTGAAGGCATTCTATAATGCATGCCATATTCTATTTATTCCCTTCTTTTATTAAAAGTTTGTAGGCAACATTATTTCTAATAAACAAAACAATCAGTGAACTCACATCAAAAAGTTAGTTCGATATATTGTCAAAACCTCTCATTGAGAGGCCACTTATAACTCTTCTTTTTATGATTGTATCTGTTGTATTGTTTGAAAAACAACTTTTATTTCTATTAAATTAAAGAACGTTAGCTTAAGAAGTTTTTAAAACAAGAACAAATTCTATGATAAACAATTATATTATGTTTAATAACTTCAACCAGATTTTCTTTCAACGAACGCAATGCTGTAAGCATTTTAATTAATAATACTTGCCATCCTACTGCAGGGCAAACGCCTCTTCTCATGTAAAGAAGGCATTAGCATTGATCGTCACATTTGCTTGCCCAAAGCGGATTGGCAATTTCAGACTTTGAATTCAGGTTTCCTGACGATGTTTTTTACTTCACCGTCAGTCAGAAATATCAAAGATAAACTTAGAAAATACATAATATGTGATTTTAAATAATCTTATTGGTACTTTGCCCGGATTTGTACCCACTACCTCGTGCTTACAAAGTGGGTGCCTTATCCACTGGACCATTTCGACTTTTCATTATTAAGGCAAATTTAATTCCAGGTTGATATCAAATAAAATTAAAATAGATTGTGTTTTCTTTACTACACACGCTAGCTGTAGACGTCAACTAAGTGAAAATAATGCGGTACTATTTTCATAAACAGGTTTTTAAAACGCATCACTTGCTTTAACTTATTTTCTTTCTAACACCAATTCTTAAAAACACCATAAACAGATTTGTTACGAAGTGCTACGGCATGCTACGAAAAGTTACGGTGTACAAAGATTTATTGCGAAACGTTATTATACATATTTAATTTGTTCTCTTAGTTTCTTTTCAAATTATAAATCTATGTCCATATTTACACAAAGAAGGATTTTTTATATGATAAGCTAACTGCTATGAGGACAAGGATGCTTAAATAAGATGACTATTACCTACATTTTTACTCCATGAATTCAGTTCGAGCATCAGGTGTGTACCATTGGTCTCTTATATTGTTTCAAGGAGCCTGAAATGCCGATTCCCTTAGAAATTACAGACCTTGAATAAACGGCTCAGAGCGGTCGATGTTGGAAACAATAGCTTTTTAGTTGGGGTAAATCCTTTTGGGATCTGGCACCTAAGACTCGGTTCAATATTGCTTCTACTAAATTAATTTTCACCTTTCTTTTTTTGTACAAAATTTAGTGAAAATATTTTTGCTTTCGATATACGTATATATTTTGTCACAAACTGGCTGTGGGTAACAAAAGTATTCTGAATAAGAGTGCTCAAGATGCTGTTAATTAGGTATCTAGGCAACTAGGTAATCCTAGGCTGTAAACTACATCTTTAGTATGTAATGAGTGACGTTATCAATACAGTCTTAACGTTAAACATCTAAGTGGAAGTTTTCCTACAGTATCGATCATTGTTACGTATGCTAACTGTAAATCACTGTTTTTATAAATAAAGTATGGACGTAAGAGTAAACGATTAAATTTTGGCTAAAAAAAATATACAACTTATACTTGGATGCAGGAGTAAATAATTATATCTCTTGTAGATATAGTGTACGATCTCTTGTCAACTTTCTCAGTATAAATAATAAATATTTTTGCTCAAATATAACATTTAAATTTTAAATACAAATAATATGTAAATACTTCAATTTACTTTACATACGCATGTAAATAACTCATGTCGTTATTCAAGGTATGTTGATGCAAATACATGCCTTGACATATTTTGTTGTTGACACTTTTGTTGATCCCGACGTATATTCACGTTTATCTGACGTAAAATTTATAAAATCTCATAAACATAGCGGGTGTTCCGACGCTTTACTGAGGTCGCTTTATTTGCGAGCAGCCTCAACTTTCACTTATTAAATTTTCGTAATGAAATTACCAGAAACTCTAAGCAAACATTTCTACTACAACCAAGTTTTATTTTTGTAATATTAATGTTAAAGCTTTCAAAGGTATATAGGAGTTATTTTGCAACCTCTACTACTTCAAACCGGGTCTGAGATTCACTCACATAGTGACAAGGAGCACTGCAATTCCAGCTTCTGTTGGGAGTTCCGAACATATTTGACATGAACGCAGCACGAATTCTTCAAATTGTTTTGCAGTCTATCTTTATATATTAACTGTATACATAGTTGTTGTTTCAGACCATATATATTTGAATAACAGCCTACCTAAAGGTGCTTGAAATCATACAAATGTTAACTATCTACTAAGGATTTTAGGGGCGCCAGAAACATGATTATTTGCAGTCTGCCTACGCCTTTGAAGTGCCAGTCGCTACCAACTGTGGCTATTTATGATCTAACTTAAACTTTTCTGATATACGAAATTAGAACACCTATAGGAAAGCTAGATTTTAACAATTAAATTACGAAACAGCTCAAAGATCTAATCACCGCAATAAAGCAGTCCGAGTCATTGTACAAAAAACAACCCACAGATAGTTGTTTTTAATTTAACTGTCCTTTGTGCCATTTATGAATGGTACCTTATTCTAAAGTTCTACGTTACGGCGTCTTTATGTCTGCTTTGTAAATGGCTTGTTTTAAAAGTTCCCAGTGATACTTGTTTTGTTTTCGAACGCAACGTCTAAAGATCGAAACATAATAATCACGACAATAAGCTACGCGTCGACACTCATATATTATATGCAATACTATCATGACTTAGAGGATTTTTTAGCTATGTCCTAAATAAATTACACAGAACGCAATTGTACAAAAATAATATACTTAGATAAAAGATTGAAACAAACTCTGAAGTCTGAAGAAGATAAAGTTCTATCATACTTTAAGTACGAAACAAATATTTTTATATTTCTTTAGTATAAAAGCAGCGCAATGTTCACGGAGATGAAAGTTTCAGAACTAAAGTAAATAACCAGAGGCGCAGAACGAAGCGCTTTACAAAGCATTAAGTTTTCTATTAGTGGAGTATTAAAGAGTAAAATATGTACGTAAAACTAACGTGCTAAGGTTTTCTTTTTCCCCTTTTTGTACTAACTGTCACTCAAACGTGACTTTGAACAAAATAAAACGCTGTAGGTGCGGATAAGAAACAATTTCTATTGTTGTCATTAAAATATTTTCTTACAGACATGAGACATCCACATTGTTAGAGGTTTTGCCATAATCGCCAGCGGTTGGAACTTGCAGTTGCAACTCTCTTTATTACAGGACGCTGTTGCCAATCCTGTATTATATTATTTTCCTGCCACTAATTTATGTAAGAGCAGCACAAATAATACGATTTGGTTGTCAACCGTTTCTAACGCCGCTTTTTGGGAGCATCGAAATCCACTCATCGATCGACATATAAAATTACCCAAAGAATAATTGCTATAATTGCGCTCTCCTATGAATATACTTTCTTTCTTAGTTGGTTTTAACACATTTGAAAGAAAATGTGGCTGTGGTTTAGGTACTCATTTTTATCTTGAATCGATCCCGCGGGCGGTAAAAAGTGGTTGCGGCGTCAGAGATTGCGCTTTGTATATGGAAATAGGTTCATCCTCTATTATAGGGGACATACTATATCTAGCGAAATATGAAGGTAATACACTATATTTACCCTTTTGGGAAATGTAACCCCTTTAGATTATATTGAACATTATACATAGATATTGCGTGACAATGCGCATAATCAGTTGTATAGATAGGTAGTTGGTTTCTGGCACATACAAGACAATTAACTAATTTGAAATTTGATAAAAAGAGAAAACCTCGTGGATTGGTTGTGTTCAGAATGTAAAAAGAATTATATTTTTTTGTGGAAAACGGGTTCTTGATTGTTTTAATTATTTACTGAGGCATATTTAAATATAAGGTTTCTTAGCAGAATTACATAAAGTACTTCTTTTTGTCTTAACAACAGCTTTAAGTATTCATTTAACAGATTTTATAGCCTCGCATGAAACTTAATACATAATTATTCTCTTATTTGGGTGAGTGTGCCTTGATGGTACAGTTGCAAGCAACTATTTGTTTAAATGTGACACACTCTACTTAAGAAATTCTTTTAGAATTTCTTCTCTCACAGTAACACGTTTTTAGCAGACTTCTACTCAAAATGATGCCGTCTAAAGAGAGAAATTTCTCTAAACGAGTTTGTATTCCTGCCGTTGAGTAGTGGTTGGAAGTACTCCTAAAGAAAGCACTGTATTCTCAACAGTAGTATTTACTTTTTTTACACGGTGCCAGTGGCAGGTTTTATCAGCTGACGCACAGCAAGCTGTGCTGCTCACCTTACCGATGATAATGAAAACAAAATCTTATTTGTATACAACTGACTTGACCCTATTACATATGACCGAGCATTGCTGGAGATAAGCGCACGCAATAGTTCAAAAATGGTGCATAATTCCCTTTGGGCAAGAGTCCAAATGTTTTGTTACATTTTGTGATATATTACTAGTTAGTGACTCGAGGTTAGTTCGCCACGACCCTAACATAGATAGAACTTTCCTTCTAAGTAATAATTAAGTATGATGAAGCGATTTGGAAGTGGAACCTGTTGTGAAACAAGAATTTTAATTTTAAAATAGCTGTGCCAACCGTCTCTCGACTAGGACCGATTCTCGAGTTCGTAGAATTCTTAAGTATTAAGCGCATGTTTAAAAAATAACAGCATTGTTGGTGAGTTTTTGAGCTTACTCATGTTTGAAATAAAAATTAAACGTCTTTTGATGTTAATGAATGTTTTTTTATGATAGAAAATATGATATAATACTTATATTTTCTCTGTTAAAATTATAATCTGTATAACTTTACCCAAAGTTTACGTAATTGTCTTACAGTTATAAAATCATAAATGATAAAATTAATATGAGACCTCTGATAAAGTATAAATTGATCCATTGTGGTATTCAGAAAATAAGAAAGGCTACAGTTCGCTAAGTACGGTTTCCAGTTATCCTTCAATGTGTTAATGGAGAAGACTAGGGACATTAATTGTTATGACCTAGTAAAACATTACGCCCTTTAAGCGTCGACTCAGATGACATTTGACGACGACCAGCTTTAACAATTTATGTAGGCTTTACTGTACGGGGCTATGACGACAACAGTTTGATGTTGTTTTTAATATTATAAATTCTTATTTTAGATGACATGCATTGTCTAGACCGGTTAAAATACCTATCATATCACATATATTTGTTCGTGTGTTAGGGTTAACTTTGTGTCCTTAAGTTATATTTGTAAAATGCATAATATAAACGAGAATTCTACACAAGTGAACGAACAAAGTGGTTCGTTCACTCGTGTAGAATTCTCGTTTTACCATGGTGGAGATAATTACTAATAGTTAGTTTTATACCTTAGGAAACACTGACCCTGATTAGGTAAGTTGTAGTTGATTTCTTTTTAATAACACGTGTATTAAAATGCCGAAATGATTAAATTTCGATCCGGAGATACTAATACCTAGTATACATATATAAATATAATATTACTTTGAGTTTGTACGAGCAAACCTAATTTCAAATAAACTACGCACACTATCGATTCTAGCCACGTAAAACATTATATTGCATAATTTTCCAGCATACGCAAACTTTGAAGGCAAGAGGGATTATGAGATTAATTCTACTACATTAGATATAACGCCAGACTTGTAGTCCAACAACATTTGCCCGTTAAAGTTGTCAAAAGGTATAATTTTATCTGTAAGGGACAATTCATGAATAAGCCCATTATCCCAGGACGTGAGGTGACGCCGCGACGAAATCACGCGTAGACTCGTATGGCTTTGGATTACTTATATTAAGCACGCTGACCAATGCGTGCTAGCTTTGTGTCCTTCTAACTTGTGACAGGTGACAGCAACACATGTATTTCTTAGAGGTTGTTAATGCGATATCGTCGTTTATGTTAAGCGCTTGTAGTAACATCTGTAATAAATAAGATATAAATTCAGTAGGACCACCTTGTAAAATTGTAATAAACTTATTCTCTTGCAGACAGTGTCTAATTTTATGAGAAAATACAGATGACATTAAATGTAAAATGAGCTTATTCGGAAGTAAGGAGGTTCTCAACATAATTTGGCATAATGTAACCTTTTTGTAAAACTTTTTAATTCAAAGAACGTAACTTGATTAACTTCTAAATAAAATAACCCTTTAATAAAGTTTTGGAATTCATCTCGATTTAGCGAGTACTGAGTATTTACTTTTAAGAAATGCTAAAGGTCTTTTCACAGCTTGTGAGATGTGGGTTTAATAAGTTTCTGTAAAAAGACGCGAAATTATGATATATATTGTGTATTCATAAACTATTTAAAGAAGTGATACAATAAAATTATTGATATTGTAAAATGTACTAACTTAGTTATCCTATTTTAACATTAAACTATATACATCATACACTTCTATAGCTCAATTAGTCGACCGAATTATGGCGGTAAACTGATCACAATGAAAGCGAAAGGAAAATCACATAACACAGGATGGACAGTAGCGTCCTCCGATATGGTCTGTGCATTCGTCAATTCGCCCGTCAAGCGAGGCGATTATGACAAATAGGTGTCTCCTTAATGTAACGTAGCTTTTTTATGGGAACTGTCCAGCAGTAAACGTATGTCAGAATAAATTGTGCATCCAAATTTAAATAGAATACAATCAATATTGAAAAGCACTAAACTTAAACGGGTTTTTTTACGCAACTAATAAAGTCGAAAATATTTCCAGCGCAGAAATGCATGCAGTGCAAAAATAATATCATGAAGTTTTTCCTATTCTAGGTTGATAAAGCGTATTCGCCATTTCACCATCCTCTGTCTTCATAAAATACGACCAATTTAGTCCTTTATTGTTGCACACAAGTTGACCCCTCAATCTTCTTACTTCTACCATAAATTAACCTAGGATTAATTAGGTGAATCTCGCCCAAACTGTAGGCAGCCTGATCAATAACGTTCGTTGTAATAATGTGTTGATTGAAGCAGATATGTGTTGATTAAACAGAGTATAATGCTAAACAAGATTGGGAAATACATATACGTATATTAGGTTAACTAAGAATTTACATTTACAAAATCAATAAGGTTACAAACATTTTCAAACATGTACCAATTTAAATCATTATTTGCCCGTCCCTTCAAGTAAGTATTTGTTTTCAATTTTATTGTACTTGTGGTCTAGCGATTTTAGGGTTCGATTACGACCCTAGATAAATATTTGAGTGCTATATAAATATTTTTTCGAGAATGTGTTGTAAGTCCGTTATGTATCTGCCTCAGTTCTCAAAAGATGTCGAGGTTCGAAGTTGTTTGAGTTACTAAGAACAGCTCTCTAGATTTGCTTTCTAGTGCGGCATTAAGTAGTCATAAAAATATGATTTATGATTAGATAACAATAAAAAAATTATACGCTAGTAAAAATAGGATAGTTTCAATAATAATGCAAAGTATAACAATAAATCACTATAAAATCACGATAGAATGTACGAAACTCGTGATACATTTTTGTCTTCTGATATTCGCATACCTATAAACAACCGTCGACATGTTTATCGTCACTGATTAATTACGCTAAACCAAATACACAGAGCGTACAAATAATAACTTACAACTGTAAAACTTGATGATACGTATCCATCTCGTCGTTTGCTTGAATAAAGATGTAAAATACAAAGTATTTTATTCACATTATTTAAAAAAAAAAGTCATTTTTTCCCAAGCTCCTTTTCCTGCTTCTTAAAATCTTTTTCCTACTATATCGGCAACAGCCTTGTTGTGTTTTATTTGCATTGTTTCTATTTTGCTTGCTTTGAAACAACACAACCATGTTCATAGGCTACGGAACTACACATCACGTGAGCCTATTGCTTCTTTGCCAGCTAAGTTGTATAAGAAATAACTAATCGAATTAATAGTAACAAAGTATACACTGCCTCGGAACAACCATTTAAAAACATCAAACTTTTCGACCGAATCCACAACCACTTATACCACTGCGGCGGCGACAGACGAGTTTTTTTTGTTAACAGTTTTAAAAGATTCTTTGTAAATTTAAGCTTAAATTTATTTTATTAATGTATTTGCTAATGACGCAAACATTTTGTTATGAGATAGGTCGGTGAAGCAAGAAACTTAGTAGCACTACCATGTTTAGGCGGGTATTTCTAGTGGTTACAACGAAGAATACCTTTTTACGTTGTTTTAGTTCTTAGAATTTTGTTTATATATTGGCTTTCATCCTCATGTATCCATATTTTATTTTGTAAGCAAACATGCTTACAAAATAAACGAAAAAAAAGAAAAAATAAATATTAACCGATCATAAAATGTATCTGGAATTATTATATGTAGAATTATATATTATTAAGCATTATTATATTAACTAAGCAAATGCAGGCTCAAGAGCAGGTAATCGGTATATAATGTGTAATGAAAGCGAATAATGTCTTAAATTTTCATATTTTTTTAAACATAAAACAGTCTGAGCATAAGTTGTTGACGTTACTTGGTGTTTAAATTGTAATAATTATTCCATCGGGCGAAACGCCCAATCAAATATAATAAATATTGTGATTTAGTCTTTTGGCCCGTTCGGGCAAACAAATGGCGGGCGAAACGACCAATAACTCCATTTTACATTGTCGCCGGTAAGGTGTGAACTCATTGTATAGCTACAGGCCTCTCTTTATAGTCAGTATAATCCGTCGCCGTCGCCCCCTTTATCTTAATACTTGACGAAGACAGCTTAGAATCCAAATGTATAGTTTTATATATTGTGATAGTTCAGATGTTTTAAAAAGAAACATTTTTGTTTTCTTTATATCGTAACAATCTTTATTCCATGATACCAAACACGGCAGTTAAATTTGCGAATGCACGAGTAAGAGGCATTTGCTATTTTTCACAAGTCCTTCTCTCGGGTACAAAACCTTGTCATGAATTTGTAAATACAATTAACTAATACAAGTATCCATACCCTCGAAACAAATATTTATTTGACACTAATATTACTGTTATATACTTTTTAATTACGAGTAGTTAGATTGTCGCTATGTTAGAACTTTTTAGCTCGTACTAAAAATGAACGAAAAAATGAATGCCGTGAGGTACTTTACCAACACATCATTAAGAACACTAACACCTCGGAACAATGTTTATCACTCAAAGACTTTATTGTTCAAAATCAGTGGCATATGCTCCCACTATGCCTTCAGTTAGTCCAGCAATACTAGAAGATACCGATTGACATCTCAACTGTCTTTAAGGTGATGTCAACAGACAGTTACACCAATATTGTCAGTTAGAGCGTCTAGTAAGACAAGGATCGACGCTTTTATTAATATTAAGACCTCCTTATTTCTTACAATCCACATTCACACATCCCTATATCTCAGAAAAATTCTATACGGTACCGCTTCTTTCGAGTATAAGTATTATCATTTTGTTTATTGTGAAAGTATTATTGTTGTTTAACAATACGTACGTACTTTAGGGATGGTTGATTGTTACAGCTTTGTTTTATTTCATTTTGAAAACCCTACTATACCTCTGGGACAAGTCTTTATGTCTACCACTATGGCCTACAGCTGACATGTTGACTTCATTTAGATTCTAATGCGATTAAAAATGCAGTTTTAGTTGAGTTTACCGAAAAATTGTCAAGTCTAGAAAAGTAGCAGCTAATAAACGACCTAGTTTAATCTTAAAAAGAGGATGACACGGAAGGGTAATATGCCCATTTGCATATTCCTTATGGAAATTAGCGTGTATCATCGCACTATTACAAATCTTTTGCCGGTTTCATAATTAAGTTTTTGTTTTGGCTTTGTACAAAAAAAATAGTGGAACTACGGCCGGTGGATTTCTCGATCAGCTAAAGTGGATATTTATAGTTTAACTGTCATAAATATATCCTATAATATTCTTAATAATAATACCAGTCCAATTTTTCTCTCCTACAAGGCAAGGCAAGGACCGTTTCTCATGCATAAAAGCCGGATTAGTAATGTCAGCCTTAACAAATGAAACTCCCCGTTTCCTCGCAATGTTTCCCTTCACCGTTACTCAGTAATTTACAAGGTACATTTACAAATATGAATTTGAAAGAGTCTCGTTGATATTTGACCAGTTTTAAAACAACAACTACGTCTGTATGTAGACAAAAATGCTTAGTATTATTGTCCTTGAAATAACAACAACTGGTTTCCTTTATCATATTTCCACATTTGGAATCCGTTTTCCTACTCCTTTGCAGAAGAATGTCGTAAGATTAAATATCAAACTAATATTACAACCTGACGTAGCTATTTATGTAACTTTATATGTTACTTTCTATCTAACATTTTACGTCTGAACCGCCGAACTCACTTTGATGCTTGTAGTTATTTGGTGGTATACTTTTGTCCCTAAAAAGGATATTGCCAATTTTTCATACTATGCAAAGACCGCAAGCAAAAGAATAAGAGATACCGCTACCTATAGCTAAGATGCCTTAATTGAAAAAGCCCTAGTGCCCTACGTTTCAGTTAATTAAGACCGAAATCGAAGGATAATGTAATTATGTAAAAAGAATGGCTTAAAACTTCATCATAAAATAGAAAATATTATCTTCCAATACTTGAAAATTTAACGAGATAATTCGTTTCTAATTTGTATTTCGATTCATATTAATTAATGATGAAAAGCAAATTTAATGAAAACTGTAAATTATTGGTTTGAAGCGATCGCATAACTCAATATCTGTGGCTGCTTTTTTACAAATTCTGATGTTTATGTCATTTATACGTGCATAATACAAACATATGTATTTTAACATGCTGATATATTTACAATAAAATTGTTTAATTAAATAATAATACGATTATATTGCATATTTTTATAGCTACATTTTAAAGTCCTTTACAGAGAATGTCTCAGTACTGAATGAAAACAAAATGTATCTCAAGTATTTGATATTCAAACACCTACTCATCCCCGTTTGCTAAGCATTTAGCACAAAGCTATAACAATTTAGGTATCTAGATTATACGAATTATTACAATACCTACGAATTCCTCACAGTATACGAAAGTAGGTAAATGCTTCAACAAAAGACTCATGTGGATTATTGCCGAGAAAAAAGAGGATTGAATAAATATCGAAAGAAATACAATTCCTTTTATACGGGTGATTTATGGCATCTGATTTGAAATATATAAGGAGGAGGGAGACACAGGGGCGCCCAGCCACGGCATCTTTATAGGAAGAAGGTGCGAACACCACACTTACTACTTATTTCCTCATTTAAAAATTAATATTCCACAAGACCCAAGCTTTTGTAAAAACTGGGTCGCTTGCCTGAGGCGTTGAAACAATTCACATCTATTTAAATTCCAAATGCGGCCTGCATGTGCAAGCTAGCAGGTATGCGTCCAAACTGCACCCTGTCTATGATATAGGTCAGCCTAGTCTGACTATGCATATCAAAGGCGCGTATTTGAATGTGTTTACAGGGGGTGCAAGCCGCGAGCGCATCGAGGTGACAGCAGTTGGTGGCTGGTGACTATGTGACACTTACGACGTCGATGAGTTGGCTGAGTTTGAGTTTGATACAGACGCGCAGCACGTCGGTGGTGTTGACGACCGGCCGAACAAGTTTGTTGTAGTTGGAGAGGAGGTCATCGTAGAGGCGCTTCGCGTCGGGGTTGCCAGCGGTGGCGGCGCGGAAGAGGCAGCAGGCCGCCAGCCACCACACGAGCGTGGCCATCAGCTCTCGGGCTCGGCCATCGTTACGTAAAGGCTCGTGTAGACGAGGGCGGTCGGCCCGGGCGCGGCGCGACGCTGACTGCCGCCCTGCGCGCCCCAGCCCCCCCGCGCGCGCCCTCACCGCTCGCTCACATAATATCACGCAGAGGCGCCAATGCTCTGTTATACCCAATTCAGCTTATTACGTTTTTCCTCGTTGTTATGGCTTATAAAAGTGTTTTCTTTGTATATTGTACTTATTTAAGTGTATAAATGTTGTAAATTAATAAAATAACTAAATAGTTTTCTATAATTTTTTCTATTCTGTTATATTGTAGCCATTTAAACTAGGTGTTAAGTACTTTGATATTTTTTGTTAAATGGAATGTCAGTAATACATTGTTAAATATTTTATAAAATAGATGATATATTATATTATTATAAATATAATTATGATACCAATATCATTTGTTTACATCAATTAATAAGTACCGTTTTATATTTTACTAGCTGCCCGCAGCGCGGTTTTACCTGCGTTAAGTTACATTGTTGGTGACTATTCTACTTCCATAGCCGCGTGATGTAACGTAGCCTATAACCTTACTCAAGAACTTGGCTACCAAACACAATAAGAAGTATTCGAATCCGACTGGCAGCACCAGTTATTAGCGCGTTCAAACAGAAAAATACTGGCACCAATTGGTAATGTTTTATCAGAGATGGTAGGCTACAAATGTATTGAACAAACAAACAAACTTGGCCGCTTTATGTATTAGTATAGATGATTGGATACCTGTATTGTTATACGAGTTTGTTGAATAACATCATGCTAACAATATAAAAATACCTAAAATAGCTATTTGATTACAATATCTATCAAAATGGCAACATTTGTAACAAATCTATACATATAATAAAATTGGAGTGTCTGTTTGTAATATTGAAATAACCATTTTTTACTACATGTATATGAATACATATACGGTACATACACTAAAATAACATTTTTTACAATTTTTGTCTGTCTGTCTGTCTGTTTGTTCCGCCTAATCTCTGAAATGGCTGGACCGATTTTAACGGGACTTTTATTGGGCTGGTAGCTGATGTAATAAGGAGTAACTTAGGCTACGTTTATTTTGGAAAAATTCTTTTATTTTAGAAAAATAAAGTAATGTTGATCAGTCGATCAACCCGGCGAACTTTGTGCCGCCTAACAGTCGTTAGGCGGCACAAAGTTCGCCGGGTCAGCTAGTTAGTAATAAGAGCAAATTTTTTATGAAAATTTTAAGAAAAATGTTTAACCTTTCTGCTTCACATAACAGTCTACTCTTTGAAAATTATCTAAGATGTTTACTTAAGTTTAAAGTAAGGTTACGATGACAGTGTAAAGAATGTTCGGGATAAGTATACGACGGGAGGGTGAGGATGCCTGATCTGTGCCCGCATATCGCGGCAGCCTCCCTCTATAAATACACGAGTCGATAGCGCATCGTATTCATCTGACCAATGTTCCCTACATTACAACACAAACCTTTTACCACTTAACTAAGAAACAACCGAAGAGAATACAGCTCACCTAATGCACTACTACTTAGTGCATTTTACAAAGTTTGCCCGCTGTGCTCCAAGTTTGCCAACTCCGTACAAATCATGCCCAGACAGTACATCTAGTTGCAGATTAAATTATAAATCGATACTTATTTGTCACAAGGTAGTGGATTAAAATCCGGGCAAGTACCAATGTGATTTTTCAAATCATATGTGAGGAAACCTGGACTTGAAAGTCTGAAATTGCCAATCCGCCTTGAGCAAGCGTGGTGATTAATGCTCATACCTTCTCTATATGAGAAGAGGCCTTTGCCGTGCAGTGGGACAGTAAACAGGCTGGTATTATTATATATTATTACTAGCTGTTGCCCGCAGCTCCGCCCGCGTAAATGTCGGTTACATCGCATACTTATTATTGTTATTATTACTATGTATAAAAGATTTTTTCTAAAACAAACGTAGCCTGAGTTACTCCTTATTACATCAGCTACCTGCCAATAAAAGTCCCGTCAGAATCGGTCCAGCCATTTCAGAGATTAGCCGGAACAAACAGACAGATAGACAGACAGGCAGACAGACAGACAGATAAAAATTTTTATTTTGGTGTATGGTATTATATTCATATACATAATAGTAAAAACGGTTATTTCAATATTACAAACAGACACTCCAATTTTGTTATATGTATAGAAGATTATAAGAATAATAAATTCATCCAGATAACATACAGCATTACATATTACATTAATCGTAATTCATAATATTTTTAAGTTTGAACGTTATTTACGTAGGATAACCAATTTTCTTTTATATTATTATAATTCATTTTTTTTGCACTTTTTGTACCGTGGCTATGCCAAATTTTACACACAAATATAAGAATATGAAGATTTTTCGTCACATATCAGTTGTAATCCCTTGATTTATTAGAAAAATATTAAAAAAATATTCTGTATATCTGTAGGTAAATCTGTATTTTTAATAATAATCAGTAGAAAGTTTTGTTTACCATCATAATAATGTGTACTACATACACATTGCGAATCACATGAGATAGAAAGTCTCTGCAACCAACGCCGGTTGAGTCTCTGCTAAGAATCTTTTTTTTATTGCCGACAGGGTCAGACGAGCAAACAAACAACTTGATGGTAAGTGGTAACTGTCGCTCAAGAACGACTCAGAGCTTCTAGTATTGCTCCTGCAATGCCAGGGACGCCAACATTCAATCTAACATATTTTTCACGAAACTTTGATACATGCTTCGCATACGTCAAATCTACAGATATACTTACTAATTTTGCGAATTTTCCCACTTGCTGCAAAAAAGCTTTATTTATTTGCATAAAATGTGGTACAAGTAAAAGATGATACAAATTGTAAAAGTACATGACACATTTTGTCATAGAAATAATAACATAAAAATACCATTACAATAGAATTATGAATATGCATTTTAGCTATCACTTTTTTACTATCACTTTTTAAATTATCTACAAGTAGCCTTATTTACTTATAGTTTAAAATATAAGACTTGATTGTGTGCGTAATTCTTGACGTATCCACGTACCTATTTTATTCGCTCGTTAGTAAAATTTCAGCAGCTTGAAGGAAAATTGAATTACCTCTTAAACAGAACGTAGATAATAGAAAATATAAGCAAATAGATACCTGGATAGTGGATGATAAGAATTTCTTATGAGCTTTTGTTCTTTAACCCTCTTTACAAATTTTTATTTCAATTATTTGTATTTTGCCTGGCATTTCGCGAAATTTTTCTGCTACATGTCATGTAATGTTTACAAAAAGTAGCATATAATCATAGGAATAGGGATTATAGATTTTCTTTTTTTTTTGAGCTTTCTAACATTTTATTAAGAATGTTATGTATGCGGACGTTTTCAATAGTTAAAAACGTCCTTCTAGTTGTGCTTTATTAGCACTGTTTTCTCAATACTTAAAAATACATACTTGTTCATGTCATGTCAACCTAAATGCTTTAAATGATAATGTCATCGATGTGAGAGGCAAAATATAATGTGATATTACGATCATAACATGTGTCACGTGTTCTCCGAAATAAAGGACCACCTCATCGCTTCCCATAGGAGTCGTTAGAGACGGCTAAAAGAATATCAGGTAACGGGCAGCCGGCGTATCTGCCGCTTACAGGAAGGGCGAATGAATTATATAAGTTGTAAAGGTGCAATTCACATTTATATCTGTAGCGAACATTTGATATGCGCTTATAATATGTAACCTTTCTTTCTTTAGTACACAAATAAATGATATGATATAACAAGATATAATGTTTTTGTAAGAAGGTAACAATTAATTAGCATATTACAATATTTTCCGTCCTCGGGAGAGCTCACAACTCACTAACGTTTTATCGTAGTTTCTATAAGTTCCTTCGTTCCTATAAGTAGGAACTTATAGGAACGCGGAGAAGATAAACAAATACTTACTGTGTTTAATCTTCTCAATTTAAGAACTTTATCTGATCAAATGATAAATTATTGAACTGGCTGAATCGAAATTTTGCTCCATTCCCAATACTTGTTTTGATATACTTAATGCTATATTTTATGGGTGAGTTAAACTAAATGTTTGAATTCCATGCCAAAAGAACAAGAATATTATATATCTTACTTCTCTTTGCGAAATGATTCACTTTTCTCCCAGCTTTTATAGTTATCGCTTAAAATTTAACAAGCAACCGAATCATGGTAAATTGAGGATTTTATTAATTATTACTGTACATCAAAAATTATGGTGTCAACAACTTTTATATTTTAAACAACGCATATCATATTCGTAGATTTTACTCTCTCGCATTATTATCTTCATATGGCAAGTATGAAGGGTCGGGACATAGGCGTATCCTTTAGATCCAACGCATGCCGAGCATAAATCAAAATTACACGAAAAACATCTCAGATTCATAGCTGCCACCGACGGCGACGCGACGGTGGCGGCAACTTTCTATCTCATGTGATTTGCTATGTGGCATATATGTGGGTAAAAAAAATGGTGTGAGACAAACTAAAACGTTTAATATAATAATCTATTACAACCTTAACTATTCGATAAATAAATTTTAATCCAAACAAGTTTTACAAATCATTCAATAACGAGCAATAAATATATTTGGTTTTGGATAAAGTTTAGTAAGATCAGTAAATTTTATTTAATCAAATTAAATATTCTTTTAATAATATCCACTGTGCAAAAGCTTGAACCTGTCTTGGTGATGCTGTGGCAGGTAGGTATGACTATTATGTCTTCTACTTTGATTCTGTTAAGAGTTAATTACATTTAAAATGTCAAACTATACTGTAAAAAGCTAACAAGCTGTAACAATACCTGCATTCTATAAAACATCGTAGTCACATTAACAGCCAGTTTTGTATTGATGCTGGTTTTGGATCTAACGCCTGCCTCGGTGGTTCAGTGGTACTGGGTACGGACTACCACTCAGAGGTCTCGGGATCGGCCCCCGGGTCGGGTAAATTGATATTGAGTTTTTCTGTCGGTAAAATTCTCAGTATTAGCTCGGAGTTGGGAATTGTGTCCGATATATGGCAACCGGCTCGGCCTCTGTTACATGAGACCTAAAACAATGGCAAAAGTAGGTGATTAAATTCCTATTCTTCGGAGATGAAAAGCGAAAAGCTATATAATTGTATGTATGTAACTTATTTAAAAATAGGTCTATATTTATGGCACTTCAGCTACGTTTGATGTTAATAGCATTTGATGTATATGATAGCACATTAGAGCAGCGCATTTCAATCCCACTAAGCAAAGGTCTCGAAACAAGCGTCCACGGCCAACATTTTATACCTATTGGAAAAAGTGGCTAAGCCCTTTCATGGACACTACTGTAGACACCATGTTTTATTATCATAACGGCCATATACGTTTACAGTCCCGGCAAGTGTTACCAAATCAAAAGAGTTCATTATTTGAATTTATTTCACTTTTGGAGCGTGTTACGGCGGCCAAAGGATGAGTACGAAAATGACTACAGTAACAATGGCAACGCTATTATTACAATAATTTCACCATAAAACAAAGTGATTTTTTCTAGTTTTATTATTAATCAAATACTTACAGAGATCGATAAATATCAAAAAACCAGTTATTATCTAACTAGAAGCCAACCATTTGAACTTCTTTACGACGGTATTCCAAGAAAACAAACAAAACGCGTCCAAAAAGAGTAAATCTTAAATGAATAATGACCTTCCAACGTTATTGAGCCGGTGAAAAATATAGAAATTATCATTTTCATCTTAAGTCATTATTACACAATTGAGTGCCCTCACTCCATCACAATCAGGCTGGCTAAAGCAAAAAGTATTTGATAAGAGGGTAGGCGTTGAGAAATTTTGAGAGCCCTATAAAAACTCATAGCGTTTTACCTAAGGTATAAAAATGTTATGTAGTATTCACATTTCAGCTGCAACATCGTTTTAGATTATTGCATTGAGGCAAATGAAGAAGAACGAGATTTTTGCGTATAAATGCGCCACATTCAATATGTCTCCGCAAAAACATGAAACACTCAATGATTTTCCACAATATACGTAAAGTGGTAGTTATTTATGTATTTAGGTATTCGCTTTTGTATATGCATTTCTACTTGAAATATTTTTTATTTTAGTTAAATGTGCTACTTAAAAAACGTTTTTGTGATTATTGTTGTTGACAATAAGTAAGTATACAATTGTTTTCAGTTTTATTGAATAAAGTAAAGTAAACGATATTTTTTGTCATCATTAAAATGTATAAAACAGTAAAAATTCGACTATATTATATAGAATTTACATTGTGATATAACAACGGACCCTTATAAGCGTGTAGGTAATCCAAGGGCATAATTACAAAGCCATATAATCACTATTTACGGGTTGCCAAAGTTAAATATCCATAATAAACGCCTATGACCTTAATATACGTATAAAATTAATACGCAAATATACGGCTGTTAAAAATATCTATAATATTATCTTTTTTCATAAATCGCTAGGCAAAAGTGCAAAATATAGATATCGACATAAAAATGCTATCGAGCCCTACTTTGAATGAAACGATAAACCTGTTATTTTATGTTTAGATAAACTAAATATTTTCTTTATTATGGACTGCCTCTTAGTAGTGATGTGTAAATTCTAAAGTAGTGAAATCCCTGGACACGTTAAACTAGAGAAGAAAAATGTCTCCAGTCCGGTGGCAACGAGCCAATTCTTCTAGTATTACTAACTTCCATAGACACAGGTTATCATGAAATATTATAAAATACGGTAAAAAGTCGATACAAAACCTGTATATCCTATTTGTAAGGAGCTTTATCGGATTTTCAATAATACTTATATTAAGCTTTCGAAAATGCTCACGATAAAAATATGACATGTTCGTATTTTGTAACGAACAAAACAACAAATATAAGTTAATACGCCTTTCTTCAAAATTTCACATAATAGGTAAAACTGATATCGAAATTTAACAGTTAATATAAGATATTAGATAAATTGTTGTTGTTTCAAACCAACTCATAAAAGTTTGTGTTCAAACAACAATTATTTAATTTAGGTATCCATCCCCTTTTGCAGGAAGACTGGAGGCATTTATGAATGTTAAAAATTAAACTTAAAGCACATTAATACTGACTGTTATTTTTATATGGTACGTGAGACTTATCTTTACACATATTATCTTACAATAGTTTTAATTATATTTTTTGCCGAAGTCTTCGGACGAGAGCATACATCAACATTTAGATTTTTTATAAGAATGTTTAAATAAGAAAATTTCATATAAGAGCCATTTACATCTAATTATCTATTACATGCTCTCTCTTTCACATAATACATCAGATGTTAATGTTTTCTAGCATCTACCTTCTATTTGCCAGGTGATACAATTTTCCCCAGTTTATATGATGCTAAGAAAATTTTACTAGCAAACGAATAAAATAGGATCCTTATTATTATTTATTATTATAGTTAGGCTAGAAGCCGTCAGGGGCCTATTTGCTACCTCGACCAGTTATGATCTTTTGTAGCTACCTTGTTATTTATAGTTCCCTGCTTAGTCGTATAGAGTCTAGGAACTACCAGATGGTCTGTGCAGACAGAGACTGTAACTCATGAGGTTGCGCCTGGTGCTGTCCTAAATGGATGCTTCTTTGCTTTTCTTTTTGAATGATACTTTTTTCGTGCATGAGTGGTCCACAAGAGCAGAGGACATGCATTTCCTCAGACTCTTGGCAGAATCTGCACATTTTGGACCGGCTTAGGTTGAGTTTAAACATATGGTAATTTAATTTACAGTGGCCAGTGAGTATTCTTATTACGACGTTTTGCACCTACTGAGTTGGAGCAACTCTTTGATACGTTTATTGTCATGGCCTTTAATAAGCGATTTGGACTGGCTCTATCCTGGGGCAGATTGCCACGTTTTTTGCGCTTTTATTTTACACATGTCGTTGAAGAGGGTCTGGGCCCTTTGTTTAGAGATACCACAGAAAAGTTCTGGTCCTCTCATTAGGTACATAGATAGATACATCCTCATCTCAAGAATTATGGTGCGCACAATCAACTTGTAGCGGCTTGGCGACACATTGTGCTTGCGTTGCAATTCTATGTGGAAACGTTAACACAACAGCAGGGCTCGCCAGTCGTCTCCTCGCAGTTATTTAGTGCACTAGTATTATTATGTACCTATTATAAATATATTAATCTGGTACTAGGAAATGCTCTAGTATGGTTTTATCATAAAGTCAAAATAACCATACCCCGTAAACTTTTATATTTAAGAAATGACTATTTTAAACACTGTATATAAATTTTAGATGTACTGTTTTGTTAATCTTTTGTAAAATTGTAAGGATAATAAAAGTGACAAATCCGCCTGAAGAGTAAATAAAGTCACATGAAAAACAACTTAGATTTATAATTACAGATACACTGCCGGTGGCGATACATTTCTATCTCATGTGATTTGCTAAGTAGCGTCGTACCATTCATTACATTGTCATACCCACTGCTAGGTAAATATCTCTTCACATACAGAAAAATTATGATTAATCGCCTTTAAACAATTAAAAACATTTTGGAAAAAACAATCAAGTTTATCATAAAATTCGTGCTAAGATTATTTTTCAATTTAATAAATAACGTTTTAATTGATGTATCGCAGATAGATATCAAATTATCTTACAATTAAATTTAATATATAAGCTACACACTTGTTGATACAGTAAACGCGAATTTTGGCCATTATTTGTTTTATTGAAATCAACACACTCTTAAGAATATTTAAGAAAAATAACAAAGCAATTTGGACTGTACAAAGTCGGAGCGCTACTTTACTCAAAGTTATCTGAAAATACGCGTTCTTTCAATATTTATTTAACTTTAGTTTTCTCTGATTTTAATAATATTTTATGTAGTAGGTACATTATAACAGCTCAATTCAGTTCTTATTAGGCAAAGATCTCGAAACAATGCTTCCACTGCCACTCGCGTCAAGCGGCTTTAACGAAAATCTATAAGCGAGTGTTCCACTTGATTAAAGAACGATTTTCAAACAAAATAACAGTTGATAACAGCCTCAAAATATTTACATTGGAAACGTGAGATAATTTATTCAAAAGGTGTTTCATATTTACCAACGTGAAATAAAAGTGGCTTAACAAATCTTTATGAGTTCATTATTTAAATTTTATTATCGGGAAAGCTACGGCGATTGTTGGATGAATACGGAAATGACTACAGCAACAAAGGCGACGTCGCTTATGTAGTAGGTACCTACGTAGGTACTATAATAAATATTATAACATATTATAACAAAGCGTTGTGTTGATGACGTAAATAATTAGTACCACACATGATACTGTTTTTAAACAACACGCTTGACAGAGGAATATGACGTTATCGTAGGAAGCTGCTGCACGTTGTGTAGGACCATTTTTCTGTCGTTCCTTCTGAAGCACCATGCTTTGGTTTAAGTATATACCACGGATTGATTGTAAATAGAGTGATTTTGACTATTATAAGCTTTGATAATTTTTAGACGTACTCGAACAACGGTTCACATCATAACGATCAAACGCAATAAATACCTAAGCTAAATACTTACCAGTGTAGTTATTGCTTATAGTCATATTTATTCAATACTATACATGAGTATACATATCTGTGTGTACGGAAGCATTGCTAATTGGTGCACCACCGCAGACAGTAACATCGCACTTTAAATATGAAATAAAGCACTACCTACCAGTACTTTTCGATTCCCACAATGTTTTCATTCTACGCAATTTAAGCCAATATCATTGTTGATAATTAGCAGTGTTAACGTAGGCTGTTTTAGCGACGCCTATAAACTTGTGGCGCACATTGGGAGAATGTTTTACTCTAACAATAGACTCTAACAGAATGATTGATTGTTTGATACAAGCTACGGTTAATTTTTTCTCTTAACTAAGTTATCCAGTCAATACCGATGTACTGTTCTTTGTAATTGGTTAATTGACTATCACGATGGCTCCATGTTAGTGTGTAAAATTGTCGTGCTGAGCTCAAGATTATGATTTTTTGAATTGCTTTCAGAAGTGGCAGTTTCATCACTTAACTTTTGAATAATTGCACTAAATTTATGATTTAGGTACGTAACTATTTATATAAATTCTAACTGTCTTGAATAACGTTGCCGACTTTCTTTTCATTATTTTCTTAAGTTTTCTTAGCCATTTTAGGTAATCCTTTTAGACACCTACTTTACTGCCTAGATAATAAAAAGTAATGAGTCAGTAAACGACTGAGATAAAAATAGCCGTTGTTTCATACCTACAATCATATAGCTCAGTAAACAGTGAATTGACTAAGGTTCTGACGTTATATAATGTACATTACTGCCTACCGTTAAATTAGAGATATTAAAAATAAGTTGTCTGCCAATTTTTATAAGTATATTAGATAAGTAAGTGCAGCACTACGAAACAAGCTACATCGCGAGAGATTTTATAAACATAGATTTTAATTTTAATATTTGTGATGAAAAAGTAGCTTTTCATGTTGATAATATTAAATAACTTCTTATTTTTATAACATAGTTATGACATTCTACTAAAGCTAAACCTCACGAAGCAATTTGTAACATCCGAGTGAGGTTCCAGTATTATGACATGCCCAGAGTATGGACGTAAATAGAACATTTTCATTTTTAATCGAGTCCGCGGGTCGCACTAGAAAATCGCTACATACATTCTTAGCATTAAATCGCAGTCTATTTTTAGAAAATGTTTAACAATGGTACTAATAGGCACGCGTGCCTGACAGCTTTGTTACGTACCGTTTATATACACTTGTTTAATTACATCGCGCACTGTTTGTTTATCCACGCATTTTATTAGAAGCACTTTATAACAAAGAGACACCTACCTATCTATACCTACATATAGGTAGTTGTATTAAGTACTAGTTCTCATTCATTTAGTTCATTTAATTATACTAATATACCTACTTGTAATAATTTTGTTTTACGTTATTTATTCCAATATACATTTATATGGTTAAACCATGGTTGAAAATACATATAATACATATTTATTTGTATGTAACATTTTTCAATATTATTTTTAAAGAAATTAAAAAAAAAATTATTTAAACTGTCATTGCCGAAAATTAAAAATCTTAATTTTTTAAAAGACTGAAGAGCTATGACTGATTTTCGCTCCGATCGTTGTCACTGCTACGTTCCAAAAAAAGGAAATCGTGTTTGTAGCTCTAGACAATTTTTCCTTCTAAGCTGTTAGGTACTCATTAGTAGGAACTCAACATTAATTCGTAAATGTCTACTTTGCTAATAAAATATAAAGCGTGAAGGTATTTGCTAAATCGGCTTGTAGAATGATCAAGCAAAATATAATTTATTTTCACATGCCATTGTGTAGATATTCCAAGATATAATAATATTTAGATAGAATTCAATCTTATTTAATATTATAAATGAGAAAGTTTGTGTATATGTATGTATGTATGTGTGTTTGTTACCACTCAGAGCCTAAACGATAGATTCTGTGCCGGAGAAGGACATGATTACTTTTTATCTCGAAAATCGGTCTGGTTCCCGAGGGAGACAATACACATTTTAGGCGCGGGCGAAGCCTTGGGGTGCGGCTTGTGCTTTATAAAGCCATGATGCAGCATCAAACAATAAAAGCAAGAATTAATTTTATTTATAAATCAATTATTATCTTATTGATAAAATTAATTGGTATCGTTTATTAATTAACAAGTATCAATATAGCGTTATTAATTAGTTTACGTACTCAAATAATTGAATCTGTTATATAATTTAGAAATTAAATCAGAAAAAAAATAGATTTATTGTGTGGCAGCCATGCTTAAAACAATTAGTGTTGTATTATGAATTACAGGGAATTAAAATTATTAGGATGGGGTTCGATGCAAAATGCCAGTTACGCGATGATGACTTTATTCAAGACTCACACAATACGCTGACAGTAACAAAATAACGCAATAAACACTTATACTTACATATAACGCTTCTTAGATCGCTCTTCGTAGACTGCCGTATCACTAAGATGTTCGCTCGATATCGCTGTATTCACAACTGTGAATACAAGTGCCGACGTTCGAATCCTTTTTATAGTCCTTCAATAGATTTCTAGAACCTTCCAGCTATTACTACAAAGATGCCGACAATTCTCGAAAACAGAACAATGAGTGTAGGTACTTAGCTGCGACGCGTAGGTATGCCTACCGCCGATGATCTATTGTTATACGTGTAGGTAGGTACATGCGAACGTTCTAGCGTAGGTATTTGTCGTATACGTGTAGGTAGGTACTTGCGAATGTTCTAGCGTAGGTATTCGTCGTACACGAGTAGGTAGGTACTTGCGAACGTTCTAGCATAGGTAATCGAACGGGTCAAACGACTAAATCACAATATTTATAATATTTGATGGGGCGTTTCGCCCGATGGAATAATTATTACAATTTAAACACCAAGTAACGTCAACAACTTAAGCTGAGACTGTTTTATGTTTACAAAAATATGAAAATTTAAGACATTATTCGCTTTCATTACACATTATATACCGATTACCTGATCTTGAGCCTGCATTTGCTTAGTTAATATAATAATGCTTAATAATATATAATTCCACATATAATAATTCCAGATACATTTTATGATCGGTTAATATTTATTTTTCTTTTTTTCATTTATTTTGTAAGCAAACAATCACAATATTATATGAACATACAATATTACACTATTCATTATTAAACAGTATAACTAATTGTGACATCCATACCGTTTTCCACAGATATTATAAAATTGCCTCTCAGTTATAAGCTTTTTATAAGCACTAGTACTATTAGCATTAATATCAATAACACTAAAGTAAGAATTATACACGGTAAGTACTCGATGAATGAGCGCACGGCGCACTGGCCTGCATTAGTGCGGAATGATAATAGAATCCTTCTAATTAAAAAAAATGTTGCAAATATTCTCGTCTAGAAAGTGTCACTTTACTAGAAAATTCATAGCTTTAAATCTATTCTGTGCTTTAGTCGTAAATTTAAATCGTTTTATCGCTAGTTTTTATTTTCAAAATTAATTTATATTTTGATGCAGTCTGTACATGAAAAGCCATAAAAATTCCATCGGGCGAAACGCCCAATCAAATATTATAAATATTGTGATTTGGTCTTTTGGCCCGTTCGGGCAAACAAATGGCGGGCGAAACGACCAATAACTCGTCGTAACATTATCCTTAATAATTTTATCTTTTCATAAGCTTCTAATAAATTGAATAGTTTAACGACTTGAACTTTCTTCGGTATTCGTCCATTACTCCAACAGCGCTAATGATTGTTTAGTCAAACCACGTCGTTGTGTTCGTAGAATTCACCACACAGATGATTGATATTAAACTAAAAAATCGGTTTAATACCTCAAATATAGAAACGTGTAGCTTGCAGGCATGAGTGCGAGCAAATCAAAGCCGATTAGATTCAAGTATTCAACGTAAGAAGAGAACAGTTTCACCAAAATGACGTGTGGCCCACTTTAAACGAGTCATTTGTCCTACTTCACTCTATGCAGGGAGTATTTCTAATGGACGATTTGATCCATCTAGACCAAAAGCCACGACCATGAGTATTAACAAATAAAATCTAAAATTATTGATTTATTACTCGAAAATATTCCAAGTTGGCCAAGAGCCTTTAAATATGGAGTTCGCTTATTTATAATTTCGTAAAATAAATGTAATCAACCGACTACTCAATCTTCCAAGAGTCAAAAGCTTTTTGCCATTACGTCGTGATTGAATGACAAACATTCATATTGTCCCCCATTACGATAATTAAGAGGCATTCCGTTTTATGACGCCTACGTTGAGATGAAATACCTTTGATGTACCAAGACCCGATGTTTCGGTCAAATTATGTCAATTATTATGATGACTGAGTCTCGGCTTTATAACCATTATAAAGAGTGAAATTTTCACAGTCACTACTGGTATGAGAAGTAGCAACATAGCAAAAAGAAGACATTTGTTATGTTTGGCATATTGTTAGTATGAAATTAAAATAATTAAAATCATCCAGCCAAATATTCTTTCACAAAAACGACTATTTATTTTCTTTTACGTACTATATTCTCCTTACTATCGATAAATCGATTAAATGTAAATGGTAATAAATTCTACATGTGCTAACAACAAACAATAAACAACCTTTGAATAAAACATTTGGATTCCGAAGCGAATACTAAAAAAAGAGGCCTGTTACACAACTTCACTATATTTCCATTTCCTTTTTTCTATGGTAATGGTTCGCATTCCACGTTTCAACGATGTTTTTTCATGCGACAAGCGCAAAGTGAATATAGTATTAAAGTTGCAAGATTTTCTTTCAAATGAACGTTAGTCACACCGTTTACTTTCTTTAAGCGTGTGGCTTCAGTGGTTCAAAGTTTTCACCTTCAATTTTATGTAACTGTACGCCGTAGGTATATGTATACAGCCTTTAAGGTGATCGTATTGCGATTACCGTTACGCTGAGTGCCGTTCCCACATAAGAAAAATGTTTCTGTGGTCCCCAAATATTTGTTTGGGAGTTTGGTTGTACGTTATCCGCTTAATGTACGTTTGTATGCTCCTCTATGACATTTAGCGTAGAGAATGAGTGAGGAAAGGGAAAAGGACCGAATCGGGCATCGGATACCCTGAGTAAGACTGGTCAAAGTGGTGATACCTACATCTAGCGGTCTTTAACTGAGATAATGTTGGTAATGGTAATAAACACATTTTTATATAGACTAAGTCTAGTCTAGTCTTTATTAAACTATTTATAAAATAATTATGTGTAAATATCGTATTACTTATCATACTTTATTTAAACAATACAAATCCACTTAAAACTTAAACTTAAACACGGATAAATTAAACAGATGTATCATATTAACAATTTCTTAGTAAAAACCTAACGTCACACGTAATATATTTTGGTGAAAGCAGTAACACACTTGCCCGTCAAACCAAGAGTAATTTTACATCAACATCAGTGACACAAGGGTTCATAGACAGTTTTGTTTTCAACGTATTAAAATCATGAATACATACTGCCACAAAATGAAAAAGAAATCGAAAAGCATAAAATAGTAGAGAATGTTTCATATGCACAAAATTGTGGGTTTAAAACCCGAAACTATAACGAATGTGATGAACTTTTAACTGACTTACAATGAAGTAAAACATCGTGAGGAAACCTGGACTGTTTCTTTCGAGACCTTCCGAGGCCTGCTGCTAACCGCAACAAGCATAGCCTGACTCGCTAAACTTTGAAGTATTTATCTAAGAAGGTGTACTGAACTTGGTCTTATTATAAAGTTTGGATGAGAATATAGAAAAGTCATTTTAAGTCGCACACAACGTATCGTTTTATGATCACAAAATAACTTGCAAAGTAAAACAACACTTGGGGAAGCTACATTTGTGCTACGCTTAAGTAAAACATTGTATTTTAAATTATTTGTTGTTAAAAGGAATACCTACATTATACAAAAAGTTTTTTCTTGTTATTGCTATGCAGTTTCAGCTTAAGAATAATTAAATGCTTCTTACTTTGTTTGCGTTCGGAAAACTGCTTCTCAAGTTTACAGCGAGGAAAACGAGCGAGTGGATTAATACATATTTTTATTTGATGAATACGAAGAGGCCTATGACCAACAGTCAGGACACTTTTCAGCTAATATAATGATGATGAACTGGCCCGCGAGAATCGATTTCGAAGTAAAAACAACCAGTACATATGTACAGATAACTTATGATTTACAAGTTCAAAATACGAGTATTGAAATAGAGCATTATTGATTATCTCATTTTAAAATACTAGATTGGCTAAGAAAGTTACAAGCCTGCGTTCTTGCGCAAGAACCGTCAAACGTATTCACCAGCTATAATGACATCTCGTAGTAGAGAAAAAAACAAATGTATTCAACGACTTTTTCGGTATTCATGCCCAATTGTTTTATTTAATTAAATGAATTAGTGTCTTATCTTGGTATATAAACGTCTTGGTTTACCTCTTGCACTGTTTTGTTTGGAACTGATCCAGAAACGCATTTTGTAGCCAGCTATTAAGACTTACTAGACTAGATTTAAAAAATGCTACTCGTTTATAGACATAGAGATTATCTGTTATTTATACCTATATTTATAAATTAGCAATATACAATCTTTAAACTTCTGATGGCTGCTGAGCTATTACACGAATATGCGACACAGAACAGGCAGCAGTTTTCTGCGATACCATTGTCACTACTGTATTAGCTAATTCGCGTCCCTTTAACCTAGACTCATGTCCTACAGTGGACGTCCTCAAAGACTGGTGAAACAACTGTTAATGTTTATGGGTTTATCCTGATATTATTTAACTTATCTAATTTTTATGACTTTTTATCATTGACCTAAGTTTCCTGTGTTTGTTAAGTCACTTTTCATACATAATATACTTACATAATACACATGCTTTTTTATGGCCTTATATAATATTATATATTATTCTAACGCATGGGGTAGCCCTATAGTACAGATTACCGAACAGTGGAACTGATAAATCGCTGCAATATAATAATGATTTTCGTATCTGCTGTAATAGTCTACTCATTCCTGTTTTCGCTGATTGTTTGTGCAAAAATATACCATACGCACACTAGTATACAGTTGGTATTACTTTACAGTCACGTTTCTATCCTAAATAGTGGTAATAGTCGGATACGGTCTCTTTTAACGTTATATCATTTTTCGCAGTTTTCCAAGCTCATGTTGAACTTTTTTATAAAAGATGAAAATATTTCTTTATTTAACAGGTTACTGTTGGCAAGTATTATGGTATGATGTAAATTGTTTGATTTTATTATAACGTTAAATTAAGTTGCAACAATATTATTGAGTAATGAAAGTCGTAATAGTTTAAAAATTATAGCAAATCGAAGTGCAACATCTTAATGTTCTAATTTGTGTTTTTTTGATTATTTAATAGAAACGATTATTATGTTTGTACATAAAGTTATGACAAAATGAATTGCCTGTGGGAAAGTTATTTCTTTGTGCTATCACCGAGAAATAACTTGACGACATGACTTTGCAGCAATCACCATGGCGAGAGCTTATTTTATAGAACAATAGAACCGTGGCGATTAATGCCTCCAAACTGTGTCTTTATGCATTTTTATAAAGATTCGTATAACGATATTTCGACAAGGTCCTCGTTGGTCACTTGCAAAGCAAACTTAACTTCAACTTGTGGACAAAACAAATCTAGTAACTAAAACAAGTACAGATTCACTTCTTTCTCATTAAATATGTTCATAAAACATGGTTAACATTAAAGCAGGCTTTATGTCTAGAACACGCGCCAGTAAATTACCTTTGCTTAAAAATTTACACCGTCTTTAGATTTACGTTCAGGGATTAGATAGTCGGTGTACAATATACATAAAATTTATGTTCCAAACTAAATAAAGCTAAAACAAACCGGTTAGTGTCATTTTTTATTTATTGTTTACTAAGTATAACGGCCCTTCTTGCAAATTTCTTTTCTCAAATTATTCAATTTACCCGTGAACGCGTATATTCCGACTGGTGTTAAGCTTTTATTCAGTGGTTCATTGTCGGAATTTAAATATCCTATTGCTGATTTAATTAAAAACTGTTGAACAAAAGAATTGATTGTTATGCAAAAGTAATTGGTCTGTACCTTGGGCTAAAAGAAAAATATTCAAATGATTTATTTTGGCGTCATTCTTAGATAAATACCACCTTCATCATACTTCTAAATAATAGACTTTTAATTATATTTTATTTATTAATTCTCAATGTCAAAAATATATTTTTAATTTAAACGAAATTTTTAACATAAATTTTCTTCTACAACTCCTTATCAGTTTTTGTGTACATAGACAACTTGGAAAGTATGTTCTGTAGAACTAATGTAGTACCTATTCGTTAAAGTAACATCGCTTTCTTTGTTGTTTTTTTAAAAAAAGATTGATCGACTCAAACCAAACTCTAACTCTCGGAATAAAACGATACTCGTTGCTAACTTTGAGCGTCGCCCGCCAATTGTCAACAATCTTAATCTTAAGAAAATACTTCAAGATTTTATTTTTGAACAATGTATCATGTACCGAGTGGTTGTTAAATATACATTTTAGATTATTGACATAAACCTTTTTAACGCAAAAGTTATCCGTATTTGGTAATCACCGGGATGACCGCACTAACGTAGTAATATATTTAGTAGCCTGCCTTAATACCTTGTATCCGACTATGAAGTCGCCTCCGACGTCATCTACTGCAAGTGGTGTGGTGATTCCATATTTCATACCAGAGACCACAGGCAATTAACATAAGTGATTATAAGATAATGAAATGATGACAGATATAAACGAATTTGTAAGCGTCGTCAGTAGGTTACAATTTTTGTTCATAACTGTACCATTGGCAGACTAAAATATTTTATGAACAATGCTTTTGATATTCACTCTGATAACTATATTTTCTCATACTGTCAAACAATAGAGTGGTAGAGCCACTGATGTAACGTTACATTTTTACAGATGACGTTAGAATAATAAGCAATTACCGTAAGCTACAGACACTTGCAATGCAAGACCGTCTCTTGCACTTAATCACATTTAAAAGCATTACGTTCTGTATAAAATCGCTGCGCAGACAAAGTAAGACAAAGTCCCTCCTATAAAGATAAGACTTATGTTTAATCCTTATCCGTTGTGCTCAGGCCAAGCAATGAATATTTAAAATGTCGTAATAAAAGCTATTAATTCATGTTGAGTTTTATTTCCCCGGTTACGTGCATTTAATGTTTCTATTGAGTGAACATTAAATATGTATAAATCTTGACGCCCGTCACGGCGAACTCACTCCATTACTTGTACAAGTGCTGTAATAATGTCAAAGGAAATGAGTTTTCATTAGACTGGCCGTCGGTCAATTAAGATAACGAACTGGTATCCACTGAGAAATAACACTGAATTTTTACGTACTTGTTTCACTTGATTACATTCCACGACTGTATCGACTTTCTGAAATTCTTGAATTCGTTTTATGCTCTGGCTACATTTAATGAGTTCAACCCGGTTCAAAATCCGTAGGTTAATTGGCTGACATTTTGTAATTTCTAATTTAATTACCCTATATGAATAATAACAAAAAAAAACACACTTTGCAAGCAAATATTTTTTTCATTATCTCTAACTATTTTAGTATAGCCATTTCCTTGTCTCTTCACGGTCGACAATGACTTGATTGTTTTTAACCAACTTCAAAAAAGGAGAGGTTTCTCAATTCGATTGTATATTTTTTTTTTCTTAGTATTGCTTTTGCAATGCTTAATGAGTTAGTAGCAGACATGTTTATTTATGTATAGGTTAAGGTTACTAAATAGCATGAGATTTCATTAGAGTAATTTCACAATGGTTTAGGAATGCTTTCCTAAGCACAAGATTGTATATTCAGAAACAAGTACTCATGTGACATTCACAATCTACTTTCGATATTAAATACTGACATATGATCAAGGAAATAACGTGGGAAAACAAAATATTTGAAGCTCTACGACAAAAGGATCTTTCCTCACATGAACCCTTGTGTCGTTGTGGAATTGAAATCAACTAAGTTCCTTACGTTCGAATACCCGCCCAAGAGAGCTCTCATGTTTACATGACCATGTTTACCCGACTATACAAATATGAAATCGTGTGTGCATTATGTCATGATATCTAAAATTTAAAGGAATCAATTCTTTAGATAAGGTAAGTATGAAAAAATAAATCTTCAAAACTCTTAAACCACTTTGATTGTTATTACTTATCTTCGGTGACATAGACTAAGCGTATTGAGTAAAGACCTTAAGCCTAATAATTTTGTTTTATACTGTATTGAGTAGAAAGGTATAAATAAAACAAATCAATATTCTTCTATCTATGACTATGATCTCATCTTTTAAAACCAAAAAAACCGGCTACATCGATATTGAATTCATAATTCTGTAAAGTACCTATGTACGTATATTAATACTTTTCAGGGTTACTTGTAATGACATTGACATTCATAAAGAATTTACAGTATCAATATTTCGAAAGGGCACCAAAAGGGCTCTGCGTTTTAAAAAATGGTGACACACTGTCCACTATTACGCTCATACGACCTGCATATTATACGACTCTACAGAATACACTAGACAATACATAAAACTTCTAGAACAAACTTGGCAAATAAATAAAGACAGAAGTACACAATACAAAACAAACTTGTCAAAGTCGGTCTCTCACTATCTATTTACTTGGATTTTAGTATTAAGTTAGTTTCTTACTCACATAAATATATACGTGAACTCTTACTTTATGCTGTTACACGTACACGCAGCAATATTTATAGCTTAAAAAGCTCATCCATTTTATTTGCAGAGTAAAGTGTGTGTAATACGAGCGTGAAATAGACACATTTTGAGATCTACCTTCAAAGACGTAGATCAACAAAGATCGTATGTTTGCTGGACACACAACAATATACGAATTTATGCCGAATAGATTTTTTTTTTGTTACTAAAGAGTTTAACAAAGAAGTCGCGATCAAAGTAGGCTATTTTGTGGTGCCACACAATACATTCTACAGTTATAATATTATCTAGTGTGCAAATAGTATGGTAATATATTTTGTTGACGATATAGTTTTTCTATATCTTGACAATTTTATTAATTGAAAATAATTAGCTATCCACTCACTACACAGTGTACCTACACAATTAGTTGTCTACTTTTAATCCCGGATAAGATAAATAAAACGGGATAATACCAAGTCATATTTATGTAGGTAGATGGGTGCCCTGATAACCATCTTGGGAAAAAATGGCTTCCAACACAGGCCAAATATATTTTATCCTTATTTGCAAAGCTTCGGACCGAGATGACGTAGCATCCCAATGATGAAATTCATCTTCTTATCTTTCGAATCGTTAAAGTAGCTTCTAATACTTGGATTACACTAACATTTTCCTGTTTACGAAAAGTATAGGACAGAAATACGAGGTAAGTTGTTATATATAAAAAAAGTGTGTGTACTCATGTACACACGTAAGAAGTTATACTTCTTTGGCGTAACAATCCAAAAATACCAAATAATAACACAACTCATACATACATAAATATACATAAATAGCATGCAACAATAATGAAAAATCATAAAATATAATTAAAATAAAAGAAAACAAAATAAATATTTATTAGACAATAATGTAATAATTTATAATTTGCAATGTAAATAAATTATACATACCGACAGTTATCCTCAAATCTATAAATGCACTTAAAACAGTATATTAAAACCACTTTTACCACTAATATTCAAAATAAATATTTTTACAGATAAATGATCAATAAAAAATATCTATCACCGTCATAAATATAATTGAATTGATATAAACGCCAATATATTTTTAATTTATTCACACTGATTATTTGTACTGATACGACACACAAAGGTTTGCAACTAACTTCAGGGTGTAAAAGGTTCGCAACTAACTTCAGGCTGTTGCTTTTTTCTGTCGGTGTGCGCGCGCATCGTAAAAATTCACTCTCATCATTTTTCCCAATCGCGTCAAAAGAAGTATAACTTCAATAATATAATTTACTTATATAATATATAAGAAGGTGGGAGAAGCATCCTTAGAGTGAGTAAATTATGAGGTCGTGGGTTCGATTCCCACCCAGGACAAACCTTTGTGTGATGAGCATGATTGTTTGTTCTGTGTCTGGGTGTAATTTATCTATAATATGTATGTATTTACAAAAAAAAATGTATATAAGTAGTATATCAGTTGTTTAGTACCCATAACACAAGCAACTATAATTGCTTAATTTGGGGCTAAATGGCGCTGTGTGAATGTGTTAGAATATTATTATTATTATTATTATTATTATTATATTTTTGCAGTCACCTTACTAAGAAATTTTAAAATACAAACTAGATGACTTTTAATGTCTGATATTCATTATGATTCAATAATAAATAACCTGTAAATAGGTGCGCATTTTGATGTTCGTTTTGAATTTAAATCCGGTTTCAGTCTTTAATGCCAATAAAAAAGTAATGCGTTTTTTAAAAAACGCATTACTTTTTTATTATTATTAATAAAAAGGGAATCTGTTAAAAAATAATTATATGTTTCTCTATGTGTGTACAATATAGAATTTAGGGAAAATGTTTAGTAACATACATTACAAAATTGCAACATTAGAAAAATTATATCAAAGATCACGATTTAGATTGCTTGTATACACGTACTATAACAAAATTATTAATATTTATGTAGTAATTTAAAAAAAATCAAGTTGGTAGTCATTTCAGCAGACAAAATTTGATTTAATATTTTATATTTGATTTAACACAAGCTATAATATATGCTTACTTTGGGTCTAGGTGGTGTTGTGTGTAGTTATTGTGCACACAACACCATTTATTATTATTTAAGATTTAATTCTTTACCTAATACAAACTTAATCAGAAAGCCAAAACAACAAAATAATAATAAATACTACAACGCAATTTGCGTGTCAAGATTACATGGCGATAGTTTAATAAGTTACTTTCTGTTATTAACGACATGAAATTATTTACAGTACCTAATTATGATCGTTAACTTAGCAACGTAACTTCGTAGTTGTTAGTCATTCATTAAATTTGCTTGCACGCTTTCTATGTCAATAATCGTATTTTAACCTTAAAATATAATTTAACAACATGCGGCACTATTTTATAGTGTCTGCATTCTATATAGTCAAGAACTTTTCTAGTTGGATTCGTAGTTCAGCAATAGCTTCGCATGGCTGAGAAATACAGAAAATTTTCAGCACTGAGTAAAAAAACATATGAGCGCAATAAAATCAACAACATAAGTTATGGCTGCACGAAGTAGTCCAGAAACCCTAGACAAGTGGCATAGATTTATATTCTATTCATAGAATATATTAAAAAATGTATGGGATTGACATATTAAGCTAACGCCAACATTGTCGTTAGCTTAAGTTAATCACATACATTTTAGTTTTTAGAATAGAAATCGATGCCACTTGTCTAGGGCCTCTGCACTGCTAGTGTCTAACGATGGTTTTTGATAGGACTTTTAATCTGATTTTGAACTGACCAAATTGCATTAAATTATGGGATTTGTTTGTGACTAGGTACTTAATCGTACGAAACTTATACTTATTGTAAGGATTTCAAGCCAGCTATAAGTTCAGAGAATCAAATGTAGCAATGACTTTGGAATACTTATAGTTTTCACTAAACTAACTGTACTTACGACAGTTAATAATTATTATGAAAAGCGACAAGCACCTAAATTCAAACTTGTCAGTTACGTAATTGTTTTGACGTCTTCAAAGTTCAACAAGGAAACGTCGAGACACTTTTCAGTATCGTCATCGTGTACACGACTTTAAGAAAGTTAGGTCCCATATTTTCTTATATTTATCTTTATAATGCTATGTCAAACATGTACTATTTCTTATCTGCAGAGTAAAATTAGTAAACCACGTATAACAGTACATATAATATCGTAACCGTAATTAAGTATACAAATTTAAGCACACATATTGCGGTCAGCTCATGGATCAAAGACCGTTTTTAAAACACACCAAAAGCCGCCAGTGCATAAAAGACTGCATTAACGCGTCGAGTCTGATGTCATGCATTTATTTATGACTATAAAACGCTCAGAACCATATTCACCACAGGCTTATATATACATTATAATACCAACTTACGAGTAACTTTACTAATATCTAGATCTCGTCTCACTTGAGATTAACCTCTGCAACCGTAAATCGATCACGAAGACATTAAAATAAATAAAGTAGACGAACTTTGAACGCCTGTCCGTCTCTGTGTGGATTTTGATTACTCTAAATTTTGGAAACTACTAACTACTAAGTTGCCATTCATGCCATTCTAGGGACAAAAATGATTACGATACAAGGGCATTTCACCTTTTACGTGATATTTTATCTTGAATAATTTATTTTTGTTCTCATCATATCGGTCTTTTATTATCTTATTGTAGTAAAAGGCCTCTTCTCATACAGAGAAGTAAGAAGCCTTTCAGAATGCGAAAGTTTCTGCTTATTTGTAGTGAAAAATGAACAATCGAGATATAACATAACGTTGTAATAACGGATGTTGCCTTTATGCGAGTTTGCAAACAGTTTAGTAATAACAGAATGAGTTTAAATGTTAATGGAAACGATTACCTGTCAAATTCAGTTAATAATTCACTTAGGTTTAACATCTAAAAGTATATCTAATTCAAAGTTACGTTAAGTATTGTGCTTTATAAAATTGTAATTTTTTTGTAAAAAATTAAATATTGTTCTCGAGTTGGGTCTCATGTTAAATATGATTTTTTAATTATTTTTTTTCGATATTTTTTTCCCATAGTACTATGTTTTCGATTGGCTATAGCAGTATATTGCTATAGTGGTGGCCGAAATTTATTCACGAATAAAACAAAAAAATCTTGCATCGTATATACTAATTTCCAGAAACTAATTCGTTAAAAATGTGCTTCTGATATAAGAATAGATTAAATCGCTATTACATGTAGTTTATGAAGTACAATTATTAATTAATTGAAAATGGTTACAACATACTTTAGCCGATGTATTTGTTGTAAAAACGTAATGATGTTGTTATTTTAAAGCAAGAAACTCTTACTTACTAAAACGTAGAGCTGTAGGTACTTACGTTTTATATTCATTATTTTCTGCAAAATAAAAGCTAAATTAATTGTATATTGCAAGTTTATGTTTGCATTATATTATTGTTATTAGCTTAGTAGATAAAAATATTGTATGTCGTATTTTCCCGAGTGTTTTATTGATTCATTGGTGGTCGGCGACAAAGTCGTTTAACGTTGGCGGCTTTATTGATTTTCGCAAACGAATGGATTCACAGTAAACATTTTATAATATTCTAAAATAGTAAAAGTAGTTCAGAGGATTTTCTATCTATTTTATGATATTCATTCTAACTTTGTACACAAGGTGACACAAATGCTTATTTTTTCAAAAAAACTAGCGGTGAAGTAAATCCTTCGTACTATTTTAATAAACCAAGGGGCCTAGACAAGTGGCAAGATTTCTATTCTATTCATAGAATATATTGAATGTTTATGGGATTATAAGCTAACGCCAACATTGACGTTAGCTTATGTCAGAAATCTATGCCACTTGTCAAGGCCCTCAGTAGATCTTTAATCAAGAGAACTTTACAAGACCGATCTGGTGTATTGCAAATTGGAGGATAAATTTTAAAATCGGCAGAAACTGTCGTCATACAGTCCACTTTAAATCCCTTTCTTCGCTAACTGGCCAAATCAAATACCATTACCTATACCACGACTTCAATTGCGAAGTAAGCCGATAATAAACTAGTAGTAGTATGTTATTCCCCAGAGTAAAGCTATCTCATTAAATTCATCTCGACGGAGGAGTGATAGATGATATCTGAGGCAATCTATTTTATGAATAAGTTTCTGCGTTAAAACTCAAACCATAAGTGCTTCATTATATTTATTTTAATACTATTTGTTAGACAGCTAAAATATTTGTAAAACCACTATCTTTGCACTTGCTAGACAATAGTCAACATTGAGAGTTTAATTTGAAAACGACGTTCTGATTTAAAAGAAAATTTAAGTTTCATCGGTTTTTAGCACAGCTAGGCATAGCTTAGATATATTAAGGTAGATAACAAATTAAGATAATTAACTGACATATAAATAAATATGAGAGATATTAGACGATAATATTTTAGCCTTCGGTACAGATGAAATAATATTGTACTAACACCATCGATATGGTTCAGAAAGGATCTCTTTCCTTGTATAAGTTAAATATTAGATGTTAACTGCACATAACGACGAGACCAGCCTATTTAGAAAGTAATTTCGGAATACATTTCCTTTTACAGTTTCTGTGAATAAATTTAAGACCATAAAGTGTACGATTATAAGTGTTTTACGGCTTCAGAAAAAAACGTATAGATAGTTAAGATGTACAAGAGAGAATACAGTAATGGATCCTTACTGGTTTTACCATGACTGAGTTGAGCGACAAAAACCTCTTTTCTCACAGAATATTAAGTTAAGTTTCCGTATATGTTTCCGTTGAGTTTCGTTTGGTGAGTGAGAGCGCTGGAGGCCCAATTATCTCATCGGGAGGATTCTTTCTTTTTTTTTCCTATCTCTTTTCCTTTGGCATTTGCCATCATTTCTGTACAGAAAGCATATATGTAGATGTCCATAAGTTACGACAACCACTTCAAGTGGTACGTATGCTTGTTTCGCACATTTGTAATGAAAACTATGACAGCTTTAAATTTTTTTGATTTCTCAATAACATATTACCTACCACTCTATAAATTTGTATTTCTCCGTTTAAACAATAATTCTTATAGTTGTCTCTAGGGCTAGTTCAATTCAAGAACGACAACTAGATGTCGCGTTTTATGGGGAACTCGACGTTTGCTTTAATTGTTATGCTTGTTGTAGTACGAATTACGGGGTCAAAAACCGCAGCGGCACTTCTCAGGACTTTCTAGGGAGAAGAGGGTGCAACCTAAACTCTGACAATGTGTGATTGTGTGAATGTGATTTATGTTACAAATCGCAACAAAAAAATGTATGACAAACCATCTAACCTACACATAAAGTCAGACTTCAGAGACTCGCGGATCAATGAACGAGTATTTAAAGATGCGCTGATCGATGAATGAGTCTACAGTTAAAGCGTCCCGCCCATCTTATGCTTGGCTCGTTGAATAATGGCTTTTTCATCCAGACGACGCAAACAAATTTATTACTTGACACTCAACGATTTTGTACAACCGGTGTGAATAAAGAATGACATTAAAATAATGGTTTACTGAACATCTTTACTGTTAACATTTGTACGTTATTAAAAAGTGACTACATAAGATTTCATATCAAAATGCCGCAGGGTAAGCAATAGCCTTTAGTAAATCAGTTCTAAACGAGTGTTTTTTTAACCAGAGCACATGAAATCCATTTAACAATATGTATAATATTTTTATCACAGTTTCCTAGCCATGTTTGGCTACATTGTTTGTTAAAATGTTAAAGACACACATATCTAGCTCTTATTCCACTTTTCGGCAACTGTGCGGAAAACATTGCTGAATGGAATACTTTTTGTCAGCCGAAAATAAACTGAAACTGTCTGTGGACTAAAACTTTCTGTCAGTTATTCTTAGCTTCAGTTCGTCCCCTAAGAATTAGCAACGTTAAACTACAATATTGTGTTAAAACGCGACTTAGTAAAATAAATTCGACCATGGCTTACGAAACGCTCATGATGGTAGCAATCTCATTCTAAACGAATCGAATTTGACATCGAAAATCTTTGTTCGAAAGGTGAAACCACCGCCACTTGTTCTTATCCAAGGTTGTAAAGCAACATCGGTAACTCTCTATGGCTGTCCCCGAGAATAACCACAATAGAACGCAAACATAAGTGCAAACTTAAGAAGCGAGACTAACGAGATAATAACTACATAATACTATCACTGTTTAATGTGTGAAACCCGCTCGTAAACCTTTTTCGTAAGCAAATATGGCCCAGTATACAATATAATATACAATATATTTATGGGTGTAGAAAATGCCTATTAACATTATATGCGAATATTCGTTAGAAAGGCTAGAGAGTACTTGCTACCTACCCTCATTTCATATTGTAGTGTTGGGGCTTCTTCAGTTAATAACAAGAAAAAATTTGCTCATTGAAAGGTAACGTAACGGTAAGGCAACAATATATTTATGCAACTAAATTATTGTTACACGTATTATATTATATACCTTTTTATCTTTTATATTATGATTTAGCAATACATATTATATCATTATGTCGATGAATATATATTATTGTTTACCTAGCCAATAAAACAACACTACAAATGAAATTCATAACCATATTCAGTATTGTGACTTATCACTTTATTTCTGCAAGATTGATTTAACCAGTGTAACTATTTAAAAGCTCTGTTTAAACAATAAATCATGGTACGGGTGCACAATAAACCAAACGCAATCTCGCCGGACGAATCTCGAGGGTACTTCACCCGTTTTTGTCAAATCAAGAGCAATGCCCGCTCTCCTCTCACTCGATACATTCATGGTATTTTTTGCGATTGTCTTTTTCATCCCTTTTTAAGAATAGGATATAAACAAGAGGACTTTACACTATCACAGCCTTTGATACAAAAAAGACTGTACCTAATATACTTCCTTTTCTTTGCGTATTTAAGCTTAAGTTACATCAGTGTTTTGGAAGACTTAATTCATGAGGCAATGTCTTTTCTGGAATAAACTGATTTCAGCAATATAGGTAAGTTACTTTTAATAACTATATACATATCTATGTAGATATTTAAGTTCATTTTATAATTTTATATTAAAATATTAATTAATTCTCAGTTATCTTTTGCAGTAAGTTGATGTATATTATTATATTATATAATTACTTATGAATTCTATTACAAGATTATAAAAGTTTTTAATGACATGATATTTTAATTATCACTGTAAACTAAGTGTAACACTAATAATATATAATTATAAATATAAGTACCATGCTGTCGAACATGCACTAAATCTCTCTCTCGATACGACAACAGTTACCTTCATAGTCACATCGTACCTACTATGAAGGTTCTTAGTCTCTTTCCTGTTAGAATCTAGAGTGCATAAGTATTTGCATCCTGAATACTTGGTTTCCGTTGGAACTGTCGACTACAGCGCTGTGGACACAATTTGGTCGGTATGTATTTTCCCACTGTGCAAACATTTCAGCTATTCAAACTAACAGCTGCGGCGATTCACGCGTTCACAATCTCTTCTACTTTTCAATAGAAGTACAGATAAGTAAACTGAATAAGGTCATTGCGTATGAGGTATACTAGAAGCACTCACGGAAATATTAAAACTTATACCTCCTGGCATTTCTAAGCTATTTAACAGTTTCCTTTGAAAATATCCTACTATCAGTTCTATGAAAAGGCGTTTCCCAATGTGAAGTCTTTATGAAATTCTAGGAATTTCATATAACGTCTTTGAGAATTTCCAAAAGCCGACGTGAATAAAGTGTTGAATGCATTTATTTTGGAGCTGTTTTCTTCGGTAAGTTCATCCATGTTGTACATAGAAAATTGGGTAATATTAAAGTGCAAAAGGTATGCCTCAGGGAGGTTCTCCCAAAAAAACCCGGCGCGTGCTATGCAATATTTATGAAACTATACGACAAAATTTCGACCCAATTACTTCATAGCCTTTTGGTATTCACAGTTGGATTCGTCCATAAAAATCAAATCTTGGCCTTTTTATATCTACCTACCAAGGTCACTACTACAACAGCTTAACAGTTTTAAAAGATGCATTTTTTTTACCTTGCAGACCTTCAGAAACAACGGAAATTCATTGATTATTTCAGATACAATTTGTTTCTTATAGACCATGTTGTGTATTTACTATTTAATAAGTCTTACAAAATATATATAATGATATCTTTAATTAACTTTTTAACACTATAATGTTTTCAATTAATTAACGTTGTTTCTCAACTTATACTTTTTCTCAACGACTGTCTTCGTTGAACCAAATATTTCGACGTAGTATTTCAGTGCTAGATACACGTGTGTATATATACAAGGGATTCGTAATTCGATGTTGGCTTAGAGATTATATCATAGGGGCGGAGAACCCTTACAGTATTTAATAAGATTTTGTATATTTACGATATTAGCTACAGGCCTTAATTTCATTTTGTGGTTAGACAATTCATGCTTTTAGTTTATTATCTAATTACAAATCTGTTTCTCTTTCTAATTATGAACTAAGCAGATCTTGTCGTCAATGTGAGCTGATTAGTTTGCGCCAATTTTACTTATGATAGTAGTTTTTATTCTGCGAAAGTAAGAAATTGTTAGCTTATGAACATATAGTCTTGAGCGGGCGAAATATCCGTAGCTAACCTTACCATAACAATATCTATCTAATATTCTTTAACTAGGCACTATGGAACTGTTTGCTCTGTTTCTTTTGTTTTTATTCCTTACTAATAAGAACGATATTATTTACCAGGACTATTTTCACTCAGATAGGTTGGTCCGGATATGTAGATAAATTTTAATCGTTAATTATCGATAATGTCGTAAGTAATACAGTAAAATAAAAGTTAATATTAAAACTTATACTAATATCTTTTTACTTCCAACCTGCTTTAACCTTATCTATGCCATTGGCCTTCTGTGACTTAATATTACAAAGGAGTAGGACGTCGTAAACAAAGGAAAGTGATATGTATCTGTTGTCACAGGTTTATAATTGCTGCTCCTCTGTGTGTACAGTAGATTTCCACGATGCAATGTACTTAAAGACGCTATTCAGCTGCAGACACGAAAAGTTAGTTAGTCATTTAAAAATAGCATTACAAATTTTTCTCCATGTAAAGATAGTAGCTTCCCGTAGCACAGTTTCACCTGCGTCTTTGGTTACTGCTCTGCTCCAGTGGTCAGTAGCGTGATGTTACATAACTTATAAACTTCCTTGAGAATTGGGCGATCATACGCAAAAATAATTATGCAAATTCAACTTGTAGTTCCAGAGATTATCGCGCTCAAACAAACAAACTTCGGCTTTATACAATAAACAAGATTTCCGCGGCGTGGTTTCACCCGCGTCTTTGCTTACTGCTCTACTCCCGTTGCCAGTAGCGTGATGTTACATAGCCTATATCCTTTCTTAAGAACTGGGCTATAATAGGAAGAAGAATTTTTCATATCCGACTGGGAGCTCCAGAGATTAGCACATTCAAACAAACAAACAAAGTCTTCCGCTTCATATAATAGTATAGAAGATGTCAGTAAAACCTACTACCTTAATAAGTATTCTTCTGTAAAAGGCATAAAGCATGATAAGTGAGCACAATTTTTCCTATGTGTAAACAAATATGAACATTGTGTAATATATGAATACATTTTATTTGCGTCCACAATAGTACGTAGTTTCTTTTATTAAAGGTATTTCTTACCGGAGGTAAACAAAAAACTTTTTCTTGTTAATCAGGGACTGTTACATGTTCTGACAAACAAACATGATTAATTAAAGAGGAAATGAAGATACCTAGCCAAATAAACACAATTAATTATTTTAATCATGCATAAAAAAACTGACTGTATGGATGGCACATAATATATGCCATATTTTGTTTAGATGGTGGTCTGGTCAATCTATACTATTATATAAAGATGAAGAATTTGTTTGTTTGTTTGAATGCGCTAGTCTTTGGAACTACTAGTCGGATTTGAATAATTCTTTTTGCGTATGATAGCCCAATTCTTGAGGAAGGTTATAGGCTATTTAACATCATGCTACTGGTGACAGGAGCAGAGTAGTAAGCAAAGACGCGGGTGAAACCGCGGCGTGGAAAGCTAATAGTTTAATAAATTAGTTTTTGCTACATTACCCTGATATCAGTAAAAAGACGTCCTTCTAAACATGAGTCTCCACAAGCTTCTCGCTTTGACCGATTCTGTGTTGTTCTTATCCATGAAATAAATATATTGTATGTGCAAGTACGGTTTGTAATTATTGATGATAAACCCTTTAACGTAATAAAAATATGCCTGCTCAGTTAAAAGCAACCACATCTACCATAAAATGTATACTGTCAAACTTACTAACAAACAAGTAACTCAGGAATAGCCAACTTAAGTTAAATTAAGTCATTTATTTTAAAGGTTGTCGGGCCTCCCTCGAGCGTAACCTTCTCATAAATCAATAAATGAAGGAACACAATCTTTATCTTTATTATCTCTTCGACCCTCTGAATCTTTTCGACTATATATTTTTGTTATGTCCAATCAAATATTTTGTCATGGTGTATCTGTATATTTTATCGTTTTATAATATTCTTTTAAAGACTAAACTAGCTTAGCGAGCAAGGCTTGTGTGCTTTACTTAACAAACATAAAATTAATGGAAACAAAGTACTTACAACTAAACTCTGGACAAATATATAAAAAAATTACAAAGTTTTCTCTCACGTGAGAATCAAACCTAAACTTCTTGTTCAATAGTACCACACACTTTCAATGTGTTGCGAAAGCAGATATAACTTAACATCTTTATTGATATTTAAGCGGTTTTAAACCCTCAAACTCTGAATGGGGCCGTGGATCATTTCTCTAAAAACAACGTTAGCTCCGCAATACCTATGTATTGATTAAATTAAAACTTATTACATACTTACGAAAGTTTAAATACCATTAACAAAGGCCGGTTATTATCTAATCTGTTGGTTGTATTAATTGTATCGAAACAATCCTCACAAGTTTCAACAGCTTTCGCAAACACCCAGCATAGTTTGCTGTTTTGACAATCGGTTGTTTATGTAATGGAGAGTCGGAACCCAACTTCAGCCACCTCTACCCTATACAATATTATATCTAAAACGTTCAAATTACGCTTTGAATTTTAATGCTGAATATAAATTCATATTGATTTGTCTTTGCTAAGAAGTAAAACAAATTTAAATAAATGGATACGTAAATATAATTCTAATTAATTCTAAAACTTGGTGACATGCTCCGTTGACGGCCAGATTTAAAATATCCGTATTAAAATTAATTTGCTTTATGTTATATATTTACCAAAAACATTAAAATATAAATAATATGTAAACATACATAAAATGTAAACTCGAATTTGATACACACTGTGTGACTAATGGTATATTATGTGGATGTGTCTAGCTTTTGTACACTTAATAAATACTAGAAAACTGTATTATTAATATCTGAATAATCTCATTTTCTGCACGATACTAGGTCGGTTCGTGAATTCCTTCGTAGACGTTCTACGACGTAGCACATTAGTATGCCGTGAGTCTCTACGCTTTCCTGTAGCAAGCTCGTAGATAACGAAAATTGTCATAAACAAAAGTTGACTTGCTCTGTAGACAACTAAAATTAATTAATTTGTTTACTGTACAGTATAAGGGTTGCGTTTTCACTGACGCGGCGCTTTGGATTGGAGAGGAGCGGACAGTGAATTGGCCAATGGAAATGCTGTGATTGGTCAATTCACATACCGCTCCTGTCATTTAGCTCAGTTCCACGTCAATAGAAACGCACCCTGGTGTTGTCAAACTGTGCAGCAGTGGTGTCAATGACTACACTTTTTTTTTCAAGCATGTAAATGATTTGCCCCCTGGGTATTAATTTTCAGTTACAAATGTTCATAATATAAAACAAAACGATAAGTAGCCTATGTCCGTCTCCGGCACCGAATCTATCTACACACCATACTTTTCATTAAATCGGTTCAGCTATTTAGGCGCTGTGTGGTAACAAACACACACACACATACACACAAACTTTCGCATTTATAATATTAATAATATTCGATTTTTTAAAGACACTTCCTCACCACCAGACATATTCAATATGTCATGGCATAATGAATACACACAACATAAATAAATTAAAAATAAATGGTCTAATATTTACTTAAGTAAAACACAAAAATAATAAAGCCTCCTTAACAAGAGTACATCATTATCACAATATTACGACTCTCAACAACCAACTGACATAATTTAAATACGATGTAATAAGTCCATCTAAACAACAGTCATAACAAATCTTTGAAACTATAAGTAGCTGACTGACTCTGTGCCGCAGTAGGATTGAGTGCAACTGTTGTGAAAGGGTTCTATTCCCATACGGAAAACAACTCTGCGTGCTCTCTAAATATTTTTTCATTCATTCACCCGCGCATAATATAGTTTGTAAAAAGTAGCCTATGTCCGTCTCCGGCACCGAATATATCTACATACCAATTTTCATCGAAATCGGTTACGCCATTAAGGCGCTGAGTACATACATACAAACTTTCGCATTTTTATTATTAGTAGGATTCATTTGAGTCCGTCAAATTATTTAATGAAACCTGTGTCGCGAGATAATTAACATATAATTATCTCGTGACCCAGGGTTCGTTTTCTATTGCATTTGCCCATGTCATTTTGTAGCGAAACTTACGGAAGGTCTGTGTCTAGAAGTCGTCGGACGTCTTTTGGCTGATATGATGATGAAGTCATGTTTTCTGAGAAATGCCATGTGCGTATGCAGACACCTCAAACCAAAACTGTGTGTATTTATATGTAAGTATCAAAACTTATTTTTTAGAAACATGCAAAATAACATAAAGCTAAAATAACAATAGCAAAATACAATTGAGTTTCCTGAACCATGTATTTCTTGCCGCCTTGAGAAAGAGAGAAGTGAATGCCTAAGCCTCTGTACCTGAGTGGCGCAGCTATGTACGTGCGCCTGCCGTGCAAAATATGGGTTCGTTGCCCATCCTCCTCATTCTCCCTCTGTAAATTTAGTAAGGAAACTTTTATTTTACAATACAATATATCAGTACTGCCATCATTTGTATAACATTAATATTTAATGAGCAACATAGATTGATTACTGGTCTCGGCAGTAAGATACCTCAATAAAACAATTTTAGCAAATCCTTTACATAGCGAATGAATAAAGCATTAAACCCTTACCGTGGTACTGTTCGCAATAACGGACGGGCTGTGCAGTGTAAATATTTGAACAATCGACGGTACATGCATACTTACCTATACTATGACGTCATTGTACACAGTACGAAACAATTTTTTTGTAAATATATGTGGAAGTAGGGTAATAAAAACTGGGTGAAATCAATTATATCACGGTAGGCAGCGGCTTCGCAGAGCCCCAGGCATTGCAGAAGTCTATGAGCGACAGTTACCACTGTTGGCTCGTCTGCCACTGTAAGCAATAAAAAAAAAAATATCTCAAAGTCTTCTCACTCATATTAAAGGTGTTCGGCTGGAGCTGCACCTATCTCTACTTCCCAGACCGTAGTTATACAATAACTGTTAGCTGCTGCTAGTTATAACTGCGTACGTGCTTATGTGTATAAGTATACAAAACATACAAAATAAATGTACCAAAATTAAACAAAAGAATATCTCATTACCACAATACTGCAATTCTCTCAGCGACTCAAGTAACATTATTTAAATCACTGAATTAAGTTAATATTGTAACAGAATATTCATAGCAAAGATATGATTTTTCGCTCTTAATTAAAACTCTACCAAGTGCAGGACGCTGTTAATGTTTCTCAGTAATATTGTACTATATAAGATTTACGCAATGACATCATTATAAAAGTGCTATCACCTACTGATCTAAGGCAACGCGAAGGTTGCTTTTGATGAGTAGTATTTCATGAACAGTAGGGCCCATAATATGTTGCCATACTGTCATACATAAATCCGATGACAGATATCATTGCCACACAATTTAGTTCTTAGAGTAAATACTAGGGGCTTTGTTCATTTTTTATACAAATACGATGTTCATCTGTGATATACGCACGCCACGGTAGAGTTCTTCATAAACTTTTTATTTTTTTATCAGTGGTTCTTGTAAACGGAGTTTGGGCAATCCCTGAGGTAGTTACAACTTTATTTTTTTTAAATTTAATTGTTCTGAAGCTAATTATGTAACCACACCTGAAGGAATAGACAGACGTATACTACCCATGTTTTGTTTGACATGTCAACTTCCATGATACAAGGGTCAAGCTTGTGGACACATACCCGTAGAAAATGTCTGTGCATAAAATTTCTATATCACTTACCTTCTACACGCATATAACTATATAAATGATCACACCGCTTGAGTTAGTAAATAAATATAGCATTCGCAATAAGATACGATTTTCTGGATAGATTATTCAGATAATTCCGAATATTCTATTCATATACATTACGTTGCCCGCGATCCCGCTAGCTAATTCTTCTAATTAGTGTACGTATTACTTATTTGTAGATCATGTTATACAATACACTCACGTATCTTTGCTTGTATACTCGTAGTTATTGTACACAATTAAGTAAATCACCTCGTGGTAATTGCCAATTCATATCAATCATGAAACCAAAGCGGTTCCATGATTGCCTACAAACATTAACGATTAACGATTTTGTTTAATTATTTCGTTGGTAATTGCTGAGTTCATCATCTACTGCTAAAGTATAATACAGTTTGCGTATACTGCCCTGGCTGTAACTTTGTGATGTGATTTTTGGGGTTTGGGAGATCTAAAGTCAGGCAGATTAGAGGTACTTTGCCTAGGACATGTGTTTTGCACATATAGCTCTCTCCCATATTAATTACGCAGAATGTAAGGAACACGTTTTGGAAAGTTATCACTGCTGTTAGGCCCGAGCTGCACTGCAAGGGCGACTGCAATTTTGTGAACAAATAAATCAGTTTATTGTTTGTGTAGTGCGGGCACCGAAGTTCTTTAACATGAGCTTATTTCACGAAGTCGCCGTCGCGTTGCAATGGCCCTGGCAGTACGGTCCCGGCTTTAGAAATAATGATCTATGTAAGATATTTGTATAAAAAGTAAACATTTGATTGATTTCAATATTTGAGAATACATGAGGTATTAATACAAAAATTGCTGTATTCTTTGTATAGGTATGTTATAAATTGAAATTTTTAGAATAGTTTCTAGTTCATATTTGATATTAATTATATCTTTACAGGTGGACAGACTAGTCTGATCAAAGTTTCATATTTTTCTTTTGAGGTTTAGAATCCAAAAAAGAGGCTATAAACTTCATCTAGCTATTTAAAATTTACAAGCAAGCAATTTTTGCGGCAAGCAATAAAGCAAATAAGCCAGCTACAAAAAAAATATACTTCACATAAGTCGTGTTTAAATACAAGCTTATTATTTTCATACAAAATGGTTTAATACAGTAAGGTAACGTCGTTATATAGTCATAAATTACAATACAGAATTCATTATAAACCAACCTCATTGCTCTTGCGACAGTTAAAATGAACTTAAAAGAGCAGACACGTACTTAATATTCTAAGCACGAGATAGATTTGAAGCTTAAACCGCAAATATAACACAGCTATAAATTTCAAATAGATATTGTATTGTAAGCAAAATTGCCACAGCAAATAAATTGTTATCCTCTGAACGTTTCTAGATATTCAGACCGGGTATTAGTATTCTTTAAGCGTTCAATAAAGAAAATCTAATTTACTTCATACGTTTCAAAAAATATGAAATAAATTTGGCTTTCTTTCATTTACTGAAGTTTACTTTTTCGTTTACAATGGCACAAATAAATATTGTGGCTAGTAGCAAGTGCTTTCAAAATAGTGAATTTATACATTTTTACCTAATCAAAAAATGGTTAGTAGTATTTGGATTAATGTAATAATACAAACGACTATTATAATATTGACTTCAATTCATTACTTTTCTTTTTTACTTTAAATAAAAAGTATATTATAATATTAAATTAAAAAGAATGGAAAATTACTTCAGAGCCACCTAGAGAATGGTAAAAAATTGGTATCTACTTAAACTGTTCAAATAGTTTTTTTGTTTTTTATTGCAAAATTCTTTAGTTATTGCGAAAATAAGCATGATTACTGAATCAGGCAAATTCCATATTTACATATGGTCTAGTTATATCGATTATGAAACTTTTAAGTGACAATATAAACGTTTGACATATAATACATTAATAACGTTTCTCTTTTTTAATGAAAGTAACAAACTCCATGGTTTAGCGGGGAATATTGCAACATTGAATATAATTACCAAACTTCAGCCATGATTAAGCCTCATGATTTATTTCTTCGCCATTAATTGGCGTGAAATTGTTTTTCCCGGGCTCGACCGACGATCAGATAATTGCTTGTTTTGCCAGCTGTGAAAATACTGTAATATTCACTGAAAGTAAGTCTAAACAATTTCTATTAGTTATAGTAACAATAAAGATAATATTTAAGTAACAAAGGCACCAACGTCTAAAAACATTAAATTTATCGGCGCGACCCGTCAAGTGTACTAACAGGAATGTTATTTACATCAACAATACAAATCAATGAAATCCCCAGTTTTCTCGTGGTTTTTCTCTACTATAATATGCAAATATTATCCAAAATATAAATATTCCGGAAGAATAATTCTCTTAATTAAGTATGTTTACTTAGGTTTACTTCCATAAGTTAAAGAAATTAGTTATTAAGTTTAATGAAATAAAGGTTTGTTATTCTATGCTTTTTAGTTTTTGTGTGTGGCTATAATCTACTAATTACTACATGCTTAATTTTTGATTACTTTTAAACCTTACTTTAGCTATCAACTGTTATATAATTCTGCTTTAACTAATAATCAACAATCATCCCCTGTTTCCCTACCCTTAGGGTTAGAATTTTTTTTTCAAACTTTATATGGAACCAACTTTGGAACATATCCAATAAAAAAAGAATAATCAAAATCGAACTACTCTGTAAAAAGTTATGAGTCTTCATACATAAAAAAAGAATAAGTACATAGGTACCTACTCGTCGACTTCAGAACTTCCTCCGTTTTTTCGTTGGTTATAAAAGAAGGTGAAAAAAGAAGAGTTATTTTCTTTGCTATTTCTATACGCCTAGCCTATCCAATATTTTCTTTTTGCAGGTGTAAATCGTAGAAGACACTGTGTGAAGATTACTTATACACAACTCGTACCATGTGAAAACTGCTCCTACGTTTTTCCCACGTAAAATATTACATAAATAAATTAAATATGTACAGTCTTACAGTATGTCCGCTAGGGAGAGTTAAATATTGTATTTCGCAAGCTAAACCACAGCCAGTTAAATGAGTGTTTGTTAGCAAATTTTTTTTCAGTTTGTAAAACAATATGTTTATTTGAATGAATATAAAAATGGCTTGAGAGTTTTTGGTAATATTTTACCAATTTTTTTAAACTTGAAAAGAAGACACAGTAGCCTCAGATTTGGTGCCCGATATGATTTCTCTATTGAGAAATGCTTAGTAGAAGGGGCAGTTATAATAAGGGTCACTTTTATTCTGCGCTTACTAGGCACGATTGTATTTCGAATAGGTATTGAAATTTATAATGAACAGATTTTAACATAGGTAGTTTAAGTAATTAATGTAGCAGATTTTTAATGTATTGACTTTTACCATTTTTCTTGAGACACTATGAAAGAAATCCTATAGGTGCGTTTTGTGATCATCATACCGAACAGCAATCTTGATAGTGGCTCTTAACCGATCTTCAGATGCGTTCTGAACAAACTAAGTTTTGTATAGAAATCTCGAAGGTTATCAATCCTAGAGAAAGCACCTATCTTTCTCACCACATAATCTAATTGTTACGAAAGATGAAAATAATCAAAAATGCTCTACCCTATTAAGAAGTTCAGTCCACAAAATAAAGTCATAAGATATTAGATGTGGAAATTGTGCTTAGTAAACATAGTGAAAAACTGAGCAGCTGAACAACTTAAATATGCCTATATGCTGTAATAACTGTACGCACATCCCTGTAAGTTTATTGGGCAACAAAGCGGTAACTGATACTTTTATACCGTTTAGATATCGTAACAAATATTTTAAGCGCAGCAACACCCCTATCTTGAAGTAATTTATTCAAAAGATTCAAAGTTAAAGCCCGTTCTAAAGGTCTGAGATGATGGAACTCAATTGTGTTTGAGCCGAGCAATTACTTCGATTATCTCTTACAGGCTGCTAATAAATACGGTCGTTAAGAAATATAGATTACCCCTTAACAAACAAACAAATGATTGCTATCGCCTATATTAAGCCAAACACGTTAATATTAACAATTATGAACCTAATACACCTGTCATTTTTAATTCATTAACAACATTAATTTATAAATTATAACAGGGCAAAGAATTGCTGTATTATTTTTATAAATTACTAGCTGACCCGGCGAACTTCGTGCCGCTTACAGTCGATCAACATTACTTTATTTTTCTAAAATAAACGTAGCCTAAATTACTCCTTATTACGTCAGCTACCTGCCAATAAAAGTCCCGTCGAAATCTGTCCAGCCATTTCAGAGATTAACCGGAACAAACAGACAGACAGACAGACAAAAATTGTAAAAAAAATATTTTGGTGTATGTACCGTATATATATTCATATACATATAGTAAAAAACGGTTATTTCAATATTACAAACAGACACTCTAATTTTATTATATGTATAGATTATATTATTATTTAAATTTTTACTGTACTTTATTACTGCCACAATGAGGTCGCGAGTTCGATTCCCGCTCAGTGCAAAGATTTGTGTGCATGAACATGGATGGCTGTTTGCATAGGTCTGGGTGTTTCTATGTTTAATATGTAACTATTTATAGAATAAAAGTATATAAGTATGTTTATCCGCATTCTAGAACCCATATCACAAGCTATTAATATGTATGCTTACTTTTGGTCTAGATGGTGTTGTGTGGTTGTTGTGGTATTATTTATTTTATTTTAATTTAAATATTAATATCAATTCTGGCCGGCGATACTATTAAAAGTAAATTAATATTTAAAAAACCTAATATGCCTTTTTTAAATTGTTTTTGTATTTACGAAAATAAAGTTAAAAAAATCACCCTCCTTGACTTGACGGCAACAAACGAATATATTGAGAAGTGTTTGCGTATCCACCTTAAAGTACAGCTCTGATCATCCATAAATTTTCAGTTTTTTGATGGTTTTAAACAATTTGGTAGTATAATTGACATCAAAAGAAGCAATTATTGGGTCAAAGATCCCAAAACCTCTATAAATTTATTAAATTATAGTATAAAAAAATGTCTAGAAATTTTGTATAAATTACGAAGAATTTATACAAAATTTCTAGACATTGCCAAAGATTTTGCCAATGTAATAAAAAAGCCACTTTGGTAGGCTAATATTAAAAATGCGCTTGAATCTCTCAAATTAACACTTATGTAGGTATAAGTATAATTTCTCGTAGTTAGGTAAAGGATTTGGGATAAATTCCTATCTAACACACGCCAACGATACCCACTTACAACGGTAAACGATTTTATATACCTTACTTAACGGATTTCTGGGCGTAATCTTAAGAAGAATAAAAGAAGGTTATCAATGTTTTTATATACGATCGGCTTTTGTTAGTTGTTCGTTTGATAAATGTGCTCACTTCTTTATTTTATCTCGTTACAGTTACCCAAGACCTAATTATTGTGGAAAGGTGTGAAATAATCATTTAAAACATTTATTAATTTTATGTCTGCGCTATTGCTGGATTTACTGATTTAAAAAGGGTTGGCTCTGTTCTTAAATAGTGACAGGAAAATCGTTTTGATTTTTTTTAATATCTTATTGTGTAGGTTATTCGTTCAGTTTTCTTCCTTTTACTTCTCATTCCCATCGCCTCACAGTCGACAACTGAATTGTATTGTCTTAGCATTGTTTATGTAAAATTTAAAGACACAACAGAACCATGTCTATGGACTACGGCAACTATTTAACAATTTAACATCGGGTAGGTCGTATGTTGGTTTGCCATTTAAATAGTTTAATAATAAAAAGTTTTTAACTTAGTATATAGTTCTATTGTAAGATAAATATATAATGTATTTTAAGAGGTAACGCATATTTAGATTTCTGGATAAAATTAGCAGCTTCACTAAATAAATGTGTAATTCGGCAGATTTTTCATAATTGGCAGTTCTTATTATCTATTTGGCGTAGAATCTCATTTTTGTTGTAATAGAGAGCGCGGTATACGCTACGCAGAGTGATTCTGTCTTAAGCTGCAAATAGAACTTTCTGTTGTTAAGCGGATTACCGCTTTTTTTAATTTATTTTTTTATTGTCTAACTTAATATTATAAAGAGAAAAGATTTGACTTTTTGTATGTACGTTTGCTTTTTGAAATTGTAAAACTAAAAATTTACGTTAGCGATTTGAAACATTATTTTAATTTTAGAAATCAATAAATGAAGCGGGTAACTTAGGCTATATTTTATTATGTTTAATTGATATAGCTTAAACAAATTTCAGAACTTTAATATTCTTAAATTTCCAACACAGAAGACAACAAAAGTAAATTTGCATTATAACAATAATATTTCGCAGACGTAGGTAATATTGCCATCATATTTTTGTGGGCGTTTGTCATGAGACCGAATGAAACTTTTCATACCAAAGTGAAGCGAGGGCAGACATCTAGTTAATAATAAGCTATTAGACTGGTATTACATATGATGCACCTTCGCAATATAATTAATAAAATGCAACGTTGTTAATATCTAACCTAATACTTGTTCATTAATAAATAGGCTTGCTAGAGGGACTCTAGTCTCAAAACAGGGATATTGTGGTTCGGTGTACTGTGTACTGACACGCAGAGGTCGTAGGTTCGATTCCCGCTTAACGCAAGTATTTGTGTGCATGAACATGACTATTTGCATCGGTCTGGGTGTTTCTATGTATAATATGTATGTATTTACAGAAAAAAAACATAATTAAGTATGTATATCCGCATTCTAGAACTCAAAACACAGTAACACAAGCTATATGGTTACTTTGGGTCTAGATGGCGTTGTGTGTAGTTGTTGTGATGTTATTATTATTAAAAGCATCAAATCTAAAACCTTTAACTCTAAGACGACAGCTCAAGCCCATATACCTACAAGATTAAATGATTATATCGCATAACACATGCTTCCATTGTTTCAATCTGCGTTAATTAAAAATAGTAAGGAGAACTTTGCCAGAACGTTAAGTTCTTGCGAGAATTACGGAACTTTCTTTCAATTGCCAAGACTGCATTTGTTGAATCCTTTCCTTTCCTTAGTCTCGAATATACTATTATACTGCTATCTGGATCTCACCGAAGAACGTTACATATTAATTTTGACTTCCAGTTTTTTTAATAAATATTCTTTTGACAGTTTTATTACACGATTTCTGGCGGCATTTGGCATTTAATGACATAACCAATGACAATTTGTTGCAAATATTTATGTTTACTTACACAATTTGTTTTCTTTTGCATTAAAAAAAATGTTTCAATAGTCACAAGGAAAGTAACATAAGCCAGATTCTTGAATCAAATATTTGAGGACTATGCAAATAATATGCTTTGGGTAGGTATCGAATTAACGACACTGGACGTTAACAGTAACGATGAGGTAACATAATTATGCTTCGAATACTAGCACTCATTTCACCAATAGAGAAATGATGTGAAATTAAAATGACAAGAACAAAAAGAGTGCCAATACAGCAGCAAATTATATTAACCTATATTGTAACATTGACTTATTGATTTAAGTACAAAATTTAATTCCGTAGTCAGCCGGAAGGAACATGTAAGACAATTTCACATTTATTCGTAGTAGTCTGTACACAAAGATGTACGAGAACATGCGATCTGAAGATAACAAAGCAGAATATTTTATATTGAAAACAGTTGAAACTTTAAAACTGATTTATGCACACGATAGCATCACGCTTTTCAGAAGTGGTAGGTTCAGATGTGTACGTACTACATTCACGCTCCGTCTGTAATGTAAAGTTTTATGATCAGGGATTATGATACTCCTTTTGTTGCCAAATTTTATATCCCTAAATTAAATATTATTCTTTTAAAGAAATTATTATTTCTCAATTTTCAGTAAATAAATTAGCTGATAACTTATCCTCGATATTATGACGTTTATAAATATTTTTTATATTATTAGATATTAATATTAATTAATTTTATATTAATATATAAATGAATTTTAATTTGTCAAAATGTATAATTTTTTTTCTTAAAGTACCTAGAATGTGAGGTACATACCTCTTTTCATTTAAGCCAGCTTTCCCAGTAAGTTTGCTCCAACTTGAATCTCTCTGAGCAAAATCTAAATGTGCCTTATTCTATTTGCATATAGGATGTATCAACTAAAGTCTATTTTTATATAATATTAATACAACATAACCCTGGAGATATCTAGTGAGCTAAAAAACTTCCAAAAACCAAACTATGCTCTAAATTATATTTGAAGCTTATTTTGTTTGGGCTTTTTTTTAAACTGTAATGCCTTTTTATTGTACAACCACAAATAGTAACTTTATTTCTCTAGAGAGCACTTGAAGGTCACTCACGCGAGCTTCGACACGCAACTCTTAATAAAACGGTCCTTTGTTCTATCCATAATACAATCAACTGGAGTGGATCATTAAAAAAATTGAAAACAATTTGGCGAATACATGCAGACTAATAATTTCTCTTAACTATTTATACCTTCAGAAAATATAGAAAACAACTTACCTATAGAATAAAACAGATTTTCGTTAATCACGTTTTGTTCAAATCTGGTCAAAGTTTAATAAAATATTTTCACCAACTATCATCACATTTCTATTACGTTTCATACTAAGATAAATTTCACCTATATAAAACTACTAGCTTTCCGCAGCGTGGTTTCATGATTTGTTTTTGGTTACTGCTCTGCTCCCGTTGCCAGTAGCGTAATGTTATATAGCCTATAACCTTCCTAAAGAACTGAGCTATCATACGCAAAAACAATTATTCAAATACAACTAGAAGTTTCAGAGATTAGCGCTTTGAAACAAACAAACAAATTCTCGTGGGCGTTCTGCGCGATCGTTTGAGAAACGAAGTAATCCGCAGGCGAACCAAGGTAACTGATGTGGCGCGCAGAGTTGCTTCACTGAAGTGGCAATGGGCAGGACACAGCTCGCAGAACTGACGGCTGTTGGAGCAGAATGGTTCTAAAGGAGCGACCACCAACCAGAAGGCATAGCGCGGGCAGACCCTTCAAGAGGTCGACCGACGACCTGATAAAGGTAGCCAGCAACCGATGGAAGAGAGTATCTCACGACCAGCGAAGGTGGCGAAAATTGGAAGAGATCTATGTACAGCAATGGTCATCTTTTAATCTTTTGGTTAATATGATAATGATTGATATAAAATTATCACACAACACATTAGATGACCCCTATTTATCTTCAAATTTTCGTAAATATAAATTAAATTTAAAAATTAGCTGGTAGGTTATTTTAACGCATACAAACACCGTCCACTTTGGTTGATGGTCATATCTCTAACAATCTCTGCCAGACAAATATCACTTGTTTATTCGCTCAACTTAGTCACCGACCGACACATCCACGATCCTTGCCAAAAACTTTGAAACTAGGGGCAGTTATACCATTAAATAAATTTACTAACCAAGAAAATACGACAAGATTTCGTTCTCCTACAAAACTTAACTGTAAAATTTAACGAAATATTTCTGCTCATTATGTCACATAAAGATTACAACAATGCCGCCTCTTTCTAATTCGACTTAGCCTCCGCCAACTTGTTGGACTACAGATGTCGAGAGATATAACGTTAAGAACCTTGATAATATTTTTACATTTATTTATTTTTTTTAGACACAAGGGTATCACACAATTTGTTTACGACGCTAAGAACCTGTGAAACCCTGGCTTACATATTTTATGCAAAAACAGTTTCCCTTTTTCGTAGCACAAACAACCTGCCACTTGCTACACACTTAGAGCGATTTCATCAAAGCTAAAATTACAAATACGTCATCATTCATAAAAGCTTATTAAAACTTGTGACAAAGGATAGTAATTCGTTACAAACTTTGTTAATTGATGTAATTATAGGGAACTTTTTTAAGAATGTGATCTGGTGATCCTTCTCTTTGATCTTTATGTTGTGTGTTTTGATTATTTTAGATTTTTGTGTTATTGTCGATATTTTTAGTAGTCGATATTTTAGTTCTGTTGTCACTATATCAGTCATTTTATTAATTCTCTCATTGCGTAAGTAATACACTATTACCGCATTAGAGAATAAGCGATCAACAAACATCGTCATTCCCTTTACAATAATAAAAGTTATGTTACATTTAATAGACATAAAGTACGTCATACCTAATAAACAAGAAAGTGTACGTTTTTGAACAACTTTTGCGCATTAATTGCATGCATGTATTCCCTCCATGAACGAACAGTAACTAACAAAATAAATGTCACGACGATTTTTCTTTTGGAAACTGTTATATTTTTTGGAAAATGTTATATTTTACCTAGAGCATTTTCTTATCGAGTTATATCTATTCAAACTTTGTAACTTCTAACGTTAAGATATGAGTTAATTTAATTTGATTTAAGCTAGGCAAACCAGGAAAGGAATTCGCTTCCAATACATATCATATCGTTAGTACTCACTAACGATATGATATGTATTGACTCTACTATATTATGGCCACGTCGATATTCTTTGAGAGGTTAGACTCTGCTGAAACCAACAAGGATCGAAAGAGAATCGGTTGTATATATTTATACTAAATAAACAATTTTATTTTATGCTGCAGAAGCAGCTACATTTATTTGTTATGCTTTAGTCGCTGAGTACCTAAAACGCAGTCTGCAAATTTGACCACCCTCGTTACTGTAAAAATAAGAGATTTCACATTAGCAGTGCGAACTATTTAATGTTGTACCTATACCTAATTGCATTTGTTCCCAACGAGTCACACTCTCAACTGTCACACTGTGACTGGTTGGGAAAATCTTTTTAAAAAAATCCCAATCAGTCACACTGTTACACCATGGGAACTTTTTATTAGTAATTTCCCAATCAGTGACACTTACAGGATGATATTAAATAACGAAAATAAGAATCAACGGTTTTTTATTATAATTTCAAATCAACAAAATAACAACACAAAGGTAAATATTTCAGTTACTTAATTATGAATGTTAAACGTTTATAAGCATTCATCATATTGCTGGTAATTTTAATTAGAACGTTAAATTTTAGGAACAATATCTAAATACAATCAGTCTTTTGATGGTAGTAGATCTACGCTGGTTTCAGCACGAATGGTCTGGATCGACCGGGAAAGTACTACTCTCTCATAGAAGATCGGCGTAAGAATGCTTTCATTTACCCAACCAGTCACAGTGTGACAGTTGAAAGTGTGACTCGTTGGGAACAAATGCCTAATTGTTGCACAGTATTTATTTATTTTATTTTGATAAGCTGCCGCCTAAATTTACACCAACACAACATCATTAGCACTCGTATAATATATGCTAAAAAGATTTTCCTTAATCTTAGCGAAGCACTACCATCAAACCGTGATATCCAAGCCATTCACTAACATGTTATTGGCATCTATGCAAACAAACAGATTAAATATAATTTATGACGAAAATGAATATAAACTGCGTTCATATTCATTTAACGGCTAAATATCATATTGGGGATATAAAAAGGGTAACACACAACATTGTGTGCTTAAATATATATAGAAGTTATACATAATATTCTCATTTGCTTTATCAAGTAATAAAATGCAGACCCCTTGTGAAAACGTTAGGTACGTTTATCTATCTATTATTTAAAAGAAAAACATGAAAAGTAGGTATTAACATGTTATGCTAGATAAGATATTTTAAATCTATTACTTTTTTAAACCTTAGTACCTATATTAAACGTGTGGTTAAAGTAGAATTATTAGAGCATTTTATAAAAGCACTAACCTGAAAGCACTCGTTTTCTAGTTACTCGTTGAGTTAGAGTTTATTGGGTCTATAACTTTTTGCTTGCACAGTGTTCCAAGCACAGAGACAGTCGTTGGCACAGTGTAATACTAGATTTCGTGTATCCTCTTTAAGACTTAGTTAAAGAATAACATGTATTAAAGTTTAAGCCTACATAAGGAGAAACTCAATGAATGCCGTATGCTACCTTAGCTGCATAAAACCGTTGTCTCTATACCTCTATTATCTCACAAATGATAGTATAAAATATTGGTATTAAAAACTGGTCTCAGAGTAAACATTTATTTCGTCCATCTATATTCAACGCGCTTTGGTCAGAAAGGCATATTTATTTTTAACAATTCATTATTTAAATAACATTGTTTACGTTAACTACTTGCATTTGTACTGAAACCTACTACTGCTGTTTTATTTGCTTGTCAGTTTGTCTATATATCGAAATAACTAGGATTGCAAAAAAAGTTAACCAAATTCTCCAAATACTCGTACAGTGTCCACCCGCACAAAGATTGTTTAATATTAAACAAGTCTAGACAAATCTCCTTTAATATGATCAGTGTTGATTTGTTCCATTATTATTACAATATTTATATTTTTCAATTCGATAAAATGTAATAAAAACGATTGTATAAAAATTTTGGAAGCGAATATGTAAGGCCCTGGGGGCGCTCATTCGGATGTATCGCCTTTACTATACAATTTTCCTTATATTTTAGCTTTAGTAGCCGACAATATAGATATTTTGTATTTGAAATATTGAATATTTTCAAACATTTTTCGTTCTTTATTTTGCCTCGTAAGCGACTGGTAAAGCTATCTGGTAGGACTACTGGGAATAAGCTGGATCAAACACACACTGGCAGTTAAGTTGAACCCTGTATGCAAAATAACTATTGTGCATTTATTACATGCATTTTGTAATGTGTACCATATCATTTTGAAATAGGAAAGCACATATTATAAGCTTTTAGTACACTAAAAATTGTAATACTTGCAAATTGTTGAATGTCACGAACTCGTGTTTTCCATATACAAACACTAGCAGCACGGCGAAAATTCGAGCAGCGAACTGAATACTAAAATCATAGTGGATAACTACAGTTACTGTTGTCGTTAAACTCAAGTACTGACGTTGCGAGCTATTGACTTTGTTCAGCTACGAACCGACTAACCCAAGTAGACAGGTTGCTTTCATTATCTGCAGGGCTGTCTACGTACACAATGAACCGTAACAACCTCACGGACGTAGTATTTGTCAACTTTATTTGAACAGCAAAACACAGAAACCCACAAACATATGCCTTTAATTTTACATAAGTTTACGCCGTCCCCTTTTCTTTCATAAAAACAAGACATTGCGCCATTCCGACTTAGAGGCTACCCAATAGAACCGTATCGGTAAACCAGATTTAAGTTATAAAAAATCACATGCCACAAAAAAAACATTATGTTGTAAAATATTGTCAAGAAGAGTAGCACTGTCAAAACGTTATCAGATGTCATGTAGAGCCTTCTAACTCTACTTCATAAACTCTACACCTTAGCCAAAACACGTGGCTTAGCCGTTTTATGTTTATATTATGGCCAATTGTAGCAGCACTACCGCCTCTTATTGTAAACTTGAACACTCATATGATAATTATACTGTTTTTTTTTTTTTTTGATACGAATTAGTTCATACTACGTGAATGTATGTATGTATAAAGACTTGTGAAGAATGTTTACTTAACATCCCTTGTAAAAGGAAAACGCTGTTCTTTAATCCCAAGGGACAAAGGAGCGTCCAGTGCCTTACTTCGCTCCCCAAAATGAGAACTACAATTTACCAACGCTGTAGTCTATATACAAGACTACAGATATAGACTACAGCGATTTTTATGGTTTATGACTTGTTTTACTATTTACTTGAGGTAGTGACCGTGAACGTGACGTGAGGAAGAATCTTAAAAAACAAAGACCTGCCACAAACTGAATTATTTCTGTATTACCTGCCATCTTTTCAGCTTTAATACATGTGTTGCTTAGTAAACCGTTAGTTCTTACTAATAGGAACACAACGCTACTTATCTGTATAGTGATATGTAGTTTTGTTGTATAGGTATTTGTCTACCAAAATAACTTTATTCTATCTTATTGTAAGCAGTTAGTTAAAATTAGGACTGATGGATACCAAACCAATGGTCATAATGAGAAATAGCATAGTATAAGGCACTATGCATTGTGGCAGGCTACAATACTAGTTTTGTAAAAAACTTTTTACACTTCTCTTTAGACTCAAGATTGGAATAAGAAGGAAACGCATACAAAGAAGTTAGGATTTATAGATTTTTCGGCTTTTAATTAAATTGAAGACTACGGTAAGTTGGAACATATTAAGCCTCTCTGATACAATTTGGTCAAGAAATCTCCTCACAAAATAGGTACCCATAAAAATGCAACACTTATCATTTTATAGTATACTTACCCGTATAATTTACCAGAAGATGGCACCAAATTAAAATCCAGCCAACTCGTAAATTATTAAAAACTATACAGAGGTATACTGCAGCTGAAATTAATAAAGAGCATATCAAACAATAGAACTTATACCTTACAGCCAATTAACCGGGTATGCCTCATCCAGATATTAGTTCATTCAATGACAGAGAGCCAACACAAATAGGATTATTCGCCCCTATCATAAAGGGAAAATGCTTCCACCACATACATAGTTATTTAGACCTACATACATATACATACACTAGCTTCTTGCAGCACGGTTTCACCCACGTTAAATTATATCTTTGGTTACTGCTCTGCTCCCGTCGCTAGTAGCGTAATGTTACATATCCTATAACCTTGCTTAAGAACTGTGCTATCAAACGCAGGAGTTATTCAAATCTGACTGGTAGTTCTAGAGATTAGCTCATTCGAACAAACAAACAAACAAACAAACTCTTCAGCTTTATATATTAGTATAGATATAAGATCCGATCTTTCAAATCTCAAATTTATATGTATGTGCCTAGGTTCCAAAGTAAGTTTTCGACGCTGATTCCAATGAAGTACAAATAACTTCGAAGAAATACTTGCTATATTTCCGTTATCACAATATTGATTTATTGGCACCAAGAATATGTTTTAAAGATGTATATGGTGTGTGCTAACAAATAAATTTTCTTTCTAGTTTGGTGGTTTTTTGAAGGATAAATAAAAAAAACAAAATTATCGATGTAGCTGGCAGTATATGTATGACCTCTTAAGCAAACAATAGGTACCTAGTTTTAAGACTACGTCTGAGTAAACGTATTTATAGAAAGCTATTTCCCAGATAGGTTGAGACTGACTGAGATTCCATTGAAAGCAGCTCCAATAATTTGATAAACCATTGCAAAATAGAATATAGCATTTCCTTTAAAATAAAACGTCTACGTATTATTACTATTATTATAAAACGTGTACACCAATAAGCAAGCCTGACACTAGTTCTGTTTTAATTTATAGAAATTGTTGGCTTTAGAAATATACAATCAACGAACACAAATATTGCACTATTAAGGATTTAAACAAAATTTTGTTACATGTGGAAATCGCACTCGCACTCTCTTATACAACATTCACACGTAATTACCGCGGTACTGCGGTTACAACATGTTTTTATATCTAACAGAAAAAAAACATTTCCCCCATAGTTAGACTATATAAATGCCAAAGCTGACTCATATACAGAAAGGGTCGACTAAAAGTAGCAACACGAAGACCTCTTATCAGTGATACGGTTGGCTAACAACCACTATTAATACCCGAACATGTCAGTAACAAACTGCGGACATTTCATAACTGGATTATTACGCTAGTTCACTTTACCCGCACATCTAATCTTTGCAGCCATAAAGAATTTAAAATACCTACATAAGATAATTTTTCAACGCTAGTCTTCAGATTTGTCTTACTCGAGATGAAAAATGAGGGATTATGTGAATTTTATATTTCCTGGTAACCAACTATTCTGGTATTACAAGCTTTAATAAACACGTGCATTTACTTCATATTAAATGCTTTGAAAACCTATCTCGTATTTATTTACAATCACGGACCACTTTATGCTAATCAGTCACTGTACTGTTGTTATTCATAACGATTCACTTAGTATAAAATACTGAGTTAATCGTTATTATACGTTATTATATTTATATTTTCTATGTGAGCAGAAAATTGAAGCTGCAGAGGACAGTAATAAAAATATAACTAAACAATGACTTCACTCTACCTAATGATAATTAGTTAGTCTATGAGTGTTCATTTCTGCAGGTGTTGTTCTGAACAAGAATAGAGTAAGGATAAAATCTATTCAAATAAATAGATATTTTGAATACTGACAGTGGTGTAGGCGATAGAAGCCTGCCTCTTTCATCGTGGAAAAGAAAACAAAGAGCTCTCACAAGAAAAGCTAGAGCTGATAATTACTTCTATTAATTTTTATAAACAATGGGTAATTCGGTATCAAACTGTACAATTAATTAAACTTAGATTAGCAATGAGTTCATGCGCTTATAAATGTTAATATTGGGATAATAGGATCAATTGGTAGCCAATTTAGGGAGTTAATTTAGAATTATAACCAGTCGGTCGCATAGTTTAGAACATTCATAAACTAGTTTATTATTAGCTGAGGCATTGTTTATATGAACTTGTGTAGCTAACTAAATGCTATCTATAATATAGATAGGTTTATAGATTCATACTTCATACACTTTACTTAAATATTTACGCTGAACTGAATAGTTGAAGACGAAATTTCATGTGTTTGTTATCTAGCTTTAAAAAGACGTGATAGGTTAGTGTGTCAGACTGTGGGACTGTGGGCTACTTTATTTTAAAACATGTCCTGTTGGAATGTCTAAGCCATGTTATTGTACTTTCTTGGTCAAAGTCATTTCTGCTTTTTCGAGCTCATTCTCTAAAGTTGATATTCTGATAATAATATTTTCTTCGCAAAATATTATATAGGTATTATACAAATAGGTGTTACCAGTGTTTAAAAGTTATTTAGGTACCTATTTTTCTAATAGATTCAATTCTATGAAAGCAAACTTTATGAAAAGACTGAACTAGGAATAACAAATATAACAAAAAAATCTTAAGGTTTAAGATTACTATTATTAAGAACAAAAAAATATATAAGTTAAATATACAAATGATCAAAATTCTGCCTCCAATACAAATAATGCACGCTTGACTAATCATAATATCTCTATGGCAATATATCAAGATGGTCAATTTTCTCAGCGACACTTGTTTACGGCTTAGTGGGTAATCACGTAATAGTGTGTGGGTAGATAAAACTTATCTGGAAAATGTATAACATAGAAAATAACAGTTGCCTACTGCCTAGTTTGCGACTCACAAAAGAGTTTCTGTCGACTTTAAAATAAAGTTCAGAAATATAAGAATGAAAATGTCTATGCTCCTACAGATGTCATGATATGACGACCATTATTGTGAAGATTTAATGCAGTAAATTTTTTGATAAATGAATTTGCAATACTGACCCGAAGTAAACTGCATTCACATAGCAATAGTACCGTCCTCTACTAAGTTTAACTGACTGCCGAAATGTGGATGTTAAAACCCTGGTCATACCCTGAGGGATAATAGGCGTAATGCGATCTAATCTATGCGTTCATAATTATCACAAGAAAAATACCCGGCTGTTATGAAAACAAGGATTGCTGTATTTGGCCAATTACATTAGAAATGTTCTCACTATTTCTGTCAAAGTCACGTGATTATACGAACACTCAGCCGTTGCCATTAATTATATTACGCCTATGTTCTGCAATAGACATTTATGGTTGATTTGATTAATTGGCTTTTAATCTATTCGTACGATTACAGCATGCATAATCTTATGTCTATTAGTATGATTGCGTGCGTAAGATTATATGTTATTATGTGAATTAATTTCGACTGTACGTGCGTCCGGTAGGTGGCAGCGTGGTGGACCGACGACCAGATAAGGCTGGCGAGCAACTGATGGATGAGGGCGGCTCGTGACCAGCCAAGTTGGAGAAAATTGGGGGAGGTTTTATGACCAGCAGTGGACATCTTTCGACTGATATAATGATATATGGGTCTGAAAGCCTTACCGCTAACGTTGTATTCCAATGTCATTAGTTGACTTCGATTCTCACCTGACATAATTATTTGTGTAATTCACAAATAAATGTATTGTGACTTAATTAATCCATGAACTAATCTAACAAAAGGCGAAATAATACTGGGAATATTCAAATGGAATATTTATTATATGTTATTCAAGACGGGTAATATCTAGTAAAAACGAGGTTATTACACACATCTACCAACCCCTTTGGTAAAAAAAGGCGTGAAGGCATGTAAACACACGAGTAAAACGATGTACGATATGTCTGTAATGGCTTTATCAAGATAGAATAATAGCAGCAATATCACTTATGTCTCAGTCAATGTGAAACTTAGCCATAATTTAGGCAATAAAATGAGTTACAACCTTCTAAGCTCTCCTGCCTTTTCAGTGTTGACTAAAAACAAACCGGTTATATAATTATAAAATGCATGTGTCATATGGAAATAGTTGGTTGCCGCGTTTGTTGAATGGTTAAGCAAGGACTTAGTAAAAACTTACAGTAAATTTGCCTACGAATAGTGGGACGACAATTATGAATGGGTGAGCAGCTGTTAGGATCAAAGTTATATTTTTGATGTGCCTTTATATGAATTGCGTAACTAGGAGTCGTTTTCTTTCTTTTTCAAATGCCTTATTATCCCTGTGAAGTTAACTGCTACACAAGTCATAAATACATAAAAACAATTCAGTAGAACTTAGAAGTATTATCTGTGGATAATAGACCTGTACTAATATAGTATTTCTGCAGTAATGAACATTAGTCTGTGAATATTAAGTCAAAGTGGTATCAAAGTCGATGTGGCTAGATACTGTCACTGCGAACTGTCCTCCCTCCTTCCCTCTAGATCCGGACCTGAATTCCTTATTAAATATCTTAGTATCTGCATCTTTATTATTTACTCGCATATCACGGTAAGATTTTATTTATTTATTATAATATACTTTATTGTACACCATTAACATTTCCTTAAAAACTAATAGTACAGTAATAGTAGGTACAATCAGCGGCTTTATTGCTAAAAGCGATTTCTGCCAGACTTTTTATAGAGATATACATATACATATATTATATATATATATATATATATCAAACCATGCCTGTATTAAAAAAGCTAAAGTGAGTTTTTGCAAGCACTAGCAATGTATTTTCTTTGTACAGCTCCTCAGAATTTAGTTTTTCAGCAGCTTTTTTATAAACATGTAACCTTGTTTACAGCCACAGTTAGGTCGAAAACAGTAAAAATAGATGCGAGAAGTTTATGACAGTTTTGGAGTTGTAGTAGCTAAAATTTTAGCTTTATATGCTAAAGTTAGAATTTCAGCTACACAGACATCGGTTATACTCTTCGCAATTACGAAAAAAGCTGTGCTATTAAGTCGAGAATAGCGTAAATCTTTATTAAATGTAAAAAGTAGAACTACAACCACTTATTATTGAAAATGTTACCTCGTAGTCACACTTATTCACTATGTATGGCAAATGGCAACAGTAAAGTGTTCGAACGTTTCGAAAAATTATTTATTGCAATGTTGCGTCGGACGCTCCGAATAATGTTGTGGAATACGGTACAACATTTTTTAAAACAATGCGTTTTGTTTGGGGTTTCTCTGTATTTTTATTGACAATAACGGCGAAAAATATTATCTAAAAGTATTAATTTTATGTATAGAGTTACCTACTGCGTTTTCCTATGTATATGCGTATGCATATGGTAATATCAAAATATCAAATATCTACAATACAACAAAAAAACTACACTACAAGGCAACAAGAGCATAATTAAATAATTCGGCATTCATTGTTTAGAAGCTGAATTATATCATCAACTCTTGTTTTCGCGTATATTAAGAAAACAAGGCCACAATTATTTTTAACTTACATCGAGCACAGTTGAGCCCCGAGCTACATCGAACATTTTCTAAACAAAACCTAATATTACTTTATCTAAAAAAATCAAAAATTTTGATGTTTTAGGTAACATTATTATATTAATTTAATGTTTTTACAAATTCATTACTTAACTTTAATTTCACTCAATTTATTTTAGACACAATAAGTTATCTTAAAAATTTTGTTCACTGGTAGTGTATTAAAAGAAATAGGTCAAAATATGAACATTGCTGTGAAAGGTACATATCATAAGTACTATTGTTATCTTCAAAATGTTTCAACGTGTTTGTAAACAGTCAACTTGAAGATTAATTAGACAAATAAATAAACAAGACGTAATGCTACTCCGAGAAGGATGACGGCCTTTCAGCGCACGTTTCCTATCAAAACAAATAACTCATGTTTTGGAAAGCCCACTTACCTCTAATGCCCTATCTACAATAAGCCGTTCCAAGGTGACTCAAAAGGTCTGTTGATCAACCTAATAAATGTTTTATTAGCCGCCAATTCTATACAGATTTTGTTAAAAGCAAGCCACTTTAATCCACTTAAGCATAAATTTACGATGGTCCACTGGGAATAGTCGCTAAGCATGTAGTTTCTTTGGAGCACAGACAACGACGCAAATACACCTGATTGCTCCTTGTACACGACAAGGTTTTATACGAATACGTCGCGTTTATATCACATACAAAATGAAAATGACTTCTATAATTGGTTTCTTTATTGTGTTAATAATATGCTACAGCTCAAATCGAATACAAACTGAACAAAAAAATTACCTAAAAAGAGTTCATAAAATATGGAATTGTAAAGGTAGAATAATCCGAATGGAGTTAGAGAGAAAAAAGCGATCGGCAAATAGGACGGAGGCAGAAACTGCATATAGAATAGCAAGCTCGGAATCAAGGAACCTTACCAATTCAGCTAACACTTCGTCTATGAACAAGCACGCTTTATTGGTTGAAAACTTCAAGCAATTTTGGCCTGTATCTGAATGGAGAGAAACCGGGTTTTTCTCTGACGATTACTTGGATTTGATCAACGAACACTGGTTGCAATATTCACCTCCTAGTGCAACGTTACAGAAGAGCTTGGGTGGTTTCTACGTGCTGTTTACTGCGGTTGGTTGCTGGGGGAACATCCTCGTGTTAGTAATGTACATTAGGTAAGAAAATTATATCACTTAGTTATTTAAGTTCATAAATACGAAAGATTCGTCACGCAATGTTAATTTCCACATAATCTGTGTCTATAAATTAATATGATGACTTGATGAAAAAAATGCAAATAAAATACTCAATATTAATTAATATTTAATTTTTGGGCATATTAATATAATGCAAGGTTTTATCGATGGTGATCTTTCTTTTTATATCGGTAAATATTTTCTTAAGCTTGGTTCGCTATTTGCATTCGAAATAATATATAGGGTGCTACTTCAAAATAATGCTTAATGCTGTGCAATGATCTAATATTTAATCTGCTGTCTCCAATAAAATAATCTTCATTTCACATTCCTGTCTAGATACCTTATTTGGAGTCTGTGTTTTTTGAGTATGTGTTGTTATTCATACTTCTTTATTATTATCTCTGTAACTAACTCCGATCAAAACCTTAACTTCGTTACTGTTTTATAATTCTTATTACACATTCTAAGTAAACCATGAGTCCTTAAAGTAAATTCCGTTCATAGTCACACTGAAGAAACTCTTCTAACAACTTTTCTTAACTCTCTATGATAATAGTATACACCAATTATAAATATTGTAAATGTTATATAATCAGGTATATTAAACAAAATGGAAAATTATTTAATACCTAATAGATTCCCTAATTGGTTCCATCTAAGAAACTTAGTTGCTTTTTGTTAAGTAGGTTTACACATTAATTAATAACCCCTACGCACCAACTTACGAGAACTAAATTGTGCAAACTGTCTTATATTTACACATGCGAAATGAGTAGAATTTACCAACTTCGTATTTATGTTATATCAAAGGTCTACTATCGATTTGTATACATAGGTAGTACGCGTACAAACTAATATTACCTATAAGGATTAGAAACCGTACTTTGCGAGAATGTAGACATGTCGAAGTTCTGGCCAAAACTACAGAAGTTCTTTTCAATTGGCCATAAGAATAAGATTGCGTTAGCTTGATAATCCTGTGCCTAATCTACATCGTATCGACGTCAGCTATATAGACTTTACCGAGGAGCAACTTTAATTATTCATAGGTGTGACCGGATTTTTCTCATATACAGAGTGTATACGACGGTTTGACATTAAATGAAAAGGCAGGTGTTACTAGCCCATATAATGATTTCTAATTAATCACAAAAGTAATTTGACGAAAAACAAAAATTTGAAATTTTCTAACAAAATAAATAATATTTTAATAGTAACGAAGTAATACACCATTTTATTATGACAAGTTCACTGAACTGTAATGAACGGCAACGTTTATTCTTCGACGTGGATTATGACTTAAGTCAGTGACCGTTTGACGTACTTAAATAGTGTTAATTTAGAATTAAAGAAATTAAAAAATTTGTCCTGTGTCTAAACTATTGAAGATATTTAGTAGATTTTTTTTTGTCTCGCTTTATAATGTCACATACTATACGTAATTGCATTTAATGTCATACCGTCGTATACAATCTTTATAATAAACTTGACTGAAAAATATTATGTGTGGTTTACTATTGAAAGTAAAATAAGTGTGGTTGACTATTGAACTTTAACGTTATACTATTTACTTTACAACATGATAATTATTTTCCTGAAATCTCACGTATATAAATTTCACTTTTTAGTCATGAGATTATCATGAAATTTCTATGACAAGCATTTTACATCCCGGGATGCACGATTCTGGAATTTTCTTTTTCTATATATAAAATTATCTAAGAATGAAATACATACCAAATTTTATACGATTTTGCTATTAAAAGAACTTAACCCAGAAATCCCGATATGATAGTGTATCGAACTACCACAATTCAAACTTTTACAGTAGTCCAAGATAAATTGAGCGAGTGTCAGCTGTAGCTGTAAAGTAACAGGACTGAATTCAAAAAGAGTTTCAAATTTATAAGGCATTCTTCTGTGTCTCAAAGCCTACTAACTTCTTAAGGAAGAAACGCAAAATTCTCGCTTAATAAGTCCTTGGCCTGCGGCGAAACTCGTTTGAAGTTATTAAAACTTTACTTGCTCTCATGTAAGCATTTAGGTAAGAAACGTGATACTTCAACTTACAGATTTATGTAGTTAAAAATAACAGGTCAAGTTGGGCGTAATAATGTTGACGAAGCAAACAAAATATAATACATTTTGTTAAAGCGTTAAAATTTTTGTTCTGAATTAATTACTTTAAAGTTGAATTATATCAAGTGGTTATTCTTTATGTTAGTGGTACCTAAATATTTAAAAAATAAATATGCTACGTTCTTGCCAAAATTAAGGCTTTAATTATTGTAAGATATAACTTGATGAATATAACCACCGATTGTCACATTTTTTACATTAAAATATTATCTATAATAATAACAAATAATAGTACAACCTAGCTCAGACAATAGTTTATTCGGACGTTTTCAAATCTGACCCTTAGTTATAGCTATTTACGACATTTACTTTGTGGCTTAATAACATCGTTTTAAGAAAACATAAAAATATTAATAGAATACATTATCGCCGTGCCAATTTGACAGTGTCGTATAGTTATTTAAAGCTGCACCTCCAGCGTCGATCTATTTTTTGTACAGTTCCCGCCAAACTGTTTCACTAAGAAAGTTTGGAGAGAGGTAAACATTAATACAGTATCCTTGCCGAGCCGTTGCGTCTCTCCGTAACGCTCTCGGAGTAACATTTTGTCTCGGTAACCATCGTGAACGGTTGTGCTTATGTAATAATTACTTTTAAAACTACAATAATGCGTGTCAACACAAATGATATATTGAATGTAGTCATAGTCATATTAATCTCACTTTCTAATATAGTTTATTCTAACACTGGTAATACTACGACACAAACAGTAAATTACAATCGTTTAAATCAAGTGACTAGTGCGAAATATAATTGTGAAAACAGTTTTACTACAACAACAGTGAGTTTAAAACCATTGAAGTGTCATAATGATTTCTTGCGACGCCGTTTAGATAATTTAAAACAGTGGAAAAAACGAAGAAGGGCCGCGGATAACATCAAAGAGGAAATGAAGGATGGGAATAGTAGATCCAAAATAATTGACGGAAATGGTCAGTTGCAATCATATCAAACTAGTTTTAACAGTGGAACAGAAAGTTCGCCTATAATTGCTAAGTTTACTAAACGTTGGCCGGTGCAGAGTTGGCGTCAACTTGGTTTGTTTACGAATGAATATCTGCTGAGTATCAATAGTCACTGGCTTCAGTTTCCTCCACCTGACCCTCGCATACAATACATGTTGGGCACTACGTACATATTGTTGGGCAGTATTGGATGTTTCGGCAATATTCTGGTACTACTCATGTACTTCAGGTTAGTATGTTTTGATCGGATATAAAGTGTTTTGTCAGTAAACATATATACGTATTAAAAGTAGTGTTACCCAACGAGCGATTAAACTATTAAATAAGTAGGGACTTGGTCTGAAAATGTATTAAATATGTCAATTAATTGAGTTTATCAGTCAGAAATGTTTAAAATTAATAAAATCGGTTCGGTTCGGTTTTTATTGCCGACAGTGGCAGACGAACAAACAGCCCACGTGATGGTAAGTGGTAACTGTCGCTCATGTACGACTCAGAGTCCCTAGCATAGCTCCTGCGATGTCAGGTACTCTGCGAAGCCGCTGCCTACCGCGAAGGGAGGGTAGGTGAAAGGATTGAGGGAGGTGAGGGAAAAGGAATGGAGGAAAATTGGGCCTCCGACACTCACTCACCGAACGAAACGCAATAGTACGGATACTATTACTCTTATGTCGATCTTCTATGAGAGGGTAGTACTTCCTAGGTCGATCCGGCCCATTCATACTAAAACCAGTGTGGATTTACTACCGTAGATTTTACTACGCTATAAACTGCTTACCAAATTTCAACTGCATAGATAAATTAATTTTCAAGATTTTGTGATTAGTCACTGAACGAAAGGTCACTCTTTAGTTCACTGACTACCTATCTAATTTAATATAATGATCATATTTTCTTTAAAATTTATAATTTATTATTAGCTGTTGCCCGCAGCTCCACTCGATTGAATGACGGTTATTGCATTGAATTTAATCTACGCTAAATACAAAGTTTTATGATTTTATCTTCTATAATGATGATTTTTAATGCAAACTTTCATCCACTATTTTCTTTTTCATTTAATTATCCAAATCTTATAATGTTGTGCTTTGCCACTAACAAAAACCTCAAGGATTTGTCTGTTACTGGGCGAGTCGAATACATTTCAACCCTTTCAAGCCATTTGTTCGCAATAAAAGATGTATATGTATATACAGATAGCCTATGTTGTTTTCCAAGGTCTAGTCTGCCTCTATACCAAATTCTATCAATATCGGTTCAGTGGTTTAAGCGTGAAAGCGTAACAGACAGACAGACAGAGTTACTTTCGCATTTATAATACTACGTATGTATTGATGGTATAAATAATACCACCATAAATAGAACCGCTATAAATAATACTGAACTCTGCTAGTCACTTAGATTAATATAAATTAGTCTCTCTATATTTTTAAGTACTGAATATTATTAATTATGAATTAATAATATAATTTATAAAAAACAGTTTTTGCATTACAAAGCAATCTTTATGCCACGACATTATTTGCGTTACATCCCTATACCTATAGGTATTCTTGAATCAAACATTAGTGGGTCATATAAAATATTTTGCTCGGGAAGGAATCAAGCCGACGATTCTCCGTTTAGCGGTAATTCGTTGTGAGATGACATTGACCGTTAGACCACAATATTATTTATTCTTTATAAGTTGATTAGTTATTAGAATTAAATCACAGAATGTGTAAATAATAGTGTCCATATAGATCAAACTGCTGTAATAAAATACGTATTCGAGAGGTAACAAAGTAATATTAACATAATCTGAGTTTTACGGTTACGATTCTATCTTTTGTTTCTCACGAGTTGTATCTATACTTATGTTAGATAAATAATCAGAATCTCTGAGCCCTAACACACTTCTATCAAGACCTTATTAACTCTGACAGGTGAATGGTACCTACCTACTAGTGTTACTAGTAAAAATGGATATATAAATAAACTTGTAAGAACATAGATTACTTAGCTATTTTTATTAGTATTAGTTATACGAATATAAAATTCGAATATGATTTATTAGTATTATTTTTAACTAGCTTTGTTCGTATAAATTATAGCTTAGCAACGGGTCAGTATCAGTAGATCTGCAACTCCATAATGACATTTTGTAAAAGTTGTACATATTAAGTTTTACTCAGTAGGTACAACTTTTACAAAATCAAACCTATAAGGTACTGTTATTTATTCTTTGCCTATATTTTATTAAGAAAGTCAGTCGACCGTATCATGGCGATAGAAAAATGATCAAACTGGACGTCAACAGCGCCGTCCTGTGATAACATTGTCGCTACTACTATCGTCAAACTGCGCACCAAGCACCTAATAAATAGAAAATTTCAGGCATTAAATTTTTTAATTCACAATTTTTATGAACATGCGCTTTTTACATGTGTAGGTATATTGCATACCCTACATAAATAATTTATTTTTGTTAAAACTTAACATTTTGTACTTACTTCCAAATTAATCATCAGTGTATGTCAAACTCATCAGTCATTATGCAGCTGTAACACAAGTAATCGTAACGCACCTAATTATAAAAAAATGGCAGCTATAATTAAATTATGTACCAACAAATTAGCTACCTATATTTTAATTAGCTAAGCATAGTAGCATTGTATGTCATGTCTTTAATACCTACAAATAAAACCGCATAGGTAACTTCACACTTATCTCCTAAAGTCTGAATAAGCAGAGATTATAGACATTCATTTGCTATACCTTTTTCGCTTCTTCAACAATCCTTAATCTCTTTATACACGCTTGTCGATGTTCGGTGCTTCTAGTTTGGCTTTTCGCCAATACATCATCTATCTATCGATGTATGTCCCTCTAGAGCCTGCTCTTTTACTATGATCTTTTGCATATAGTGTTTAAAAATCCATTATAACATTTTAACTTAAGCTATACATAGTAGCAACCGTCGTAGTTGTGTGTAGACTGTTGTAGGTTAGGTATGTATTAATAATTCTATAATAGATAACCATCTTACGCTCGTCTTAGCATTATAATAAAAAATGTCATTGGGTATTAGGTACATTTTTGTACGAGTAGGTACTCTATTACATTCCATATAATTCATGAGAAGGAAAATATAAAAATAGTTTTGTATATAAGCTTTCTATAAGCCAAGGAATACGTATTATTATTTCTATGAAGCATAAATAAATAAAGCTTTGTAGACGCAAATATTTCCATTTTGCAAGTGCTTTAACGGTTAATGTAGTTGCTAGTAGGTAATAAATAGTAGAAATCGAATCAATGAACTAATAGCTTTTACTTCTAAAATCTAATACAGAAACGGGTTAAACATAAAAGTTGTTAATTTGAGTCAACCCTTAGAAATAATTTAATCAAATTGTGTTAACCCATTTGACATAAAATACTTACAAATATTGCGAAGAATTTTGGTTTATTCAATGTTGCTTTGTCAAAGTTGGTCCCTAAAATTAAAATACAGTCGTCGTCTTCTTTAGAGAAAATATTAAAATGTGCCTACGGAAGAAGATATTACGTATCTATAGATACCTACCTATATACTTAAAGTAACAATTGTGTACCTGCGAATAATAGGTCCCGTTGCTTTGTCACGCTAAATTGTTATATCTCAGTACCTACCATTTTCCTTCATTTTTCGTGCCGGCAAACACAAATGGTGATTTATATGTATTTCATCTTTTATTTTGTATCTCAAGTACGAGACTTTTTACATCTTATAAGCAGCGAATATAAAAACTGAGGTATATAATGTTTACAGCTCCCTTTTATGTAGATATACCTATATGTTGAGAAAATTAAATATGGTTGATGAATATTGTGTCTCCAAAGATAGATTGTTAATGACTTAAGTACCTATTTTAATAATGCTCGCTTTAATTATATAGAATACAAATTACAACAATATTGATCTCTTAGAGCAATTAACATAATCTAGTATTTGTTTATTATACTTATATACATACTACATAGCCTCCCTCAAAGCCAAGATTTTGCCATAGCCACGACTTAGGTACACGCAAATTAGTCAATACAGAAAGGTGATCTAAACTAATTTATTATAATGAGTTTGTTTGTTTGCAACCATTTAACTAAAATCTACGATACCGATTTAAAAAATTCTTTCACCTTTACAGTGAGTAAAATATGTTTTATTGTATCCCTCGGCAACCAGACCTATTTTTAGGATAAAAAGTAGCCTATGTACGTCTCCGGCACCAAATCTATCTAGATACCAATTTTCATTCAAAACGGTTCATCCGTTTAGGCGCTGAGTGGTAACAAACACACACACAAACCTTCGCACTTATAATATTAATCATTGCTAGGGGGCGCCATAGCGAACTCAACGGTAACACACTATAAACAATCTAATATACTTAAATAGAAACTTGCATATACATATAGGTAAGTATACCGAAAAATATCCGGGATTAAGCGGGCAGTATTTTCCCGGGTCGATCCCTAACGACATAATCTTATAATGGACTATAAAACCGAGAAGTGATAAAACCGACATCTCCTACTGATATTTGTGTAAAACAATGACCGATAATGAGGAGATCATTAACACGTTCAATTAATGCTACACCAGGGTCTCAGAAATAATACGCATAATCTGATAACAATTTTTTTTTTAATGCTTAAGGTACTGTACCAGTAATGGATCAGGAATCAGTGATGGACACATCTTGTAGAATACGAGTAGGAATGAATTTTGATATGTTAGCAATATTTGATAATATGCATCGAGCTATCAATGTTAGACGATTTTTTTTTTAATTCAATGTTTGAATTAAATTTGGCGGGAGGCGTGGTATTGAAAATTATATTCGCGGCTGTTACTATACATTATTACGATAATTATTAGTGAGGTAAGTAGAAGTTCGCCTTTTAATTTATTATAATTTTTTTTTCAAACCAGAATGTTTTTTAGTGCTTCAGTTGGGTTCATCCAATTAAAATTAAAACACATCGACATAAACAACACAGTGTGTTTTCATCATATCTGTCCATCACTAGTGCAAAAAAATACTTTTATTCGATTTATTGGGTTACTAATTTAATTTATTTGACATTTCATTTCCTGATATGGTGTTGACATTATTCTTGCTTGACATTTTAATTATTATCTACATATATTTTCTATCATTATTATTGTTTTTAAGTAAGTATCATGATTCCAAAAATAATTATGATTAAGGAAATATTCATACGCCTCCTCTGGTAGATTTTGGTGATACTATATAAAAATAACAATTTGTAACACAATGTAATACCCAAAATGTAGTGAATAAATAAATGAATGATTGATTGATTGATTGATTGATTGAAATAAAATTTTTATTTCCTACATTTATTTATGTCCTACATTAAATACAGCAGAAACGTAAAAAAAAATACATTATCTATCTTCAATTTTCATAAGTATTGTATTGAAACAATCACTAATACTAATGAAATTGCAAAAATACTACAAATTTGCTTAAAGTGTCCATTGCTGGTGCCTTTTCTGCACAACTTTTTAAAATTAAATCATACATTAATACATTTTCACTTAATATGACTACTGTTGTTTGTTATTTTTGTCACTTTATTGCAATTATCAGGATGGAATACAGTTAACTTGGAGTTCGAGTAGAAAAGAATAGATTAAATACAACCATCATACTATCATTGTCAAATGACAATGACATAACTAGTTGCCAAAGTACCAAACTAATTTATATCTCAAACTAACAATTGGTACATATTAGACGTGAATATAATCACGTACGTGCTAATATTTAAGGTAGTATTCACGTAATGCACTGCAAATGTGTGTTTGTTTACAAACAGCTCGCAATAGCAAAATACGATACATTTTTGCAGCGACTGCATCATGCAATTACGTATGAACTACGAGTACATGTGAAAGCACAGCCTGCATATAAACATGAATGCAGCGATGTTATGGTCTAAAAAGTGTTGAACTAACTGAACTAGTTCATACAAAGATCGCACAAATTTTTGTTTAAAAGAACGTGGAGGAGGACTCAACAGTTGCAGTTATTGTACGGAATCCATGCCACGCATTCAAACAGCCAGATGTGTAAACACCCTAATATCACGATAATATTAATTAAAATCAGAACCGCGAGACTCATACCAATAATTAAATCACTGAAAACTTTTTGATAAAGTCCGCTGGGGTGTAGTCGTATACCTAAATATTATAAATTAAGAGCCCAGAATGTCTTTAGCTTAAATTTAAACATTTGTGTACAAAGACACTTAATTTTCTGAAGGTATTTTAATGACGGCCTTGAGTTGAGGTTTCCGGTGTAAAATACGGAACCATCCTATCTCTTCCCTTGGGTGTAGTAAATACAACTAAGTTAATGCCAGATAACAGGCAGAGGGGCAGCAACGTTACTTGCGTACTAAGTAGCTATCACCTTACCGCGGCAACCAATCTGTGTATACCCCTTTCCGGTGTCTAGTATCAGACATTTTCAGGCTGATAGAGATTTTTTATGTAACCACGCGTATCACGGTATCACTGCCTTGAACGAAAGCGTTGCAAGAACGGTCAATATACACAGTAAAACATACTCAGCGTTTGTTTATAATCATCACCTTTTAGATGTTCTTATTTGGCCATATAATATTTAGAACACTCACTAAAGCTAAGTACTAAAGCTTACTCAGATAGTTTCAAGATTTATAAAATTGATTAAATAATAGGTTCTCTAAACCAAGATCTGATAAAAGAAATGATATAATTACCTATAATATGAGACTTTTGAAACTTAAATTTAACCTCGCCATAAACAAAATAATTTAAACTATGGATTATTATTGCCTAGAAAAACATGATCTATTGGTGTGGTAATCAATTGGATAAAACATTGACTTAGATCGTTTTTCAATTCAACCACAAGTGGTTTCTTATGAGTAGAAATAGATATTACATTACTCGCAAGAAAATGAATGAATATTACTATTTTGCTAGTGTACAGGTAGTGTAAAGGTTAATTTTTTTACAGATATTTGTTTATGCTCAATGTACGTAATAAGTAACTTAGTATGCAAAGGATGTCTTCAGGTTTATAGATATAATCCTACAGACTACCCTATTATACCATTGACAGTAATTTATTTGCATGCTTTGATTTAAAGATTGTCCCAAGGTAGGGAAAACCAATTTTAGTAGGTATTCCCTATAGTCACAGGTACCGCTAAATTTAGCTATAAATCAAATAGGTACAGTTTTTGTTTATACACTGTTATTGCATGAATCATAAAACCATATTCTTTGATGTAGAAAGAGCACGCCAAGTCCCGCCTACAGCTGAAGGTAAGGCGTACCATGTATTCTATATTATTGTTGCGACGATTACCTATGCTAGAACGTTCGCAAGTACTTACCTACTCGTATACGACGAATACCTAAGCTCTAGAACGTTCGCAAGTACCTACCTACTCGTGTACGACAAATACCTACGCTAGAACGTTTGCATGTACCTACCTACACGTATAACAATAGATCATCGGCGGTAGGCATACCTACGCGTCGCAGCTAAGTACCTACACTCATTGTTCTGTTTTCGAGAATTGTCGGCATCTTTGTGGTAATAGCGGGAAGGTTCTAGAAATCTATTGAATGACTATAAAAAGGATTCGAACGTCGGCACTTCGTTCAGTTGTGAATACAGCGATCTCGAGCGAACATCTAAGTAATACGGAAGTTTACGAAGAGCGATATACGAAGCGTGATAGTGCAGTATAAGTGTTTATTGCTTTATTTAGTTACTGTTAGTATACTGTGTGAGTCTTGAATAAACGCATCATCGCGTAACTGGCATTTTGCATCGAACCCCATCCTGACACGTAACAATTGGTGACAGAAGTGAGAATGCCAGTCACACCACGCGACGAGGGAGTACGCACTCGACGACAGGCGGCGGTAGACGAAACTCGTGAACCATCGATTATGGCCGATACTGAAGAGTCTAGCGCAGCAGTAGTTAGTGATCCCGGCACTTCTGCGGCGTCGACGGGTATGGGCTCTGGCTTCGACATGTCGTCCCTTTTAGCCGTTATACAGGAGGGCCAACGCCAAGCTGAAGAGCGCCAACGCCAAGCTGAAGAGCGCCAACGCCAAGCTGAAGAGCGCCAACGCCAAGCTGAAGAACGGCAACGTCAAGTCATGGAGGAGTTGAAGGAAGGTCAACGCCAAGCTGAAGAGCGCCTACGCCAAGCTCTTCTAGACCTTAAGGAAGGTCAACTGCAAGCCGAAGACAGACAACGCCAGGCTATCCGAGAGGACCTTCGAGAAATGATGGACTCTAAGTTGGAAGGGTTCAGCACCGTCATCAGTACTCTTCAAGAAGACGTTGAAGTGGTAAAAAAACGCACCAGCAAACATGATGAAATACTCGAAGATGTCCAGACCACCATGAACCATCATGACAAGATGATTAAAGAGCTCCAGAACACCAAGGTCCTTTATTCAAGTACTACGCCCGTGGCCGCGGCAGTCACTTCCGGAGGTCCCAAGTTTAAACTTCCCTCCTTTGACGGCTCGTCTTCCTGGACGGCCTTTCGACACCAGTTCGAAGTAGTTGCCAAAGGAAATGGGTGGGAAGATGATCACGCACTGACGGCGCTTACTTTGGCACTTAGAGGGGATGCACTGCTGATCCTAGAGAACTTACCTGCTGACCGACGAAACTTAGACGCACTCCTGAAGGCATTGGAAGCTCGATTTGGCGATAAGCACCTGGAGCATGTTTATCGAGCTCAGCTGAAGGATCGAACTCAGAAGGCGAGTGAGGGACTTCAACAATGGGCTGCCGAAATTGAACGCCTGGTACGACGAGCCTATACCTCCAGTACATCATCTGTGGACCACATAGTTGTGCAAGCTTTCGTGGACGGCATAAGAGAGTTTGAGGTCAGAACAACTGTTCGGTTGGCACACCATACATCTTTAGAAGCGGCCTTAGCACCTTGAGGTGGAAGCTGTGCGAAACGACTACAAGTCGCATAAAGTACGGGAAGTTGTTGCAGCTGCTAGACCACGAGGTGAGCCTATGTGCTACGGATGCGGCAAGCGGGGCCATATCCGAATCAACTGTCCAGACCAGAGAAGAAGTAGAATGGTGTCAGCTACTACTCAGGTTGATGCTAGTCAAGATCCGTTACGTCAAGCCCCCACAGTGCAAGTATCACAGGCATGTGACGGTAATAGCCTGGTAACACCTGGAGAAATCAATAGTAAACCTGTTCGCTTTACGATAGATACGGGCGCGTCGAAGACCATCGTACGACCAGAACTTCTGCGGCGAACAATTCAGTGGGAAGACGCACGACCATCTTGCAAATTGCAAACAGCGACTGGCCAGCCAGTGACCGTCCTCGGAGCTACAGATGTGAAGATCAAACTAGGAGAGAAGATTTATCATCAATCTGTTTTGGTGGCGAGCATAACGGATGACTGCATTATCGGCTTAGACTTCCTACGAATGCAGCAGTGCGTTGTCGATATTGCTAAAGGTGTTCTAAGCTTCCCAGATCAAGAAGTCTTTCTGGAAGGCTGTTCTTCGATAGCGGTCTACAGTGCCAAAACGGTAACCTTGGCACCGAGGTCAGAAACCTTAGTCGACGTAAGGTTCCCTGAGGGTGTGACTGCTGATCGTTGCGTCATGGTGGAAGATCCTGGGCGCTATACCAGTCTAATTACAGCCAGAACTTTGGTTATGACTAGAAGTGGAGCAAAAGTTAAAATTGCCAACCTCAGCAATTCGGCGATGTTATTACGGAAGAACGCGATCGTTGGACGATGTGAGGCTGTGAGCAGTCTGAGGAAGATCCTAGAGAACGTCCAGACTGCCTCTTCGGAAAATCATATGGGCCCATTGCTAGAGACCACGAAGAAAAGTTTGTCACCCAACGAATATCGGGAAGCAGAGAAGCTGCTACTGGACTACAAGGACATTTTCACTAAAGAAGAAAACGACCTTGGAAGAACGGGGTTAGTGAAACATCCGATCGACACAGGTGCTACACAGCCTATCAAACAAAGACCTAGACGAGTGCCACTAGCAAAAGAACAAGAAGTAGCTGAGCTGATTGGGAATATGGCACGAACCAAGATCATAGAGCCATCATCCAGCCCATGGTCTTCACCGGTGGTACTCGTGAAGAAGAAAGATGGTAGTACCAGGTTTTGTGTAGACTACAGGATGCTGAATAACGTGACCAAGAAAGACAGCTATCCTTTGCCCCGTATTGACGACACTTTGGACATGCTTGGAGGCATGAAGTGGTTCTCTACGGTAGATCTGAAAAGTGGCTACTGGCAAGTGGAACTCCGACCAGAAGATAAGGAGAAGACTGCATTTACCACCGGTACTGGCAAAGGCCTGTGGCAGTTCCGGGTAATGCCATTTGGATTGTGTAATGCACCAGCTACGTTCGAAAGGCTTATGGAACGCGTACTAGTGGGTCTTTTGGGAGATGCCTGTCTGGTGTACTTGGATGACGTCATAGTTATGGGACGCAGTTTCACGGAACATCGCAAGAATCTTGAGAAAGTGTTCAAGAGATTTCGTGAATCAAACCTGAAACTTAATCCGAAGAAGTGCGCCTTTTTCAAGAAAGAAGTTTCGTTCTTAGGCCACATTATTTCGGATAGAGGTGTTCAAACGGATCCAGAGAAAATAAAAGCGGTGCAAGAATGGCCTGTACCAAAAACTAAAACCGAAGTAAGAGCTTTCCTGGGCCTCAGTGCTTACTACCGGCGTTTTGTGAAGAACTTCTCTGAAATAGCTAAGCCATTACACCACCTTACAGAAGAAAAGAGGAACTTCGTTTGGGACTCGGATTGTCAACGTGCGTTTACACGACTCAAAGAGTTACTGTGTTCGGCTCCAGTCCTGTGCTACCCTAATAGAGAAGGCAGATTTATTGTGGACACAGACGCCAGCAATACTGGAATCGGAGGTGTGTTATCTCAGGAGCAAAATGGACAGCAAGTGGTCATCGCCTACTTCAGCAAGTCTCTATCGAAGCCTGAGAGAAACTACTGTGTAACTCGGCGTGAATTACTAGCAGTTGTGAAGACCTTACAACACTTTAATAAATACTTGCTGGGAAGAGAGTTCACACTACGAACAGACCATGCAGCACTGAAGTGGTTACTCCAGTTCAAGAATCCTGAAGGCCAAGTCGCGAGATGGATCGAACAACTACAGGAGTACAACTTTGTAATAGAACACCGCAGTGGAAGGATTCACTCCAATGCTGATGCCTTATCGCGACGTCCATGCTCCCAGGATTGTAAACACTGTTTGAAGCATGAGTCCAAGGAGGTAGTGAAAATTGTCAGGACTCAGGGGACCGATGAATCCTGGGACAAGGAGGAAATCAGTAAGGTACAGAAAGAAGACAGAGATCTTAAACTAATAATGGATTGGAAGGCTCAGGGTCGGAAACCATTATGGCAGGACGTATCAGCCGCAAGCCCAATTACGAAGGCCTACTGGGCTCAGTGGGACAGTCTGAGTTTGGAACAAGGCGTGCTATATAGAAAGTAGGAATCACCTGACGGGAAGGACCAAGTTCTACAGATGGTGATCCCGAGAGACAAAGTTGCACCTGTTCTGCGCTTGGTGCATGATGGTGCATCGGGAGGGCATCTTGGTGTGAAGAAGACTTTGGTGAAGGTGAGAGAACGGTTCTACTGGGTACGCTGTCGGGAAGACATCGAGGAGTGGTGCAGAAAGTGCTCTACGTGTGCTTCGGTAAAAGGACCTCGTACTAGATCAAGAGGCAAGCTGCAGCTGTACAGTGTCGGAGCCCCATGGGAGAGGATTGCCATTGACGTAGCTGGACCATTTCCCGTGACAGAAGACGGCAACCGCTTCATAGTAGTAGTTCAAGATTACTTTACCAAATGGCCCGAAGTGTTTGCGACACCAAACCAAGAGGCTCAGACCGTGGCCAAAAAGTTGATCCAGGAAGTAGTGTGTCGATTTGGTGTGCCGTTGGAACTGCATAGTGACCAGGGAAGAAATTTCGAGTCAGCCCTGTTTCAAGAGATGTGTAATCTACTCGGCATACACAAAACACGGACAACACCAGCGCACCCGCAGTCTGACGGCATGGTAGAACGGTTCAACCAGACATTGGAAAACCATCTGGCCAAGGTTGTCGAAGACCATCAACGAGACTGGGACCGTTACATTCCACTCTTCCTGTTATCATATCGGTCCGCGGTTCATGACACTACAGGATTTACGCCGGCCAAAGTCAACTTCGGAAGAGAGATACGCCTACCAGTAGACTTGATTACCGGAACACCTCCTGATACGCCAAAGCCGACAGTAGAATACGTCGCAAACTTGCAGGCACAGCTGGATAAGACACATGATCTAGTGCGAGATAACAACCTCAAGGCTAGTGAGAAGATGAAAACTCGTTATGACAGGAAAGCAAGTACTCATGGCTTCGAGGAAGTTACGCTCGTGTGGTTACATAATCCTCTCAGGAAAATCGGCAAGTCACCGAAGCTACAGGCCCGCTGGGAGGGTCCCTATAAAGTGATCACAAGGATCAATGACGTGACCTATCGCATAAGACAGGGCGATAGAAAGAAGCCGAAGATCGTCCACATCGATCGACTAGCACCCTATCACGGTTCTAACGCTGCTCGGGACGAGCATGATTAAGAGGGGGGCAATGTTGCGACGATTACCTATGCTAGAACGTTCGCAAGTACTTACCTACTCGTATACGACGAATACCTAAGCTCTAGAACGTTCGCAAGTACCTACCTACTCGTGTACGACAAATACCTACGCTAGAACGTTTGCATGTACCTACCTACACGTATAACAATAGATCATCGGCGGTAGGCATACCTACGCGTCGCAGCTAAGTACCTACACTCATTGTTCTGTTTTCGAGAATTGTCGGCATCTTTGTGGTAATAGCGGGAAGGTTCTAGAAATCTATTGAATGACTATAAAAAGGATTCGAACGTCGGCACTTCGTTCAGTTGTGAATACAGCGATCTCGAGCGAACATCTAAGTAATACGGAAGTTTACGAAGAGCGATATACGAAGCGTGATAGTGCAGTATAAGTGTTTATTGCTTTATTTAGTTACTGTTAGTATACTGTGTGAGTCTTGAATAAACGCATCATCGCGTAACTGGCATTTTGCATCGAACCCCATCCTGACACGTAACATTATCAATGCATTTTGCAAGTGTAGTGGCAATTTATTAATGCCCTCTTATAAATCAGAGAGACTAAACACACAAACTGTTTAAAGAATTTCGTACTGCTTATTTTCTTCTCCTTTTGTAATTGTTTCTATTACTCATCAGTGAAAATGACGTATTGGTCCAAAAATGAAAAGCCGATATATAAGCAAAGAAGGTGTATATTGTACGAAAGAATCAGTGGAAATACAAGTATGTAAGAAAATGAGCTAGGAGGCGTGCGGACTGCGTTGGGCTCGCATCACAGGCCTAGAACAAACTACAAACTGCCGGTGGCTAGCCGGCGTACCTACACTCGCGCGGCCAGCGAGCGGCGCAATAGCGCCCCTCTGCCCCTACCGCACCCCGTGCACCTCCTACGCGCTCGTAAACAAGTTACTTAAACAATTTTGAATAATATATAACAAATTAAATCTACAGGTAGGTATAAGTTCGCGTCGCTTACATTCCCCACCCCAGTGTTGCTAGCAGCACTCTTCCGTCAACGGGATTCGAGCGACGCGTGAGGCAGGCCGGGTAAAGATACCAGTTTTGGTCCTTAGTTGTATCATTCGCACACGCCCGTCCTTTCCAGGGTAGACGTTCTCTATTACCCCCTTCGGCCATGTGTTCCTGGCTCCATTAGGATCAATAACATAGACCAAATCTCCCACTCTCAGGGCTCTTTGTTCCTGCTGCCATTTTTTCCTTGGTATCAAATCAGGGAGAACTTCCTTCAACCACCTTTGCCAAAATAGGTCAGCCAGCCGCTGAGAGATACGCCATTGTTTTCGTAGATGTATGTCTTCGCTATTAAATTTACCTATTTGTGGTAAATTTGAAGAAGTTCCAATTAAGAAATGGTTTGGGGTCAATGTCTCCTTGCTATCGGGGTCAACAGAAACATGGGTCAGAGGTCGGCTGTTTACAGTGTGCTCGACCTCGGTTAGAAGTGTGTTGAATACCTCTTCACGCGGAGCTCTTTCTTTCAAAACCACCTTCAATGAAGTTTTGACACTTCTGATCAGTCGTTCCCAAGCCCCACCCCAATGTGGGCTAGCGGGCGGTATGAATGTCCAGGCCATACCATGATTTATCGATTCGTTCTTCAAGGTTTCCTCATCTAATTCTTTTATAGATTTCTTCAGTTCGGCGTGAGCACCTCTGAGGTTGGTTCCATTGTCGGAGTACATTTGCTTTGGCCATCCTCGCCGTGCGGCCATACGTCGAAGAGCCATTAAAAACGAGTCAGTGGTCAATGTAGAAACTGTTTCTATATGAATAGCTCGTACTGTCAGACAAGTAAATAAAACTCCATATCTGCGCTCGTGACGTCGTCCAATAGTAACTTCCATCGGCCCGAATAAGTCTACTCCACAGTGGGTAAATGGTCGCTGATGGTGAGCCATTCTTCCTTCAGGTAAGTCACCCATTCTTGGTATTTCTGGTTTACATTTTTTTAATCGACATAGCATGCATTTTGATACCACAGTTTTAACTGTTGGTCGTAATCTAATCACCCAATATCTTTGTTTTATTTCATTAACTACCGTTTCTTGGTTTCCATGAGCAGCATTGGTGTGGTAATGTTTCACTATTAATCGTGTGATGTATTGTTTTCCGTCTAAAATTGCAGGTCTTTTTATTTCAGGTAGAATATCAGAAGCGGCGTCGATGCGGCCCCCGACACGTAGGACTCCGTGCTTGTCAAGGTAAGGCGATAAGGTAAGTAGTTTACTAGTAGTTGGTATACTTTTAGAATTTTTCAGAAATGTAATCTCTTCTCCAAATGACTGAGCTTGAGAATATCTCAACAACAGGCGCTCCGCTCTGTCCATTACGTCACTGTCTAAATCGTAGGTATGTAATGCACATCTGTTTAAACGTCTCACTGCCTTTACTCCACGGTCAACAAAGGTAAGTACTTTTGATGTAGATTTGAGTAGTCGTAACCACGAAGAAAACCTGGCAGCTTCCGGAACAGGTAAGTTTTCATTATCCATATGTATGACTGATAAACATTCTAACTGTAAATTTATGTTTTCAGATCCAATGACATCTTGAGGCCAATCATCACAGTCTTTGTATAAAAAGGTAGGTCCATGTAACCATTCATTTTGCAAAATAGAACAGTCATAGGTCTCCCGTGTTGCGATGTCAGCGATATTCATTCTAGTAGGTACGTATCGCCATTCCATTATTTGTGTGAGGTCATCAATCTCTCCTAAGCGATTTGCTACAAATATTTTATAATTGCGAGAGTTATTACGTATCCAATGCAGTACTGTGGTTGAGTCACTCCAAAATATTCTTTTCTCAGCCTTCATCTTATGTTCTTTAGTAATGGAATCCGCCAGTCTAGCAGCTAGAACAGCGGCCTGTAGTTCCAAGCGAGGCACGGTGATAGGTTTGTTCCCCGCTACGCGACATTTACTCGCGATAAACGCTACCCGCGTAATATTCATTTCATAATCTCGCCACCTCCAATAAGCGACCGCACAATAGGCCGTAGTCGAAGCGTCGCAAAATATATGCAACTGTAGGTTTGTATAACCCGTAGTACTAATATTATCATTATTGTTGTTTTTATAGTATCTCGGCAATTTTACATCGTGTAACGATTGTAATAAATTAATCCATTTTAACCATTTTGTGTAGATTTCATTGTTGACAGGTTCATCCCAGGCCACTTTCAAGCGCCATGCGTCCTGAATAATTATTTTTCCATTGATTGTAAGTGGCGAAAGAAAGCCAAATATGTCAAAAATTGACATTACGACGCGTAACATCTCCCTTTTCGTAGGGCGTTTATTTCCATTAACTATTTCTACGGGAACTTTTTTGAATGATATATCAAATCTTAACGTGTCGTCCAACGTATGCCATATAAGTCCAAGTGTGCGTTCGCCTTCAATTTGCTCGCCGATTTTGAACCTTACAGCCGAGTCGCCAAGGCTCTCTTTAGGTAAGCTGTTAAGCACCACTTTACTGTTGCTATTCCAGTTGCGTATTTCAAAATTCCCTTGTTTATGTATATGTATAATTTCTTGTATAATTTGTATGGCCGAATAGTCGTTAGGTAAGCTATCTATATAGTCATCCATATAATGTTGGGTACGTATAGCGGCGACAGCTGTAGGCATTATAGACACGAAGCGCTGAGCGTTTTTATTTTTCACAAACTGTGCAATAAAAGGTGAGCAGTTAGCACCGAATATTAGTGAAGTCATGACATATGTTTGTATAGGTTCTTGTAACATTTTGGAATTGTACGGCTTATTAGGGTCACCGCGCAGTATAAAACGTAAGGCGTTTTGATCTTCCTCTCGTATTTTTACTCGTAAAAACATATCTCTTATGTCTGCGGTAACGGCAATTTTATTCTCACGGAATCGAAGCATAATTCCAAATAAGGACTCCAGTAGATCGGGCCCTCTCAACAGGTAGTCATTGAGAGACAACCCATTTGTTTCGGCAGCTGCGTCAAACACCAAACGTAATTTTTTCTTGTTTGGGTTATCAACTCCAAAGTGAGGTAGGTACCAAGTCTTGGTTGTATTTTTTTCATTAAGTAGTTTTTGAGCGTAACTATTTGTTAATAAATGTTGTACGCGCTCGTGGTACCTCTGCGCATAATCTGCGTTTCTTTTCATCTTTAGTTCCACACCTCTCAGTCTAGCTGTAGCTGTTGGCAACGAGTCGGGCATGACGCAGTTGAAGTCTTTCCAAGGTAAGCCCACATGCCACGTATTGTTTATGAGTGTGGAGGTTTGTTCCAGATGATTTAAGGCGCGTTGATCTTCTGTGTTCTGCCGCGGCTTAGACGAAGATACCCCCATAGACTCGAAAGAGAAGTAACGCTGTACATCATCATGGAGGTTGCGCAGGTCACAGTCGCTATTATTATTAATAACAGCTGCGTCATCAGTGGTGAAGAAAGAAGAATGAACGGGCACCGGCGCTGACGTGAGCGCGCGCGGTACCCTTCCGTGCAGACACCAACCCATCGGCGTGCGAGTGGCGCACGGCTCGCCGGGTCTGCCCATGATAGTCTCCAAAGGTAAGTGTGCCGGACGGGCGGTAATCGAACCCAACACGAGTGTGTTGTGTAGATCTATGAACGACCCGCTGTCGTCCTACACCTATAGGTTCCGGATACAGCGCTGATCTTCGAAGACGTCGCGTAGGGCTTCACTATAGGGGCATACTGAAGTAAAACAAACGATCTTGGTTCAATGCTTGAGGTGTTCTGCTTAGGCCATTAGGTGTTGAGGCTTGAAGAGTCTTCTATGGGTTACTGATTAACAGTGAACGTTCTGTGTCCGCGCGCGCGCGCTTTTATACCATTTGCCTCGGTTAGTGCCGTGTGCAAAACACCTCGTACAAACTTTATTTTCATTATCAATACATTACATTTCTGGTTATAACTACGTCATTTTTAACAATACAACAATCATCTAGGTACCGTTAGATAGGTATCGATGTTACCTAACATGAAATATCTATACTACAACTCTAAACTTTACGATTACCTAGATATCGTAGTATAAACCTAGAATTTTGGTGCCTCCTAGACGTACTTTGAACTTTATCTGCTTATATTTTCTAAACTACTGAATCTATTTTAATAAGATTTTACGTACATCTAGGGGACACCATTCTCTAAAATAAAACACCAAAGTAACTATTCTTTATTGATTGAAACCTAAGTTACAGACCAAATTATGACCTAAACATAAAAATAATTTTGTTTCTGCTATAACTTATAAACTATTTGTTTTATCTAAAAGGCAAATACATATTCGTGATTAGAACACTAAAGAGCACAATAAAAAGTGATTCTAAACATTATAAATCTAGATTTTAGATTAGCACTAAACAATTTCACCATAAGGTAAACAAATAATAGTTCGCTATTAACTTTTACTAATGGCGGTAGACGAACGACGTTTTCGTTCTCGTTCTCATATATAAACGTGTGGCACTCAAATTCACTGTTCATTAAATGTTATGCTAGCACACGCGTGTAATGTTTTTCTAGGTTTTAAATCTGTCTAGGTTCTGTCTATCACTGTATGCACTGTTTTAACACTATTTTCACAGGTGTCGCGAACATTTCTCCCGCCGTGCAGCAACGCGTGGACACGTCGTGTTGGAGCGGTGCTGCAGTCCATCCGGTGAGCGACGTTACTTCGGCAGAGGCACCAGTTTCTTTGTAGGCCTCTTGAGCACTCCAGCTGATGTGCGCACCTCCGCTGTCCTGATCTGCCCGTCGGCGCCTGGATAGACGGCCACGATCCTACCTCGCGGCCAAGTGTTGCGAGGTAGCTGGCCGTCGGCTATGAGTACGGGGTCGCCGACTTCGAAGAGGGGGCCCTTCCCATGAGGCTCCCGCCGGTTCTGTAGCTCGGGCAGGTACTCGCGCACCCAGCGACGCCAAAATTCGTCGGCTAGGTACTGCGCGCGTCTCCAGTGCTTCTTGCTGATGCTGTCGGTCTCGCTGAACTCACCCAGAGAAGGCAAGCGGGCGGAGCCCCCAAACAGTATGTGGTTTGGGGTGATCGCCTCGGTGTCACCTACGTCTACAGAGACGTGGGTGAGGGGTCGACTGTTGACCGTGTACTCGACCTCGCACAGTAGCGTGGCAAGTACTTCTTCGTGCGGATACTTGTCGTGGAGAACGGTGTAAAGAGTGGTCTTTACACACCTGACTAGGCGCTCCCAGGCGCCCCCCATGAAAGGCGCTGAGGGCGTGATGAAACGCCAGGCGATGCCACGGCGTCCTGCTTCGTGTTGCACTGCTTCCCGCATCTCTTTGTCGGCACCGTGCATGTTAGTGCCGTTGTCAGAGTATATTTCAGACGGGCAACCTCGCCGCGCGGCGAATCTGCGCAGCGCCAGGATCGCTGAGTCAGCGCTGAGATTGGCGGCGACCTCCAGGTGCACTGCCCTAGAGGTAAGGCAGGTAAACAGCGCCACATATCTTTTCTGATGTTGTCTTCCCACTGTCACGAAGAGTGGCCCGAAGTAATCAAGGCCGGTGAAAGTAAACGGTCTCTGGTGATGAGCGAGGCGTGCTTTAGGGTGGTCTCCGGTGCTCGGCTGCGGCGGTATCGCTTTACGAATTTTACACTGTAAACATTGATGCACTATTTTCTTAGTGGTCGGTCGTAAGCGCAATATCCAATAGTGTTGGCGTATTTCATTAATCACCAACTCTGTTCCACTGTGATGTAGGCTTCTATGAGTCCAATCTATATATAACTGTACTATACGATGATCACCGTCCAAGACAGGCGGCCTCTTTGTTTTCTCTGTAATATCTCGCACGGCGGCTATACGACTGCGCAGTGTAATCACGCCGTTATTCAGTTCTATGGGCAGTACACTTAAGCGGCTTCCCCTGGCGCCACTCCCACCTCGTCGCAGCTCGCGGAGGTCGGCGCTGAAGGAGGCTTCTTGTACCGCCTTCACAAGGAGGTCCTCAGCGCCGCGGGTGTGTTCTGCTGTGAGAAGCACGTACTTTGTCGAGTCAGCGGCGAGGCGGGATGTGTCGCCAGGCGCTGACTTGTTTTTCTGCTTCTGCTGTACGCGGCGCCAATCTGGATCCTCCAGAGTATTTTTCTGTGTTCTCTTGTACAAGACTTGCTTCTTAGTTTTCTTGCATAATTCTATAAACTGTAGAACTCTCGCTGTAGTTCGTAGAAGTCGTTCCCACTTAGAAAATCTGTTTACATCTGGTATGACTTCTGACACTTTCTGTGTCTCGCTATATGAATCTATAACTGTTGTGGTACGTTCCTCCCCTGTGTCTGTGCAAATATTAGTCTTCTCCGCGGGCCATAACGACGGATCTTCGTATAAAAACGCAGGTCCATAATACCATTCATCTAACTGTTTCGATAGCGCCTGCGAAAAAGTTAATAATATGCCGCGCGTAGCGATGTCCGCACTGTTGCACTTAGTAGGCACCCAGCGCCATTGTTCCACTTTACTGTGCTCTTCTATCTCAGCAAGGCGATGTGCGACGAATGGTTTATATGATCTTGAGCCTTTCCTTATCCACGATAATACTGTTCTGCTGTCCGTCCAGTATATAACGGCCTCTGGCTTGATACGATGTTCTTGTATGACGCTTGAAACAACGCGAGTTCCCAACACAGCGGCTTGAAGTTCAAGACGTGGAATAGACACTATTTTCAGCGGTGCTACTCTCGCCTTTGCTGAGACGAGTGTCACATACACTCGGCCATCTGGTGTAGTTGTTCTCCAATACACAGCTGTCGCGTAGGCTGTCTCACTGGCGTCTGTAAACACGTGTACTTGTATTGAAGCTGCGTCGCTGTAGCCGGGATAGCACCGCGGTATGCTGACTGTTTTCAACTGTTGTAATTGTCGCTTCCACGATGTCCACTGTTGGGATAAGTCTTCATTTAGCTTATCATCCCAGTCTGTACCAAGTCGCCACGCTTCTTGCAGTATTTGTTTGGCTCTAATCGTGATAGGTGAGGCGAGTCCAAGAGGGTCATAAAGAGACATAACGATGCGTAACGCTTCTCGTTTGGTAGGCGTTTCCTTTTCTAATAAGTTGCAGGGGAGTCGAGCAAGCTTTAGGTTAAAACTCAGCTCGTCAGTACTCGGATTCCACATTAAGCCGAGTATCTTCTCTTCTGATCTATCGCTGGCGAGACTAACTGTTTCTATAGGGCTTGAACTTGGCTGTAACTTGTCTATAACTTCCACTGAGTTTGACACCCATCTTCGTAATTCAAAACAAGCTTTTCTATGTATATCGCGGACTTCTGTTGCTATGCGCGCCGCTTCGTGCTCATCCCTGAAGCTGTCCAAGTAGTCATCCATATAATGGTTCTCTATTATCGCTTCTGCCGCTTCAGGATGTAAGCACGCGTGTTTACGCGCGTTCCAATTCTTTGCGAATATCGCTGTACACGGTGAGCTTGCTGCGCCGAATATTAGTGACTTCATACGGTATTCTGTTGGTGGGCCCTCCCGCCGGTCACCTCTCCACAGGTATCTAAGTGCATCTCTGTCCTCTGTTCTTACTTGCACTTGCATGAACATTTCTGCTATGTCGGCAGAGACGGCAACACGGTGGCGGCGAAACCTCATGAGCACACCAGGTAACGATTGCAGCAGGTCTGGTCCCGTAAGGAGGTAATCATTGAGCGACGCTCCCTTTGTTCGCGCGGCGGCGTCATGTACAATTCGTAGCTTCTCTGGCTTCGAGGGGTTGTATACGTCGAAGTGGGGTAAGTACCAAGTCCTCCCAGGAGTTCTATATGATGGGGCCTCTTCAGCATAGCCCTTTTCTATTAATAAATTCATCTGTTCTATATATTTCTTTTTCAGTTCAACGTTCCTGTCAAGTTTCTTCTCTATTGAAGTAAGTCTGTTGATTGCTATTTCATAACTGTCAGGCATCTCGAACTCTTCTTTTCTCCACAGAAGAGCTGTTTCTATATGCCCATTTTCTATCTGTTTCGTGTGCTTTTCTAATATATCTTCTGCTTGCTTTTCAGGGTCGGATCGCGGACGACGTGGTGTGATCATCAGCGATTCAAGTGCAAAATGCTCCTTCAACTGTGCGTCTATGTTTTCATTAACAGATGACATCTGATTCACGAAGTGTACGGTGTGTCCCAGTGTTCTAGTGGACGTGCCGTGTAGTACCCATCCTAACGGCGTCAGCGAGGCGACTGGCTGGTGGCTGGGTCCTCTTCTGGTGGCGCTAGCGACGAGGAGATGCCAGTTATCTTGTCCGATAAGTATCTTCGGTACGCCCGTGTTGTATACTAGCTTCTCCTTTATGTCTTCTAAGTGTTTGCAGTCCAACAGGTCACGTTCACTGACTGTTTGTGGTAACAGGTGCAAGCTTGGGTACGTGCGTGCACACAGCGGCGTCTCTCTGTTTTCTATGCTCTTCAAAGTAATATTTATTCTTCTAGCACTTGATATAACCATTGCCGTATCGCCAATCGTTCGAATCGTGAGTGGATCAGATGTGCCTTCTGCACCGATTTCTTTCGCTATATCTTCGTCTATAAGTGACACGGTGGATCCATCGTCTAGCAGCGCGAACGTAGACGCTTCTCCCGCCGGTCCAACTACGTGCACGGGAACTATCTTCAAAAAGGCTTGAGTTTTCTCACAGACGCTCGAGCTGGCAACTATCTCCTGTTTTGCTTCTCCTTGCACGTTCCTCTTCTCGTAGTGCAGAAGATGATGATGGCGAGCTGTGCATTCTCCTATATTGCACTTCTTTGACTTGCATATGTGTCCCATGTAGCGCGGGCGAAGGCAGCCGAAGCACAGGCGATGTGTCTTCGCTAGTTCCCACCTTCTGTTCACGTCGGCAGACTTGAAAGCATTGCATTCTGATGCGTGGTGACCATCTCTTTCACATACTCTGCACTTCTGCGAGGAGGCGCGATCAGACGTGCGCTTCTCTGTAGCTGTATGCGTTCGCTGTACTGTTCGCCGCGTTGGTTGCTGTTCACTAATATTCTCCGCTGGGGCGAAAGCACTGCAGAACCTCGCATATTCTGTTACAAATTCACTGAAGCGGCTGAGATCCGGCAGAGATTCGTACTTTTCTGTGTACGTCCGGTACCACGTCACACGCAGAGAGTTCGGCAGCTTTTCAGTAAGCACTCGTAGTAATTCAGGGTTCACTAAATAATGTTCTTTCTTGAGTGCTTGCAGTGTAATAACGCTACTTCTAATCTTGCTGGCGAAAGCGCAAATATCCTTAGGTGCTTCTGTGCAGCGTGGCAATGTCTTCAGCTTGTCTGTCTCTGCCTGCGCTATGGAGTCTGGCCTTCCAAATTGTAATTCTAGTTCCTTCATAATTTCGTCCGGTCTGGCATTTCCTATTAACTCTGAGCTGACTGCTTCCAGAGCTCGACCCTTTAAGCTTCTTCTTAGTCTTGCTGTATTTTCTATATCGTTGAAGTATCTTCTTGTGGTGTCGTACAGCGCGCGAAACGATAGCCATTCTGTATGTGCGCCGCTGAACGTTGGTAAAGTCATAATGACATTAGAAACCGCCGGATGTGGAGACACTATCGATGTATCCAGAGGCTTCCTGTCGGCGAGTGCCGCTATAGCGGAGGTAAGTCCCGTGATGAGTGGTGTCATCAGGTCCCCTCCCTGGTGATGAGTTTCCTTCTTCTGAGGAGCTTCATCTTCTGTACTGTTTTCTATTCTATTCTGTTGATGAATATCCTTCCTTGGAGGCGCTTCATCTTGTTCTATTCTGTTCTGTGGATGAATTCCCTTTCTCGTAGGTCCTTCATCATGTTCTATTCTGTTCTGGGGATGAATTCCCTTTCTCGTAGGTTCTTCATCATGTTCTATTCTGTTCTGTGGATGAATTCCCTTTCTCGTAGGTACTTCATCATGTTCTGTTCTGTTCTGTGGACGAATTCCCTTCCTGGTAGGTCCTTCATCATGTTCTATTCTGTTCTGTGGATGAATTTCCTTTCTTGTAGGTTCTTCATCATTTTCTATACTGTGTGCCATCCTAATTGACGGCTCTGGTGCCTCTTCAAGCCACGACTTGACATATTCTATTTTGGAGTGTCCCTCTTCTTCATAGTCAGAGTCGGAGTCCTCCTCTTCAGCCCTCTGAAGAGCTAACTGCGCTAACTGTAGTTTTATCTTCAACATTTCTTCCCGGGCCTTCAGCACCTTCCTTTTCGAGCGGCTGGTAATAGCGGAGCGTCTGTCTTGATCTTTCGCCGCACCACCCTCCTGGCTGGCTGTTCTCGATCGTGTCTGTTGCGATGGGCGTACTGTATCACTAGAGCCCTCTTCCGTAGCTGCGTGCATCGTAACAGGCGGTGTTTCCCCCCGCGCGGGACGCGGGGAGAGGGGCGGCGGCGGCGGCGGCGGCGGCGCGTTGTCGCTTGTAGACGGCGAGCGTGGCTGCGTCTGGTGTCGAAGTACAGGCGTACTTGTAGATGCACCCGCGTCAGTGTCCCGCTTCCAGGTTTCAGGAGCTCTTCCCTTTGAACGTGTGACCGGCATCTTCAGTTCTTCAGTATTATGTCTTCAAATTTCAGCTCTGCAATCCGGCTCGAAGGACCAGCAAATGTGCCGGACGGGCGGTAATCGAACCCAACACGAGTGTGTTGTGTAGATCTATGAACGACCCGCTGTCGTCCTACACCTATAGGTTCCGGATACAGCGCTGATCTTCGAAGACGTCGCGTAGGGCTTCACTATAGGGGCATACTGAAGTAAAACAAACGATCTTGGTTCAATGCTTGAGGTGTTCTGCTTAGGCCATTAGGTGTTGAGGCTTGAAGAGTCTTCTATGGGTTACTGATTAACAGTGAACGTTCTGTGTCCGCGCGCGCGCGCTTTTATACCATTTGCCTCGGTTAGTGCCGTGTGCAAAACACCTCGTACAAACTTTATTTTCATTATCAATACATTACATTTCTGGTTATAACTACGTCATTTTTAACAATACAACAATCATCTAGGTACCGTTAGATAGGTATCGATGTTACTTAAAATGAAATATCTATACTACAACTCTAAACTTTACGATTACCTAGATATCGTAGTATAAACCTAGAATTTTGGTGCCTCCTAGACGTACTTTGAACTTTATCTGCTTATATTTTCTAAACTACTGAATCTATTTTAATAAGATTTTACGTACATCTAGGGGACACCATTCTCTAAAATAAAACACCAAAGTAACTATTCTTTATTGATTGAAACCTAAGTTACAGACCAAATTATGACCTAAACATAAAAATAATTTTGTTTCTGCTATAACTTATAAACTATTTGTTTTATCTAAAAGGCAAATACATATTCGTGATTAGAACACTAAAGAGCACAATAAAAAGTGATTCTAAACATTATAAATCTAGATTTTAGATTAGCACTAAACAATTTCACCATAAGGTAAACAAATAATAGTTCGCTATTAACTTTTACTAATGGCGGTAGACGAACGACGTTTTCGTTCTCGTTCTCATATATAAACGTGTGGCACTCAAATTCACTGTTCATTAAATGTTATGCTAGCACACGCGTGTAATGTTTTTCTAGGTTTTAAATCTGTCTAGGTTCTGTCTATCACTGTATGCACTGTTTTAACACTATTTTCACAGGTGTCGCGAACAGTAAGAGTAAGTGATAATTATCTTGTCCGATAAGTATATCTGGTTTAAGTTGTTCGGAACACAAAATGTCTTTTATTTTACTTAAATAATGATAGTTATCATAATTCACTGAAGTTAAGTTTTGTTTAGGTAAATTAAGTTCGTTTACACTTCGTATGCAAATAGTATATTTTTCACCCAATTGATTCGACAGAGTTAAGTCCAGTAATTCGACTTCGCATAAAAGTTCAGTGTTGTCCCATGCGCCGCGCACACGCATGGACTGCTTATGCCCGCTTAGACCAGCGCGGGCGGCGAGCGACGCCGACATCATAGACACAGTGGAGCCGTCGTCTAATAACGCACTTGCACTGAATATACCGTTAGGTCCATGAATGTTTACGGATACTACTTTTAGTAACACTGCACAATTGTTTGTAATATGAGTGACCGATTCACTCGAGGTACTGGGTTCAGTCTCTGTTGGCACTGTCTCCGCGGATTGTTGTTGCACTGTAACGCTATTATTATTACGTGCACTCGGTACGTAATGTAGCAGACGGTGATGCGCCTGCCCGCACCCCTCTACGTCGCACGGGGCGGCGGGACACGTTTGCCTGTCGTGTTTCGCCACGAGACACTTGTAGCAAATACCTACACGTTTCACATAAGACCATCTGTCTTTACGTAAAGATTTTTTAAACTTTTTGCAATCTATTAATTTATGTATAAAGTCACGACAAAAATTGCACTTATTGTCACTTTGTTTACTTTTCTCAGTTAGTGTTAATACAGTTTCCGATTTATTATAACTTTCACTATTGTTACGTTTATTGTCCCAACGATGATTTATCAAATTAGCACTACATGTAGATGTTTTAATTGCTTCTTCGTTTAAGAAGTCGGAGAGTAATTCCAGTCTAAACTTCTTGCCCTCAGATATGAGCGGATAGCTGTAATCAGTCCATTTCGACACTAGCACGGTAGGTAACTTGGCGAGCACTATGTTTACGACGTTAACGCCTTGTAAGTATTCTTCTCGGTTTAATGCACGTACAGAAGCAACGTAATTTTTTATCTTGACGGAGAACAGTACAATGTCTTTATGGTACTCCTGTGGTAACGGATGTAATTTCTTTACCTCTTGTAAAATTTTCGCTATAATGACATCCGGACTTCCATATAATAACTCTAAAGTGGACATCACAGTCGCCACTGACGTTGTGCTTATCAACAAAGCTGATACTGCTTCCTTGGCGGAGCCTCGGAGACATTTTCTCAAGCGCCATAGGTTCTCTTTCTCACTGTAGCTGCAGATATCAGTTGATTCTTCGAAAGCATTCTTGAATGACAGCCAGTCCATGGGGTCACCAGAGAAAATAGGTAGCTCTCTTGGTGTGCTGATGCGGCTGAGTAGGTTGGTGTTGTGACTAGTGATTGCATTGGCGGCAACCAGTTCCTTCAGTGCGCTGGCCAATTGCTGAACTGGATCGTTGGTACCCTCGTCACCCGACGATGGTGGAAACAGTGGGCCATTTGAGCGTCCATTGTTGTTAGCCTTCTGCTTCTCCAATTCAGTCTGACTGCGCTCGAGCCACTCCTCGATGTCCTTGCCGTCACTTTGACTGTCACATTCCGATGCACGTGGACTGTATTTTTGTTCTACGGCAGCTAAATCTGCCGCCAGCTGCTTGTCTAGGACCTCCAATTGTATGCGAGCCTTTTCTTTAGCTGCCTCCAGCTCGATCTGCTTCTTTTGCGCTAGAACTGACGACGTGGAAGATTTTTTGCTGTGGGCGGATTTTGATTTCCTCGTTTCTGTTTCTACTAGTTTCATACCATATTGATTACTTGATCCAGGCTCTGCATGGTCCTGCGGCTTGGGCGCGTCTTCGTCCTTCATTTGCCCTCTGCGGCTCGTACTGCGCGTGTTGACCATTTTTTTCACAGGCGGTGTGGTAAACATCTAAATGCGGCTCGAAGTGACCAATGAAAACGACGTATTGGTCCAAAAATGAAAAGCCGATATATAAGCAAAGAAGGTGTATATTGTACGAAAGAATCAGTGGAAATACAAGTATGTAAGAAAATGAGCTAGGAGGCGTGCGGACTGCGTTGGGCTCGCATCACAGGCCTAGAGCAAACTACAAACTGCCGGTGGCTAGCCGGCGTACCTACACTCGCGCGGCCAGCGAGCGGCGCAATAGCGCCCCTCTGCCCCTACCGCACCCCGTGCACCTCCTACGCGCTCGTAAACAAGTTACTTAAACAATTTTGAATAATATATAACAAATTAAATCTACAGGTAGGTATAAGTTCGCGTCGCTTACACATCAGAGTCGGCCAAATTCTAGAAGTACCTATCTATATATGGTAAATGCCATTTCTTACAACTTGGAGACTTTCTGTTTAAGTCTCGAGTCATCGTGCAAAGCCAGCAGGAACATCTAATTGACCAAAACTGGCTAGACCTCTGCGAATATCTACTCAATTAGTTTTTTAATAAATAATTAGACTGTTGGTGTTTACATCAACAAAAACCTCAAAGATAATAAGTATACAAATACATACCCCTATGTTCTTAATTGTCGTCTTATAATACCTAGCAATGAAATATTGCTCAGGTTCTCTTTGTCACATGAACGTTGTATTTTCTTTACCGGAAAATACGAGTACTTGATGTTAATAACCAATTTACAGCTGAAATATAGCCAGGATGATTAATAATTAATACTAGGTAATAAATAAGGTGTTTAATTGAAATTCAACTGATTTTAATATTTCCTTGTCAGTTCGGCACAGTTAACAAATATAATAAATCTTACATTTAACCTATTTGGCAGTCACTAACTTTTCTAATATAAAGTTTATCAGCCCGACATATATGATTTCATTAGTAACCAACATCGTAGATTGTTACTTATTCTCTCTCTGCTGCTATGTAACTAAATGTCGCTTAAAGTATCAACCTAATGGAAAATCTTCATTAATCGTGTACCCAACTGTGATAAATTACAAGCGCAAAAGCAAACGCATGTTAATTGGAACTACTTATAATATTTTTATTTATTTGTAGTGAATACGTAAATTTCGTGTACAAGCATTCTGATAGAAAGAAACGGAAAAGAAACTTGAGATTTGAATTTAGTCAAGACTTATTTTGCCTGCCTTATTATTTACGTGCGACGCAAAATGTTTTCTATTAATTTTTCTTCTACGAATTGCCATCTGAATATACACTTTTCTTTCATGTCATGCCATCCATCTTGTCTTTAAATTCTAAAGTTAAGACAAATTAAAGCCATTAAAATAAAAAAAATGGAAATAACAAAAGTAAATGAAAAATAAAGCATTTCTTCGAGAAGTCTTTGAAGAAAATTTTAGTGCCCTACTTCTCTTGCAATGTTAAATTAACGTTAATGAAAGTATGTATGTAAACATTTGGGAAATAAAAATTGACACATGAAATACTTTGTAAAACTTTATTATAATGTGTCGCCATTTTTAACTATTACACTAGTATAAGTATTACACTGCTATTTCTTTAACCGGTTACACGCTGCGAGTAAATATTTCTTGGTTTTGGGTGATAAACGTTAGCGCAGTTAATAAAGCGAAAAGGTCACCTGAATAACAAGCAGGCAGCCCATCTGAACTCGTACGTGTCACAGGTGCCTGATTCTTTATCTATTTGTACATTCGCGGAATTTAAATTTAAATACGTGTATCTACTTATCATAAGGGTAACCAGAGGTGAATGTATTCCACATAAATTTTGAAATACAATAATATGAATATGAGTGTAGGTAAGTACATACTATTACGTACGAGTCCGTTAATTCCCCAGTGAAGGGTGAGGTATTTTCTTATAAAGAGAAGGCTGCAACTTTAATATTTGAATTTAATTGTTTTATTTATGTAATCTCAAAATATTTGTAACTTTTTTTAGTCTCATTTTTGAGTTTTATATGAAAAGGTAGATTCGATTTTAGGATTCAAACTGTAAAGTACTACGAACCTAGGGCATAAGAGGCGGCAACCATAACCATTAAAAAGAAGCCATCAAAAGACATTAGATTTTACTTACTCATTGTTAAGGTAAGAGAAATAATGACAATTTAGGTGGGTTTCACTAGTATCGAGAACCGCTTTACACATTTATGTACATAAAGCGGCTTGGCATTTTGGCAACACATGCATTCTGATGTCGGAATTCGGCACGATCGCACAGTAGCGGAACGTGTCAGCCGTCTTCCTAGAGTTACTTAGTTAATAGTATTTTTACATAAGTATATACTTTACGTAGGTATCTTTTATTTATCTGTTACCAAAAGACAAATATTTTAATCTCATAAGGATATTTATATACTTAATGAGATACTGACAATTAAGAACTTTCAATTACTTCTGCGCCCGATATTTTGAATAATACAATCAGATTATTACTTTTCTAATATTAAAATCGTCGGACCTTTTTACGTTTCGGTGCGCAGATCAAAATATCTATGATATGTGTGGAAATTGATATTCAGACGTATAGCCGCATTTACTAAACGAGCTAAGCACGTAATGCTTTATAAAAATTAGTATATATTCTACTATATCTCTATTAATATCCAATCCCATCTAAATAGTTTACTTATTTGAAAAATGACGAATAATGAAATAAATATTAAGGCTGTAATCATAATAAAATTATTATTGCAACGATCATTGTAATCGTCTTAATTTTATCTACGCAAAAAAAAAGTTTGAAATGTAATAACAATTTCTGCGGGCATACAATGCATAGTAACTGGCTAACACACCTGGCTGACCATTTTCAAAACTTTCTTCAAATTATGTTTGAAAAACAGGAAATTACCAAACTATACCCGCAGATCTCATTACCCTACATACCTATTGCTTTCTTTTTCTATGCTTCTATGCAAAATATGTATCTTTTTTACCAACATCGGCGCTATAATAAAATAATAGTAAGTCTTATAGCAAAACGTTGTATCTAATTTTTAGAAATGTCATCGATTTATATTTTCTTTAAATACCTACTATATTTGAGTTTATGAAGAAAACATCAGACCAGTGGTGTGAACTTGTTGTTGTGCTGTTCCTTGTTTTGCACAAGTCAAAACAAATTAAAAAATCGTCCTTGTGCGATTCACGCCCTGGTCCGAATAATTAGCTTGTGGCGCGAATGGACGAAGGGCCCCAGTCAACAGCTGTGCTAAAAGATCGATATGAGTTAGATGGGTGTCATTTGATAAAAAATGGCAAAATTTCAAATAATTTGATATCCCAACTTTACTTTTGATTAAAAATAATCTTGATGAAAGACTAAATACATATTTTGAAGACACCAGACATATTTGAAAAATTTTCATCATCCCAAATTAGAGACGCAATGTAGTCAGGTGTTCTTAAGCGTTTAGGATGCTGTTACAAAATTAAGCCAAGCCAAACCTAAAAAAATGGCAAGTTGTTTACCCACTCGACTTCAATGTCAGTGATATTTTAATTTCGGAAACCCTTTCAATAAGTAAGTAGTAATATAACAAACCTAAATAATTAAATATAACATTTTGATCAAAATAACGTTAGATACACTAAATTATATTTTCACTTATCATACTCGGCTGAGATTGAAACTAGCCAAGTATCAAGGTGACTTTTTTCAAAATAATTATAATTAAATGGTGAAGCAATCATAAGATCAGCATTATACGACAACCTCGGGTTATAGTAAAATATGTAGTTATAGACTGAAATTGTTGCTAATCCTTCTCAAGCAAGCATAGAAAACTGTGTTAATGTCGAAGATAAACTAGCTAAACACACTTCGTATCATTTTATTAACTTGTGTTAAATATTAAATGAAACTATGAACACTTAACATGTTTATTGATACAATAAAATAGGCGTTTTATTTAACTTGTCGCATAAATTCAATTATGCGTGAATGAAATATAGGTATTACTCGCATTGAATAGCATAAATGTGTATGTTAAGTCTACCAGGCAGCATTTTCTACTCGTGTCGAAATCATAGATATTATAATTATAATTGTAACGAAGTTAAAACCAACAAGAATAAATATCAGGTTTCAAATTGACAGAGAAAAATTAAAATCAGACTGCCTTACTTATAACTTTCACAAAATTTATCAGGAAACAAATTTGAACACTGCTACTTACAATTTCATTAATATATTACAACAACTTATTGCAAATAACTCGATAAAACGATTGATTCCTAGAAGTAAGTATATAATCAAACCCTGGATTACTCTTGGCGTCCTCCGCTGTATTCGAACAAGAGACAGAATGCACAATAAAATAAAATCAGATAAGGATAATGCAATACTGAAAACAACGTATTTAAGATACCGAAATCACTGTAACAATCTAATCAAAAAACTTAAAAAACAATTCTTCAGGGATCAACTTATAACATCAAAAAATAATACAAAAAAACTATGGTCTACCATCAAAACAATTACTTATAACAATAAAACAAATCAACTACCATTTCAACTACTAACTGAAAAAGATCCCAAGTCCTCAGTCAACAAAATAAATGACTATTTCTCAAAGGTAGGTAAACAACTGTCAGACCTAATACCGTCACATCTACCTGATTTCAGAAAAACGTCACAATCTCCGCTTAATTCGTTTGTTCTCTTACCCACCGACAACGAAGAAGTTGAGAAAACGATTAAGCTATTGAAAAGTGATTGTGCTCCTGGGTGGGATCAGATCAATGCAGAGATTTTAAAACTAATATCTGAATCTATAACACCTGTACTCACAAATTTATTAAATCGTTGCTTCGAGGAGGGGGTATTCCCTGACGCATTTAAGAAAGCCGTGGTACATCCTATACATAAGGTGGGTGACAGAAGCAGTATCAGTAACTATAGGCCAATTGCTATATTGACAACGATGTCAAAGTTATTTGAGCGTATTATTAATAAAAGACTAACTCATTATTTAGAACAATACAATCTACTATCATCTCAACAATATGGCTTTAGAAGTGGCCGCTCTACCGAAAATGCAGTTTTTGACCTTGTTAACTATCTCGTTGGTAAATTAGACAATAGGAGTAAATGCCTAACCATATTTCTTGACCTTGCCAAGGCCTTTGACACCGTCTCTGTTCCCCACCTAGTACAAAAGCTGGAGGATTTTGGTATTAGAGGCACACCTGCAGCATTGATATCTGACTACTTAAACAAAAGAACCCAATGTGTAAAAATAGGAGACCATGTCAGTGACGTACTGCCAAATGATTTTGGGGTGCCGCAAGGCAGCATTATGGGTCCAACTCTCTTTCTCTGTTACATCAATGAGCTCAGTAATTTGAACATAAAAAACTGCCGTATATCAACATATGCAGATGACACAGCCCTTACGTTTTTCGCCGATTCATGGGATGAAGTTTTTAAAATAGCTCAAACAGGATTTAACACTGTATGTCACTGGCTATTATCAAACTCACTTACCCTTAATGAAAAAAAAACTAAATACATAACCTTCTCTATACATAACACAATCAATATACCAATACACAACCACAATATTTTTGCACATAAATGTAACTTCCCTCCTACAGCTACATGTAACTGTCCCTTCATCAATCCCACTTCCTGTCTAAAATACCTTGGTATCGAAATTGACGCTAATTTAACTTTCGCAACCCATATACGTACATTATCCCAGAGGATACGTAAACTAGCGTATATTTTTAAAGAGCTACGTGATGTAGCAGATAAACAGACCATAAGAATGGTCTACGACGCTATGGTGCAATCTATTCTGAGCTTTTGTATTACGACATGGGGAGGTGTGTGTAAATCCAACATGATAATCCTTGAGAGAGCTCAGAGGATGATATTAAAAGTTAGTACATCTAAACCTCGATTGTTCCCTACTACCAAACTGTATGAAGAATGTCAAGTACTGAATGTACGACAACTATATATACTGTTAACCGTCCTTCACACACACTCAAACTTATCTCCAGATAGAATGCAACGCGTTGCCCACACTCGGAGAAACTATGCAATATGTGAGTCAACACCTACTAACACTACATTTGCACAAAGATTTAGCATGTTCCGAGGGTCTAAGTTATTTAATAAAATAAATAAATTAATACCCATAGCAAACTGTTCAAAGGTAGAATGCAAAACTAAAGTACAAAAACTACTACTCAATCTAGACTATGCAAAAACAGAAAACTTTCTAAAGGTAGCAGCGTAACTCACACTCACACTCACATACACACCCACACACAACACACACACACACACACACACACACACACACACACACACACACACACACACACACACACACACACACACACATATATACACATATAGAGCATGCACACATAATTTCCTACTCATAAACTCAACACGTTGACTACAGTAACTTTAATAATGGGAGGCCTGGAGATCTAAAATACAGGCCAAGGCTTAGTTTAGACTCCAGATCGCCCACAAATTACGAAATAAGCCAAACTTTGTGTCAACCTAGATATTAAGACTAGTGTAATTTGTGGAGATAAATAAAAATATTATTATTATTATTATTATTATTATTATAGATCAAATTTAAACACGTAAAATAATAGATCAGATACATTTTAATAGACTTTAGCTACTTATATATTGCGTCAACTTCTTGACACTAACGTCAGGATAGACGGGAGAGTGGGGGTGACTAGAGCAGTTCCTCGTATGAATGTTTTTTGTTTGATATGTGTGTATCTTCATCAATAAGAGATTTTCATGCCTAAAACTTAGTTTAGTACATTTAGTAGATCACGTTAAAAAAATTATTCAAATTATGAAATTATCATCAGATAAATAGAAAATAAATATTTTCACATTTTTTTTAATTATTTTTCCACAGACGAATCTTCATTGTATCCGCTCCAGATATATGCTCGTATGATGTTAAAATATAGTTTATGAAGAAAATATAAATCGATGAGATTTTTAAAAATTAGATACAACGTTTTGCATAAAGATTGATCAGTATAATTTTGTTATGATGCCGATGTTGGTAAAAAAGATACTTACATATTTTGAATAGAGGCGTACTAAAAAGAAAACATATAATTATGTAGCAAAATGATCAGTGGTGTAGTTTGGAAATATCCTGTTGTTCATACATAATTTGATATGGAAGTTTTGAAAATGCTCAGCACCAGGTTGAGTGGCAGTTACGATTGTATGCCCGTAGAAAGTGTTATTAATTACATTCAAAATAACTTTCTTTTCTTTGCGTAAAAAATGTAGTTTGATGATATAAAATGAAAAAAATGATTCGAATAGCTTGTGGTGGACCCGTTGACTGTACCTGAGGGCTCTGTACCGCGATGGTAAATGAAACATAACTCACTAGCATAAAAAAACCGTCTTGGTCTTGCTATAGCTACAGTTTTTTCACAGTTGATCTCTGAACTCTTAAAAATGTTGTGAACAAATACAGTTTAAAAGGTCCGGTATGTCCACACAAACTATAAATTCGCAAATTAATAACGATATTCCTGTGAAACACAGATATTTGATTGACCCAATTGCACCCCGGTCGTGGTTACGGCTGAACTGTTGACAGCTCACCCGTAAACACTCAACACGACTATAGTTCCGCAGAGTGGAAACAATATTCACACTATTATTCATAAACTATACAAAAATATTCACCAGATTTTTACATAAGGGAATGTTATGCATAATATGTAGGTAAGTGGTAACTACTGCACTTGGACTCACTCAGAATCGCTAGAAGCATAGTTATCTTCTACCTTTTCTCCACCTTTCGCTATCACTATGAAAAAAGGGTCAACTACGTACCTACTGTATTTTCCATTAAAGTCTTAAAGGTTTTTTTTTTCAAATCTTTTGTAGACGATCACCTAGTGCCTTTAACCTTAGGATAATATTAATATTATATTTTATTAATCAAATATAATTAAGATTCATATTTATTTTTACATAGAACTCAATACCTAATCTCACTCAGTGACAATGTTTCTTCATAAGGCCATTGTTAGTGATAGGGTCCTCAGGCGTTTTAATTATATGTATTACATTATGGGTACAAAGTTAAGATAGATAAAAGCTGGCTTATATTATTACAACATCGTAAGCGAATATTCCATATTTAGGGGTATGTATGCTAGGTAGGTATGAAGACAGCTGTTGGGTTAACAGCTGTAGGTACTGTCCCTAATATACTGTAGGTACTAGTGATGAAGAGGGTCAACGGCCGAGGTACTTTCCCTATGAACTGTATCAGCTGATTTACTTGGTACTGCTGTAGAGCTACTTATTAGACCGGCCCAGTGTTTCCACCTTCGTACCGTAGACTTAATAGGTAGTGTTGAATAATACTCGAGAGACGACTGTACAATATTTATTTACAAAAATGGCACGGTTTATATATACAAATGTAGTATGACACAGGTATGGTATTTACATGAGCGCATTTTGGTTGTTGACCAATCAGGAGCGTTATACAATATTACTGTAGCGCAGTCACAGGTTACAGTGAATGTGTGCAGTGTGAGTGCGAATGTGTGTGTGCAGTATAAAATAAGTGCCACTATTTAAGAAGTGGTCGCCGCGTTCCGCTATCATTATTGACTTGGCTCGCGTGCTGCGCGCACGCGCCGATGCATTTTTAGGGCTCCGCTGCTGTCTCTGTACGCCACATCACTCCCCCTCAAGCGAAGCGTACGTTGTGTTTTACATGTCGGCCGGATCGTGTGACGTATGGGCTGGACGGCGGCGGCGGCGGCCAAAGTGGTGTCTTCTCTGCTTGCTCCGATGATCGCGTAGTCGTGATGATAGGTTGCGGCTTATCGGGAACGTCGTTGTCGTTATACATATAGGCTGGCTTCAATCTATCAATGGATATAACTGCAGTACGAAGTGGTAGTTGCACGGTGAACTGTTTGCCGTCTGCGCTGCGGTGTAATACTTGATACGGGCCTTCGTATGGTGGTGTGAGAGGCTTGCGTACGGTGTCGTTACGCACAAACACATGCGAGCACGTTGCGAGATCTTTATAGATGAATGTGTTTGATTGTGAATGGTGCGGTCTCTGTGTAGGCGTGAATGAGTGCATTGTTTCACTCAGCTGACGAACAAACTCTGCATCTTCAATATTCGGCTTGGTAGGCACGAAAAAATCAGATGGTATTCGTAGCGGTGATCCGTATGTCATCAAGGCAGGGCTGACAGATGTGTCTTCTCGTATGGCAGTACGTAGGCCAAGTAGGACGGTAGGTAGTTCTTCGCTCCATCGGTTGCCGGCTGCTCTCGCCATTAGTGCTGATTTTAATGTGCGGTGCCATCGTTCTATCTGTCCGTTTGCTTGTGGATGAAATGCAGTGGTGCGTATGCGAGTGACGCCGAATCTTTTCATTAGCGCGTTGAATAGAGATGACTCAAATTGTCTTCCTTGGTCAGTAGTAAGTCGTAAGGGGCAGCCAAATCGTGATATCCAACCGTCGTATACAGCTTTAGCCACGGTCTCTGCAGTGATGTCTCGGGTAGGTATTGCTTCGGGCCATTTGGTACATCGGTCAATCATTGTAACTAAGTACGTATAGTCACTAGAGGGCGGTAGCGGTCCAACTATGTCGACATGTAGATGTTCGAAGCGAGATGATTGTTGAAACGTGCCGAGTGGACTGATAACGTGTTTTTGAATTTTCGCGCGCTGACAACCGGTGCACGCTCTCGCCCATGTACTTATATCTTTGTTTATCGACGGCCAAAAGAATTTTGATGTAACTAGTTTTCTTGTTGTTCGAACGCCGGGATGACTTAGTTCGTGTTGCGCTTTGAAGGCTGGAATACGATAAGTCTGTGGGAGGTATGGTCGTATGTTTGTAGTAGATGTCTCGCACCATATGGGGCGTTGAACTCCAGGCAGGTTTACACGGGTAAATTTCAAATTTGATTGTTTCATACATGATTGAAGTTCGATGTCGTTTTCTTGGTCTTCCGCTAGGCTATTGTAGTCGATCGTCGCGTGTAATATTTCCACTTCTGCTATACGTGATAAGGCGTCGGCCGCTTCGTTCTTGTTGCCGTGTATATACTTAATGTTTGAACAAAATTGGCTTATGTAGTGTAGCTGTCGTTCGCGTCGCGGTGTATCGCTGGTACTTGGCGTTCTTGTGAGTGCATGCGTCAGTGGCTTGTGGTCGGTATATATAGTGCAGTCATTGCCCTCTATTAGGCGGCGTAGACTCTTAACAGCTGTGTACATTGCTAATAATTCGCGATCGTACACGCTGTATCTTCGCTGTGTATCACTCATTGTTTTGGAATAGAAGGCAAGCGGTTGCCATGTGTTGTCGATCTTTTGTTGTAGTACGGCGCCGAGACTAGTATCAGATGCGTCGGTCAGTAAACATAACGGTGCGTTAGGTACGGGGTGGGCTAGAATAGTAGCTTCGAGTATGCTTTGGCGGCAATATTCAAAAGCTTTTTCTGCTTCGGGTGTCCATTGTATCGGTGACTTGTCGTTTTTCTTGCTATTGTGTAAGTACTTATTCAGTAGGTATTGATGATCGGCTTGATGGGGTAGGCAGCTACGGTAGAAGTTAATCATGCCTAAAAATCTTCTTAACTCTTGTACTGTAGTGGGCTTCGGATAGTCGAGTATGGCTTGTATGCGTTCTTCAGTGGGTTTTATGCCGTCGGGTGTAACTTCGTAGCCGAGAAACTGTATTTTATTCTTCCCAAATTCGCATTTGTCGATATTTAGCGTAACTCCGTAGTTGTTCAGTCGTTCAAGTACTTGATTTAGGTGGCGCTCGTGCAGCATCTTGTTTTCAGAATGAATGAGTAAATCGTCGATGTAACAGAATACTACGTCGTCTAGTCCGCGTAGTACTTCGTGCATAAATCGTTGGAACGTTTGACCTGAGTTACGTAAGCCGAACGTCATGCAGTTAAATTCAAAGAGGCCAAATGGAGTGATAATTGCTGTTTTCGGTGCGTCTTCTTTTTCTATAGGTATACTAAAGTAGGCCATTTTCATATCTAGTTTCGAAAATATCTTTTTTCCATGCAGTTGGTACGTGAAGTCTTGTAGTCGTGGTATGGGATATCGATCGGGTATAGTAGCGGCGTTCAGTCGTCTATAGTCGCCACACACACGTAGTGAGCCGTCTTTCTTTTTAACAACGTGAAGTGGACTCGCCCACGGACTGTTGGATGGCTTGCAGATACCCATTTCCATCATCTTCTCGAACTCTAACTTCGCTGCTTTGTACTTATCGGGCGGCAGGGGGCGTGGTCTCGAGTAAATGGGTTGCCCGGTGGTTTCAATGCGATGTGTAACGTTGTGTTTCGCTGCGGTTTTGAGTGACATGGGCCGTAGTACGTCTGGGTAGCTTTTTAGTATGTCGTGATATGCGTGGTTGTGGCTAACAGTGAGGATGGTTTCTTCGGTGCATGGAACTGTGATGGCGTTAACGTGGAGGTCTGTGACACGGTCGATAAGTTTTCGTCGGTGAAGGTCGACTAATAGCTTATGTTTTGCTAAGAAGTCGGCACCCAATATCGATGTTTTTACGTCGGCAACGGTAAATGTCCATGTAAAACTTCTACGTAAGCCTAGGTTGAGCTCTAGTGTGCGCTCTCCGTAGGTACGTATCTCAGTGCCATTCGCTGCGTATAATTTGTATATACTTTGTGTCGGCTTCGATTGATTTTTATTTCGTACGGCTAATACGGATATGTCGGCTCCCGTGTCGACTAGGAATCTCTCTCTCATGTTGATGTCGATGACACACAGGCGGTGGCTGGTTTTGTTGACATCGACGCCCGCCATAGTCGATGTACGTTTTAGTTTTCCCGCTTCTCTTTGGCACATGGTGGTTCGCACTTGCGAGCTTCATCTCCGTACCGGTGGTGATAGAAACATAACCAGTCTGGGTCGCCGGGCTTGCGAGCTTGCGAGCGTGAGCGCGATCGCGACCTTGAGCGATCGTTATAACGAGCGGGATAGTGCGGCGGGCGGTATGTACTCGTAGATCGTTGATTTACACGGAGTTCGGCGATTTCTATTGTTAACTTTTCTAGTTGTTTTGACAATATGTGTAACTGTATGTTTTCTATATTAGCGGGAACACACGGCGAGTTTGATATAGGTATAGATACTGCGGCGACGGTAGCGGGTTCAAAATGTTCAATCATCTTATCGGCCATAATGGCTAGTACTTCGAGCGACGATTCAGTGTTGACAGAGATTACGGCGCGTACTTGTGTGGGCAATTGGTTGAGCCACATAACTTTGAGCGCTTCATCGGTGAGTAGCTTGCCGCTCAAATCACGCATCTTACGTAGTAGCTGGCTAGGTTTCATGTCGCCAAGTTCTAAGCCACTGAGTAGCTTTTGTAACTGGCGATGGTCGGACTCTTGGTACGTAGATATCAATCGGTTCTTGAGAGCGATGTACTTCCCGGTTGTGGGTGGATTCAGTATAATGTCGGCTATTTGTTCGAGGTCACTACAGCCGAGTAGTGGGACGACGAGGTTAAATTTCTGTTCTTCGCCTATCTTGCTGGCGGCGACAGCGGCTTCGAATTGGGCAAACCATAGGCGAGGATTTTGCCGCCAGAATGGTGGAAGGCGTGCGGGCAGTGAAATGGTAGCCACGGCACTGGTGAGCTTCGTGCCTCCCTGTGGGTCGATAGATGCTTCGTATTCTTGTGGCTCTTCGTTCGACGTCATGATGTACAGATGGTAGTCAGCTGATCGGTGGTACGTAGGTCGACGAGGTGCGTTTCGTATCTGGGGTCACCAATTTAGGGGTATGTATGCTAGGTAGGTATGAAGACAGCTGTTGGGTTAACAGCTGTAGGTACTGTCCCTAATATACTGTAGGTACTAGTGATGAAGAGGGTCAACGGCCGAGGTACTTTCCCTATGAACTGTATCAGCTGATTTACTTGGTACTGCTGTAGAGCTACTTATTAGACCGGCCCAGTGTTTCCACCTTCGTACCGTAGACTTAATAGGTAGTGTTGAATAATACTCGAGAGACGACTGTACAATATTTATTTACAAAAATGGCACGGTTTATATATACAAATGTAGTATGACACAGGTATGGTATTTACATGAGCGCATTTTGGTTGTTGACCAATCAGGAGCGTTATACAATATTACTGTAGCGCAGTCACAGGTTACAGTGAATGTGTGCAGTGTGAGTGCGAATGTGTGTGTGCAGTATAAAATAAGTGCCACTATTTAAGAAGTGGTCGCCGCGTTCCGCTATCATTATTGACTTGGCTCGCGTGCTGCGCGCACGCGCCGATGCATTTTTAGGGCTCCGCTGCTGTCTCTGTACGCCACACATATTTATAGTTGACACCATTCTTGTCACAATATTATATAACCGATTCTCTGCCATCCACTCTAATTGTTCCTGTTAATAAACATCAATGTATTGTCAGAATGATTAAAACGAATTATAATGGATTAAATCAAACAAAATAATATCTGTAAAGCCGATCTACATGCACCGTTGCCAACGATAGGATTATTACTGAATTCAGCGGTCATCCACATTCGTGTTTCAGTTATTTGGTTTGCAATTTGAGGGCATCATTGTTTCTGCTGTTTGTCTATTTAATTGGTCGATAAATATACTCGTACTGATATAAATATTATAAGTTCCTATACTACATTATTTAAAGTGTTTTTAAAGACACAGACAACATTGAAGTAGCTAGGGAGGTATTGCGCCGCAGTTAGGTACTAATGATTTTTTTTTGTCTAATGAAGGAATTGAACCTAAAGTCACTTGCAAAGCTAATATATTTCCATAACGCCAAGGCAGCAAATCATCTCAGGAACGCAATATTGCTTGAAAATATCAAAGACCTAAAAAAAAATATTCAATAGCCGCTACTGGTTTCAATGTTTATAATGCGAAAAAAATTAAAGATTTCAAAGAATTGTGAGACACTCTGGCCTAAAAAGATAGCACCAATATATTAAGTTTATTTCTCTTTTCTACTCTTCATTACTAACTTTATCTGTCCAATATTAGGTATAATTACACAAGTAAATAAAAATTGCTCTTTTCATTCTCTTTATCACAATTCTGTGATCACTATTACCTCACGTAGCTTTAAATTGATCGTGACTCAATAACTATAAGCATATTATGTAGCTAAATGATCATCCGTTTTTTGTTAACAAAAGTTAATCTCTCCAAACAGTAAGACATAATACATTTGAAAGCATTTAAGAAGGTACACTTAAAACTAATAAACATATCTATTCTCTACTAACCAAACATGTAACGCATAGTTAAGTATCTATTCCTTAATTAAGGTATGTTACTAAATGCGAAGTGAAAACTCTATTTGCATCTTACGTTCTTGTGTTTGATCGATCCCCCAAACAAATAAAGTATTGAAACACATGAGCATAATTTTATGTAGGTAAGTATACTAAGTATCTTTTAAACAAACATTGATGTATGTCAACTTATTTGATATACGTCATATTTTATGTACTAAGATGTTTATTTATGTTGCTACGATTACATAACAGAAATCAAAGGCGTAAAAAACAGTAGCCAGGTTAAGTTAAAATTGTCAATTATGCCACGACTAATGTCGGTTTTTCTTTTAATTTTGGTAACTGAGACGATGCATGTCTACTATTTTTACCATAGCGGGCACCTATTATTAGTCACGTTGACGAAAAATTTTTTTTTAAAATGATAAAAAAAGAATAAGCATTGTAAATCAAACGACGACCTAGATTAATATCGCAATAGACGGGCAAAATTTATTGTGAGTGTCAACATTTTGACAAGAAGTACCCGCTACAGGTACTTACCTGCCTATTTATTTGACAGCCATTTTGTCCGGAATCTTTACGCCGCGCCGCGCCGCTCTGCAGCAACCCGTAAATGTTCCTTAATATGAACCCATTTTAAACATTCTAAAACAGAATGAGGTGTCATCAATCGAGAACAAGAGATGACAGAATCAAATCACGAAGTTACGCTATATTAATTAAGTAGATGTAAATTGAACATTCAAAGTTATTAGTTTCATTAATCCCCGTATATAATATGGTTATAAATCTAGCGCACATCGCAAGATGGCGAATAATGTGTTAAACTTTGCCAAAGTTAAACAAATTCTCGAATTACGTATGATATATTGGATCACCTCAAGGTTCAATACGGGCTTTGCACACAGAGAAAGGCAGTTTCATAAAGCTTACCACAAGTGGCAATGTATCTTGTGAACAGTCTATTAAACTGATCTAATCAGAGCTACCGTAGCTAAGTATAATAATTTTATTACTTAATTGAAATATTCATAAATAGAAAGCAAAAGTCATTTTGCTAATATTTTACAATAAAAGTTGGTGGGCACTTTAGTGCATTTTACAATAAAATAATTAGGTTAGATACTAATCTAACCTAATCTAATTTGTGACGTCAGTCAGTAAAATCATATGGACGTAAAATAAAAATAATACTAATTTAATCCGTTATTATTAAAAGTCCTTAGCTTTGACTGAACGTGGCAGATTTTTTTAACTTAGTTATACGACATAACAATGGTATTATCCCACTGTTAAATCAAAAAGTCAAATAACAACAGAAAATATGTGTGATTTCTGGTCCAAAATTTGCTAGGAATAATTGCGATAGCCGTATCGTAAATACAAAAACGTCTACGCCTTTTTACCCCTGGGGGGCACAAATTAGATTTGGTGATAAAAATCAATCCAGTCACCAATACATTTCAAATCGGTGTCTGATTCAATAACTGGTCGACAAAAGCTGTTCAGTCAACAAATTAAAAGCTACCTACGTATAAACACACATACATATGTGGGAGCCTTTAATTGGCAATTTGTGAATTTACACTGTATGTTAGTTTTAATATTAGTCCGTAGGCTCTCTGTAAAATAGAATAAATAAATAATTTAATAAATATAAATCAAACATAAAAGGACAAACTTTTGGAAATATTATTTATGATATTGATAAAGATAGTTCTCTTGCTGCCTACGCGTTAAAATATGGATAAATCCCTCCTACCTCTTTATTAATTAACTATTATATCTCAAGAATAAAAGTTAAAAACTAAAAAAACGGTAGTGGTTAGTGGATCCACGCTGATATCAGCATGAATGGGCCGGATTGATCGGGAAAGTACTATACCCTCTCATAGAAGATGAAAGTATTAAAGAGTAACAGTGATATTATCCGTACTACTGCGTTCCGTTTGGCGAGTGAGAGCGCCGAAGGATCAATTGCACCCCTTTCCGCTTTCCTCACCTCCCTCATTCCCTTCCTCTACCCCATTCCCAGCCATAGTGCCGCCATAGTGTAGCCATTGTGGAGATAACCATACCAGCAATTTAAGACAATGGTATTTGGTATGGTGGTCACTACTGTGGGATTCCACTGACTGCTTACCATCAGGCGGGTTTAGATCCCTTTGGGTAGCTCATATAAAAAACAAAGAGATGTTTTAAAATAGGTAAGTATAGTGAAAGTAAATATCCTTCGTATGACAACCGGGACAAATACCTAAACGTGATATTCGAGGCAATGAAGATTCTCGATTGAATACATGTTTCTTAGTGTTCCATACAAAAAGTAAAAAAAGGGCACGTAGGTAGGTATATTACTGGATCACTTTGGTGTCAGTCTGTCTATCAGCCTTTCTAGGTATCAAGCTGAAATTAAATAACTTAAGCTTTTACATCGAGCTTCTCAGTAAACACTTGTTGCACTTGCTAGTAAAACCAAACAAAAACCGGGTAGGTACTAAAATTAGTTAATAAGCAAGATAAGTAAGTAAACGGAAAAGCCAAAAATCCTTAATTAACAACTATACTGTGGAAGATGAAACGAAAGTCCGCCAAGGTTAAATAGGCTTAACCTCAGCGCGGTATTTACCGAACTTTTGTAGCTTAGTAATAACCACCCCTCGAACAAAATTCACAAGAATGTTGTACGTAAATAATTAATTCTGTATAATTAATTAAAAGCAAGTGGAGTAAATTAACACGTACTTCTTTAATATCAAAGGAAGTTTAAATTAGTAATTTAATTACGGAATACTTTCTGCACACATTTTACGATCAAATATCTAGTAAAAGTAATGGGCAAGGGTGGATTAAGGTCAACGATCAAGTTTTATCTATGGCACTGCGCAAACCTGGACACTTTTGTGTCTTGTGTAGGATACAAACTACCAATAAATATTTGATTTCTAAAGAACCAGTATGAAATCAGCCCCTCTCTGCGCAGACGTACTTAAACATTTTTGTGTCCAGTTGCTTCCACTTTACACATACTCGTAAAAGTGTTTACGTTTGCACAGCCCCTATGTCGCGATTACATTGGAAGAGTAGTGATCATGAGCAATGAGGGTGTTTAATAGAATTTTCGCCACCAGTTGGCGTAGGTAGGGACCAACCATCAATCTAATGTAGATATTTTCTTATCTTTTTGGATACACAAAATGTTATTTTTATTATTGGATAAGTACAATATTAAAATTTTTCAAACTGTTTATTTAACTAATCCCAACTGACAGCGTAAAATATTTAGTTCACCGAACACTAGGGGCGCTTATAATAATACGAAGACGGCGAGAGGATATTATTTTTACAAAAGTTGATTTAATAATGTACCTTGCCGAAATTCAGAGATATCCCAACATGTTGCACACATATACATATTGGATAAGTAGGTATATTTAAATTAGTCATATTGTTTACTTTAATGCTACGAAGCTATCAGCACTATAATGACAATGATAGGAAATAATCGTAGTAAATCTTTCAGCATTCAGCAAATATAACATTTATACTTATGCCATTTAAAACAATGAAAATTGATTGATAAAAATAACGAAGAATGTTCTAAAAGTAACGCAAAATAAGCTTAAGTTACAGAAATGTCTTTCAATCAGCGTAATCATGACCTACATTAAATATAATCCCTTCCCAAATAAGGCTATACAACTTTTATACGATAGTAGGTACTTGAGCAACCCTCTTTATATCTAGTTACCAACTACGACTGGCTTGTAATTAGAACACGTCTCTATTTTAATTAACCTCCTGTTGACAAAAGATCAAAGTGTTTTATGATTAATTGGTTTCAGATGTCGATCGCTACGCACTCCCGGTAACATTCTGGTGGCCAACCTTGCTCTCAGCGATTTCTTGATGCTTGCCAAAACACCAATATTCGTTTTCAACTCGTTTCATCTTGGACCAGCTTTAGGAAAAACTGGTAAATGATTTTCATTATTATCTATAGTTAAAGAATTGTCAATAAACTTCATATACTAGGTGAAACAGGCAAAGGTGTTAAAAATTTAGACCAATTCACCTTTCAAGAGCATAATGCCGAGCAGTGAACGTCGTTCAGCTGATGATGATGATAAAACTTTTTGTCTGTGTTAAATTGAAAATGAGTACATTAAAAGTTCTATAACATTGAGAAGGCTTATGGACGTATACAAAATATTACTAGCCGCGCCTTGCGGCTTCGCCTGCGCGGATGTGTTTAATTAATGTAACTCGGGAACGAGACCGATTTGGCACCAAATCTATGTACATACCAATTTTCAATGAAATCGGTTCAGCCGTTTAGGCACTGAGTGGTAACAAACACACACAAACACACACAATCTTTCGCATTTATAGTATGTATTAGTAGGATCAAAACATTTGGTCTATCTCCATCAAACGGACAGCATCGCATCGGACAGGAACAAATGCGGACGCATGCGGCCACGTGCGATTGCGTGCAGGATGTCGACGCATGCCCAGGAACGTACTTGCGAACGTATCAGTTTCTACGCCTATTCAATAGTTTTGAACATTAAGTGCAAACGTGTTCTATTTTTTAAAATGGTTGAAGTTGACGCGGCCGTTCGCGACGCGGCGGCATCCGAACGGAGCCGATGACACGCAGACGGAGACGATCGCGTGTCATGGCATACCTCCGGCTGCGTTTGCCCGTCTACGATGCGATGCTGTTCGTTTGATGGAGATGGACCTTAAGGCTAATTTACTCTACTTAAGGACACAAAATTTATTTTACGCACGGGTGAAGCCGCGATGCGCAGCTAGGAGGTTAATAAATCATAAGTTTCGTTATATTAACAGGATATGCTACGTTTGTGAAGTGTATTTTGATGAACTAATTTACAGAAAAACATTGTTTCAGGCTGTGTGATTTACGGTTTCGTGGGCGGTCTGACAGGCACCACATCAATCGCTACATTATCTGCTATTGCCCTTGACCGCTACTGGGCAGTTGTTCGACCACTGTCACCATTACGAGCCTTAACAGCAATACGAGCCCGTTTATTTGCAGTCGGCTCTTGGCTATACGCATGCATTTTTGCTATAATACCAGCGTTAAACATTGGCTATGGAAAGTACGTGCCAGAAGGATACTTAACCAGTTGTAGCTTTGATTACCTCACTGAAGATTTCTCTCCCCGATGTTTTATCTTCATATTTTTCTGTGCTGCCTGGCTCGCACCTTTCTGCACCATTTCATTTTGTTATATCAGCATATTTCGTGTTGTCGTTTGCAATAGAAATATGTCTTCAACTAACGAAGAGCACAGATTATCATCTAGACATGTTAAAGAACGCACGAAACGTAAAGCAGAAGTTAAATTAGCGTTTCTTGTAATGGCAGTCATTGCTCTTTTTTTTGTATCCTGGACACCGTATGCCATTGTGGCTTTGTTAGGCATAATGGGCAAAAAAGAACTGATCACGCCGATGACATCCATGATACCAGCATTGTTTTGCAAGACAGCTGCATGCATAAATCCATTTATTTATATTATAACGCATCCAAAGTTTCGCAAAGAATTCAAGAAAATGTTATACAGAGACAAATCGAAGCGTATGAGTGGCACTATGAAAACAATAGGTTACTATACTGATACGACAAAAATACACAGACAGAGTAAAGATTTGAGTGATACAGACGTTGAAGTTGTTGAGATGAAGGATATTCCATTTCATACGGCAGAGGGAAGAAGTGGGAGAGTGAAAACTATTTCGTCAAAAGTAGCGGAACGTCGAGACTCGCTAAAAAGCCTTAGCATGAAAAGTTTTGAAGAGGGTGTTGTTAGCCCTCCTTCATGGTACTCGAAACCCCAATTTGTAAAGAAAAAGAGAAGTTTCAAGCGACGTTCAACACACAGTAATATATCCAAAAATACTGATCCCGCTGCATAAATATCTTTATTGTGGACGTTTTAGATACATCGTTACGATTCCATTATAGTAGGTACTTGGTACCTTTATTAATTTAAAAACTCATTACTAGTCACTTCTGTAAGAAGAAATAAAATATTAAAGTATTTATTGTGTGGAGGTTTGTGTAACCGGAATATGTAGGTACCTACCTACTCACCAAAGTGACCTACCTATCCTGTTTCACACATTAGCTTAACCTACCTACACTACCAATTTTAATGGTTAAAAATATTTTTAGAATGTTATTGTCTATTGGATCTAAATTAAAAATTACTCTGTTAAACATATTTTGAATAAGATTGTTACGAGTACATTAATATTATGTCCCCAATCATCATGTAAATTCGTAGATGAAGTTTAAGTACATAAATATTTAAAAAAAATGTGTTACACCTGTCTTTTATTTTTACAAACTGAAAGCTTTTCTGTAGTTTTACATAAACATAACTAAAAATACATGTAGATAGGAGGTAGGTACCTACCCAACCTACATTCTTACCAAAAGAAGGGTCAATCTGTACAAACCAATTTTATGGTAACACTCTTCGCCTCCAGCTTATCAATCAAGAGTGTGTTCTTTTAGCAAAAACGGGTAAGTATATTTATTACTACTCTAGTTGTCAAAATTTGTCAACAGATCACTAGTAGGTAAGTAGTTGCTTCCAAATCAACAGCAGAGAAAGATATCTTACCTTCCTACTTTTATATCAGCTCGATATCAGCTATATATTAAATATCAACTTAATATTTAGAATAATCTACCCTTAGGGCACAGGAAGCACTAGTACCAGTTGTGCTCCTAGTGCTTCTGAGTCCCCTGTGGTCTCCGTCCATGAGCGTAGTATAATGTAGTCCTCCTCCATGACGTGTCCGTCAATGGCGAACCTGGCAAAACTTAAGTCTATTGTGGTAACAGACAAAACTTGTAAAACTCAACTTTGTTTTATAGGTCCGGTTGTAAGGCGCAGAGTACAACTGACCATCGGCATTATTTTAAGTATAGGTGTAGGAAGGCTTCGGCCAGGTCTTTTTTTAAGGTACCTATTTAGCATCCAGGTCTGTCTTGTGTCTTGAGAAGTACTCGCAAAACAGACACCAGAATGGATGAATGAACTCTGTTGAGAGGCTAGCAGGACTTTGGAACAAAGCGTCTTTCGAACAAACCTTGGCAATTAAGAATATTTGATTAAAGATAAGATAGCTCATAGTCGTTGGTGAATATACATACCTATATCTTACAAAGTAGATCACAAACAAACAAACAAACTCTTCTGCTTTATATAATAGTATAGATAACTTTTCAAGCACTGACTGAGACGCTTCGACTCTAAAATGAATTTTAAAGCAGTGCCTTTAAAATTCAGGTGCGTTCCTGGTGCTAAAGTGTTCACGGCGCTGTTTCACCCACGTCTTTGTTTACTACTCTGCTCCCGTCGCCAGTAGCATGATGTTACATAGCCTATAACCTTTCTCGAGTACTGAGCTATCATACGCAAAAATAATTTTCAAATTCGAGTGGTAGTTAAAAAGCGCGTTCAAACAAACAAACAAACTTTTCCGCTTTATTATTATAGATTACAAAATAGATCATGAACGCATTATTTCTACACCAGGGTTGGTAGCACTTCATTACTATCAAATGTGTCAATGTCAAAACTGTCAGTATCAGAACTGTTGTTGTAATTTTGTTAAATTGGCAACAATGATCTTGAATTCTAACCTAACAAATCACGTAATAAATTTGTTTTGCAAGAAAAACTATTGTAATAATAATGTAAATCGACTATATTCAAGTAAGAAATCATATAAACTTCTGTTCTTTGGATCAGATGGGATAGCATTAAGTAGTTTAAGAAAAATAAATGTATTCAGGTTAGTTCGCAAATTTTATATCTTTCTTATTAAAATTGTGCATTATTTGAGTAATGATACTTACTTTGTAACTGTATAGTGTAATTAGTGTTATTTATTATATAGAAAGAAGGAAAAACATCACATACGCTGCCTCGACTTGGTAACGACAGATTCTAAAAACAAAACAGACATCATAAAGTATGCACAAGCAGAAGGTATTAAGACGATACCATGGCCTTTACACAACTTGCATGCAGCGGAGTACGATTTAGGACTTATTGTAGCCTTTGGACACCTCATTAAATCAGATCTGCTAAGGAAATTTCCACTGTAAGTTTTATAAACTTATGTATATAGCTGACGCTTGCTGGGCTCCAAAACTGGCATAATATTTACTTGAACTTACCTGTAATATAAATATTTATATTTGTCACTAGCTGTTGCCCGCGACTTCGTTCGCGTGAAAATTCAGATGGGTGCCTCTATGAGAATATTGCGTGCCTGATTTTATGGCAATCGTACATTGTATCAGTATTAGGGACTACGCACACTTATTCAGCTCTATTCAGCTTATGCCCATATAAAACAACGATTTTGTATGAGACGCGAGACGCGTACGCGTCCGTTCAGCTTGCCGCATGCGTACGCGTCTCCATACATACATCATAGTCATAGACATAGTCCCTTATCCGTCCCTATGGTGAATCCAGTTTAAACCCGCTACCGCTAAAACTGACAAACCACTTTCACACAAACTTGCGACTCTTATTTGCCCATTTAATAAGGGTGGTTTCTGAATATTAAAAAAAGAGTATTTTCTAGTAATTTGGTAATCCTACTATAAAAACTATAGAAGTTTCATACAAACCTTGCCACCCCTTTATACCCCCTTAGGGGATGGATTTCGCAAAATTCCGTCTAAGTGAGCACCTATATTCTAATAGGAATGACAATGCAAAGTTTGAGATTCCTAGCACTTGTTGTTTCTGAGATTTCGTGATAAGTGAGTGAGTGACCTTTTGGGCTTCGCTTGCGTGAATGTCGTTTTTTCCAATAGACAGCTTTATATTGTTTAAATACTGTTTTTCATACTATTTTTAATATATATATAAAGTACTCGTAAATCAATGTACAATACACAAAGGCAAATTTTCACTACAATAACTTTTCCCTTCCCCTTCTTCCCTATTGCACTTTTTCTCCACTCTCCACAGTTTCCTCCTTCCTGTCCTCCCCTTCCCCATTCTCCTCTTCACCTCCTTCAGCATCCCTTGCCCCTCCTCCAGCATCTCTTGCCCTTTCCTCCACTTTCCTCTACCTTGCCTCCTCGCTTTCCCCTCTGTTCCGCCTTCCTTCTCCTTCCTTTTCCTCCTTTCCTCTCCCTTCCTATCGCTTCCTATCCCTTCCCCTCCCTTTTTCCACCATTCGAGAACTCCTTACTTTCCGCGTTCCTTCCTCCTCCCTTCCTCTACCGTCTCCCTCACTTCCTCCTCACTTCCCCTCACTCCCTCCCTCACTTCCCCTCACTCCCTCCCTCACTTCCGACTCACTCCCTCTTACTTCCCCTCACTTCCTTCTCACGTCCCCCTCACTGCCCCCTCACTTCCCCCTCAATTTCCCTTCACTTCCCCCTCACTTCCCCGTTACTTCTCCGTCACTTTCCCCTCACTTCCCCTCACTTTCCCCTCACTTCTCCCTCACTTCTCCCTGCCTTTCCCCTTACTTCCCACTGACTTCTCCCTGACTTTTCCTTCACTTCTCCCGCATTTCTCCCACACTTCCTGTTCACTTCCCCCTCACTTCCCCATCACTTTCCTCTCACTTCCCCATCACTTCCCTTTCACTTTCCCCTCCCTTCCTCCTTCTCCTCAATTCCTCCTTTTCCTCCCTCCCCCTCCCTGTAAATTTCAAGTCGCTAGCTTCAAAAGCTAAAGATCTTTGTATAGAATATTTCAACCCTAATTTCACCCCTCTAAATCCACCCCCATTAAAATAAAATTATAAGGATATTTTTTATTTAAATAGAAGTATTCCAAAATAAAATTTCTAAACTGTAAGTTAAAAAATGAAGAAGATTCATATAATCGATTTCATCCCTTTTCACACACTTAGGAATTAAATTTTAAAAAACCCTTTTTTAGTACAACCTCTAGACATTTAGACAAACACCCTCCAAATTTCAAGTCACTACAACCAGCAGTTTAGGCTGTGCGTTGTCTGTTAGTCAGTCAGTCAGTCAGGACAAAGCCTTATATAATATGTATGGATGTATGGATGTATGGATTAGACGTATAGCCATCGGGGATCAATACATACAGGCTGCTAGGAATGCTAACACGTGATAGAGCCACATAAAGCTGACCGTGCGAAAAACAGCTAATACTTAGATCCACGCCCACAACTTTTAGTTGTGTCTGACCTTGGGCTTTGTCATTGTCATCGCGAAACATAGGCTCACTGGAAACTGGACTCATTTAAAACTAAACGGAAGATTGTTTAGAATGAGAGGAATCCGAAAAATAAAAACGCTATCAGCTATTCCGTAACCTGTTAAAGTCTCTGTTTCTATCAGATTTCGTAGTAAATTAAGAAATGTTCGACGTGATTCTTTAAATTGGCATAACTTTTTTATTTATGAACCGATTGACATAAAACAAACACTAAATGTTAAGTGAAGCTTACCACAATGTATTAGTGAAAACCATATCAAAATCGGCTAAGCCGTTTCTGAGATTAGCGTGAACAAACGCACAGACAAACAGACAAACAGACAAAAATTGTAACAATCATTGTTTTGGGTTCTATTTGCGTTGATAAAGGCCCCAATATTTTTTTTTCTCATATATCTTCCATGTACAGACAGGGATCGGTTACATTTTTATTATATGTATAGATTTGGTAGGATTTGCCATAGATATGACAAATTAAAACTGCAAATCTCCATCATATCAAATTCAAAATAAATGTGTAATTCAATATTTTATCAATTAAAATCTTAAAAAATATATATTGATCACCACAAACTTCAAAATTGCAAAATAGGTACATTTGTTTTGTAATGTGCTTAATATGTAAATCATAGATTATACAGTATATTATGCCATGGATGCCATTGATGACAATATTACATAAACTATAAACTCTACAAAATGCTGACCCATCTTATGAATAGACCTACAGAAGTTTATCTTGTTAAGCTCATGTTTATGATTCATATATTTGTGCTTAACATTTACAGAGGAATGGTCAATGTTCACCCAAGCTTGTTGCCAAGATGGCGAGGTGCTGCACCTATCATACACACACTGTTACATGGTGATTCAGTTACTGGAGTCACACTTATGAAGATCAAAGCTGATATTTTTGATGTGGGTAAGCAGATATTACATTATATTAATTTTACAAGCAGACATTCTTATAATATTATGCAAAATTATGCAAGTTAAAATGCAGAAGTTTGTGTGTGTGTGTTTGGTACCACTCACCCCTAAACGGCTGAACCGATTTCAATGAAAATTGATATGTAAATAGATTCGGACCTAGACTTTTATCTCAAAAATCGGTCTGGTTCTCGAGGGATACAACAAAACATATTTTACGCGCAGGTGAAGCCTTAGGGCGCTGCTAGTATAAAATAAATATGATAAAATTGGGACTAAGAAGCTGCGACTACTGTTTGCTTTAGTTATGGAATAATTAAAAGAGGTTTAAAATATTAAACTACTAGATACAATTTCTACTCAAATCAAATATGGTTTAATTTTTTTTAATTGAGTACTTAAAGGCACTATTTTTTGACACCATTACCAATCCCAAACTCTATGGTTTGGACGTCAGCGTAACGGACACCTGGAATATCACGTTCAGCTATCTTGGTATAGCAGTTGGTTAACTTAGTGTTAGTGATGATAAAATGCTTGATTGCATTTGAGCTTGAATTAAGCTTTGAAATTTAAAAAATTTTTCTTTGTCATTGTTATATTCTGAAATAATAATTTATGCTATGGTTTAATTGAACTGTTTGCTGCAACTTAAACATCTATTTTACGTACCTACATAAATAGTCTCCTAAGAAAATCTCAGTGTCCTACCCTACTTTCTTAAAAATGCTGTTATTGTAATTTTCCTTTTTTAATATTCCAGGTGAAATAATAAGCCAAGTAAAAGTACCAGTATCAAAAGATATAAGATTACCAGAATTAACTAAGGAGTTATCAGATATTGGTGCAGATATGCTTGTAGACTGCATACAAGCATTACCTAAGAGTTTGGAAAATACACAGCCACAGAGTTCTGAAGGTATCACTTATGGTAAGTAACAAATAAGTTTTGTATATTCCATTAGAATTGGCAAAGGCTTAGTTTATACTGGTATCGGATAGTAGTCTTCTCTCTCATACACAATTTGCTTTTCATTTTGTCGCCCCACCAGACGCGCGAGGTACGTTCGTTCAGACGTCTCTGCGACCGCACCCGGCCGCTACCCGCCTCTCACATTTCAATGTACCTATATTATGCCTAAGACTTATTCAAAGCAAGAATCCTGTATTCTATTTTTTCAGCAGTATCTACAAAACATACTTAGACTACGGTAACTCGGTACTTATCATCACGTATCAACCGTATGTCTGTTTGCCTACTTAAATTTAAAAATACTTAATAACGACCTCTGCTTGCTACTTACTTTAATTGTTACTTATTTAAAAAGCACCCAAACACTTAAGTAAGTAGGTAGATAAAAAAATTAACAATTAGGTATCAATGTCAAGGTAACCATAATATTATGTCAGCCATTTTACTTACGCTATTCTGCTCTATTCTATCTTCCACAGAACCAATTTTTCTACTGTCAAGTATAAGCCTCTCTCCTAATGTTTATGTATTTTATAACAAAAAGTTTAAAATTTTAGCAAAGAAAATCCATAAAAGTATAAGTGAAGTAAGATGGTCGGAGATGACAGCAGAACAAGTATACAACTTATATCGTGCAATATACGGCCTGTTTCCCCTTACTACGGCATTTCAAGACAAGCAGATGAAACTATTCGACGCTTTTATACATAACCCAGAAGAAATCGAGAATCGAAACAGACCTGTTGGAACTCTAGAGTATTGTGAGAACACAAAAGCAATTAGAATATTATGTAAAGACCTAAAGTATATTTATTTTAGGTCAGTTAGGATTGTTGGGAAGAGACAAATAACCGCTTTAGACTTTTATAATGGTTACATAAAAAACGTACCCTTAGAAAGAGAATTCACTGTCTTTAGAAATAAATAAACAATATGGTAATATAGGTAGTTGCTTTTATTAAACTCTAGGTAACACCCTAATTGTTAAATTATTTTAATTTAAAACTAGTAGGTCTCATAACATTTATCAAGTGTTACTTTAGCAGGGATGGCAAATTTTATTAGTTATTGTATGAACTATTATATAATATGAGATAGGGTAAAGCTCATGTTGTCACTAAATTAGATAATAATAAAAATACAAATAAATAGAATATTATTATTACATATAAGAAATTCAGTAATAGGTACATTTAAATAAATACATATAGGAGGACATTAGGATCTTATTAGGTAAACAATAAAAAATACATACATAAATATAACAAATATTTATATAATTAAGCTAACAAATATTTAAGCTAGTTAATATAGAATAGGTAAAACCCTATTTTAATCTGACGCATTCCACCAGTGGGCTAATACTGTTCCTTTTACTATTAAATAAATAACAAACAAATAACTAAAACTAGCCCAATTACTATCTAAAATTCATAATTTACAGTTATGCTATAAATTTGCTAGATGGGTACTTCATGATAGCTTAACCCTGAAAGGAAAACATACAAGATTATTATTCTACAGGTTATTAATGTATATTACTTTGATACATTCATAATAAATAAAATAAGGTGCAGATATTTTTTTTCAGATATAAATAATAAATAACTAGCTTTCTGCGGCGCGGTTTCACTCGCGTCTTTTCTTACTGCTCAGCTCCCGTCGCCAGTAGCGTGATGTTACATAGCCTCTATCCGAGAACTGGGCTATCATACGCAAAAAGAATTTTTCAAATCCGACTTGTAGTTCCAAAGATAGCGCGTTCAAAAAAACAAACAATCAAACAAATTCTTTTGCTTTATATAATATTACAGAGTATAGATAAATAAGTAGGTATATAATAAACATAAGTGCAGAGGTGCACATAATTATAATTATTAACCTCGAAGCTGCAGTAACTGATATGCTGAGTTATATACCTACATTGGGTATTCACTTTGTTGTTTATCAAGCAATATGAAGTCCAGATTGTAAAGATTCGTTCTCTGTTACATGGAACCTGATTATAAACTGTCGGCATATTGTTCAAATTATTAGCTCTGCCCACAGCTCTCTTCACAACCTTTTTTATAAACAGCTACCTACCTAATACATTGACAGTGTCATTAATTTACCCATTCGCTGTCCAATACGAGACACAATATAAAAACAATATGTGTGTGTGGTGCGAGGAATCATATGTGATGTGATACATATGGGACAGGGAACCTGTTAAACATTGTCATATTAATGAATTGACGAACTGTCAATTTGATTAGATATTCTTGACCATTCTTTTAATAAAATTGAGCACTGAAAGATAGGTCATCTTACTCTACTCAGTTGCTTCCCTAGCTTTTCTAAAGGTATTGACTGGTAGATGAGAGTCAATAAGAGATACTTAGTTTATGATCTTCCACTTTTAGAGATTGAATCAGCTTAATCGGCTGCGTCTAATTCAGAATTTTACAAGTTATAGCTCCGATTTGTTCCAATAGCCCCCCACATTTAATGCTTAGACCAGTGTAACCAAGTCTCAAATTTCTTACCCGCAATAATTATCATAGATTTATGTTTGTATGACAATCAGAAGTAACTGCTCAAGGTGCTCAGACTGACAGCAACAATTGCCCTTTTAACCTCATAGGCCTATTTCGATCTCAGCATTCGGTTAGACTCGAGCTAACCTAGCTACGAATAAAATATGCACATAAAATTTAATAACTCAGTTAGCTCAGGTTCTAACAGAACTTGTTTTGTTTTGTAAATATGTTTATCACTCGTCCTTCATTATTTTATGGAAGTAGATTATCTAAAATGGATTTTGACTAAGACTGAAGCAACAATAAATTATACTTACCTATATCAATTATCATATTTTATAAGATAAATAAAAATCTGCCGATTACTTAGCAGTAACATTCACTCCAAACAATCATCGATTAAATAAATAATGACTGGTGCAAATATGCGTGTGTGACATACCAATGTGTTGTTAGAATAGACAAGCTGGTGATGACTACCGTGGTTGACCATTAACCATCCTTGTTATCTGCCTCCAGTTCTCAAGGATCACTAAATAAAACTAAAAGTTCCAAAAATGCACTGTATTGCACAACTAACATATATTGTAGGTACATAAGATTCTACTATCATAAAAACAGAAGCCTTTTATTATACATCTTACCTTTAAAATTTTAGCTTATACAGCAATGAGATTTTTGAGTTTTTCTAACAATCCGAAGCCTGAAAAAAATAAATTTCCTGTATCCCTTATATTAACTGTCAATTTTATTGTAGATATCAACCAAGGCTTCTGTTTTTCTGAAGGAACTAATGAAGTCTGAAATCACTTGATTTAATGGTTTATATATTGACTCGAAAATGATAAATGAATTGACTAAATAAGTACCTACACACTGTTGCCGTTCAATAATTATTGTATAACATAAAAACACTAGTTAAAATGAGCATTTGACAGTAAAACAAAATAATTCTATTCAGTCTAAGAACTTAATTCAAACTGAAATCGAAAAGTTAATTACTACTATTTATCAAAACGATTCATTTTATATTTCACTATGTATACCAATAATTATTTTAATTTGATGACTATTGTTATATTTCCCTTTGTAACTTGTTAGATTCCTTTTTTATTTTTTTTAACTGAAAAACGCAATGCTTTGTCGTTTTATTTTGAAAGTTTATAAGTACCTACCCTAGATATTTATTATAATTATATTATTTTATTATCTGAGAATAAGTACATTATTTATGCAACTAATTATAATTTATTATAATCATAATTAATCATTCTATGGACATTTCATTGTAAAACTTTTAAATACATGTCATGCTAAACACGAATACAAATTGTAATAAGTACGTATATTTATTTACTAGGTATTAAAAATTTTGCAACCACGGCAACAGCATAGGTATCTATAAACTAATGCTAATTTAATGTGTTGTAAAGATATATACACAGCTCATTGTTACTCTTAAAACTATAAAAAAATCCCTATGACCCATTAAATATCTGTTTTATAATTAAAATGGGATAATTTACGTATATAAAAATAATATTACACGAAGTAATAGGACTAGACGCATAATGGCTATGATTACGGCCGCGATCAACATGCGCATCACCTAGCCCCATCAAATTTAACATTCAATCAGTAGTGATATCTGATAACGATACATACATGCTATTACATTATCAAAATATAACAAAAAAAGATAAGAAAACTCGTATAAAAATACGCTCACTCGTTAAATGCGTTAAATTCAGCCTTAAATTAAGAATAATTTATACATTCAATTTGACACAGACAAAAAAATTTAACAATATTTTTTTTAATAACAAAACAAATGTCATTCATGCACTAATGAAATGTAAGAGGATTTTTCCAATTGGAAATTGTTTTAAATGATACGTAGATCGTGTAAATCAAAAAATGTGATAATTGAAGTTTTACCTTTGATACCTATACAATTTTAGGTATCAAAGGTAAAACTTCCATTATCACATTGATAACGACTCCGTACGTAAAAATACGACAATGTTTACACGTGTTGTACTTCTGTGCTAATAAATTTCTTATTGGAATACCTGATTAAAGTATGATAATGATGTGTTTTTGTGACGAATGATGTTGTAACTAAAGATAATGTATCAGTTTCGTAGACAAACACTGATGAGGCACCTCACTTTGATCACAGAGAACATTTGGGCGTCGGCTGTTTCCTAAAATATTAGTATAAAAAAATGTTACGGAGTCCAAGGATTACTTTCAATCGCGGGGGAGTAGACAAATATAAATTCAACAACTATTAAATACTTCCTAATGCTTACATTTATTGCTGAATCAGTTAGTTAGTTATTATTTATTCACGACCTGGACAAATCCTGACACAAGGTTTACCACTAACCAATCGATAAGAAGAAGTTAGATCAATATTTCCCCGCGATTTTAAAAGTAACCTAGTTGGAATTACTCTAAATCATGATACCTATTTAGGAGTTAAACGAAATATGATAAACAACTGTAAGCAAACACTGCCGTTTCTAATAATCTGCATTTTATTGGTGACAAATAAACATGCAAAATGCAAATAAATCATGATTTAATAAAAACGTGCATATAAAAACATACGTAGGTATATCAACATAGCAAAACCAAATCAGTACAAAAATGTTCACAAAGTAATATTCAGTAAATGCTAATATTTTTTGGAGCAAATCTGAAAAGTTGAATTAATTGATTAGTTACAAATGACATTCACTGCGCTTCAAACTAAACCCATTAGGTACGTACCTAATACGATTTTACGAAAGACAAGACGAAGGACAAGAGTAAAAACAGGAAAACCATAGCCACAGTTTATACTATAAAAGTTGAGCGGGGCAAGACTCATGCTATCTTTGTTTTTGTCTGCGACTAAGACAAAGAAAGCATGTAGGTAAATTGTATCGCAAAACTTATACGATATAAACAAGCTTTTAGTAGGAGAATAAAAAGTATCAGAATTTCTAAATACCATATTTATTCAAAAATTTTTAACGTTCAATATAAATGTTAGTCGAATACAGATAGATCTAGATTTACACTAGCTAATCGTGCAATATAGATTAATAGAATAGATAACACTAAGGTGATATATTACATTAAACTCTATAGATAAAATATGGAATACCGATGCCCGATACGTATCAATGCAAGACCGACCGATATTTTGCATCGATAGATCCAACACAATGTGTGGCAATACCGTATCGTTCCTCGATTATATCGATCACGTCCTATACTAATATTTCAAGAGCTAAGCTAATTTATAAAAAGAAAAATGATTTTAATAAAGTATTTTTTATTTGTTTTAAATTATATCTTATATTTTTTCTTGTTTCATAAAAATATGATTGGAAGTGCTAGTTAATATTGTCGATAGTGTCAGTAATTTTGTTTATCGATACAATAGGTAACAATACTTTATACACAATATATCGATGCAAAATATCGTGCATTGCTACTAAGGGCACTAATGTTTGTACTTAACTCCTACATAGAACTGCACAACATTAATATTCTGTTATCGGAACAAACCACTCGAACATGTTCATTTATTCTGAAGCCACTAGCCTAAAAGTGATATGATAAATTGATAACAGATCGGTGCCGGCGATATTTGTTAGTTTATTTGACAGATAATACAGCAGAAATGATAATAGTAATGATTATTAGCAACATGTTATATTATTGAAACAACGGGTGTAAGTTTTCACACCAACGAGTGTAACGAAAATCCTGGTGTCACATTTGGGGACGTCAAAATCAATATCGACATCCACCAATGGCTCCAAAATTAGAATAAGATGTAGGTATGTGTTGTACAATTAATTTTTCACACGTCAATATCAGCTAAAGCATAAATCACAATTCCAACTCTAGGCCGATGCTGAGCATTCCTTGACTAAAAGCCATTACCCGAAACCCACAACCAATATCGTACCGATAGGCTACCGCAACAAACATTGCACCAATATTGTATTAGATAAATCAATATATTTAAATGAATAACAGGGTTTTTGTTACACGTCCGTATATCTTGGCTACATGCTCGTTGGTTACATACGATAGATGAACTGTATGACTGCACCTAATTATACTCTAACAGTTATAACTATTTATCAAATCACAGTTTACGCATTCATCAATAGTACAAAAATCTCTATGAAAACCTTAAAGTAGGTAATTATTACCAACTAGCTGACCCGGTGAACTTCGTTCCGCCTAACAGTCGATCAACATTACTTTATTTTTCTAAAATAAACATAGCCTAAGTTACTCCTTATTACATCAGCTACCTGCCAATAAAAGTCCCGTCAAAATCGGTCTAGCCATTTCAGAGATTAGCCGGAACAAACAGACAGACAGACAAAAATTGTAAAAAATGTTATTTTGGTGTATGTACCGTATATATTCATATACATGTAGTAAAAAACGGTTATTTCAATATTACAAACAGACACTCACAATTTTATTATATGTATGGATTCACGTTAGAAAAATTTGACTTCTCATTGGATCGCGTCTAGAATTGTGTCAATGGGATAAAATATTTTCTATAACTAGCTACCTTTCATAGCTGCTCTTCGAATGCGACTCTCGTGGTCTTAATTCATACCATAAACTATCATCTTATATGGCCACAACGAAATACTGGGCTTATCAAAATGGAAGCTATGGCCAAGAACACAAACCCAGAATAGTAGTAGCCAACAGAACAGTTTTTATAGATTCGACATATAATCCAGAATATCGGTATCCTTACTATGGACAACAACAACCTTATGCCGCGATATTTACGACCCACCTTAGTCGATTTGGAAAATAGAATAAGATAGACATAGATGGCAAGATGGCTAGATGTAGTCTAGGTGTATTAGTCTAACAACATATATAGTTAAGTTTTACAAGTGCAGTCACACAATACATCACAGCTATACGTATAATATTATGCCTAGCAATAATCTAAGTACTAGCACCCTGTAAAATAAACATACATACATATAATGTTATGTACACAATAAGTTAATTGGCTCAATTCTACGTTACATTTTGTAAATATGCTCTAATTATCTAGTTAAAAGCTAAACAAAGAAGCGGATGCAAGTATGTATTCTTACATGTGTTCTGGATGACTGCGGATGCAATCAATGAAGTCGCTTGGTTTCAACTCGCCTCGGCATATACGGAACACGGCAGTAAACAAGGGGAACCTGGAAATAATTAGATCAAGGTACATTATGTATAAACTGCACATCTTGTCAGAAAAGAAAAAACGCAAAATGTCGTTCAATATGTGTTGAATATGACACATGCATCATAATTATAGGTACCTACACTCATTTTTATTATGATTGTATGTTTCCAATGTTTATTGAAGTTATACTTCTTTTGGCGCGATTGGGAAAAAATGATGAGAGTGAATTTTTACGATGCGCGCGCACACCGACAGAAAAAAGCAACACCCTGAAGTTAGTTGCGAACCTTTGTGTGTCGTATCAGTACAAATAATCAGTGTTAATAAATAAAAAATATATTGGCGTTTATATCAATTCAATTATATTTATGACGGTGATAGATATTTTTTATTAATCATTTATCAGTAAAAATATTTATTTTGAATATTAGTGGTAAAAGTGGTTTTAATATACTGTTTTAAGTGCATTTATAGATTTGAGGTTAACTGTCGATATGTATAATTTATTTACATTGCAAATTATAAATTATTACATTATTATCTTTTTTTTTTGTTTTCTTTTATTTTAATTATATTTTATGATTTTTCATTATTGTTGCATGCTATTTATGTATATTTATGTATGTATGAGTTGTGTTATTATTTGGTATTTATGGATTGTTACGCCAAAGAAGTATAACTTCTTACGTGCGTACATGAGTACACACACTCTTTTTCTAAAAGGTTTTTATTAATTCTTTTATTACACACAGAAGGGTACATCAAATAAGTAAATAACATTACCTAAAGTAATATTATAACCGTTTGAAGTATTACACAAGTTTGTTACATAACCTAGTCATTAATAGATATAACATGTCATCGTCACGCAATCGTTTTACCCAAGGTAATGGAGACTGGCGATTCGAATATTTTAGTTGTTGTCATGTCATTAATTAGCCAACTGCCTAGATTAGATTTCACGATGGACTCGGGCTACGTCTAGGTACTGCCTGGCTTATTGATCACTCCCAGCTACAGATAATTGACTCGATTGTCGTAATTGGCATTAATAAGTATAATATATATAGGAAAATACGCAAACGATCGCTGTTTACAAAGAAACCGTAGAGCTGTTAACAATCAATCCAGTTGGCGCGAAGAAATTATTCGAATCCGCAATCTTAAGAGTTCAAATTTAAGTCGTCATCATCATTATCAGTTGCTAAAATTCGCTAACGTGCTCTAAATTAATATGCAGGGTCAACATAAAAATGTTTCAGATTGTTGGCTGCCTTTCAATCTATATGTTTACTATTACAAACTTTATCAGTTTGACTTTGTTATCAAATGTTACAATAACACTTGAATAGAATCATATATCAAGTATCCTACTAATATCAATAATTGCACGGTTAAAACAGCTGCGGGAGTTGTTAATGAAAATATTAGTTGCAACACTAGAATAAAAAAGCGGTAGTAATGCACAAAAATCCTTCACATTGTCACTGACCTCAGTCGGCAAGTGGATACAAGCCAAAGACTATTTTAGTCCGACCCACATTATTATCACGTGACATGTCGTTGTGTATCTCGTTATCAGTATGCCCGAGACACTTCAAGATCAAGTATGTTCCACGCTTCCGTATTGTAGATCAAAGACTTAAGTATTTCATAATGTTATGCTGCAATATCGGTTAAATTCCGAATTTTTATCAATGGCCGTAGAAACTTATAGGATTGGGTACGTAAATTTATTGTAAGTACAAAGTATTTTTCCTTTTATGAGTATTATGCAACTCGGTTGGAACTAGCAAAAACCGAATAAAACGTTCAATCGGATATTACTTTTCACAAATTGAAATACTTTGTCTTTACATAAAAAAGGTCACATCTTGAAGAAGTTGGACTAGCGCCCTGTCTAATGATTTTCTCGGTATAATCAACGAATTATAGCGCAATAACGTCCAGGAATCCCAAAATATAAACCTGTTTTTAGGCGGCTCCAAAGTAAACAAGAAGTATAGTAAAAGAAACACTTATCGTTTTGAATTAACTCTAATTCTTCGGACGCAGAAGGGCCTTAATTTTATAACTCCTAGCGCGCATGATTTTTTTTATATTAGCCTGCCTTAGTGACTCCAGCCCGCTTGAACGTAAACAGTCAGTGGAATCCAAAAGTGGTAGTCACCATACCTAAAGCCTAAAGTCTTAAACTGCTAGTACAGTGTCTTCTACGATGGCGGCTGGGAATGGGTAGGGGAAGGAAATGAGGCAGGTGAGGAAAGAGGAAAGGGGAGAAATTAGGCCTCAGGCGCTCTCAATCACCAAACGAAACGCGCGCAATAGTATGGATACTATTACTCTTACGTCGATCTTCTCTACGAGGATAGTAGGTACTTCCTCGTCGATGGATCTACTACCGTATAATTAAATTTTGAATTTAACGAAATATATTAATTACTTTATTGCTCCAACCGAATCATTAAGTTTAGTCTGTTTTATTAATTTTCGTAAAAACTAGTACTAATTTTGTTTATTATTTTTAACTATGTGTAACAAAAATAAATGGTTTAAATGGTTTTAAAACTAGTTTTGTGAGGTTAATATGCAGGCTTACTTGTTCTCCATATTTTTGTTGGCAAGCATGTGGTTGACTTCTTCAGCGGTGATCGGTCCCTGAAGCTTCTGTCCATTTAACATTTCATCTTCTAATTCCTTGATGGACCTGCCAGTCTTCACGAAGGCCTCCGCTACTCTTCGGTTCCTACCGCCTAAAGTCAATGACAAAATTAAGTTAGTTACGAGTCAATTAATAACAATTCACATAGTCAAAGTCAAAACCTACATGCATTTTTTTTATGAAAGTATTGTAATGTAATACGATTTTTCGGTTTAAGATTTTCTAATAAAAAGACCCAAATATCAAAAAACAAACTTAAAAAAGGCTTAGTGCTAATCGCTAAACGTTTACAAATACTAGCTAAATTGATGCCCAGATTAGATCGCAATAACTATAGTAAATACGTTCAACCGTATACATTTTGCAAGCGTAGGTACCAATCATATTGCAAAAATGTTTTTAGTACGGCATATCGCCTTAGAACTTTGTAAGGCCAGTCTATACAATATAATTAGGCAAGAAAAATGTTTACTAGACGTAACAAGGCCATAATTATATTTATATAGCAACATAATTTTCTTGCGTGAATAAATATGATACTCCTATTGCATTTACTGAAATGCAAAACCTTTCATCATTTGTAATGATCCCAACTCGTTCATATAACGCCAAATCTAGTGCAGTTTTTGCAATGATGGCAACAGTGTAAAACTTTTTTGGCTTTGAAGAGTCGTTTTATGTTTTTGTTATGGCCCAGAAGGCATTTTTTTTTCATGTTAATTAGACAATTTAATGATTTTGAAATATTTCATCTTTATGTCACTTTGATTTAACCTATTGCTACATTTTGTTGACTAGTAAAAAGAGGTCCATCTTTTGTTTTCACAGAAGATGGTTGTCATTTAATTTCATCCACATTTTTTCTATTTTTATCATTGTATTATACCATTAAAATCATCAACTAGTACATTATTTTACACTTGACGCTGGCAGAAATAGCTGACACAATCGTCGGTTCAGTTGCCATAATAAAGGGAGAAGAAGACTAGTAAAAAAGACCTAAAATTTATTTTGTACTTAATATGTATCGTAATTAAGATAAAGCATTTATTTGATTGATGCTGATGTTTAATTTTAAGTATAACGGCTCGACTTATTAGGACTCGGCATAAAGGGAACAATTCACCTTAATCAATCAATTAATGAAAGTGGAAAGTTTGATATGATGAATATCCTCTTGTGGGGTAAGATTAAAATATATAAAAATAACCCTCAGGCTGAGAACGACAACTTCCTAAAATGACAACTTCCCAAAACGACAACTTCCTAAAATGACAACATTTTACAATGACAACTTTCTAAATTGACCATTTCCTAAAATGACAACTTCCTAAAATGACAACTTCCTAAAATGACAAATTCCTAAAATGACAACTTCCTAAAATGCCAACTTCCTATAATGACAACTTTGCCATTCATACAAACACTATGAAAAGTTCAAAGTTACAACACAAACATCAAGTCAAATATACTACTTATAAATTTATCATTCATTCCTGCAATAGACTGCGTTCCCAGAATTCCATTCGACTACATTTCTGTAATGAACCACATTGCCTTGGGTAAGGAAAACAAGATTGATTAAGTACCTACTCTAAGGCCACTTTCCTAAATTGTCGAATTTCTTTACTGCCCTTTAGTCCCTGTCGTAATTATTAGCCGACTAAAAAAATACGTGTGGAATCTCCGGCTGAGTAACGATAAAAATGATCAAACTGCTTGGACATTTCAAAAGCAAAACAGTAGAACGTCGGCAAATCAAATGAACGTCGGCAAAACATAAGACTATCGGAAAGTGATAAAGACATCGATAGAGCTTGTAAAAAATAAATGCAAGCGATTTTCGACCTTATTGACTTTAATTAAAAATCGTTATTTTAGACTTAAACTAAGTAATTGAGATGGTTTATATAAAAAATAAGCTAAAAAAATTAAGCCAATATGGTCGAAAATCGAATGTATGCTTTTTTCAACTAGTCCAAAAATTTACCATTGGCCACTGAGTCATTTGTCAATAGAAATGACTATGACGTAGTTTTCGTATCAGGTAGGTGATACTGACCACGAATATAGAAAATGAAAAGAAAATTCATAGTGTCAATAGGGTCCAAAATTCCTTGCACTAGTTTTTCGACATCCCGTCATAAAGTATTACCTAAAGCTCTGTTCATTTGTTTCATGATGTTTATTTGTTATAAGATTTATTTTCAAAAGGACAAAACTTGGGATATTACATATGTGGAAAATCACTTTTTTATATTTCAATAAGCTAATAGAACAGAAGTAGGTACAACAAAAAAATTAAAATATTAAAACCAATGTAGTTTAAAATAGCGTGCACCTAGTTTTCAACCTAAAATATTCAAAATAATCTTTTTCGATTTGTCTTTTGTTTTTAAAATCGACGTCGGATGACTTTTCGACAGTCTTTTGTTTTGTCCACATTCATTTGTATTCTGTGTGTGTATTGTAGGCCGAATGGGAATCTGAGACATTTTTCAGTTTAGTTCAGTGGATCATTAGGAAAAGTGGATTTGTATGTGGACCTGGTAGTGTTTTCTTAGCTGAAATTGACACCCCTTGGTAGGTTGACATTTTCGGAATTTGTCATTCTTGGAATGTGTCATTCTCGGAATTCGTCGTTTTCGGAATTTGTCTATTTTGGAATAGACGTTGTAGGAAGTTGTCATTTTCGGAAGTTGTCATTTTAGGAAGTTGTCGTTCTCAGCCCGAGGGAAAAATAATTTGTTTTATCTCTGTCAACTAAAGGTATAATAATAATATAATATTCTACCACATTCTCTTTTATTATGATTATAGACTCTTTTATCATGCCCTGTTTAATGTTCGTGATGAAAACATTTATTTTATTTTATTTTATGCTTTGGAACAGACTTACCAGGTTTTTATCAAATATGAATTAAGATTGAAAATAATAATATACTCTTTGCTCTTTACTTAGTATTCATATAATTTTTGCACAAATTATAATAATTATATACTGCTCTATAAGACTTCAAATACAACACTGCTCATCTCATTAAAAACCTTTTGATGTTACCCCCACTTACCTTACATGATAAACATACGAGAAGATTATTGAGTTCCTTTTTTACGCTATGCAAGGCAAATTGTATTCCATCATATTAATTTAACATACTCCCACATTATATGTATGTAGGTATGATAGACTGGGTTGCACTGTATTATTATTACTATAAATTTATCTGTCTGTTTGTGTGTGTGTGCCTGTGATTTTAACTGTTCCAAATCTCACATTCCGTGCACGGAACTTGCCTAAATATCACATGTTTTCTCTACGTATTAATATCAGGAGATACCTAAATTTTCTTACATTACTTTTAGTTTATAAAACTACCCGCATCAGTTTTTGTTTTAAACTCTGTCGTGTGGAACAGTTCTAAATTAATAAGCATATCAATGCATTTCATAGTATGCTACTGCTTGCCTATATGTTTATGAGGTCAGGTACATCAGCGAAGTGCCTTTCACTCATAAAGTCATAATATAAATCGCTAAACGTTTAACATCAATATCGAAGCAAATACATGGATTTCACAAATAGGTAGGTATTTGTCCAGTTCTATGGTCTTTGACCCAATTAGATAACATGCAAGTAAACAGTAATAATGACGCTAAATGTTAAGTAAGATTTCAATATCTATAAGGTGCAAAGTGCATGGAGATCATTGTGGTCATTTTTCAGTATGCATCATGGAATTATCAAATAATGTTAAGTCATTACATTACAGTGTTATGAACGCATTTGATTGCATTTGTAAAGAATAATTAAAGATTTATTTTAACAAAATTTTTGATGATGGGTTTATCTTAATGGATTTTCTCCTTTTTTTAAATCATCAGTTGAGCCTGTTTCCAATTATATTTGAGAACGCTACCAGTCTACGTTTGCACCTGAATATCGAGTGAATATGAAGCGACTTTTATTTCACCTCCACATTACTAGACGACGCCAATATTCGATGGTCAGACTTGTCAGTATTTGTAAACAAAGCGATACCGACACAACTTTTCATGCTCTCTGTTACTCGCGGATAGAATCTATCGACCCGTGCTATTGTTACTTATGAATAGGCACCGTTTTTAGGGTTCCGTACTCAACAAGGAACCCTTATAGTTTCGCAATGTCAGTTCATCCGCGGCCTAGCTCAGAGACCCTTAGTACTTACTAGTGAGCTGCAAATTGACATAGAAATACATATAAATCACGCTGACAAAGTAGTACAAAAAAAAACTAAATGTAACCTTAACGTGCCTCCCGCATACCTAAAATGGAGATGTTATTGTTTTTTCTTGTTTCGTTTTTTTTTTTGTCGTTCCAAAAGTATTGAGTATTTATAAGACCGTTTTGCGAATCAGGGATCCGTTTGCGAAATATGTAGCTTTAATGTGCTCGTTTTTGTCAGAGTCAAATGTCCCTCCTACCAGCGCAACCGTTGTATTTGCAAATGTGAAAAAAATTATAATAATAGTCTTAAACTTTAACGGCTTAGTAGGATTTACAGGTTAACGAGTTATACTCAATTAACTTAAAAATTGTACTTCTAGATCAGTCCTATAAGGGTTTAGTGTGTTAAGATTTTTCTACGATAGTATTACTTATACTATCTTAGATAAATTTAGGCAATTTCTTCGTATATTTCTTTTTTTTTTATAAATCAGCTAAATCTCTATTACAATAACATCATTTACTTATACAGGAGGTGGGTGATAATTAGGTATGTGTAGGGTTGCCATCTCTAAAATTTGGCAACCAGGACAAAGAAGTGATTCGCCACACACTTCACCTGTTTTACTATAAATAGATTTTCCTACTCTCAAATTTAAACAGAAAATACCGCTATTACCCTAAAGACTATTATTTGTTCTGTGCTAGGGGTTACAATGTTTTAAAGGCCAAGAGTTACAGTCGCATCGTTTGAATATCAAAATGCCTAACATTAGTTTTTCGCAACCAAGCGAAATATAAATTTTACAATACATATTTATGAATTTAGCAATAATATATTTACTTAGTCAAATTAAAGGTGTTCACAATTCCACTTTGGTTTCTATCTCACAATCTAATGTTAAAATATTCAACAATAGTTATGGTACATGAGTTAACTTTACGACTATTTTGCATCTGTGGTTCGGTGGTTCTATGTACGGACTGCCACTAAGAGGTCGCGAGTTTGATTCCCGCTCAGTGCAAATATTTGTGTGCATGGACATGACTATTTGCATTGGTCTGGGTGTTTCTATGTATAATATGTATTTAAGTATGTATTTCTAGAACCTATAACACAAACTATAATATTATAATATACTTACTTTGGGTCAAGATGGCGTTGTGTGTGATTTGTGTGATATTATTATTTTTATTTTGACAATGTCAATTTCTTTTTTTTAGCGAGTATTGGGCTTCTAAACTATAAATATATTTATGACAGCTCCTCATAGAAGCACCGTTTCTAAAAATCGGCAAGGTGGAAACTCGCACTGAAGTTTACAAAGATAAGAGTTCACAGATGATAAAATATTTGATAGGGTAAAATATTAGTCGATATTCTGCAAGTATGTGATGGTAATAGTACTGGTGACTCACCGTAACACGTTGTAATAAGATCAGCTACGCCACATGATTCGAAGAACGTGCTCAGTTTACTGCCCGGGTAGAACACGTCTACGAATTTGATCATCTCCATGAGGCCCAAGCGGATAACAGCCGCTTTGGTGTTATCACCATAGCCTAGGCCGTCCACGAAACCGGCGCCTACCGCTACTATGTTCTACACATAAAAAAATAAACAGTTAATTCTATTTAACCTTCAAATAACCTTTTATAGTATCGCCCTTCTAATAAAGTCACATTTTTTATTCAAACCATAAGTTCCCCTTTTTAACTTTTGAATCTTTACTGCAACATTCAACAACATTCAATTCAACTAAACGATAACCTAAAAACGAAAACTATAAACACGATAGTTCTAGTGATTCATAGATAGTGGTGTTGCCTTAGAAATTATCAGAGCGCAGTAAATAAATGCTTAGTCGCGCGCGACCTTGGCGGTTGACCCCGCTAGTCACGTGCTAATCGCAAATAGCAAAATTAAAAATAACAGAAATAGTGATGACTGCTGCAATAAATAATGTTTTCGCTGCCCTGATTTAATCCAAAAGTAGTCGCGATGTCCCAGTGGTTAAGGTACTCGCTTCGTAAACACGAGGTCGTGAGTTCGAATCCGGGCAAAGTACCAATGTGACTTTTTTCTATGTACTTTTAAAGTTTATCTTAGACATAACTGACTTAAGGTGAATGAAAACATCGTAAAGAAACCTGGACTTAAAAGTCTGAAATCACCAATCCGAATTGAGCAAGCGTTGCCATCGTATGCTCAGGTCTTCTCTATATCAGAAGAGGCCTTCATCTGCAGTGGGATAATAAGTAACGGGCTAGCTTATAATGATTTTAAGTGAACATTTTTCAGTTTCGTTACTTAATGCATATAACCTGTTAATGTTGCACGTACCTTGAGGGCTCCACAAATTTCGACAGCATCTTCATCATCGACGACAACTACTCTAAAATAGTCAGTTTGAATAATATCCCGCATAGTTGGTGCGAGCATTACGTCTCGGCATCCTATGGTAGTCTCGCAGAATTTCTCATCAGCTACCTACAAATGATTAGATCGTAAATGGCACGCACAACATACCTTATTCACTACCGTGCCTTATTCAATAGATGTTGTTCAGCACTGTTTACATTTAGCATCATTATGTCATGTTCTACATAATGGAAAATTTATTTCAGATTGAAATGTAACTTGTGGTTATTATTACTTACCACATCTACGCTGTCTAACGTTTATTTAATAGCGCTAAAGGCATACGAGGGTACAGTCTGCCTGTATTATCCATTTGAAACCTTATAATAGCAAAAGATGTTCCTGTCTAGTTTTAATTTCTAGTCGAGTTTAAAAAGAAGACATAAAGAACATACCTACAACGTCCGTATATTTCTAAATAAGTTACGCAGTTCGACTTATAGGCCTAGAATTCTACGCCTAGTTCCTAGGTTCTATCCAGTACAGCTTATAACACGAAAATCGTGCACCTAAATATCATTCTATGCTTTGTTTATTACTTCATTCTGAACATAACATTTCTTGAAATATAGAATCACTGTCTTTCCCTTCTTTCTTTAAAACCAAATTTATCTATACGCTTCATATGGAATAGGTACCTACATATTATAAATTCATATTCTTTAGTTACCTGGCAACAAAGCATAAGTACGTAAAATATTACACATCAGTAGATGGGTAGGTATACTGAGGCCCTAGACAAGTGTCAAAGATTTCTATTCTATTCATAGAATAGATATCAAAATGTATGAGATTGACATAAGCGTCGGCGTTAGCTTATGTCAATCCAATACATTTTTCTATCTATTCTATGAATAGAATAGAAATCTTTGACACTTGTCTAGGGCCTCTGGGGTGTTTACGCCGTACGGACAAAAACTTGCTTGTGTTTACAAACCTTATTGAACATATGTAATTTGTTGCCTAGGCGATTATGTCCCTTACTACGTAGTTCGATCACTGAACGAAAGGAAGGTTTTTGTGTTTAGCAAAAATATTAATTACTAGCTGTGCCCGCGACTTCGTCCGCGTGGAATAGTGATTTTGGGCAGCATTTTTTGGATATATCTTTGGTTTGTTTTGAATTATAAACATCTTCGTTTAGGTGAATAAGAAAAATCTTTACAGTAAATGCTTCTCTATCTACGTTATTAGACGTATAGCCATCGCGGATCAAAGCCATACAGGCTGCTAGGATTACTTACACGTGGCAAATCCACATAAAGCTGACCATGCGAAAAACAGTTAGTATTTAGATCCACACTCATTAATTGTCATCGCGAAACATAGGCTCACTGGAAACAGAACTCGTTTAAAACTAAACGGGAAATTGTTTGGAATGAAAGGAATCCGAGGAATAAAAACGCTATAAGTTTTTTTTTTATATTAGCCTGCCAAAGTGCCTCTACTCTGGCTGATGGTAAGCAGTCAGTGGAATTCAGAAGTAGTGGACACCATTCCAAAAGCCAAACTACTGGTATGGTGGCCTCCACTATGGCGGCTTAGTGAGATGCTTCTTCACGCCTCGCTTAAAAGTCCCAGGATGAAAGTTAGGTGGGAACACATGCGCTGGTAAAGAGTTCCAGGCTTTAACTGAGCGACAAAAGTATAAAGTGCTGAACCGTTTGGTTCGAGACCCTTTAGATTGCACTGTGAAAGGGTAGCACTTCAGACCTGCACGTGTCGTTCTGGATAAAAAGGGAGAGGGTAGAATTAATTTAAAGAGCTGTTGAGAAGACTCTCCGTGGTAAAGGCGATAGAAGACGGCCGTTGAGGAGGCGATGTCTCTTCGCAGCTGTAAAGGTTCAAGGGTCTTAGGCCTCCGGGCTTCCATGATACGGACTGGTCGCAAAAGGCCGCCGTACCGTCTCGAAAATGGTCGCCGGGTCCCACTATCCGGTCACCAACCTGCACGACGAACCACTCCGAGATTATGCGCAACCTGGTGGAGCAGTCTCTTTTTTTTGGTTAGGTCTAATTGGGCCCTTGTACAATGCCGCGGGCGGCCAGCGGCACCACCGTTTATACGGGTCTCCCTGGCCGGCGGGTTGACCCACACCACCCACACAATGACTCCGCGGATACTCAGCTGGTCCCACACATGCTGCGAGGTCAACGCCATCTAGACCCAAAGTAAGCATATTATATGCTTGTACTATGGGTTCTAGAATACGGATAAACATACTTAAATACTTTTATTTTTGTAAATAGATACATATTATACATATAAACACCCAGACCAATGCAAATAGACATGTTCATGCTACAAATATTTGCACTGAGCGGGAATCGAACCCGCGACCTCACAGTCCATACACAGTACCACCGAAATACAGAGGCAGTCGATTTCCCCCTGACTTTTCCCTCCCTTTCCCCTGACTTCTCCCTAACTACCCCCGCACTTTCCTCTCACTTCTCACTTCTCCCTTCCTTTCCTCTTCCTCCCCCTCCCTCCCCCCTCCCTCCAAATTTAAAGTCGCCAACTTCAAAAGCAAAGATCTTTCCATACAATATTTCATCCCTTATTTCACTCCTATAAATCCACCCCAGTAAAAAAAAATTATGAGCGTATTTTTTATTTAAATAAAAGTATTCCAAAACAAAATTTCAAAGCTGTAACTTAAAAAATGAAGACGTTTCATACAATCGATTTCATCCCTTTTCATACACTTAAGGGTTGAATTTTTAATAACCCTTTCTTTGTACACTTCTAGACATTAAGACAAACACACACTCCAAATTTCAAGTCGCTACGACCAGCGGTTTAGGCTTTACGTTGTCTGTCAGTCAGTCAGTCAGTCAGGACAAAGCCTTTTATAATATGTATGGATGTATGGATTAGACGTATAGCCATCAGGGATCAAAGCATACAGGCTGCTAGTAATGCTAACACGTGATAGAGCCACATAAAGCTGACCGAAAAACAGCTAATACTTAGATCCACACCCACAACTTTTAGTGTCTTACCTTTACTTTAATTACTTAATTAACTAATTACTTTAATTAGTCATCGCAAAACATAGGCTCACTGGACTCGTTTAAAACTAAATGAAAGACTGTTTAGAATGACAGGAATCCGAGGAATAAAAACACTATCAGCTATTCCGCAACCTGTTAAAATATCTGCTTCTATAAGATTTCGTAGTAAATTAACGAATGTTCGATGTGATTCTTTAAATTGGCATAACTTTTTTATTTATGAACCGATTGACATGAAACAAACACTAAATGTTAAGTGAAGCTTACCACAATATATTAGTGAAAACCATATTTAAATCGGATAAGCCGTTTCTGAGATTAGCGTGCACAAACGCACAGACAAACAGACAAACAGACAAACAGACAAAAATTTTAAAAATCATTGTTTTGGGTTCTATTTGCGTTGATATAGGTCCCAATAGTATTTTTTCTCATATATCTTCCATGTACAGACAGCGATCGGTTACATTTTTATTATAATTATGTATAGACTAGCTGCCCGCAGCGTGGTTTCACCGGCGCCGGCGCGGCATTAACTTACATCTTTAGTTTCTACTCTGCTCCTGTCGCTCGAAGCTTGATTTTATAGCCTATATATACCTTCCTTTAAGAACTAGGATATTAAATACATAGATAGGAAAAATAAATTTAGTTGTTTTTTTTTTGTCTCGCTTTATAATAGATAGATAGATAGATAGAATATTCTTTATTGTACACCAAGTAAAGTTTACATAACATTAGACAATGCAATACACAGATGGTAGTGGTACAATGGGCGGTCTTATATAATGTCTCATACTATACGTAATTGCATTTAATATCATACCGTCTTATACACTCTGATAGCGCGTTCAAATAAACAAACAAATATATAAACTTTTACGCTATATATAATAGTATACGAGTAGATAGATAATATAGCGCTACCTAGATATTATTATATATCTATAACTATAATCTATACTAATAAGTATATAAAGCGAAAGAGTATGTTTGTTTGTTTGAACGCGGTAATCTCTGGAACTACCAGTCGGTTTAAATAATTATTTTTGCGTATGATAGCCGAGTTCTGGAAGAATGCTATGTAACATCAGTTAACATCACGCTACTGGCGACAGGAGCAGAGCAGTAACCAAAGACGCGAGTTGAACCGCGCCGCGGCAAGCTACTTTGATAGACAATCCAATAGATTTTAATAAAAAGAATTGGTAGCTACGTATATCATTCATTATTTATTCGATACAAACGATTTAGATACCTATTCGAATTTTGAAGTTTTGGAACGTTAGGCAATTATTAAAGAAGTAAATGAATTACATAACTAGCAAAATAACCAAGATCATGATTATACCACAGAACAAGTACTAATGTAAATGTTCTGTGGATTATACCTAATTTTTTGATACTGGTAGATCTTCAACAGATAGATAAGTCAAGTACAAGATACTCAATGTTATCGATGTCGGGTAAATTGCCTCTTGATCATTTACTGATTTGTCAAAAACATCTAATAAACGTCTTTGATCTAATTTACAGGTCTAATTTACAAAGTCCTAGAGATTATTTAGTTATCTAAATCTAAACTAATATTAGAAAGAGAAAAGAATTGATTTTTGTACGTTGTTTGTTATAAGCGCCTTTGTAAATTTGAATGATGCAATACGTCACTAATAGCCTGCGCAGACGAGGGATTTTTGTCCGCGTACTTTTTTATCCGCTAAAATAGATCGCTTACAACTGTATCGAGTAACGCAAACGAGGGATTAAAAGTACCGCGTACAAAAAGTCGCCCGAATAACTGAGGGCATGCAGGGAGCGGACCGGACAAAAGTACGGGGGAGTCCCCGAATAAAATAGCGCTCTTGTGACTAGGCGAAGCAACGCACATGGGGGCCTTTAGTCTGCGTTGTGCGCTCGAGAGTGACGTACGTATGCACAACTGTATTTACAATTTCGGGCAACAAATGATCGCACGCCGTGTGCGTTGAGTTCGCGGTAAATCCGCGGCGAACTTTTTATTCGCGGAGCATACTTTTTTCTCCGCCGCGGAGGAAAGTCCGTCGTCTGCGCAGGCTATAATAGTCACTATTGCTATGATATTTTTCGTAGATGTTTGTTGTGAGACCGAATAAAACTTTTGATACCGAAACGAAGCGAGGGCGGACGTCTAGTAGATATATATAAAGAATCATATCGTAAAGCAAGCGATTCAACCCGTTCTTGCAAAATTATTATGCGGCCTTAACCGCTAATTAGTAACAATTTAGCGTTAAGTTATCTATTCAAAGGTTCCATATATTCTATCTATTTTCTAAACAACGCAACGGCCCTTTATCGTTTCAAAGGTATGCGCAGACGAGGGATTTATGTCCGCGTACTTTTTTATCCGCTAAAATAGATCGCTTACAACTGTATCGAGTAACGCAAACGAGGGATTAAAAGTACCGCGTACAAAAAGTCGCCTGAATAACTGAGGGCATGCAGGGAGCGGACCGGACAAAAGTACGGGGGAGTCCCCGAAAAAAATAGCACTCTTGTGACTAGGCGAAGCAACGCACATAGAGGCCTATCGTCCGCGTTGTGCGCTCGATCCGATATAAGGGGATGGACCCAGTATTTTCTTTTAAAATGTCTTCTCTTTTCTTAAACTTCAAGTAAATTGCAACACAACGTAACCTCTGAATATTTGTTTCCATAGCGTGCACTTCTCTACAATTTCGGGCAACAAATGATCGCACGCCGCGCCGTGTGCGTTGAGTTTGCGGTAAATTCGCGGCGAACTTTTTATTCGCGGAGCATACTTTTTTCTCCGCCGCGCCGCGGAGGAAAGTCCGTCGTCTGCGCCGGCTATAAGGATTATTCTCGCGCAATAGAGATAAGTAGGGTTTAAAAATATTCTTCATTATTTTCATATCTATAAAAAGAGTATTTTTTATTCTAGGTACTCTGTTGCATGAAAATAGCCCTTCATATTATACCTATACCCCTACGTGGAGAAGCACTCACCTCAGAAGCAATGTTGGCACCCATCAACACGGCACAAGGGATCTTTAAACATCTGGTGATGATGTGAGATATTAAGTCGATGCCACCACCTTCGGCGATATCGAAGCCCTACGAGAAAAATAAATAGGTAGCTTAAAAATTTACTTTTTTATATAGATCCCTTTATATGTTTCTCTAAATAATAACACAATTCTTAGATTCTTTTTTATAGATGCAAAATCTTAGTTTTGTACCTACCTTAATCAAAGATAGTGCAGCTGCCGTCGGTTTAATTTTGCCTAGAAGTGTTGAACAAATAGTTCTGACGAACTGATGAGGAACAACGAATATTAGAATATCTGCATCTTTCGCCGCATCTACTATCTCGGGAACCGCCACCTGTTTAACATAACAAAATTATTAGTAACAAGCGTTACTGATATTGCTCTCTAGACGTAGTAAGGCGCAAATTTCAAAGTCAGGGGAAAAGGGGCTTTATAGTAAGGAATAATACAATACGAGTTTACTGTAATTTCTTGCGTCCTTGTTTCTTAGCAAGACAACAAAGAAAGCAAGTCTCTATTCATAGAACCGTTTTCGAATAAATTAAATTTTACAAGAGATATAATCATATTGCCTGTCTCTGTAATTCGGTGGTACTGTGTACGGATTACTACGCAAAGGTCTCCCCGGGTCGGGTAAAGTGATATTGGGCTTTTCTGTCGAGAAATTCTCAGTATTATCCTGAAGTCTGGCATTGTGACCGATAAATGGCATCAGGCTCGCCCCCTGTTACATGGGACCCAAAAATAAAACTGGTAAAACGTGGGTGGTTAAACACTTCTGAATACGCCTACGGATAGATAATAAAAAAGTAATGAAACTATGTTATGGTATGAAATTAAAAATTAAAGAGTACATAAATCATTATTGTTTATTGCTGTGGATTGGTCTGCAATATTAATTCTGATGACAAGCTTGATGAAGATGTCTACAGGGTATTTGTTACAGATGGATCAATGATCTATAATGAATATAATGATTTATGAATAGTATAATTACTAATTTTAATTAATTTTAATAATTATTTATTAGAGTTATAACATCAGTCAACAATAAATAAGTGCTTAAGGAAAATAATAATAAGGTTACCTATTATATCTACAATATGCATATTATCTAGATTTCATCAACAAACTTGCCTTGAACACAACACTACAAGTGAAGCATATTGGCAACATTATTTGGCATATGATAGCCTTAAAATATCTACTTCAAAAACCGTGGTTTCAGACATACCACTACATACCCTATCTCCATTATCTGTTGCTGCTTATGCAAATGAAGGTAACTACACAAAGTGTAATTAGACTTCAAGGTCTCAATTTATTTATATACTTAATTTACTCATTGTTTTGCTAAACATTTCAATTTTTATTATAAAATCAGGAAAATTACTAAATTAATATAATAAGATTTAAAATTCTATATTGCATATTACAAAACGATCAAATATGCATTATGTAGGACAAATTTATAAGTATCACAAATTACTTTAAAAGTATTAAACATTCAGCCATTAGTGTTTAATGTATGTATGTATTATGTCATAGTTATTCAACTAATAGCAAATCCAGACATATGAAATGGTGTTTGATACATATTGTAGAATGCAAACATTGTACTAATTAAAAAAAAAAAATTTTTTAGATAGACAGTAATCCAAATTTCAGCTAAGTAGCTAGAATTTTGATAATGATAAGATAATCATTATAAAAAGAGCTAATAAACAAGCTGTAACAAATATAAGACCTATGAAATATTTTTACAATTAATCTACAATACAGTTGACTCCTATAATTACCCCTTTAATTACATGATAATTATTTCAAAGTGGAATCTGATAAGAGTCACAAGTTTGTTATCAAACTTTAATATGTCTATTACCTCACAATTTTCTAACTTAGAATAAAAGCAAATTAGATAATTACATTATATAATTAGCTCTATAAATAGTGTTTGTCCCTTGCTAAGGTCACCTATTGCCCAAAGGTAAATACAGTGTACAAGGATTTGGCATAAATTTATACTAGACATAACTGTATTTAATACACTTGTTTTTGATTTTTTTAAGAATTTAGGACAATAAACAACATTATTAGTACATTGCCCTAGTTTACCTTCTATCTTTAGTTCTTCATAGAAAAATGAGAAGCTTCATCTATACATTTAATAAAATTGGAGTGTCTGTTTGTAATATTGCAATAGCCGTTTTTTTACTACATGTATATGAATATATATACGGTACATACACCAAAAGAACATTTTTTCAATTTTTGTCTGTCTGTCTGTCTGTTTGTTCCAGCTAATCTCTGCAATGGCTGGACCGATTTTGACGGGACTTTTATTGGCAGGTAGCTGATGTAATAAGGAGTAACTTAGGCTACGTTTATTTTAGAAAAATTCGGCTACGTTTATAAAGTAATGTTGATCGACTGTTAGGCGGAACGAAGTTCGCCGGGTCAGCTAGTATATTTATAATATAAAAATGAATCTCTGAATGTGTTGCTAAGCGCAAATCTCAAGAGTAGCTGAACCAATTTTGCTAATTTTTTTTTATAATATTCCTTGAAGTACGAGGATGGCTCTTTCGGAGAGAAGAATTTAAAAAGTGACTGAAAAAAAATAACTCAGTTCTAAACTCCCATACAAAAGTATCTTTATTTATCCCAAAATGTTTACAAAAATGTCTACCTGTGCGAAGCCAGGGCAGGCCGCTAGTTACAGAATAAAAATGACCATAGCATAAAGTATCTGTAATGTAAGTAGGTACTGAATGTAAGCAGAAGGTTAAGGAGCAAGTTTCACAACCAAATGGGGATATAAAAAGGTCAGATCAAGAGTAGTGTTCACAGCCTTGTATGAAAAGATAAATGTAAATAAATAAAACAAAAAACTAAATCTGACTTATAAGTCAGTCCTGTGGCCTACCCCACAGGCAAAGTGTAAATTTATGTCTGTTTATGTTTTAGATATTAGACAAAACATAAATTGCCAATAATTAATAACAGAATACATCTAAATCTGAAATAAAAGTGAATTAAATTACTTTTTTTACAAGACACAATTAAAATAAACACACAATTATTTTGATATCAGATGTGATTACTTTGGCAATGGCATTGAGTCAGTGCACAAACAAACCAAAATAGATTCAGCATAGTGTTAAGTATTACACACTTACATAAATATGCTTCAAATGAGATAGATAAGAACAATATTGTTCATGCATTTATTAAAACTGTGTGGATAAATTGTATTGTTAACCTTTGTCATGCTGGACCTACCTTCATAATATTTTGGTAGGTACAGAACAGAATTTATATATACTAGCTATAAATAGGTACTTACCACATTTTCAGGTAGTTTATGCCCAGGCAAATATTTTACATTCTCGTGGGTTTCATTGATGATCTCAGTTAATTTTTTTCCTTCAATCATCTCCTCATAAACCCACATAGTAACCCTGTCTTCAAAATTCGGCAGTCTGGCAGCATTTTTACCGACTATTTTAGCGATCGCTGAACCCCTAATGAGAAAAGATAATTATTTTCATACCTACGTTTTTTTCGAAAAGAACTACAATATCAAGAGGTTTTCTTCACATAGATTAATAATAAGAAATTAATATTCAATGAATCTCTGAAACATTATTAGTGTTATGTCATCAACTTTACTAGCAAAAGGTCACTTAGTACCTACCTAACATTTCTATGTTTTTATAAATAAATATATTATTGGTCAATTAACACTAATGAAACAATATAAAAAAATTACAATAAATCGTCACTTACCAATTACCAGAGCCGATAATGCAGACTTTGTTTTTAATTTGTTTGTCTGCCATTGTAATTTTAAATATTAGTTTATTTGAATTTACGTGAAAACTTAGCTTGAAAATTAGTATGCGACGTCACAATGTTATTGAGGTGAGCTAGCGACTAAATAAATTTGCATGCAATGACATGATAATGACAACGACAATATCATGACTGCAGACCGCATAGTGATGCCCGATGCCGAACTATCGATAGGAAACACTGTCGAAAGTTGACCTTGAAAATCTGTTAGGATATCGATAGGGCTATCGATAGTATTGATATCCAAAATATGGTTATACTATTGATGATGCGCAATAGTATCGATATTATTAAACCTTGATAGTTGCTATGCTATATCGATAGCATAGCAACTATCAAGGTTTCAAGTCAAAATTCTCTTTTGTTATATTGCTATTAAACCTTAATCAATACTATCAAAAAAGAAACAACTATCAATATTATCGAATATTGATAGTTGTTTATTTTTTAAACAACTATCAATATTCGATAATATTGATAGTTGTATTGCTATTTGTTATATTGCTATTAAGCCCTAATCAATACTATCGAAAAATATTCAACTATCCACAGTCTATCGATAGTTGCCTATCGATGGCATCACTAAAGCCGCACCGCTTGCGCACAGCTCAGAAAAACGGTGGGAACTGATAAAAACCCGTTTGACGTTTATGACAATACCAACCTTGACAAATTCAATACAAAAAAGATGCACGAAAAATTATCAGCCACCGAGGTCATTGAACTCAGTAAAATTTACTTCTAAATTAAAGAATAGCACCACTTTACAAAAAAATAGATAATATTAAAGATGGATAAGAGTGAGATGAAGAAAGATAATTAATATTTCTACTTCTGCTTTTGCTTCCCTAAAAAGAAATGTATTAATCACTACTAGTTCTGGCAACACGAAACTACTTGATGTCATCCAAATTATCCAAACTAATAGCAACTATTACTGTAATGTGTGGATTGTTGAGTATTTTATTTTTATTTTATTTGAGACTCTTCCCCGCAAAAACTGAACTAGAACAAACTGAATGGGTTGAAATGGAACATTACAGTAATATATTACCGAATGGGTTGAAATGAAACTATTAATAAATACTATTACTGTAATGTTTCGTTTCAACCCATTCAGTGTGTACACTGTGTACTGGTTCAGTTTTTGCGAGTAAGAGTAACAAACATGTTATTATATATGATATTAACGCAACAATTACACAACGCTATCTAGATTGATAACTATTAAGATTATTAAGGCTTATGATATTGGTACGGATATGCCATACCAATGCAAACTATAGCTTAAACTATTTTACATTTCTCACTCAGTAAATATATTTTTGCCACCCTAATAGAAAGAGACACACGGCCTCTGTAGTACCAAGTCTCGCTCGGCTCTTTTTTTAGCTGTGAGTACTCAGTCCTGCTTAGTTTATTACGTCCTTAATTAGAGCATTAAACCAACAGGAGTGGACACGCGCTCTATTTCCCTTGCGCAAAAGTCTGCCACTTTCGGCGGGGGACGGGGTAACGCGAGCAACGCACACTAATTACAATGTTAACTACTAATGCATTTTTAAATCGCGTCGTTATACACGCACACAATAAAATTATTACACACTAGCTTAAACTAAACACACACAATCACATTCACACACAGGGACATCTATCAGTTTACGCTTCCTTAGCGTAAAACAGTTAGAGCTTGACTCTGTCGATATTTAGTACCGATGTTTAGGATTTCATATAAGTACGCGAAAGATTTAATTATTTTCATGATTATTATGTTTGCTTATTAAAATGAGCATTATCTTATATTATATAGAACAGTTTTAGGTAATAATAATCTATTATAATTTTAAGGTTTTTTTTTATTTAAGCACTTTGAAATAGATGAAAGTAAAGTAAATAGTTCATAAACATGAATTAACTAGAAGTAATTCTGTTAATTCATGTTTATGTCAATATTACAGGAAGAATAAAACAGTGTTTATATCTAGCACACTTTTTTGTAATTATTATCAAAAAAGCCCGTCCCGTCATACGGTCGGGCTAAATTTATTTGTTAAACATTGTTCGACAAACAAATCTGGTTATGCGGTCGGGCTCTCCTACTATGTTTACTAATGTTTATTCAATACTTCCGATCCCTGATAGTACGGTTTTTTTTGAAGTTATACTTTTTTTGGCGCGATTGGGAAAAATTATGAGAGTGAATTTCACGATGCGCGCGCACACCGACAGAAAAATGCAGCACCCTGAAGTTAGTTGCGAACCTTTTACACACTGAAGTTAGTTGCGGATCTTTGTGTGTCGTATCAGTACAAATAATCTGTGTGAATAAATAAAAAATATATTGGCGTTTATATCAATTCAAATATTTATGTATGTATGCGTTGTATTATTATTTGGTATTTTCGGATTGTTATGCCAAAGAAGTATAACTTCTTACGTGCGTACATGGGTACCCACTCTTTTTTTTTATTTTACTACTGCGCACAAGGATGTATGTTCAATAACCACCACCTGTTGAAATTTGTTCTAGTGTGGATTAAAGATTGTAATTAATTATTACGTGTCAATTTTACGTGTATTATTCCTAAGTATGTATGTATATTCAATCCAAATAATACTTTGAATTAATTGTCTGTTGCTATTAAATTTCGTTCCAACTAAGCAGAGCTTGTAATTGGAGTATTTTGTTCTGATTACATAGTAACAAGACACTGACATGAGAATGTATGAGTAGATTTTTATTAGAGAGATATTTTATCTGTTCAGATAACAAAAAAACAACAGAATATATTTCAGAAAGTCTTTATTTAAAAAGGTATAATAAAATACTGAAAACTGTGCAATTTAAATTAACCTTATAAATCTAGTTTAACTAATCCTAGGTAATGCAATAAGAGGAGGTAGCACACAGCGAGTTTACTTGCTAAAAACTGAGCTCTCCGCCGCTTGGGGGGTAGGGAGGAGGTAGCAGTGCTGGCAGCACAGAAGGCTTTGTCTTTTAAGCTGTTAGTCAGATACTTGTACGCTTAGGAACCCACTTATATGGTTCCTACAATATTGGACCCAAGCGACTCCAGGCGCTGCTTCTTTTGAAAATCTAAAAAAACAAAAAAAAAATAATTTAATACTGGAAAACCAATATCGATATTTGTGATTAAACTGTCTCATCTCTAATTATGCTAAAGTGTGACCAGTTTCTTAAAAATAAATACGCTTATTTTTGTTAGAAATGAGCAATTCTCTTTCGGAATAAAGTGCACTAATTTTGTATATTTGGATTTATAATCTCATTTTACTTGTTCATTTAATATTATTTTGTGCATTACTTGGTAAAAAAAACATTGGTTTTAATTAAAAATAAATAAATATGGGAACGGTGACACAATAATGTACATCCAAAATGAAACTTATTAGATATGTCAACAAGGCGAGATATAAAAAAGGAAAGGTTAGTTTTTATGTTAATTCAACTTAAAATATTACCCCAGATTGGAGTATTGATGATAAGCCTGGCAACACTTGTTGATTAGCATTTTATTTGGTTAAATTGCTAATTTAATGCCTTATTTAATAATATTAGAACAAAATAATACTTACAGGTGGAATGTAATATTATCCTTTTGTAGACTTGATGTCGCTGAACGCTTTTTACACCAAAATACACTGCAATTCGGCATTTCTATTGAGACGCTATTACGCATGCACTGATAGGTGACTTATGATGCGGAACGCGCGTCAACTAGTTTTATATAACGGGTATGACCGGTGGGCTGGTACCTTTGGCAGAGGGGTACGCCTGTCAGTGGCCTCTCCGGTTGGTTTAATGCTCTAAGCGTCCATACCATACCATGATACTAAGGAAGTCTTCTCTTCATAGATTTATTGTAATAATTAAAGTACTAAATCTATGCTACTCTTTCTATTTTGAAGTACCAATTGTAAGACCGTAGTGCCCAACTGCCCATATTGTTGTCACCCAGACCAATGCAATTTAAAGCATAAAATATTTTAAATTTTTCTTACATATTAAGAACTTTACTGTTACCCTACTACCAGTGCCGGATTAGCCACGTAGCAAGAGTAGCAAATGCTATGGGCCCCGCGAATTTGGGAGCCCCGCGCTCCAACGCCTGTCTCACCGTAATAAAAAAATATTAATTTAGATAGGAGCGTGAAATATCTTGCATGACTTAAACGCGAAGCGCTTAAGCTATGCTTCACTTCCACTTGAAAATCTAAAACTCGATTTCATCACGTTAAATCGTAAAAAGAAGTAGGTAATTTACGAACTTTTTAACGTTAATGTTCTAATGTTTAATTATAATCGATATATTACTACTAGACTAGCATCTATACCACATTTCTACCCTTCAAGCGGCCAGATTTTTATTTTTTTATATAGGTATACATTTATTTTGCGAGTTTACGTAGCTAAGATTGTACTTTTTTAATCGATTTTAATATATTATATAACAGGTGAACTATTTAAATTTTATTAACTGAGTCACGATTCAATCTACTGTGGTTGGTTCATTCATTTTATGAGTGAATACAGCTGACCCTTTTTTGAATCGATTATCATATCGATCATGTTTCGAGATTATTGAAAGCTAGTGACGGACTGACGGTAGTTAAGAGCAAGGTGTTTCAGAATCTCAAGTAAAGAGGCGGGTAATTTAAAAATGAACTATTCAAATTATAAACAAAAAGTTATTCAATTAAAAATTACACATTGTATGTGTTCGTCGACTTTTAATTTCCTTGAATATCTTTACTATAAAATAAGTGCTTAAGGTATGCACATTTGAATATTTTCGATTTTAAATTGTTTTTAAATTATTATAGGTAGGTGTAGGTATAATACCTACCACAAGAAACGTTGGTATCAAAATCTACAACAATAATTTTAAATTGTACCACATTTCTAAAATTGAGCACTGGCCACACAACAAGTTATGTGTTGTACTACTTGCACTGCACTACACGCAAGTTGGCAGCACTGCAAAACTTATAGGGGAATTCCCTGACATTGTCATCGATCGAGCTAGTCGTAACTCGGACAAATAAAATAGGATTCTATTGAATACGGTAGTAGATCCACGCTGATTTCAGCATGAATGGGCCGGATCGTCCGGGGAAGTACTACCCTCTCATAGAAGATCGACTTAAGAGTAGTAGTATCCGTACTACTGCGTTTCGTTCGGTGAGTGAGAGCGCCGGAGGCCCAATTTCCCCCCTTTCCTCTTTCCTCACCTTCCCCTAACCCTATTCCCAGCCGCCATAGTGGAGGCCACCATACCAGCAGTTTAAGACGATGGCTTTTGGTATAGTGGCCACCACTTCTGGATTCCACTGACTGCTTACCATCAGGCGGGGTGGAGTCACTTTGGTAGGCTATAATAAAAAAAAAAAAAAAAAAAAAAAAGACTATCAAACAATAAGAAATTGCTATACATTTACCTTTGGCGCAACGTAAAAAACTTTTAAAAGCACTTTAGATGTGAGCCATTCTTGAGAAAAGTTGTTTTGACATTGCTTCGAGTACTGTTTTCGTGCGTGACGTAGCGCTGTGTGCATCTCATTCAATTATCTTTTTTAAAACACAATAGAAGAGTTTTTGTATGTACAAAGACAAAAATATTAACGAGAATAACTTCACTTAAGGTAAAATATTTTACTAGGTATGTTTTGCAGACTTCAGCTGTGGCAGCTATTACGCGCAAATGAACGCATCTGGGGCGCTGTTTCGCGCGATTTGCCGAAAATTCAAATATCGCGGCTGCGCAGTTTTAATATCGTGATATCTTTTAATTATTATATGGCAGGTGTATATAAAACTTATATCATTTAACCTCTCGTATGCTACAATATCAGACACAATAGACATAACATTGTGTCTCGTGCAGATCTGCACCTAAGCATTCGACGGGTTAATATACTTTATAACAAAATATCTTAGAGCATTAAACCAACAGGAGTGGACACGCGCTCTATTTCCCTTGCGCAAAAGTCTGCCACTTTCGGCGGGGGACGGGGTAACGCGAGCAACGCACACTAATTACAATGTTATCTACTAATGCATTTTTAAATCGCGTCGTTATACACGCACACAATAAAATTATTACACACTAGCTTAAACTAAACACACACAATCACATTCACACACAATCCCATTCACACACAGGGACATCTATCAGTTTACGCTTCCTTAGCATAAAACAGTTAGAGCTTGACTCTGTCGGTATTTAGTATCGATGTTTAGGATTTCATATAAGTACGCGAAAGATTTAATTATTTTCATGATTATTATGTTTGCTTATTAAAATGAGCATTATCTTATATTATATAGAACAGTTTTAGGTAATAATAATCTATTATAATTTTAAGGTTTTTTTTTATTTAAGCACTTTGAAATAGATGAAAGTAAAGTAAATAGTTCATAAACATGAATTAACTAGAAGTAATTCTGTTAATTCATGTTTAAGTCAATATTACAGGAAGAATAAAACAGTGTTTCTAACTAGCACACTTTTTTGTAATTATTATCAAAAAAGCCCGTCATACGGTCGGGCTAAATTTATTTGTTAAACATTGTTTGACAAACAAATCTGGTTATGCGGTCGGGCTCTCCTACTATGTTTACTAATGTTTATTCAATACTTCCGATCCCTGATAGTACGGAACCCTCGGCGGGCGAGTCCTACTGGCATTTAGCCGTTTTTTTTGAAGTTATACTTTTTTTTGCGCGATTGGGAAAAATGATGAAAGTGAATTTTTTTTGGAAATAGCAACACCCTGAAGTTAGTTGCGAACCTTTTACATACTGAAGTTAGTTGCGGATCTTTGTGTGTCGTATCAGTACAAATAATCTGTGTGAATAAATAAAAAATATATTGGCGTTTATATCAATTCAAATATTTATGTATGTATGCGTTGTATTATTATTTGGTATTTTTGGATTGTTATGCCAAAGAAGTATAACTTCTTACGTGCGTACATGGGTACCCACTCTTTTTTTTTATTTTACTACTGCGCACAAGGATGTATGTTCAATAACCACCACCTGTTGAAATTTGTTCTAGTGTGGATTAAAGATTGTAATTAATTATTACGTGTCAATTTTACGTGTATTATTCCTAAGTATGTATATATATTCAAACCAAATAATACTTTGAATTAATTGTCTGTTGCTATTAAATTTCGTTCCAACTAAGCAGAGCTTGTAATTGGAGGATTTTGTTCTGATTACATAATAACAAGACACTGACATGAGAATGTATGAGTAGATTTTTATTAGAGAGATATTTTATCTGTTCAGATAACAAAAAAACAACAGAACATATTTCAGAAAGTCTTTATTTAAAAAGGTATAATAAAATACTGAAAAACTGTGCAATTTAAATTAACCTTATAAATCTAGTTTAACTAATCCTAGGTAATGCAATAAGAGGAGGTAGCGCACAGCGAGTTTACTTGCTAAGAACTGAGCTCTCCGCCGCTTGGGGGGTAGGGAGGAGGTAGCAGTGCTGGCAGCACAGAAGGCTTTGTCTTTTAAGCTGTTAGTCAGATACTTGTACGCTTAGGAACCCACTTATATGGTTCCTACAATATTGGACCCAAGCGACTCGAGGCGCTGCTTCTTTTGAAAATCTAAAACAAACAAAAAAAAATAATTTAATACTGGAAAACCAATATCGATATTTGTGATTAAACTGTCTCATCTCTAATTATGTTAAAGTGTGACCAGTTTCTTAAAAATAAATACGCTTATTTTTGTAAGAAATGAGCAATTATCTTTCGGAATAAAGTGCACTAATCTTGTATATTTGGATTTATAATCTCATTTTACTTGTTCATTTAATATTATTTTGTGCATTACTTGGTAAAAAAAAGATTGGTTTTAATTAAAAATAAATAAATATGGGAACGGTGACACAATAATGTACATCCAAAATGAAACTTATTAGATATGTCAACAAGGCGAGATATAAAAAAGGAAAGGTTAGTTTTTATGTTAATTCAACTTAAAATATTACCCCAGATTGGAGTATTGATGATAAGCCTGGCAACACTTGTTGATTAGCATTTTATTTGGTTAAATTGCTAATTTAATGCCTTATTTAATAATATTAGAACAAAATAATACTTACAGGTGGAATGTAATATTATCCTTTTGTAGACTTGATGTCGCTGAACGCTTTTTACACCAAAATACACTGCAATTCGGCATTTCTATTGAGACGCTATTACGCATGCACTGATAGGTGACTTATGATGCGGAACGCGCGTCAACTAGTTTTATATAACGGGTATGACCGGTGGGCTGGTACCTTTGGCAGAGGGGTACGCCTGTCAGTGGCCTCTCCGGTTGGTTTAATGCTCTAAGCAAAATATATATTAAGTCCGAGTAAAGAGTTTTTATATTGTTAATACTCGTTTCAAAAAAGGTCGAAATTTTTTAACGGTTAAAGTTATTAAAATCGTTAAAAATGGAATAAAATACCCGTATTTGTGAAAAAGTTAGTTAATATACATTAAACACTATATTTAATTAAAAACAATATACCCTCTTCATACAAAATATCATATTTTAAGCCATGACAATGCCGGGCGGAGCGCAATCCGAGCGCAAGCTTAAACAATCGCTTCAAATTTTTATTAAATATTTCTTCAGAATCGTGTTTGTTTCCCAAACTTAGAAATTGCCTTGCGCATTTACTTGTCTCTCATGATAACTAACTGCAGTGGCGAACGTTCTTTTTCAACATTAAAACGTATTAAAAATGAATTAAGGAACACGATGGGATAAGAACGTCTTAATCATCTCACTTTGTTGAATGTAGAGCATGATTTGCTTAGAGAAGTCGATATTAAAAATGTTATCTCTAAATTTGCCCATAAATCTAGAAAAGTTTATTTGTAACAGTTTTGTTTTATTTAATACCCTTAAACTTGAGAATCTAAAGCAAACCAAGGGCCCCTTGACAGAATTTGCTACAGGCCCCGCGCTGGCTTAATCCGGCACTGCCTACTACAATACCTCGCTCGACTCGTTTTCTAGCAGTACTCAGAAATCCATCCTGTTTAGCATTTATCGTTCATGTAGGTATAACTAATAATAGCCCTAACAGACGACCGGATTTGGTGTTTTCCGCACCATCACTTTAGTGCGCAGCGGACCATATTCAATCGTGTGGAGAGTTTTTTTTGTTATAAATATATCAACTCTTGTTTTATCATTATAATTTGTTCCAAATTATAGCGTATATTTTTCACGAGGCTTTTTATTATTTTGTACGGTTTCCACTAGTACAAATACACCATTTTCATCATGGCGTTCTAGCACGGTGATGTCAATATTATGGAAAAAGATTATCTGGTGAAATTTTAGAATTATACGTTCTTATAGGACTAAACTATAGATTCGAGATGAGGCGATTAAGGACAGTTCGTTTATATATTAAGGACAAATAAACAGTTACAACACAACAGTTATACATAGCAAATAGTGCAGTGGAGTTATTTTTATAATTTTAGCAAGCACATAAGTAACCCACATTATTGTCCACGTGGTAGGTAAGTGCATATAAAAAAATAAAAAGAAAGCGAACAGACTACTTAAGCATCTTTTACGATACTCATAATATATTTATTTAAATAGTGTGAAAGAGCATTAAATAATTTCATTAAGACAATAGATTAGATATCATCTCTTGCCTGCTTTTAAGGTATATTTTTGCCCATTCTTTTCATTTTTTTCGTTTCATTAGTGGCGGTGGTGAAGTGGCTGTTAATGCCAACAGAAACGCTATTTTATTTTCTTTAGAAATTGTAGACATGGCGCAAGTTACACATCCAACAACGACTAGTCTTCCGAGTAACCTGGACCGTGCGATGAGTTGTCCGGTCGTCTGTTGCGCAGAGCGCACCGCACCATCACTTTAGTGCGGCCGTACCAAATCCGGTAGTCACTTTAGCCATAACAGACGATTGGATTTGGTGTGCTCCGTACCATCACTTTGGTGCGCAGCGGACCATATTTGATCGTGTGGAGAGTCCGCTGGACATTATTATTATTATCGCCGAACCGCACCATCACTTTGGTGCGGCCGTACCAAATCCATATTACTATTGTTATTATCCGTCGTCTAATAACACTTTAAAAACAATAGGATTATAGGTTTGGTTTGGGTCAAATGTAATCTGTGGTTTGTGTACCCAGTGGTAGTACCGACTTTTCGGTATTTGTATCGATATGGGGTCTCATATACCGAAATGTAAAGATTTTTCCTTTGCACGACTTTTGTCTAAAAAGAAAAACGTCCATCCCTATATAATAGTCCAATCAGTAATTTGACCAGCTATAAAAATGTCCAACTAGAGAAACAATCGACCACATACATGACCAGCTAATAAAACGTCCAGCTATAAAAATGTCAAACTAAAGGTATACTCGTCTAGATAAACGACCAAGTATAAAAACGTCCAGCCATAAAAATGTCAAACTGTAGATATAACCAACCAGATACATGACTAGCTATAAAAATGTCCAGGCACATAAAAATGTCCAATTGTATAATATATAGATATATTAACAGTATAGACTCAAATCTACATTAACTCTGTCTTTTTTTTGTGAGTTTAGTTAGCTAATTCCCTTGACCGTATCGCACAGCTCAAAGCTAGACATTTTCAGGTGGTTTGAACCGGGTGAAGTAAATTATTAGTTCAGATGTTCTTTAAATTTCAATTTTTGTAATGTATTTACAATTAAAGTCATGGACGTATTGAAATTTCTTGGGTTCCGTATTATTGGGCCATATTTATTAGGTATTTTTTTAGCTAGGACAAGTTTATCATTTGAGTTTTGTATAATTGATCAATTTCATCATTTTGACATAAGTTTGTACATTTTCTTATTGGAAAATTTTATCATTGGCTGTAGTTAACATTCGACATTTCTAGGGTTGGGCAATATTATTGCAGGATATTTTTATATATGGACCTTAATATGACTATATTAATTGTGGTAATTTTTATTATTGGGCAAACTATTATCATTGGACATTTTTATGGTTGAATATTTATTTTGACATGCCTTTGGACATTCGTATGTTTGGACTATTATTCTATTTGGGCATCAGTCATAAAAAGAAAATATATTAAATATATAGACATAGAAATATTTTGGGATAATGTTAGCTTACTAAAATGTGACGATGATAGCCAAATGTTTCCGTTATTGTCTATTGCCTTTACCATTTTATCACTGCCCCATTCCTCAGATAATGTTGAGCGTATATTCTCGCATATTAATTTTATAAAAACAAAACAGCGATATAGGCTACCAAAGAATTTATCACTATAGTTTGTTACGTACAAAACGACTAAATTAAAGACACTAACTGTTATGATTTCCAAATTAGTCCAAAGATATTAAGATTAGCCAGTCAGGCTATGGCCAAGGTATATTGGTATGATCTTAAGGATAGCATTAAATAGATGTAACATGGTTTATTTTTTACGCCTCCTGTTAATTCATTTGTCTTGCTACCTACTTACAAGGATGAAATTCTTAATCTTTTCAGGGGCTTGAAAGATAATTGTGTGAGTGGCACTGACAAGATCTCCAGCAAAGTAATCAAGCGGTATACAGACATTTTTACCCTCCCTTTGACTCATATAGGTAAAAAAGTAGTTTAAAACTGCTGTTATGAAGCCGATCTAAAAGGCCGGGGATAGAAACTGTGTCGATAATATCAGACCTAACTCTATATTGTCAACGTTATCGAAGATATTAGAACGATTGATAAATCAACAGTTTGTAAAATATTCAGAACTAAATAAACTGATTTCACCGTCACAATTTGGTTTTCGTAGGGGTATATCAACGAACGATGCAGTTCATGAGTTAGTTAACACTGTCGTAACCAACCTTGACATTAAAAAAAGTGTTTGGCCATATTCTTAGATCTCGCCAAAGCATTCTACACGGTTTCTATCCCTCACCTTCTTCAGAAGCTGGAGAGGCTTGGTGTATGAGGCGTTCCACTGAGATTGCTTCAAAGCTATTTATCCGGAAGAAAACAACGTGTTAGGATAGAGAACTGGTTGAGTGATAAATTGCCTATAGAATATGGCGTGCCACAAGGCAGTGTTCTTGGTCCAAAATTGTTTTTGGTATATATAAACGATCCTTGCGCTCTCTCTCTCTCTTGATAAAGGCAAAATATTTACATATGCAGATGACATTGCCCTCTTGTTTGCCGATAATATTTGTGAGCAAGTGTTCACTACTGCGGAGTCCGGCTTCTCCATTGTTAGTAAATGACTCCAAACCAATATTCTAACCCATAACGTCAATAAGACAAAATACATAGCATTTGCTCACAAGCTAAATGCTCTGCCTGATCCTACCCTAAACATTTTGCTCATGAATGCAATGCAGTCCATTCCAGATCAAATGAAATACCTTGCTATCACTATAGATCAGACCCTTAACTTTAAACCCTATTTAGAAATACTTGTCACTAGACTGCGTAAGCTCGTTTATATTTTCAAGACTCTTAGATATTCTGCCGATCGACAAACTATAAAGATGGTCTATTTCGCCCTATGTCACTTTTTAGTATTACATAAAAGCTGTATAAAAAGTAAGTAACCATAACCATATAATGCTTACAGTTGTTTTGCTATGAAAATAACGCAATGGAAGTTTCCAATGTATTATTTGCATATAAATAGAACTGTAAGCATTATGGTTGCTAACTTTATATACAGCTTTCACGTAATTCTAAAAAGTGTTCTGAAAACATTTAAAAAATAAATATAGCTCCGATTAAATGATAAAAATTGAAAACCACGAAAATATGACACCAAATTGCGACGTTGCCACTCTTTTGTGTAAACGCTAAGAATTATTACTTATTATTTCATCTCAATTGCAATAACAGATACATAACTTTTCATGTTGATCTGAATGCTAACATCAGGGGAAGGCCTGGTGACCCACAGGTTTTATTAAATCTACCTCGGGCACCAGTCTTTCACAATGTTACGTTTATATCTGTCACATCAAACAACTATGTTTAGAATTAAGATATCCATCTTGAAGAGAAAATAAAGAATTTATTTATTTATTTATTTATTAGTTTATATCTTTATAAATACACTAAATCTAAGTTTAGTTAAGTTATCGTATTAATATTATATTGAACTTCACTATATTTCACATGTACATTAAAAAATAAACATACGTAAGTTTTTGATTAAATATTGTTTTTAACCGACTTCTAAAATAATTCTCAGTTCAGGCCGTATTTTTTTATATATGTATGTTACCGCACGACTCGGTCATTTATAAACAGATTTGGAAAAAAAATATTTTGAAGGGATATGAAAATAAATATGAAATTGGTCCCATATTTTTATTTTTTAATGGTTCAGTAGTTTGGTTTTAGTTTTATATTTTGTAAAAATGTTTATATACGGAGTAAAGAGATGTAAAGGACCGCGTTGATGTCTTTGTGACGAGATAATTTTTAAGTTGGTTTTTGATTTTAGTCTCAAAAATAATTATTTTCGTTCTAAACCGATTTTGGATGCGAGTCTATCGATATTTATGGGCCACTTTACTGATTTTGCATTTTGACGTTAGAGAATTTACTACTCTTGTTCTCTACTTAGTCTGTGGTACCACTTGCTCTCTCTCTAATTAGAGCAGTACATTGTAGAAGTTTCTCGAACGTGCCTTCCAAAGGTTTCCTTTCTTGTTCGATCTAACGTCATTTTAACTCATTTTGATTGAGTGAGCGAAGCGAATACATAGTCGTTCTCGTGTGTTACAGAAGTGCTCGACAGTCGTATTTTCCACTGTGATCGCTATATTTTTAGTGTTCGTGTATTTTGTGAATAAGTGTTTCTCGAAGTTTTCGGATTTCTACATATAATCGAAGATAATTATTAGGTGAGTTTATTATAGTCAATTTAATCGACTCCTGTGTGTGTATGTAAAACGTATAAAAAACGGATGAGAAAGAGATTACGTCCCATCTATATGCTGACAAAATTGTAAATCGACCCATTTTGTCGCTAATGTCTATCTTGAGCTTCGATTCTTTATTTTTGTATTAAAGATATTGACACGTAAATTATCTTTTCTTCTTACTATTTTTTTATTGATTTACAATACAATTTGCAACATGCGGCATAAATCCGTATTTACTAGAATTTTCTGTAGGTACAGATTGATAGATATTGCATTGAGTGTACTTCTATTGATTTATCATTTGTAAGTTTAACAGATCCAAAAAATGGTGAAAGAAACAACATTTTATGACATCTTGGGTGTAAAAACCAACTGCACGACAGATGAACTAAAAAAAGCCTACAGGAAATTAGCCTTGAAGTATCATCCTGACAAAAATCCAAATGAGGGCGAAAAGTTTAAACAGATTTCACAGGCCTACGAAGTTCTGTCAAATCCAGACAAGAGGCGAATTTACGACCAAGGTTTGTACTAAAAAAATTTGCACACTGCAAATTGAAATTACTTTTGCATCATCATTTCAGCTGATCTATACATATGATTAATGGTAATAATGATAAAGATTTAATCAAACTCAAAGCATTTATTTCATTTTGATCATAAAGTATAATGCTTATAAAAAGTCAAAATTACATGAACTCAGATAATTAACCTACAGCCATTTTGCTGACTGTAGAAGTAGAGCTGTGAGAAGAACTGTCAAGAAACTCACGCCACTCTTTTCAATCGCCAGATAATTACAGTTTTTTGTATGAGTTACGATTTTAACACTCAACCCAACCAAAGAACAATACAAAGTAATTATTACAAATCAACCAATTAATAATTCCTGGTGTTGCAAGCGTTCATAGGCTACGGTAACTGCTTACCATCAGGCGGGTCGTATGCTTGTTTGTCACCTTAGATGTATAAAAAAAAACCAATTAATATAATTACCAAGATTAAAAAAGAAAAGAGAGTATTTCAATTATTTAGTTTCATCTAGTATGGTAATTAACTAATTATAACCTATATCTATATCTGAGCCACCCTTATCCATAATATCAAAATGACGACTTACTTAAGGTGCTTTCTCTATAATAATAAGTATTTATGTAAATAATTTGTATTGATAGGTGGTGAGCAGGCACTGAAAGAGGGAGGGGGTGGCAGTGGCTACTCCTCACCTATGGACTTGTTTGACATGTTCTTTGGGGGAGGATTTAGTGGTGGCCGCCAACGCGACCGTGAAAGGAAATTCAAAAATGTTATTCACCAGTTGTCTGTAACATTGGAAGAACTTTACTGTGGAGCGGTCAGGAAACTTGCATTGCAGAAGAATATTATCTGTGAAAAATGTGAGGGTCGTGGCGGTAAGAAGGTAGGTCGAAATAATATTGAATCTTACAATCTGATAAACCTTTATGCACTTATTTCTATCCTATCATATTTACTACGAAATTCACAATGACACTACAACTGATGCTCAATATAACTACTTATAATTTATAATTACTGGATATTTACATATGACTGATACTTGCTGGTTAGCTAAGTTATACAGTTCCATTGTTATAAATTACTAATCCTTTAAAAATAAATTAAAAAGACAAGGTTAGTTGTATACTGAAATTTTTCATTTGAGAAATTTTTGATTATAAAAGAAAACAATGCAAGGCAATTATTGTCTATTGTATAATTCATGTAATCCTCTTCTTTTCAAGTTAACAGTAAATCTTTTTTTACGGTAGTAGATCCACACTGATTTCAGCATGAATGGGCCGGATCGTCCGGGGAAGTACTACCCTCTCATAGAAGATCGACTTAAGAGTAGTAGTACCCGTACTACTGCGTTTCGTTCGGTGAGTGAGAGCGCCGGAGGCCCAATTTCCCCCCTTTCCTCTTTCCTCATCTCCCTCATTCCCTTCCCCTAACCCCATTCCCAGCCGCCATAGTGGAGGCCACCATACCAGCAGTTAAAAAGATGGCTTTTGGTATGGTGGCCGCCACTTCTGGATTCCACTGACTGCTTACCATCAGGCGGGGTGGAGTCACTTTGGTAGGCTATAATATAAAAAAAAAAAAAAAAAAAAAAAATCTTTTTATATTGTAGCTTTAATGAAATCTTCCTGCAGTTGGTTGAGCATGCAGGGCACAATATCAAGTGGGCCATCGTTTGTGTTTTGGCACCACACTTGCAGTTTAGGTCGGGACTGTCTAGAGAATGACCTAGACAAATTATCTTTAGTTCAGCGCCAACCTGTCTGAAGTCTGTTCAAAGATTTCCAAGTAGGCCATGGAAAATCATGACCAGGGAGACAATTCTCCAACAGTTGGATGAAGGCTTTGAGAGAATAACATGGTCTCACAACAACCTGCATCATTTTTCTTCTTGGAGGGGGCTTAACAATTTTTTTCGGCTTTTCAGCCACTGTGGCACAGGGTTGCAATTAAAAAAGTTGTCTAGCATTCTAGACTTTTTGTTCATATAATGACTGTTTCCTATCATTATGGGTGGGTTGAAGAGTAATGTTAGTGAAAACCAACCAAATTGTCATCACTAATTTTATTACATTTTATGGCACAGTTGTGAAGGAACCGGCTTCATAAACACGAGGTTGGTGATTCTCATTATTTTTCAAATCGTATGTACTTTCTAAGTTTATCTGGACATTACTTACTCACGGTAAAGGAAAATATCGTAAAAAAACCTGGACTTCTGAGGAAGTCTAAAATAGTCAATCTACCATGGGCAAGGGTGGCGATCAATGCTTATACCTTCTCTATAAGAAAAGAGGCCATTCCCTGTAGTGGGATAATAATGGGTTGATATGATGATGATGATTTAGATTTGTAACCAAGTATAGTATTATAACCATAGGCAAACACTAGAACAAACAAAAAATTAGGCCATAGCATCTGCAGATAATTATAAAGATGTCGCCTAATTTGCCTTTAGCTATACTCTAACAAAGAAAGCCTCTAAAATAACTGGCTAGAAACTAAAACAATCACTGACCTATAAACAAAAGATTTACAAAGCACTAAAATATAATATTTTGATGTTCTATTTTGCAACTTTATATTATTGAAATCCTACCTTAATAAAAGTAACTAGTATTTTATTAGTAATGGTGGTACTCAACGAGAAAAGGAGTGTCCTTATGACACAGTGTAACTCAGACAGAATATTTTTTCATGTTTGGTCACACTGTTACACATTGGTGTTAAATGGTGTGACTTATTAGGAACAAATAGTAGCAATATGTCACAGTGTTACTTAACAGGAATTTAATTCCCAATGAGTCACACTGTTACATATCTGGGTGTTACTGAACGGAAATAAACTAATTCAGTGTGCGTTACCCTAGCAGGAAAGTGACTCCTAGAGTGCTATGAGTAGCACGAATACTTAGTGCCTAATTTGCTGTAAATTTGCGCCGCATAAAAAGTTTGTGCGTGTTGTTGTTTTGATATAATACGTAAAAAACGATTCCTGCTATGGTAATGTTTTTCTAGCAGAAAACTTTAAACGAATGATCGGAGAGAGAGAAATTTTACTTCGGCAGAGAGCTTATATTTATGCTTAAATGTGCGCTGAAAATATAATTTGTGCGTCTTTAGGATTTCGAGATATTCCACTTCCTGCTGGAGTAACGTTTTGCAGAATCGCGTATCTCGAAAACCATTATATGTGCGACTGTAGAATAAACGTACCTCGAGTAGCCATTAGTTTGTGCCTATACAACAAGCTTCGCTTTGGTATCAAAGTTTCATTCGGTCTCACAACAACTACGGAAAATATCATTGCAATAGTGTCTAATATTGCATCATTCAGGTTTAGAATGGCGCTTAAAATATTGAAATTCTGAAAATGTCAGAAAGAATATGTTAACATAAGTAATAAAATGTAGCCTATGATATCCGCTTCATATATTCATTTCTTTAGGTGAAAGAATTGTTCTAATAAGTTAAGTAGATTTTTAGTTAAATCAAAAAATAAAATCTTTTCTCTTGTGTAGACATGTGTAGACTAGATAGAATGCCACAATGTAAACAAAATCTGCTCTGCAATAATTACATAAAATTCTATAGTCTTCTGAATGCTAAGTGATTATTAGTAAAATTCTTGTTATATAATCTTTTGATTTAGGGTCTGAACCTCGTAAAATATTTAGTTATTTGATCTATAAAGGACTAAGAAGTATTTGTAAAGTCACATATGACATAATTCTCTAATAAAGTAATTTGATTTTTTCCTTACTCAATTGTTACTATTGTTTTAGGGTGCAGTACAAACTTGCCCTACCTGTCGCGGTACAGGTATGCAAGTTCAGATTCAACAGATAGCACCTGGCATGATCCAACAAATTCAGACTGTTTGTAGTGAATGTCGTGGACAACGAGAGATTATTGACCCCAAGGACCGCTGCAAAGTTTGTCAGGTAAGTTTAATAGTTTAATAAACTTGTAAACTGCTAAGTAATCATGTATCTAATAACTGTAATTTGTTAATAGCTATCAGTACCAACAGATTCCCGGACAATAGAATTTCTATTGTGTCTAATGGCTTGGTGTTCAAAGTACTAGTAGCTACCAGCATTGTGTTATCGTTAATTAGTTCATGGTAACAAACACCTCCAGTGCATTGTGCAAATGTCTAGGGATCATCCATGTTTTGTGACTTAAACTGTTATTAATTATTATCAACACAATATTTAGGTTTTTATTGGTTAGCAAATTTATACAACCAGTAAATCTCTGTTTTTATTTCTAAATATTATAAAGCATAGTTGATGGTTTTAGTCTGTTTTTAACTAACGCAAAAATTTTTAATACAATTTTTTCTATTGCTTAAAATGTTTATTCCAAAAAGTTTATACAGCAAAATAAAGTTGCTCTTTACCTCTTGGATAATGGATAGTAAATTATAATATCAATATACCGAATTTCAGGGCCGCAAAACTGTTCGTGACCGCAAAATCCTTGAAGTGCATGTTGACAAGGGTATGTCTGATGGACAGAAGATTGTATTCAGTGGGGAAGGTGACCAAGAACCAGGTTTAGAGGCCGGTGACCTTATTATTGTTTTAGAAGAGAAGGAGCATGAAGTAAGTATAGTTAATAAAATGAATACTGTATTTGTGTATAATCTAGTCAGTAAAATTTTGCCATAATTTCACAATTTGCAGATTTTCACAAAATTAATCATTTAAAAATATATTTTTTTAAGTAATATGTTTTCTTTTTTATAGGTGTTTCGACGTTCAGGCAATGATCTCGTTATGCGGTTGAACATCGAGCTTGTAGAAGCTCTGTGTGGATTCCAGAAAGTGATTAGAACTTTAGATGAAAGGGATGTCGTGATAACTGTGTTGCCTGGCGAAGTTACAAAGCATGGCAAAGTCAAGTGCGTGTTGAATGAAGGTGCGTATCCATCCATCCATTTAAAATATCTGAACAATGATTTCTACTTGTATTTTATGACTAATTCTAATTTTTCTTCATTAGGTATGCCAATGTACAAAAATCCATTTGAAAAAGGCCAACTTATTATACAATTCTTCGTTAACTTCCCTGATCGCATTCCACCTGAAGTTATTCCTGCCTTAGAAAACTGTCTGCCACCTAGACCCATAGTAAGTAAATCCAACTTTAATGTAAAATGATTTCGTTATTGAATACGTCATATTGTTAGAGCGTGGGGGGTTATACAAGGTCATGAATATGAATATTCAATGCAAATCACAACTTTACATAAACTGTTTTACAATGAATAATAATTAAATTATGAATATTAAATATTTGTTTTAGATTGAAATCCCCGAATTGGCTGAGGAGTGTCAGCTGATGGATTTGGATCCTGAGCAAGAGTCACGTAGACGACGTGGTCACCAATCTAACGCCCATGACGAAGATGATGACCACTCTGGTATGAATAGAGTCCAGTGCGCCACCGGCTAGGGGACATGTCTATTAAACCCATCATTTTAATCATATACTATCACTATTTAAAATAATTAATGGCAATATTAGACACAATGTACTTGGAATTGTCGATATTTCTTGTTTACTAGGTTCAGCATAATTATGTTCACTGATAACATACATGATATGTATATGATTTGCCATGGATGTAATTGTAACCTGTGAAAAGTTGGAATCAATCCTTTAGGCCTAGACTATAAGCAATGTCTAGAGTACTACTTAACTTTATCAGTTACTAATGCACCAACAATAATTAATATTGTATTAGTCTGCAACTGTGCAATGTTTTATATAATTTTTACTCTGCATTATATAGATGCTTCATCAATTAATGTGATGTTTCACTTATCCTGTGGCCCTAATTAAAACTAAGTCATGTAAAAATATAATGTCTTCTTTAACTTGTTGAGAATATTTGCACTAAACAGTATTTAACACCACAGCAACTAAACAATACAGTCCTACTACAATAATATGTGACTTGCGCAGACAAAGTGAAATAGATGAGTGAGAGCCAGAACGCCATTGCTTTTGTCACGACGTGGACATGCCACAGGATTGTTCAGCATACCCGCATGCCGTGCGATATCGTGCTATGCTATGCAGTCTGTGAGCATAGGCCCAAGAAATCTTAGTTCAGCCAGGGAACAGTTAAATACATTATCAGTTTGTTATGGAACATTTATAGCCAATTTCTACATATTGTAGGTCTGTGATTAATTTTATTTCTTGATTCTGAGGGTTGAATGGTTACAAGTACTTGACTTGTGTTACTTTTTCAAGTAATTTAGATAAATACGTAAACTTAGAATGAAATAAACCTTTTTGTCTCATAATCTTATCTCGTTTTATTTGTAACACTAGAAGTTGCTCATGGGCAACACTAGAATAGAGTTGATACAGCATTTTATATATGATTGTGAATAGCCGTCATTACCCCCACGTTTGGCGCAAAACGTGGATTGTTGATTGGTTGGATCCTCGTTGACAAGTTGCGACCGTCACCACTGGCTTCGTTCCCAGTATGTCTCGGGTCCACCGTTTAAAAGTTAAGGAAGGTCATATCTCGAAAACCGTAGCACCTAACGAAAATCTGATCAGTCAATAAATCAATTATGCTCTAAAATATGGTATGCTTAGAAATTCGATTATACCAATGAAGAAGCTGGGGAGACAATTTTAGAATGCTATGGCACTCCATTAAATAGTTATAGGGAGATATTGGTGGCTGTGCAAAACTGAGAGGTCAGGTTGGGTGTGCGTTACGATTGCTCCGCCAAGTTATCCAACCAGAAAAAAACTGACCACAATTTTGTCGGAATTTGTCGAAATCGAAGTGCACAAACAAAAAATTTGTCGAATTGGAAATAAAGAAGATATAAAGGTTTTTAGTTGGCCGCGCCAACGTAACATGTACGATTGCGCGGCCATGGAGATCTCAGCAACTGTTTGGGTTAGAGATCTAATTCTTTTTGCCAATTGAAGACTGAATTTGTCGAAAATTAGAAGTCCTTAGTTAATATATTACGAAATATTTACGACTGAATGTTATGGCCGCGCAATCGTAACGTTGTTGATTCTTTATTGTTGATAATTTCTGTAAAACTTAAGATTTATACATTAAAACTATTACAAGACGAAAGGTCTTAATTTGTCGAAACTAATAAAAGCAATAAACGCTTCGGCTTCAAGGACCCACTAAGCAGACCCACCGGTGAGTCTCAGAATACTGATATGTCTCCAAAGGCCCACTAGTGGGTCCACTGAGATTTTATTATCTTCGAAGACCCACTAATGACTACTTCTTTGTCAAGGTTCATAAAGCAGACCCACCAGTGGGTCTCAGAATACTAACATGTCTCTAAAGACCCACTGAGTTTTTTAATTTTATGTCTCCTAATACCCACCATGAAGTTAAATGTAAGAAAAAATAATTACAATAGATGCTTGAGATCATCGGAAAATTTGAAACTTACAATTCCTGTGCATTCCACTAGGTTTCGAGATAAATTAATTGTTTACAATACAAGCTGCACGCTTGTGGAATACGCTACCAGAATCAGTTAAACGGGCTCAGACGCTCTCAACGTTTAAAACATTACTTAAAGAACACTATTTGTCTCTTTGTTATTAGTATTAAGGAATATATTTATGTAAAATTTGTTTGTATTATACGAGTATGTACGTAGGTGTTCTTGAGTTGAAATCTATCTATACATATAATAAAAATGTAACCGATCGCTGTCTGTACATGGAAGATATAATTATGAGAAAAAAATTATTGGGACCTTTATCAACGCAAATAGAACCCAAAACAATGATTGTTACAATTTTTGTCTGTTTGTCTGTTTGTCTGTGCGTTTGTTCACGCTAATCTCAGAAACGGCTTATCCGATTTAGATATGGTTTTCACTAATACATTGTGGAAAGCTTCACTTAACATTTAGTGTTTGTTTCATGTCAATCGGTTCATAAATAAAAAAGTTATGCCAATTTAAAGAATCACGTCGAACATTTGTTAATTTACTACGAAACCTGATAGTAACAGAGACTTTAACAGGTTATGTGGATTAGCTGTTTTTCGCACGGTCAGCTTTATGTGGCTCTATCACGTGTTAGCATTCCTATATTATATTCCTATACGTCTAATCCATACATCCATACTGACTAACAGACAACGCACAGCCTAAACTGCTGGTCGTAGTGACTCGAAATTTGGAGGGTGTGTTTGTCTAAATGTCTAGAGGTTGTACTAAGAAAGGGTTTTTTTAAATTTAATTCCTAAGTGTGTGAAAAGGGATTAACGATTGTATGAATCTTCTTCATTTTTTAACTTATAGTTTTGAAATTTTGTTTTGGAATACTTCTATTTAAATAAAAAATATCCTTATAACTTTATTTTAACAGGGGTGAAATTAAAGATCTTTAGCTTTTGAAGCCAGCGACTTGAAATTTGCAGGGAGGGGGAGGGAGGAAAAGGAGGAAGGGAGGGGAAAGTGAGAGGGAAGGGATGGGGAAGTGAGAGGAAAGTGATGGGGTAGTGAGGGGGAAGTGAAGAGGAAGTGTGGAGGAAATGCGGGAGAAGTGAAGGGAAAGTCAGGGGGAATTCAGGGGAAAGCCAGGGAGTAGTAAGCGAGAAGTGAGGGGAATGTTAGAGGAAAGTGAGGGGAAAGTGACGGAGAAGTGAGGGGGAAGTGAAGGTAAAGTGAGGGGGAAGTAAGAGGGGAGTGAGAGGGTAGTGAGAGGGAAGTGAAGGGGTAGTGAGAGGGAAGTGAGGGGGAGTGAGAGAGAAGTGAGGGGTGAATGAGGGGAAAGTGAGAGGAAAGTGAAGGGGATGTGAGGGAGAAGGGACGAGGCATGAAAGGTGGAAAAAGGGGGGAGCAGGTATAGGAAGCGATAAGAAGGGAGAGGAAAGGAGGAAAAGGAAGGAGAAGAAAGGGGGAGAGAGGGGAAAGCCCTCGCTTTCCCTCTCTTTCCCCTTCCTTGGTAGAGGGAAGTGGAGGAAAGGGCAAAAGATGCTGGAGGAGAGGCAAGGGATGCTGAAGGAGGTGAGGTGTGTTTGTATGAAACTTCTATAGTTTTTATAGTAGGATTACCAAATTACTAGAAAATACTCTTTTTTTATATTTAGAAACCACCCTTATTAAGTGGGCAAATAAGAGTCGCACGTTTGTGTGAAAGTGGTTTGTCAGTTTTAGCGGTAGCGGGTTTAAACTGGATTCGCCATAGAGACGGATAATACTGATACAATGTACGATTGCCATAAAATCAGGCACGCAATATTCTCATAGAGGCACCCATCTGAATTTTCACGCGAACGAAGTCGCGGGCAACAGCTAGTTATTAATATATGTATTATATTGATGTAATCCTTTAGGTTGATAATGACCACTTTCCTAAAATGACCACTTTCCGGAAATGCCCACTTTCCGTATAAGACCACTTTCCTAAAATGACTACTTCCTGAATTGACTACTTGTACTAATTTAAGAAGGCTACGCTATTTTCATTAGTGGGTTTTCGAAGATAATAAAATCTCAGTGGACCCACTAGTGGGCCTTTGGAGACATGTTAGTATTCTGAGACCCACCGGTGAGTCTGCTTTATGAACATTGACAAAGAAGTAGTCATTAGCGGGTCTTCGAAGATAATAAAATCGCAGTGGACCCACTAGTGGGCCTTTGGAGACATATCAGTATTCTGAGACCCACCGGTGGGTCTGCTTAGTGGGTCCTTGAAGCCGAAGCGGCAATAAATACTATGTCAGTTTATTGAAACTGACGAAATCAGCCCAAAACAGAAAGTACGTGGCCGCGCAGTCGAAACGCTACTTTGCACGCTGATATCTCATTATCTGTAATTGCTAGGTTTTCGGCGTGAACATCAAATTGTTCGTCATATTAACCTCAGGAGAATGAAATATCGCTTTATCCTCAGAATAGTTTACATTGCGTGTTATCTCAAAAATTATATTATCTCATACAATGTTTGAGTAGGGTAACCATACTTTCGATTTGATTTGACAATACCTGTAACTGGAGATTAAACAACAATTGGCAAAAAGAATTAAATCTCTAACCCAAACAGTTGCTGAGATCTCCATGGCCGCGCAATCGTACATGTTACGTTGGCGCGGCCAACTTAAAACCTTTATAACTTCTTTATTTCTACTTCGACAAATTTTTTGTTTGTGCACTTCGATTTCGACAAATTCCGACAAAATTGTGGTCAAAGTTTTTTCTGGTTGGATAACTTGGCGGAGCAATCCTAACGCACACCAGGTTGGCACAGTCACCTTTGCAATTGTTTGTTTCACAATTAGGTTATGTACAGTCGAAGACATGTATGAATAAATGGATAATCCTATAAGTAATTTAAAAATGAATCGCTGAATGTGTTGCTATGCGCAAATCTCGAAAGCAGCTGAACTGATTTCGCTAATTCTTTTTTCATATTATGCCTTGAAGTACGAGGATGGTTGAGGAGAAAAAATTAAAAAATTGCCTGGAGAAAAAAACACTTCTATAATCACATCAAAAGTATCTTTATTTATCCCAAATTTTGAGGTAAGTATAGTACATAATCGTAGCTTAAATAATTACGAAGATACAGCTGTGCAAGTCAGAGACACAGTTCTCCAGCTCGCACATAGTTTTATGATCGTAGCTTCAACACTATTCGAGTGTGATAGTTAGTTTTTGTAGCTCTCATTGCTGCATTTATGCTTTAATTTTTTCACTATAGTCTAAAACCCCAACACCTCTGGTTTCCTATAACGGTATGTGCCAGCTGGAGACATATTTCTCCAGCTTACACACAAAAAACAACTCATAGTAATGAAGTTGTGATTGCTGCAATTTTATGATTGATATGTTTGATTGCTCCAATTATGCTCTAAAATACGGTATACCTTATAACTATACATGTGATAGGTAAGGTACCTAGGTCTAATAAAAAACAACCACAAAGGATACATGAGTTTATTTATTAATAATTCTTATAATACTTTAGTCTATATAAGTAAGCACATCCTTTATTATTGCCCAGACCCATATAACCACTGTTAGGAGAAAAGCTAATAGTACTTATTTGATGAAGATTAACAGATTGAGTGGGAAAATTCGCGAATACATGGTATGAGGGAATATGAATAAGTTTGGCAGAATTTGGATAATATGAAGAAGATGCAGCAAGTATTTCTGTTGTGCTATTAAACTTTAGGCTTGTAATTTTAGTAGTCAGGTTTGATATCACTTTGAATGGGACTGGTTCAGCAGTGGTCAAGTTTACTGTTTGGTAAATATTGACAATACCTTCACTACTTCCAGTTGCCAACAGTTTGCCACAAGGACTAATGGATAAACAGGATGCAGTGACACAACCATGATCATTCATTTTTTTTAAAGCTCTGTAAGTAGAAAGGTCCCATATGGTAATTTGTCCCTCAATACTGTAACAATAAATCTGTTTACAATCATGGCTAAATGCTACAGATGTAATGTTAGAGTTATGTTTTAGAGACGTTAGTAGTTCCTTAGAAGCAGTACATATCAAGTAGACCTCCTCAAATCCATCCGATGTAACAATATATTTTCCATCATGTGATATTTGAAAAATATAAGGTTTTTTTACTACTCTAGGTAGTTGAACTAATTTAGGTTCTGCCTTTATTAGGTTGTATATACAATATGTGTGACTGTTTTTTGATGCAATCAGTGCCTCTGAACCATCTGGAGTAAATTGTGCTGCACTTATTTTCCAATCTTTTAAATTAAAGCTATGTATTTTATTATTTACATCACCACCAATTGAGAATAGTGATACTGCACCAGAATTGCCAGCTACTAGAGTGGCACTGATCTTGGGGTGAAATTCAATACATGATATGATTGATCCTTCATTTTTGGTGGCAGCATTTATCTGGGGAAATTTCTTTATTTCTATAAAATCTTTTGGTAGGTTTTCAGATTTCTTTTTATGCAAATGACCAACAGTTCTTATTATTTCATCTTGTTCATATGCCATTTTTTCTCTGTTATTCAGCGTTGCCCAACTTGGAGTGCCCATCAAAGTCTCATATTTTTGTTTAAGTTTATCGGTATATAAAGCTTTAATCTTAACATTTGGTATGATATTAGCTTCAAAGTTACCATCGTCTTCATCAACCCAAGCCGGTTTTAAGTTAGAATTTAATTGATTACTAGATTTAGGATTTAAGTTTTCCACGAAGTTCTTCGATTTATTGAACAATAACTGCGAAGCCCTGTAATTAAATACACGCTGTGTTGTTTACTGTAATTTTTATGAATTAAAAATGGAGAGTAATAACGACTGTGTTTGCTTGTTACATACTTTGCACCTTCTTCAACGTCGTGTAGTTTAGAAAATTTTCGTTTCATATTACTGTCTATTATAAACACAATTCGAAATCACTTTTAGGTTAACTTGTATTGTAAAGCAAATAGCAAAGCCAAGCAAGGAGAGCAAGGATCTCTCAAGTGATGGTCAACTCGAGTAACTAACTCGAGTTAACTCGAGTTGGGCGTAACTCGAACCCACTCGAGTTAAATTCTCTCTGACTCGAGTTCCTAAACCGAATAAAACCGAGTGTTTTATTTATGTTTTATGTTCTGTTTTTGAAAAATGCCGGGTCTTAAAAGAAAATCTTTAGTTTGGGATGTATTCGAATCGCCAGTGAGTGGACGTGTTGCGTGTAAACAGTGTTCAGATTCATTCAAATATAGTGGAAATATGACCACATTATTAAACCACATTAAAAAAAAGCATCCTAATGTTTATTTAAAAAACACTGCTATATAATTTCATAGTTTTATTGATAATAAATATAAATATTTTTTTAAATTAAAATTCAAGGCAAAAATACATCAATAAATGATTCTATTTCAAACAATAATTTTCTTTCTTACTTTAGTTAGTATAACTCTCCCAATACATTATAAATAAATAATATAAAAAATGAAAGAATTGAAACAGATAAAAATATAATTTGTCTGTTCCAATTTTTTAAACTATTAATGCAATGCTGAGGGAATAAACTGGTAAAAATTCAAAAAAAGCATTCACTTGTCCATCCAGTTAACTCGAGTTACGTAATTCGAGTTCAACCCGAGGTATGTGGATTTTAACTCGAGTTAAGTCGAGTTTTGTTTTTTCCGAGTTGGCACATCACTCTCTCTCATTGCAGTGTTGCCAGTGACCGATTGTCAAAATAATACCTAACATTTTCGAGGCAATACTAAAAATATCTATAGTGTGGAAACCAATGATATTCTATTTAACAGATATGTTATTACCGCGTAATCGTGAAGACCCGAAAACGTCCTAATTGGGACGTATTGTCTTTAGTCTGCGTTACGCACAGCAACGAGTAGGTACACTATTGATGCAATTTTCAAATTTAAAAATGCCATCTTGTGTGTTCCGTAAGTGCACCAATTATGATACAAAATTAAATAAAACACAAGGAATCTCATACCATATGTAAGTACGCAATACTCTTTGATTTAATAACATATTTCAATTATTTTCCTAATAATTCGAATATTTGGAGGTTAGAAAAAAGAAAGAAATGGAAAATACATTTTTGTGGTGCGTGTGACAAGGACGCGTACATCCCGGACATAGAATAAAAATACAGATGCGAAAATCGTAGGCAGAAAAGTCATCGTTCTTCGCAGTTCGGTTTTCCTTTTTTCTAACCTTGTATTGTTTCATAATTTTGTTTTATGTAAAAATGCATATACTTAATTAGAAATAAATAAGTGTGTGTAAAAAATTTGAATATTACCAGATTATCAAAAATCATAAAATAAAGCTATTTCTAGTTTAACCCAACTACAATAAAGCCCAAAAGGAGGGTTATGTGTTTTTTTATCGTATTTTAAAATTTGGGTTACAGAATGTAACCCATATTAGGTTCGCTATTTTAGATTTAAATAATATTAATTATATATAATTGCATTGTCAACAGACCATAAGATGTGTAAAAAGTTTCAGTTCAATCGGCCGAAAATTGAGTTGCATGATTCCACCCGTTATAAATATAGTTACGTACAAAAAAGCTTGTAATTATGTCTATCGCAGTTTTTATTAAAAATGTTTTAATTTTTCTGTAAATAAATATTTATTTTCTTTCACATGTTTTATTTTTCTACCTTTAGTAGTTGTTATAGGTAGAAACTGCGGTACAAATTTTGTACCTTCTCTCGCGTTATATTTGTTAGTTTATGATACAGCATGCGGTGATTGGTAACTAGAGTAATATTTGTTCAAATTCATACGCAATTGACAACACTAGCTGTCACTTTTTTTCATACTTGTTTTCTCAAGTCATCCTTTTCTATCATTTTGACATGTAGTGAAATGTGAAATGAATGAAAAAGGTCTATGTGTGCAACGGGTACTGTGTGGAACACTTTTTTCTGTTGTTTTGTGAGTGTATAACATATCTGTTAAATAGAATATCATTGGTGGAAACTCTAACATTAATAGATATTTTAATTACGCAAAAAATAAAAGTCTTATTTGCCTTTGTTAAGCTTCTTAGGTAATATTTTAAACCTGAAAACGAGTCATTTTAATTTAAAAAAAACCAATTCAGTTTCCATAATTAAATCTCTACCGCTTACTTGGGTAATCATTTTTTTAAAACCTACATAATGGGGATGAGGCGCAGTATCTAATTCTAACTAGATTTTGAAAAATTTTAATTTTATCATTAGATGTAAATAGGAAACTTTTTTGAAAAATTCTTTGTATATTTTAACTCTTAAGAGTTACAGAAAATTAACATTTTGAGTCGTGTATAACATATATTATGAGGGCCAACAATATTGTAAAATGTTACAAATAAATGGCAACGCCAGTGTTGCCAGTGACAGATTGTCTAAAGTGACACGAGACAGCTCAAAAAGTAACATTTTCAAAGAAAATCTAACATTATCTTTTATGTATAAAACTAGGTACTCTAATACCAAAATAGTTATTTTATTACACAAAAAATGAAGTCTTATTTACCTTTGTTAGGCTTCGTAGGTAAAAACTAGAAACTGAAACCTAGTCATACAATAAAAAAAAACCAATGCAGTTTCTTTCATCTATATCTATACATATAATAAAAATGTAACCGATCGCTGTCTGTACATGGAAGATATATGAGAAAAATACTATTGGGACCTATATCAACGCAAATAGAACCCAGAACAATGATTTTTAAATTTTTTGTCTGTTTGTCTGTTTGTCTGTTTGTCTGTGCGTTTGTGCACGCTAATCTCAGAAACGGCTTATCTGATTTAAATATGGTTTTCACTAATATATTGTGGTAAGCTTCACTTAACATTTAGTGTTTGTTTCATGTCAATCGGTTCATAAATAATAAAGTTATGCCAATTTAAAGAATCACATCGAACATTCGTTAATTTACTACGAAATCTTATAGAAGCAGATATTTTAACAGGTTGCGGAATAGCTGATAGTGTTTTTATTCCTCGGATTCCTGTCATTCTAAACAGTCTTTCATTTAGTTTTAAACGAGTCCAGTTTCCAGTGAGCCTATGTTTTGCGATGACTAATTAAAGTAATTAATTAATTAAGTAATTAAAGTAAAGGTAAGACACTAAAAGTTGTGGGTGTGGATCTAAGTATTAGCTGTTTTTCGGTCAGCTTTATGTGGCTCTATCACGTGTTAACATTACTAGCAGCCTGTATGCTTTGATCCCTGATGGCTATACGTCTAATCCATACATCCATACATATTATAAAAGGCTTTGTCCTGACTGACTGACTGACTGACAGACAACGTAAAGCCTAAACCGCTGGTCGTAGCGACTTGAAATTTGGAGGGTGTGTTTATCTTAATCTCTAGAAGTGTACAAAGAAAGGGTTATTAAAAATTCAACCCTTAAGTGTATGAAAAGGGATGAAATCGATTGTATGAAACGTCTTCATTTTTTAAGTTACATCTTTGAAATTTTGTTTTGGAATACTTTTATTTAAATAAAAAATACGCTCATAATTTTTTTTTACTGGGGTGGATTTATAGGAGTGAAATAAGGGATGAAATATTGTATGGAAAGATCTTTGCTTTTGAAGTTGGCGACTTGAAATTTGGAGGGAGGGGGAAGGGAGGGGGAGGAAGAGGAAAGGAAGGGAGAAGTGAGAAGTGAGGGGAAAGTGCGGGGGTAGTTAGGGAGAAGTCAGGGGAAAAGGAGGGGAAAGTCAGGGGGAAATCGACTGCCTCTGTATTTCGGTGGTACTGTGTATGGACTGTGAGGTCGCGGGTTCGATTCCCGCTCAGTGCAAATATTTGTAGCATGAACATGTCTATTTGCATTGGTCTGGGTGTTTATATGTACTGGGTGGCGCAAAAGTACTGGCACTAAAGAAAATACTTTTTTTTTTTATATATGACATTTTCTGTCATTCTGTTGTTGAAAATTGTGTAGAGAACAAATGTAAAATACACTGAAAATAAACATGGACCGTTTTACTCCCCAAGAACGTGGAATAATTGTGTCAATGTTCTTACGGAATAATTCATCAGTGATAAGAACACAACGTGAATTTCGTCGACGATTTCCCCACCGTCCGGCACCGATTGGTCGCACAATTCGACGCTTTGCCACACGCCTTGAAGCAACTGGCTCAACATTGGATAGACCTAAGTCTGGGAGACCAAGAACAGGCCGTTCAGCTGAAAATATCGATGCTGTGCGCGAAGATGTGGAAGAGTGTCTAGAAACATCAACGAGGCGACGTGCCACGCAATTGGGCATTTCCAGACGGACCCTGCAGCGTATTTTGGTGAAAGACTTAAAGATGTTCCCGTATAAAACTCAAATGACTCATCAGCTGCTGCCTGCTGACCACCGAGCTCGTCTAGATTACTGCCAGCGCGTCATAAACCTCAACCTTGAAGAGGATGATTTTCCTTCAAAATTGGTTATGAGTGACGAAGCGCATTTCCATCTCTCAGGGCATGTCAATAAGCAGAATACTCGGTTCTGGGGCACTGATAATCCGCGCATTATTCAAGAAACACCTCTACACCCACTAAAAGTTACTGTATGGTGTGGCATCTGTGTTGACAGAGTGATCGGACCCTATTTTTTCGAAGACGCTGGAGGCAATGCGATTACTGTCACTGGAGAACGCTACAGAACCATGTTACGGGAGTTTTTGATACCCAGTTTGGACGAATTGACAACAAGACGGCGCTACGGCACACACAGCGCGCGACACTATGGACTTAGTGAGGGACGCTTTTCCAGGCCGAGTTATCTCTCGTTTTGGCGATTTGCCTTGGCCTGCAAGATCACCCGATCTGACCAGTCCAGACTTCTTTCTTTGGGGTTTTTTGAAATCTCGGGTGTATGTGAACAAGCCACAGACTCTCGCAGCTCTAAAAGAAAACATTCGTCAAGAAATAACGAACATATCGCAGGAAGTGTTACGGCAAGTTATGCAAAATGTCATAAATAGGGCTCAAATGTGTATCAACTCTGGAGGTCACCATTTAAAAGACATCATCTTTAAATCCTAATGGTACGAATTTAATGGCACAAATATACATTTAAAAAAATCTAAATCTAGTTTTCTAATTTAGAAAAAATGTTATAGCTGAACCAAATAGGGTCTTTACTTTTGCGCCACCCGTTATAATATGTATCTATTTACAAAAATAAAAGTATTTAAGTATGTTTACCCGTATTCTAGAACCCATAATACAAGCATATAATATGCTTACTTTGGGTCTAGATGGCGTTGACCTCGCAGCATGTGTGGGACCAGCTGAGTATCCGCGGAGTCATTGTGTGGGTAGTGTGGGTCAACCTGCCGGCCAGGGAGACCCGTATAAACGGTGGTGCCGCTGGCCGCCCGCGGCATTGTACAAGGGCTCAATTAGACCTAACCAAAAAAAAGAGACTGCCCCACCAGGTTGCGCATAATCTCGGAGTGGTTCGTCGTGCAGGTTGGTGACCGGATAGTGGGACCCGGCGACCATTTTCGAGACGCTACGGGGACCTTTTGCGAGCAGTCCGTATCATGGAAGCCCGGAGGCCTAAGACCCTTGAGCCTTTACAGCTGCGAAGAGACATCGCCTCCTCAACGGCCGTCTTCTATCGCCTATACCACGGAGAGTCTTCTCAACAGCTCTTTAAATTAATTCTACCCTCTCCCTTTTTATCCAGAACGACACGTGCGCGACTGAAGTGCTACTCTTTCACAGTGCAATCTAAAGGGTCTCGAACCAAACGGTTCAGCACTTTATACTTTTGTCGCTCAGTTAAAGCCTGGAACTCTTTACCAGCGCATGTGTTCCCACCTAACTTTCATCCTGGGACTTTTAAGCGAGGCGTGAAAAAGCATCTCACTAAGCCGCCATAGTGGAGGCCACCATACCAGTAGTTTGGCTTTTGGAATGGTGTCCACTACTTCTGAATTCCACTGACTGCTTACCATCAGCCAGAGTAGAGGCACTTTGGCAGGCTAATATAAAAAAAAACTTATAGCGTTTTTATTCCTCGGATTCCTTTCATTCCAAACAATTTCCCGTTTAGTTTTAAACGAGTTCAGTTTCCAGTGAGCCTATGTTTCGCGATGACAATTAATGAGTGTGGATCTAAATATTAACTGTTTTTCGCATGGTCAGCTTTATGTGGATTTGCCACGTGTAAGTAATCCTAGCAGCCTGTATGGCTTTGATCCGCGATGGCTATACGTCTAATATCGTAGATAGAGAAGCATTTACCTACTGTAAAGATTTTTCTTATTCACCTAAACGAAGATGTTTATAATTCAAAACAAACCAAAAGATATATCCAAAAAATGCTGCCCAAAATCACTATTCCACGCGGACGAAGTCGCGGGCACAGCTAGTTAGATATGTATTACTTATTTGCGTAATCAATCATTTAAAAAAATAATGTTAATTTTATCAATAAGTAAATCTAATCATGAAACTTTATACAACTTAAAAATATTTGTATATTTTTAACATCTAAAGTTACGGAAATGTAACATTTTGAGTTGTGTAACATGGAGATAACATGAGAGGCCCAAAAGTAACGTAAAATGTTACAAAAGTAACTTCATGTAATAAGACGCGTTGGTATTTATCGGACTATCCAGACTCCCGTGGTAATGCCCAAAATTTTGAAACAGAAATGGCAACGCTGGGCAACGCTGCATCTTTAAAATGAAACTTCACATGACAGATGTCAGTGTCAGTTCAAAAACCAATGCTGAACAAGTACCAGGTAATACCACAGATAAAAATAACACAGTTCTGGCTGCATGTCTTTTCACTATTGACCGTTTATCGTTTAATAATATAATTTAGACTTCTGTTTTCCCGATTGCCAAAGTGAAGGAGGGTAATTTAAATGTAATGGCAATGAAAAGTTGCACTCGAAGTGTTCGCGTAATAATAATTGTAACCGAAACGCAAAATCCAACCAAAAAAATCCAACAAACTGAAGAAAAATAACAGAAGTATCGAAAATAAGTAACACTGTTGATCCATATTGTCATGAGCATAGAGCATGAAGTTATTATTTACTTAAGTAATGACTTTTGGCAGGTGTTGCAAGCTGACGAGAAGAATATAGTATATATTCTTCTTCTCCCTTTATTATGGCAACTGAGCCGACGATTGTGTCAGCTATTTCTGCCAGCGTCAAGTGTAAAATAATATACTAGTTGATGATTTTAATGGTATAATACAATGATAAAAATAGAAAAAATGTGGATGAAATTAAATGACAACCATCTTCTCTATAGTATATATTATCTATGGACGAGAATCTCATTCAAATGTCGGTAAAACAGTTCCCAAAAAGTTGTTATTCGTAGAAATAGATGTCACTGTTGTTTTAAATTGCGTCCTTTTTCCTCCAATACTAATATAATGGGAGTAAAGAAAGAAAGAAATGAGTTGTGAATTTGTGATACTTGTGATTTTACAATAGTATTTTTATATACCTACGTATCATGTCGTGTGTCGTATCGTTTGTGTGCAAGTCCTTTTCTTTCATTCGTTATTTGTAGTGTTTCACTTTGTAAGCATCGGATTTTGATTGTGAGATATTAGTTTTGAATTTCCTTCAGTGTGTTAAGAAAACTAACTGAAACAATTAAAGTATTTGGTGATAACAAATTGTGAAAGATGTGTGTACACATGAAGATGAAACGAAAACTTATTAATCTGTGACCCTTTTACATCCTCCGAAGTGTGTCATTAAGCTGTGTTTCAATTCTTTTAGGAATAATATACAATAACAGTAGCCAACATAAAATCAACCCATTCATTTGTAACAAGGTGTCGTAAGTTTTACAATGGGACTCATGGGCTCCGCCATAAAATTATTAGTCGGTCGTAACTCTATCATAAAACAATTAAAATAAGATTGATGTCTCTGGCACAAAAAAAGCAACAGCCGATAATGGTCTATGGAGGGCTCCAGGTGAGAAGGAGGCCACCGAGCAATGATTCGAGCCTGCTCGAAAGCGATGCCAGGTGGAGTCCAGTCAGTAGATCGCGTCACGGCGCGTTCAGCTAATAAGCAGCCGAGTTACGCGGCGTGTGATGTTTGTGCGCGATGTCAGGCAAGCCCGCGAGTGTGGGCGCGTCGCGAGCGGGCGTGCCGGGCACTCCGCGCGTGGTGGTGTACGTGGCGGACCCGCGCCAGCTAGAGCCCGGCGCCGCGGCTCCGGACCTGCCGCCCGTCGCCGCCACCGCCGCGCCTGCCAATTTTTCGCCACCTCCGTTGGATGCGCTTTACATACCTGATAATGTACACCACCAAGTCAATTTGCCCAGAAATACTGTCTACAGAACACAGCTGGATAGAAGCAACCAGAGAAACCTGCCTGGCACTTTATTTTACAAACAATTGAATGATAATGATGCGAAAGTGGGTGTTTATAGCACACCTGACAGTATAAATCAGAGACCAGAATATTATCCAGTTTCTCAACAGTTTATGAAAGAAGCCTGTATAAAGAATGAAGATGGTAGGAGTGACCAACCAGGAAATTTAAGTGTAAAAAGAGATTGTTCTGAGCAAGTGGGTATAGAATTTAATAGTGCTGAAACTTTTAATGGCAGGATTCCTGTAGAAACTTTAGATCTACCTACATATCAAGCGAGATGTTCTGGCACATTAGGTTCTGAAAATACTATGAGTGTTATACACCCAACTACATTACGTCATGGGCAAAGTCAATGTAGTGAGAATATAACAGTTCAGAGTGGTGGTGAAGGAGTTAACTGTAGTGAAAGAGAGCTATCTGTGTGCAAAAGTTTTGTGAACTATCAATTCTTAGAACAGAGTGTTTCTCATCAGTCTATAGTGAATCAAAGTATAAGTATACTGAACCAGCAAGTTGGAGTGAATAGAGGAATAGTTAGTGAAGGTGAGAGTGGCACTCCACAACTAGTCCAGACTGCTGATGGTGTGGTATTGGCTGTACTTCCAACACCTGTTCTACCTCACCCATCAGATACCCCAGAGCTAAGCTCTAGAACAGTCGTGCAAAGTGATTCTCCACAGACAATAACGGTGCCCCTAGGTTGGAAGAGAATAGTGAATGGCACATCAGTGCTCTATGTTAGGTAAGTAATATTTTTCAATATTTCAGATTCTTATTACTGTTTGGGTAATTTATATTACCAATATTTTAAAACCTAATATTTTGTACCTATAAATGCGTCATCTTCACCACAGATCGGAATAGGTAGAGTATAAACCTAAAGTTTTAGGAAGGAAGTACCCAGCATACAGTTAATAATACCTCCTCTAAATCTCTGGTAATAACTTAAGACAGACGGTCCCTAAAGTAGGCACTGATTAAATTAACCGACTTAGTATTACATATGTATGTATATAATAACTTTTTACGCTAGCTGCGTTGGTCTGTAACAATGAATTCAAAAAGGATCTTTGTGCGCTTAACACTGTTGTCCGAACTCCTTGTGGTGTGGACCCATAGAAATTTCTTTATTTAATATATATATATAATTAATTTATTAACCCGGACAAGTACTAATGTAATTTTTCAAGTCATATGTACTTTCTAAGTTTATCTTGGACATTTCTGACTGATGGTCAAGGAAAACATCGTGAGGCAAACTGGTCTTAAAAATAAGTCTGAAATTGCTAATCTGCCCTAGGCAAGTGTGGTGATTAATGTATATATTATATGAGAAGAGGTCTTTGACCTGCAGTGGGACAGTAAAGTAGGCTGGTATTATCATTATTGTATGATTCATTTATCTTTATATGCTTGCAATATACCTACCTACAATAAATTATTGTATTAGGTACATCATAATAATATTAATTTCCATTTTCTTAAAACTAAATCTGAAATCCATACTTCCATACTAATAATACTATAAATGCGAAAGTAACAGTCATCTGTCAGTCTGTCTGTTACGTTTTCATGCCTAAACCACTTTGAAATTTGGCATGGAGATAAAATAGCTCATAAGGAACAGCATAGGCTATCTTTTCACGACATTCACGCGGGTGGAGCTGCAGCCAACAGCTAGTTTCTTATAATTCATAGTAATGAAATAGGTACTTATTATATTGTGCTAACATAAAAAGTGATGAAGTAGTATACCATATTTAACTACCTATTACCTGTTTTCTAATTAAATATAAACTGACGGACTCATAAATTGCATCAAAGTTCAGGATTACTTTGAAATGATTTTTTTTAATAAGTATGCAAACTTTTTAGATTAAATTATATAAATATGGAGAGACTGGCTCTTAATCTTAAAAAAAAGCAAAATTTAAAAATAGAACTGCAGTAAATAAAACAAATGAATATAGCCGGGAAAAGAAAATTTACTCGTAGTATCAGATTTGCGTGTTATTTAAAGCAAAGTTTTAAATTGATTCGCATTGATTTTTTATTCTTTGGTCAATTGAATTATTGTTACCAGCAGAATTGTCGGGTTAGTTTTTTAACTCATCGAGAGTTTTTGAACCATTATATGGATACTTCGTCCGAACAAGCGGCTCAAATTGTAGCACTGGTGCGGGAGGGCTTGGATCAACGAACGATTGGTAGAAATTTAAATTTAAACCAGTCTACGGTTTCTAGAATATACAGAAGGTTTGTGGAGACAGGTTCTTACAGAAGACGTGGTACAGGCAGGACTCGAGCAACCACCGGTCGTGATGACCGATTTATTGTTACTGCGAAATCGTTTCCTCACGTCAGTTAACATCAAAACAGAGCTTAATGAAGTGCGTGGAGTAAATGTGAGTGCACGAACAATAAGAAGAAGGTTAAAGGAAGCGGATATCATCCCTTTTAGACCAGCAAATGGTCCAAAGTTGTCTGTAGCTCACAGACAAGCTCGTTTAAGATTTGCGCGTGATCACCTAAATTGGACAGAAGAGCAATGGGCCTCCGTATTGTTCACGGACGAGTGTAGGACATGTTTATATGGTGCAGATGGTCGCAGAAGAGTCTATCGTCGACGTGGGGAGCGATATGCTCAAAGTTGCATTGAGGAGCGTGTTCCTTTTGGAGGCGGTTCGTGTATGGTCTGGGGTGGCATATCCATGAACGGGCGAACAGAACTTGTGTTCATAGACATGGTCCGTCAAAACGGTAATAGAGGGGGTTTGACTGCACATCGCTACATAACAGAGATCTTAGAAGATCACGTGGTGCCTTAAATGGGATTCATAGGCGAAAATTTTACTTTAATGCAGGATAATGCCCGGCCGCACGCTGCTGCACAAGTTCGACAATATTGTGAAGAGGTTGGGATACGTACAATGAATTGGCCAGCACGCAGCCCGGATCTTAATCCCATTGAGCATGTTTGGGACAATTTAAAAAGAGCTGTATATGCGAGAAATCCTGTGCCCACGACAGTGGCAGCACTAAGAACAGCACTTTCAGAAGAATGGGATAATATTCCGCAAGATCTTTTAATAACCCTAATAAAATCTATGCGGAACCGATTAGAATCCGTAATAAGGGCACGTGGAGGTAATATACCTTATTAAAACATAAATAAACCCTTGCCATCTTGTCCTTTCCAGTACACAAACTTAAACTTAAGGATATGACCCTACGCTGTTTTAAAGTTCACGAACCAATCTAGAGATTTTTTCAATCTGTATAGAAAGTTTGCATACTTGGTTAAAATATTTATTTCAAAGTCGTCTATTACTTTGATGCAGTTTATGAGTCCGTCAGTGTAGATTACTTACTGTATTTAAAGAAAACTAAGAAAATAGCAGTGTAAATACACTAAGAGCTATTTACTTAAACTGTAATGAATTCAATTACCTACAAATTTCATCTGTGGAGGATAAATATAATAAAATTTGGTTACTAAATAATTTCTACATAACGGATAACTAAATATGGATCTATATTAATTACTCAAAGGGAGGCCTACACTCAACTGTTACCTATGGGCTGTGAATGATGATGATGATGTTATTAATTGCAACAACCCAAAATAGTTGTTCTTAAGTTCGTTATATATTATTAAATCAATATTCGAGGTGGTTAAGTGATAATAAAGTACTTATTGGTGGAATACGGCGGCGAATGAGCACCGCGGATCGTGCGTTAACGATAAATCAATCCGGCACAAGTGGACAAACCAGTCGGGCAGCTGTACGGACGTATTTCACGACGTAAGTGAAGAAAGTTACTTTACTCCAATAAAATGAGCATTTAAACAGAATTATTGCAATAAGCTTGGTTTAGGAAGAGTTTACACGGGTTCGAAAACATGATTAAAATGTATTCCGCAACCTAAATCACTCGTGCATAATAAATTCATAAATAAATCATTTAGAATGTGCAGCTGTGAGGCGAAACTTGTTTTAATGCTGCTGAATGCTGATTAAATGAAGTTATAAACAAGTATTTTAGTGTTTATCAAATATCGCTAACTCCTGCCTCTTATGCCACAAGCTGACGATCTGTCGTCGTTGTATGCCGTCGATGAACCCCTGAGTATTGCATGAAACGTGACGTTGTGAAATACTTTAAACATTTTTTAGTTTTTCATTCCCGGATTCGCAAAAAAGAAACAGTTTTACGACATAATTTTAAGGGTAATTGCAACAACTATCTTAGCCGGCTGCAACATTCTGATAGTCATAATAATTGTAAAGAATCATTGAGCCTGGATCACACAAGAACATTTTGATCTAAACGGGTATGGTGAGTTGGTGACTCGATACCAACAATGTTTTATTTGCTACTATGTTTCATGAAACTCGCATATCTGCATTTATTTATAACTACACGATACAAGTTTTTGTCATAATTGGCATAATGAAACTTATTGCAGCTATCAAGCTCCTTACGATTACGATACGTAGTCTCCAAAATTGCAGTTTTATTGCGTTTTATCTTCAGTTTCGTAAATATTCGTGACATTGGAAACAAAACTAGTTTTATTCATATTATAAATGTAAAAGTTTGTATATATGTATGTATGTGTATGTGTGTGTGTGTATGTGTATGTATGTGTTTGTCACCACTCACCGCCTAAACGCCTGAACCGATTTCGATGAAAATTAGTATGTAGATAGATTCGGTGTCGGAGACGGAGATTAGACTTTTTATCCTGAAAACCGTCCTGATTACCTTAATTAAATTACAGTAATCAAACATACCAAATCCGCGCGGGCGAAGCCACAGGTTACAGCTAGTTTGATATTATAATATCTTTTCTTAAATGTGATTATTAAAATATCGTATAGGTATCTTTTTAGTTTAAAAAGCTATTAACAGTTGTAATAAATAAAAAATTTGTCCTCTGGAAATTGGGAAGTTTCAAAAGAACAAATCCTAGCCTATGATCACCCTTCAAAATCCATCTTTTACCTTTTATGATAGCAGATTCGCCAGCACGCGCTAATCTTTGGAACTATCAGTTGGATTCGAATAATTATTTTGCGTTTGATAGTCCATCCAGTTCTTGAGAAAGATTATAGGCTATGCAACATCACGCTACTGGCGACAAGAGCAGAGCAGTAAGCAAAGACGCGGGTGAAACCGCGCTGCTTAAGCTAGTATAATTATAAATAAACATTGCATAATCTGTGTGGGATAGGGATATTCACTTAACATCGATATATCGATTTTATTCGATGTTTTCCGTACGATATAACGGATTGATTCGATGTATTGACAAATATTTATTGTATTCGATATATCGATATATTTATTTATAATAATAATAATCTACCACATGCACACAGTGCCATTTAGCCCCAAATTAAGCAATTATATTTGCTTGTGTTATGGGTACTAAACAACTGATATACTACTTATATACATTTTCTTTTTTGTAAATATATACATATTATAGATAAATTACACCCAGACACAGAACAAACAATCATGCTCATCACACAAAGGTTTGTCCTGGGTGGGAATCGAACCCACGACCTCCAGCTTAGCAGTCAGGGTCACTAACCACTAGACCAACAGGCCAGTCAAACATAGAATATTTATAGAAATTATAGAAACATAGAATATTTGCTTTTTTATTTTTTTGTCGAATCTATTAAAGAACTAAATAATTTTAACACTACTTGATGACTTCAATTTTAAATATGGTTTACTATGATAGTGACATCTGTGAGTAACCAGCATAATTACCTAATTTATCCTGACAGATCGATCGACCATTCACTCTCAACGTATGTAGTCTGTGGATTCTATATGTTCATTATATTTACTTACACTCACTCTCACTCTTCTTGCGTCGTCTTCTAAGGTTGTCTTAAACCAAAAAAAATTTGAAAGAAGACCGAAATTATCTTAAACCTAGAAAAAAGTGCTAAGAACTTTTTTCTTGATAAAAAAATATTTTGGTTGATAAAAATTGTTTGAGAGTGTGTAACTTTGATGGATATGCAAGTAAACTGATCTTCTATGATTTTCCGTTAGGAGGGTATGTATAGGTTTTCTGTTTCCTCCACGGATATCTATGGTTTCCTCATAACTAAGGGACTTCAGACACATGGTAAGAACTCTCTTGCATTTAATCTCTGTGAGTTGGTAAATAGAGGTTATTTTGTTAACTCTGTTGTACAGAAATCCCCTCAAAAAGCCAAAGAATCTGCCAGCCATTAACAGTGCCAGTGGTCTGGCCATGCTTCTGCTATCTATTCTCTTCTCTTCCTAAATGGTTAAAACAAAATCGCTGTTTTCTTCTGTTTGCTAACTTCACCTAAATCTTCACAATTTACGGAAGTAGATAATTCATTTGGTAGCTATACTAATTTGCTCGAGGGCATAATGCCACACAGCGGGCACAGAAATGTAATGATGTTTTGATATTGTTCTTAAAAAAGTCATTCAGAAGACAACAGAGCGGGCTATGTTAGGTATCTACCTGCGAGACCGTATACGAGTATTATGAATAACTTTGATCTAAATTAAAATAGAATAGCCTGCAAAGTTCAGAGCTCACTGAAGTGTTGATACGCAGGCCACATTAAAGAAATACTAAGTTTCGAAAGCTTAAATTTGGAACATCGGCTAATTTTATCGCAAGCGCGGCGTACGCTAAGATATAACCTCTAATAATTTTATCTTATGATACCGAAGCGAAGCGGGGCCGGGCCGCTAGTGTACAATACATAGGTACATAACTACATATTATCATAGAAAAAAAAAAGAGGAATGTTTCAAAGATTTGCAATCATGTCGTAAAAACATTATCCACGTGCGAAGCCGGGGCAGATCGCTAGTTGTGTACATCTATATTATTAATATTTTGTGTACATTTGAGAAGACCGAATTACGGAGGTTTTAATTTGTTAGAATACAAATACCTACATGATTATTGAAACCCTTGTCTATAATAACTAAACGTAAACTAATAGTTTTCCATATTAAAATTATGGTACGTTAAAATTATAAGTTATCTTATCACTTTACGCTTAAATTCATTAAAAACAACATTATGTATCTTCTATTAATTAAGTCGACACGTTAGAAACAAAGAGACCAATTAGGTACACGTTGTAAACTGTGTGAATAATATGTGGTACCTAGCTGTTTTGCCAGAATTGATAATAAATCGTCAAACTAGTTTAGGGTACCTGATTGTATAAGTATTTATGATTTACAATGATGGCAAAATATTTATTTTTCTAATTTAGTTAGTTAGGACACACAGAAATACAACATACAAATCAAACCTTTATTTTTAAAATACTAAAGATATTAATAATATAGCGAATTCGTGGTGTTACTCGCCATCTATTCTAACAGAACTTTTCCAGAATTTTTAAATGCTCTTCTCAGCTGTGAATAGTTTAAAAGAAATTATGCGTTGATTAGGTTTGACTTGAAACTCTCGTCACGGGGAAGGACGCCGATGTTACCCAGAGTAATTCTTATTTTTTTATACAAGTAGTACCTATGGTGGATGATACTAGGATGCCCTGTGTCCATGTTTCCACCACCCATAGATCGGACTGTCTTGTAATTTCATTTGTCTGTAATTTATGCTATAATCCTAATAATATTATAATTGCGAAAGTTTGTGTGTGTGTGTGTGTGTGTGTTTGTGTGTGAGTGCGTGCGTGCCTGCGTGCGTGCGTGTGTATGTGTGTGTTTGTTACCACTCAACGCCTAAACGGCTGAACCGATTACGATGAAAATTGGTATGTAGGTAGATTCGGTGCCGGAGACGGAGATAGGCTTATTTTATCCCGAAAATCAGTCTTGCTCCCGAGATAGACAAATCTAAATTTACGCGCGGGCGTAGCCGCGACACGCAGCTAGTATTCAATATTTTGTCATGACATTATAATAATATACCTAGCTTTCCGCGGCGCGGTTTCACACGCGCGTAAAACTTGGTTTGTAGTATCCCTCGGGAACCACACCGATTTTTAGGATAAAAAGTAATAGTAAAAGTAGTAGTAGTAATAAAAATGTCCGTCTCCGGCACCGAATCTATCTACATACCAATTTTCATCGAAATCGGTTCAGCCGTTTAGGCGCTAAGTAGTAACAAACACACACACACACACACACACACACACACACACACACACACACACATACACACACATACAAACTTCCGCATTTATAATACTAATAATAGGATGAGTTAATTGAACTGCTAAATTTAATCACTTGATATTTCACAAATTTCAATATCGAAAGAAAGTATTCATGAGTACCTATTGTAAACTTTATTGGAAGCCATTGTTTCGAATTTTCTAATCAGGCAGGTACCTAGTTAAATAAAATTAAAAGAATTTGAATATCAATTAATATTACCCGTTGTCATTGCCTTTGTTCCTTATTTAGGGCCTACGTGCCGTATCGGAGACTTGGCTAACTGCGAGCGTGGATTTGGGCACACGAGATTCTATTGTATTGTCGTCAATGCTCATTACGCTTCCCTTATCTGTCATTGCAGGGCGCAGTGCTTTTTACAAGCCGCACAATACTGTAACAAGTAGTGTTCAAGGTGTCAGTGTTATAATTTACTTAATAACTATGACATCTACTTATTAATAATATTATTCTAAAATTTTCTTTATTGCATGCATAGGTACTGAACAATAAATTAGCAAGTAAATAACTGTAATATTATCTATTGTAACTTTAATTAAATATTTTCACGCTACAAATGGCAGAATATGCTGTAAAACTACCAATAATTGTGACACCTGTAACCCACCATATTCTTGGAAATAAAGTTTACTTTACTTTACAAATACTTTGCGTATACCCAGTATAATTTTTCAATATAAGTTTTTTATGTTATATACTAGTACTTTATTTTAATTACACTTTGATCTGACATGTATTGTATGCTATTTTATATTTGGAAAGCGTTAGAGTTTTATATAGTTAAAAATAAGTAGAACATTACTAGTTATCAGTGGCGTGCACTCCGTATAGACAGAAAGGCACTGCCTACCTTAATAATGGCTTAAAATCACAATTTTAGCAGCATAATTAAATAATGCCTATCCTGTTAAAATCTAAAATGCCTACCCTGTTAAAAATTACTGTGCACGCCACTGCTAGTTATATATTCTGGAATTCGAAAAGAGTCTCTCAAAAAAGTATTTGTGTAAACTCAAACGTGCAAGCAGCTGATCTATTGAAACTAGAATCCTGGTATAGCCTTAAAATCGCCTACTCAGAATTCTTTCCTAGGGCAGCGTTGCAACGCAAACAGATGTTCTTAGGTCGTAAATTATCATTGCCAACGAACTTATTCTTCCTCTTTCCTTTGTGTCAATTGTTACTGTGCTTATTGACGTAGGACTAACTATCGGTTCGACTGATTTATAACCACCTTCATAAATGAGATAAAGAACAGTGTCAAGTTTTTTTACGAAAGTCGCATTGTAAACGTGTGGATTTCTCTGGCCTTCTTTGTGATGCATTGCACAATGTTGGGTTTGTCCGTCTTCAACCTCATACTGTTCATTTCAATTTTTCTTACAATTGGGCGTCGCTAGGCTCTCTGATCCGATTTACAATTAGTTCCGACTTTTAAAGGACCACACTGATTCATACTCGCTGTTCATTGTATTCAACAATTATTGCTATTAATATAATAATAACCTACTTTAAAGCTGTAAGCACTTAGAGAAAGTTAGGCGCGGGTAACCTTACATCGTAACCCACTTGTTCCTGAATCAACTTAGGGGATCAGATCTGGGGGATCAGACCGGAATAACTCCTTTTAGCTGCCAATCTCAATTGATTTTACATATTCTTTCTTTAGTGTGATAAATTAGCCAAGAAAAATATTAAATAAATATTGATTATCAGGAAAACTCGAAAATAGTGTTCTTTTAAAAAGACACTTACATAATAAACTAACTGTGACGAGTGGACATAATAGAAAATAATGAGTATAATAAAAATGTATGATTTATTAATTATTAATGTGTATGACATATTTCTAAACAAAATTTAGGATACAATGTCACATAACAGCTTAGGCATCGTAAATTAGCTTTTTTGTGGCACAAAATACCATACCTACCTACCTACCTTATACCATAGGTTTTACCCTCAAAACAATAGTTTTCTCAAAAAAATTGAAGTATCTGAGTGACGATGTTACGTTTATTCTGTTTTTGTGGACTGATATTTGAAGATCGCTCGCACTGTCTTCTGTATTTTTTTTTGCTATTAGAGACTACTCACACTTATTCAGCTCTATTTAGATTTTGTTCCTAGAAAACAACAATTTTGTATGGAGACGTGTACGCATCCATTCAGCTTTTCGCGTCTATTCTGCTTTCGCGGCAAACCAGTATAAAATGAGGATAAATAATGCGTTTTTATCATGCGAATGCTATAGAGAGCGTTCAGCGCTGTTCCGCCGCGTTCAGCGCTGTTCCGCCGCATTCACCGTCGAACGCGGCGGAACAGCTCTTGGGATGTTTCGCGACTCCTTGTCGACAAGTTGCGACCTATTGCGATTATTGCATAATCATACAATAATCATTTTTGATATTGATGTAAGTATTAAAGAGTGCAGACATGTTTTAAAGTAGATAATTATAATTACCTACTTACTTTATTTTTACGAAAAATGATCGACGAAGAGAAACTTATATTGTTAGTGCAAAAATATACTTGATTGTATGATATTAGTTCATCACATTATAGCTATCAACATAGAAACTATAAAAATATCGCATATAGAACTGTCCATGTTGAGGGCACAATACTAAATGAGTAGCTTACCGTCTTCGCAGCATATTCATCGTTGTACGCAGTAGATCGAAGTGTTTCAGCGGAGATAGCACGCTATGACGGCTTTTCTCATTCTTACGACGCCGTACGCGGCTGATAGAAGCAAAGCTGTATAAGTGTGACCAAAATCGTTCAGCGAAACGCGAATGGAGCTGAATAAATGTGATTAGTCCCTTAGACAAAGAATACCTATTTGGCTAGATAATTGTCGCGGCAAATGTAATTGAGGTGAATATAATTATCTCGTGAAGCCAAATTATGTTCTTTATTTTACGTAATTAAATCAAATCAAATCAAATCATTTAATCAGTTTAATTGATATTATACATATAATGTAACTTTGTCTGAAAACCTTACCTAGGATTTCATTTACTATACATTCACATTTTTACAAGTTTATCAAGGTTAGTCTGTAGAGTCTCTCAGTAACTGCTGATTGAAAATAAACTTCTGTTTGAGCTCATAGTTGTCAGATGTTAGCTACGTAGTTACACCAGTGTTACAGTATTCAGGTGGTAAAAAAATATACAATAGGTATTTCTATAGATATAATACCTAGTTTTTTACCAGCACTCTAATTTATTTTGGGTCATGGCCAGTGACCATTTCTTCTTTTCTACTTTTCAATACATTTAGCTATCGGTAGTTTAAAAGGACGGCAGCTAAAATGCCGATTATATTATACCTATTTATAATGACAATGAAATCAAAATACTATTTGTACCTACCTACTCGATAGTAGACATTTCAAACTTATAAATTCATTTGATATTAATACAAAATTAAGTAGGTAACGTGATATTTTTATGCTTAAATTTATTATTTATTTTAAAAAACTTCACATACATACAGTATATAGGCGGACTTAATGTGACAAACATTAAAATGTTTTGAATTTTGAACAAATGATTGTTGCACAAAATCACCGAGCGTAACGGTCGCTGAACAAAAACTCGCATCACTCGATAGAGATAAAGAACCATCAGCAGGAACAAATTAACCATTAGCAGAATACATACTTAGATAATACAAAAGTAAGAATATGTATATTAAAGATAAATTAAAAATAAAATAGATAAATAAACCAATATCTTGAAAATTTAAATACGTACATGTAGGGTTCTGTGCAATACTAGTTTCTACACCACACACCAAGCAGACACACAATTACAAAATTATTTATGAACATGATAACATAAATAACACGAACAAAACGTAAATTAAACAGAGTGAACAAAACGAAGAATGAAACAAATTTATTTTACATTTGATTGCCACTTCAAGTTGTGATGTATCAAAAAATAAAGTGGGTAAAAATTGTAATGAAGTAGCAAACTACATATCTAGTTCCCACAAACAAAATATGCGAAAGTACACAGAACAGTGTTCACTATTTACGCGCTTTGGAATACGAACCCGTCACACCTGTGCTGACATTGTCTGACGCTTTAGCGTGCTTTGCCGTCAAGGCGTTTAGTTCGTCGGTGTTAGTGACTTTCACACGGTTTCCGTCGGTGACCTTTACGATAATAGTCCCATCCTGTGACCAGCATGAGCGCATTCCGAAGTGCTGTCGGGCTCCACTGAAGATAATCTGCCGGGCCTTCGTCAGGAACTCTCGTACGGAGATGGAAGACCCCTTGAGTCTAGTCTTTGCTCTCCTGACTGCAGATCTAGTCTCCAAATTCTTATACCAAACAAGTATTGGCCGGTGATGAGACTTGTTCGGAGTTCCTAACCTATGACATGCCTGAATAGATGATTGGGAATCCTTTAGTAATAATTTATTAGCCATTATATCACAAACAACAGCATGACAGTCCTCGTTTTCGGCCTTTGCAATCCCAAGGAAGATCAGTGCTTTACGACGGTGTCTGGTCTTCATGGAATCGATCATATTGATGCAGTGTGTTATCTGTTGCCGGAGAATACGCAGCATGCTAAACATAACCTCTGAAAGTTCTAAACTCTTCAGCAACTTTTGCGACCGTATCCTTGGCAGGACCTCCAGTCTGGAACTGGGCTTCAAGTTCTGCCATCTGCTTGGTGAAGATCTCCTCCAGCTTGGTTTGGGATGATTGAGTGTCAGCTAATTGTGCCATTATATTGTTCTTCAGTGTAGATTCGTAAAAATAGCTTGTGATGTGCTGGCAGGTGGTGTTAAAATTTACATATAATCACATGTATACTGCTACAAATGTAAGTATCTCGTATTTTGCCTTCTTGTATGTAAAATTTAAACTATGTACTGGAAAATTGATCAAAACTATGTAATATTAAATAATTAAAATTTTTAGTTGAAGAAAAACGACTGAACTTTTTTATCACCTACCGCCAAAAAAACGTAAATTTACGTGATAATTATGTATTAATTCATTAATTATGTAATTAAGTAATTATAAACTATTAGCTTATTGCCCACTTGGTTTACTCTTAACGTAGGTATCGAATGAGCATAAACAATTATATAAATAGTGTTCATATTGTTCATTATAATTTTGTTTATACAGTGTACTTTTAAAATAACGCCAGCTTCAAGTAGATTAAATTTGTACAGAAACAATAACAGATCGATATCTGACCTAGAAAGCAAAAACGAAGGGATCATAGAGCGTGACTCAAGTCATGTTCAGTTGCCTATTTAGTTGATCTATTTCATTTTGATCGCCTGGAAATATTAAAATTTGATAGTTAAAGAATTCTGTGGGAATTCCGTCTGAAAAATTATTAGGTAGAGATAGTAGTATCAAATATCTTCTAATAACCATTATTCATCTATTTGATATTATCTATTTGAGTAAGTATTGTATACTTAGACTTAATACAAAATAACTAAACCTATGAAGCTGAAATGCAGGCAAGTAGGTAGTTTATCGAAGACGTCAAGAACAGATTCTATGACGAGAGTCGAATGATAGAGGTTTTCCCGAGCGAAGTTATTAATTAGGTTCAGTATTTATTTAAACATTAATAATTTGATAATAAAATAAATGACAACTAAGATATTTGTAAAATAGCCTTAATACACCTGAACTCCTCGACAGCATGGTACAATAGAAGGGCATGAAATAATAGTAGTGACAATGGGTAGCGAGATCATACGCGCGTTGACCTCCGCAATGCCTTCGACGCGGAAATAATATGGATTACGTAAGCACAGTCGAACATTTTTTATTGCTCCATTAAATGAGGCACGCCGTCGACTCTGGGTGGAGAGCGTCTCAACAACAAATAAACGAATTTAACGTCCATGATACGGCCATTAGTCTCACTATTCTTAATTGCTAAGTTAAATCTGGACTGTTTCAACGTATTCGTCACATGTAATTTTCGACCCTAATTATTTCAATTATAAGTTTAAACGTTATTAAGGTTCTATTGTCAAAGACTATATTATACTTCTATAATCAAAAATTTCGCCAAGGCTACACTGTTAATTTGCCTCCTGCATTCTTGTCTCTTACTCCGACTTGTTAATGTTCTATGATAAGGCCTCAGACCAATAAAAAAGTACAAGGCATAATAAAATTAGTAAAAAAAGTTATGAAATTAATGAAATCGATAAGAGAAAAAGATTTAGTATCCAAAAATACAAAAAGTAGTTTGAACCAGCAATAACAAAAGAACATACCTAGGTACTATCATATTTTTAATTCAGATTACTGCTACACAACTTTGTTTTTATATTGAGACTAGCTGTTGCCCGCGACTACGTTCGCTTGAAAATTAAATGTGCGCCTGTATGAGAAAATTGCCTGCTTGATCTTACGACAATCGTAAATTGTATCAGTAACAATCAGTATATAATTTATGTCTCTATGGCGAATCATATTTAAATCCGTTTACCCATTTTGACATGATTGAGTTACAAAAATCCATACCTACTTGCAGCCATTTATACGCCTAAACCTTCGCGTTTATGTATCTAACTTTAGTTTAGCAATCTGACTAAGCATCATATAAGCTTTTATCTGCTCCCTTTTAACCCCTTAGAGGTTTACTTTCCAAAAAGAAAAAAGATAAAACAATCTATTGTTTTAATCATGGCCTCGACTCTGCATCGGATTTGTAATCCTTCGAAGACGACTGTTACAATTCACATTTTCCAAACAAACGTAAGTTTAAATCCTACTATTATTATAAATGCAAAAGTTTGTGTGTATAAATGTGTGTGTGTTTGTTGCCACTTAGCGTCTAAACGGCTGAATCGATTTCGATGAATATTCGTATGTAGATAGAATAGGTATCGGAGACGGAGCTAAGCTAAGCTAAGCTACGCTAGGAAATTTGGTCTGGTTCCCGAGGGAGAAAACACATTTTAAGCGCAGGCGACGCCGTGGACTGCAGCTAGTAACTAATAAAAATCTACGTTTCAGGTACCTGGTTTTTATTTCTTTAGTGGCTGACACTAAAGAAATAAAAATAAATTTTGCTAAGTAATTGAAATTAAAGTTTGATATAAATTTGAAAGTACGCAAAAGTACCTACTTAATCAAATAAGTTTGTTTAATATTTATTTGGTGTCAGAATTTCTAAAATTGAAATTAAATTAATATTTAAACGCACAGAAATTAAATAATTAGAAAAACAACTTCAATGAAATGAAGCAGCAAAAATCCGTACATTCAATACATGCGACAACGACGCCTGCCCTCGCGTTACTGCTCGTTCAGGTAGCCTACCTAGTGACAACGGCTCATCTTTTGCGTTCCAAGCTTCAATTTTCAAATTCAAATTCTTTTGGAGCAAATAGTAATTCGACGGTGGAAAAGAAAAACTTCTTAAGCGCTAAATGGCAAAGTGTGGGAAATGAGGTTTACTTTTTTATTATTGATTAGAAGTTATTGGTGTCTTTGGAGAACAATATGTTTAAAATTTTATCTAAATTATCAAATACAAAGCAAGTACCTAACTTTACTCTATCGCAAGAAAGTTGGCGTTTAAAAAAATAAACTTAAAAGTTAGTCAGCAAAAAATTCTTATCTCCTGTAAATCATGTAAAATAATAAATGGAAATATTCTTATTAGAAACTATTAACTCATATTTGGAAAGTAAATAATGTTGGCCAGATCTTAATATAAAAACCTTGTAAAGAATAATTGTTTTAAAAAATCGCAATGTTCCCAATGCTGTTCAGAAGAAATACTTCTAATGCGTCTGTCTCGTGCTGTCTTCGGAGTAAACTTCTTAAGAATAGTTATGACTTAATAAAAAAATTATCCCTAAAGGATATTTTTATAAAAATCTATAAACAACTTTTTACCCAGAATAATATCCAGATGAAGAAAAGAAAAATTGTTATATTTTTATTCGGAAACAATTTATTTAAAAAAAAATCTTTCCAGAATGCCAGACTCTTCTATTACAAAATCACCAGAAAGACGTCATTTAATTAAGAGGCCGAAAATTAGATGCTGCCCGTACTGGCGATAGTAAGGAAAATATGGTAAAACGCCAAAAATATGCTCCGATCGCTACGAAAGTTGTACCAGTCGACGCGAAAAAAAAACCTTATATAAAGATCTAGATAACTCATTTTGGCCAAAATGGCACTTTAGAATACTTTCCACCGTTACCTTTTTTCGTGTTTTGTGCCGGATCCACACGCTTGCCAAAAAAAGACGCGTGTAGATTGTTTTTACTGTAAGTAAACCTGAACCTATCGAAGTCATATTAACAGAGTTTAGGTATACGTATAGTATTTCAGTTGATAAAAATGAGTACCTCATAAAAAATCATACCTTGTAAGGTTTTTATGAATTTGAATGATCCACCATCTTCTTTGCCGAATTTTCCTTTCCTTTTATTTTCTCTCTTTTCGTTTTTTTTTTGTAATAAATGTAAGTTAAACTAAATATTATAGCTGAGAACAGCTAGACTTCCAACATGCTTGTTTCTTCAAAATATACATCACATTACACTCGCAAACGTCTGGATATCGCTTTTTGGACCACCTAATTAATATATTCAAGCGTTTGTTTATGTTTATAGGTTGAGCCAAGTGGCAACCGTGTCGATCCGGCATTAAATCTGAGATGTCATTTATTTGATTCTTTAAAAATATAGCAATATATAGAAGTTTTATACAAACTCTGCCATCCCTTTTTACCCTCTTAGGGGATGAATTTCGCAAAATCCCGTCTTAGTGAGCACCTACGTCCTAAAAGGAATCCCCATGCAAACATTTGAGACCCGTAGTACTTGTAGTTTCTGAGATATCGTGATAGGTGGGTCAGTGAGTGAGTGACCTTTCGCTTTTAAATATATAGATTTTCTATTAGATGTATTGATCTAGCGGTATTTTACAAATTACTATAATACAAACAATAGTAATCTATTCTCAATTTGACAATATTACTACTAATTTGACTATAGACAAATAATATTAAAGACAAACAATATAGACTTTAAAATAAACAAAAAGTTTATAATATCTACTCTTTTCTTTATTTTTGTATATTGTTTGTCTTTATTATGCGTTGTACTAATGTAGGTTAAGTGCAAACTAATCAAAGTAATATAATTAATTATTATTTGTATAAAGTCTTACTGAATGTCAAACTAATGTCAAACATAACCGTGTATGTGAAATACATACATGGTACTGTGTGTGTGTGTGTGTTGTTTTTTTAATTTATTTAATTATTTATTACGCATAATTTTAAAAAACTATTAAGTAGCAGTCTGCACTCTTTCTCTACTAAACTATGAGTGTGCAAAATTGCATACTCTGTCCGCGCAATTTCTGTAAAAAGGGATTTGAAGTTTTTTCTTCAGGTATTAATATATTGATCTTGTAGTGTAATAGCAATGTACAGTATAATATCAATTTCTCTAAACGTGTTGAGATATTTATAATTATAAACATATACGTCACTGGCTTCCCGCACCGCGGTTTCACCCGCGCGAAATTATATCTTTGGTTACTGCTCTACTCCCGTCTACCGTAGCGTAACGTTACATAGCCTATAACCTTCCTCGAGAACTGGACTATCATACGTAAAAAGAATTTCTCAAATTCGACTGGTAGTTCCAGAGACTAGCACATTCAAAAAACAAACAAACAAACTTTCGCTTCATATAATAGTATAGTGTTAGATAAGCTTATTATACGAACTTAGTTCATTTAAGATTATGTATCGCTCATTTTTTTTTTTTTTTTGCAAAATACGCGCACAGTCGTGGAGTTGCGGAAAACAGCCCGTTAATACCAAGATTATGTATCGGATTTTGTAGTTTATTTTTCATTTTCATGACTACCTATATCATACCTACCTACCTACCTATATCACACAGCGAACATAAAATTTATTAGAGAAACACACGATCAATAAAATTGATTAATGGCGACAATTAAATTCGGCTTTTAAAAGAAAATTGTTACCTATTGTGAATTGTAACTTGCCATGGCATATTTGTAAAATGCAACAACAACCATTTAACAGTATATCTATGATTATATTGCACTTTCTGTTAAATTGAAACTGCAACGCGATGTTGTTGATCAGTAACTTAATACGGAATCCGGTTTCTACTTCTTTCCAATATTACGCGTGAGCCAGTATCGTTCTGTTACTTACGTTGAAGACTGATGGGGTTTGGAATGATTTGCTTCCACAGTGGATTTTAAGTCATTGTTATCAATTTTTGTCTTGGCGAGACTTATAGTTGAGATCATTTTTTTTCGGATGGCAACAAACGAAAAATGCACCGTGCGGGGAGGGGGAGGGGGGATTAACGACCTGGTCCTTAAACCGTAATTTCGATATTTTCATGGACACAGAAACAGCTACTTTATATATACATATATATGTAGCAAAAGAAAACTGTTTTAATTTAAACTTAGCTTATTATTAATTTTAACTGCATTATTTATTTTGATTAGGTATTCTAAAATCATTTATGTACATTTACAACTACGAATATAAATGTAATTACTGCCACAACATACTTCATATTCAACATAATGTATTTCATACACAAATAAAAATAATTACCCAGGCGTTAAATTATGTTTTAAAAGGTGTTGATGAAAACCTTTCAATGTATTGCACAACTCAAAAATGGCATAGCAAAATGTATCATAATTTTACCTTTGGCGACATTCTTAATCCCACTGTATAATGTTCGATACCAAATAATGTTGATAAATAAACATTAATGTTGTACGACCCTTGCGTTTAGTCGCCGGATGCGTCAACTCACATGGGCACCAGACGGACGAAGTAAATGAAACGTGTGTTCCTAACTCCAATCGTTCCCACAGAAGCGTAGCCGAGGGGATCGAGTCAAGGTTGCCATGCGAATCTAAGAAAAACTGTTCGAAATATGTCTCGCAAAAACTAGGCGACGTTACACGTCCCGCAGTATTCAAGTGAATTTATTTGCTTTTCGATGCGGCGCTTGGCTCGGCTTGGCATGTGGCAGGTGTTACCTGCAAACCTGAACTTGACTGGACAACATTTTATTCACCTGTATTATCGTTTTATTTTAATGTGTATCTAATTTAATTACTTATTATGCCTATGTGTTGTACAGTACTCGCCTTACAGTAGGTACCTACACTATAATTTTTTTAATACTTTCTGACCCGTTGAGACATTTTTTTAATATATGGAAAATTATCACGCCATCTAGTCCCAAGCTAAGCAGAGCTTGTGTTATGAGAAGGTACTGGACAACTCAAATATGTAGTGAATCCTTTTTTTTTTTCGTAAATACCTACTTACATACTTTTATTACACTAGCCTTGCTTTGCTTCGGTATAAAAAGTTTTATTTGGTCTCACATCAAACGCCTACCGAAAATATCATTGCAATAGTGTTGTATTGCATCATTGAGGCAATTCGCACATTGCCACGCACCACGCTGCGTGTTGCGTCTCGACGCACCTACGCGCGTACTTGCGGGGAAGTGCAGATCTGCAACATCGTGCGTGTTTTTAACGCACTCACACGCGTAGTTGCGTCACGTGGATTTACACACGCATTTCATTCAAAGCTGTTCACTGTGATGATAGTGCAGTGCAGAGCGTCGCGTCAGTTTTGATAATAAAAATGGTTATATAATATGGAACTATACGCGTATGCCAACTGCATCCTTTGATTATTTGCTTACCAAAATTCGAACAGGCATTACTGGAGTAAATACAAATTTTCGTTTTAATACTTTGATACGCGAAAAGTACGAAGTTTGTAAAACCTATGAGTAACATTAAGGTAAGTAACTAATTTCAATAATAAAAAGTTGGTATATATTTAGTAATATCGATATGATTATAGTTAAAACCAGGCTATACACTATGAATTTTTTGTGGTTTTACAAACTTCGTACGTTTTTTTTTAATTTTTTTTTTTTTAATAATAAATTCTTAGTAAACAAGTTATTATTAGAGATCGGAATAGGTACAGCTATTTATGGTATTTGTGGTATGAAGTAATAATAAGTCCATGCCCTACGTAACGGAATTTAAAAAATAATTAATAAAGAAAAACAACTGGCAACATTTGTCATCATCAACAAGTGATCCGCGTTTATATTCGCAATTATATAGTTAAAAATGTTTAAATGTGTTAAAATGTTAAGAAGTGTAAAGTAAAAGTGACAATAAAGCTCTGTAATTGTTATCTCAGTGTATGATCCATGTTTTCCGCTTAAAATCATAGCGAGTACTAAGTGACTAAGTTCGTTACAACAAACATTCAAAACTCAATATTTGACTCAATTCATAATTACGCTTACGTTTACACTACAACACACATCAATGCATCCATTGAATAAATACATTTAAATCAGTGCCTAAAAACAAAATACAGACATAATTTATATAATCATTAAAGTGTTTGACGTTCACTAGAACTGAACAATGACAGCTACTGTCACGTCATAGCAGCAGTTCAAACGTGACTATTGACTATTTTTTGTTGAAGTATTCCACTACAAACTACAATTATGGATATCGACAGTAGTAATATAACATTAAGACCCAAGAACCGAAGAAACAGTGACAATAATTCATTGAACGAATCGTTTACATCCATACAATCACAGTCTGACTACCTAGCGAAAAGCTTACCGGATTTGTCAACAATTGCTGTATCCAATATATATGATCTACTTTCTGAAATAAGAGATTTAAAATCACAACTAGAAACTGCACATTTAGAGATTGAACAGTTATTAAGTGAAAATAATGAACTTAAAAATCAAATTTCTCAACTACAAATGAGGCTATCCAGTTTAAAAACAATATGTCAGGAGTCAAATAACAGTCCTATGACAAATAAAAAAAGGAGTAAAAAGGGAATATGTTTGAAAAATATGGTTATTCCCAAAGACATAAACTCTAGCAGTATGGACTTAAGTTCATTTGTAGATAGCTCCACAAATACATCAAAAAACTGCAATACAAGTCCTTCTTCAAAGACAGGGTATCCTACTATATTACACATAAAACCACGGAATGAGATTTCAACATCCGCAAAATCTAAGAAAAATAACAACTACATATACATTCTAGGGGGCCAACAGTGTTCAGGGTTAGCTACTATGTTAATTCGAAGTAGGATAAACACACAATTTGAAAAATATCAAGTATCATCGATGGTGAAGCCCACAGCAAGCACACAGGATATACTTCAATCAGGCTCCCAAATAGAAGATACAAACAAAAACTATTTAATTTTAGGTGTTGGTGAGAATGATACAAATCCTACTAAGTTAACTATAGACATTATAAAGTCGTTGGCACATTTCCAACATATAAATATTTTTATTTTAAGTGTCCTACACAATAGTTATTTAAATGAATGGAAGCTCAATAATCATCTTCAAAACTTATGTTGTAACACAAAGAATATAAAATTTTTACCATTGCTTTATCCAAGTGTAAACAAGATAACCAATTTGTATAATATGTGTTATCAAATTAGTCACACAATTGATTCTGACTTTTATAGTAGAAAATACCTTCTTAGTAAAAATGGGAAATGCATTGCACCTGCATCTAAATCAACTACTCAAAAGGGTACTATCCCATACTATTTTCCCATCATTAAAAATCAAAAAATAAGAGAAAAAGCTAAAGTAGATGTAGTAAAACTAGAATGTAAAGAAACAATGGTAGCTCATGGTAGTAATCTTATAAGACGTCCCTTAAATAATATATTTTTTCGATAAAAACAGTAACACTAAAACTTTCTTAACAATATTGCATCAAAACATTGCTGGATTTTTAAGTAAGAAGGACATGTTACAAATTGTCATTGATGACTTTGAGCAAAATAAGGCCAAAGTTGATATAATTTGTTTGAGTGAAACTTTCATTAAACAAGGCCATCAGCAAAACATTCAACTTCAAAATTATAATTTATGTTCTTCTTATAACAGAAAAGCAAAAAGAGGTGGTGTATGCATACTGTGTAATGAAAACTTATCTTACAAAATGCTACCGTGGGTCAATGAACTAGCAACTGAATACTCTTTTGAGTGCTGTGGTGTTGAAATATTATTACACAAATGCATAATCATATGCCTTTATAGGATTCCAAACTCAAACCCATTTACTTTTCTTAAAAAGTTAGAAAATCTCATGAGCTTAGTCCGTAGCAAATTAAATAAAAAAGTTGTTATATGTGGCGATTTTAATATCAATTTACTTAAAAATTCAAGTGCACGAACGGAATATATTAGAATTATACAAAACTATAACTTTCACATACACATTGATGAACCGACTCGACAGAAAGCATGCCTGGATCAAATCATAAGCAATGTTGCGGAGGCAAAGAGTGAAGTTAATCTTTTAGGATTATCTGACCATGAAATGGGACAAACTCTCAGAATACCTGTAAAACATGTTGTAAGTTCGATTAAAGAATACTTTTTGTATAAGCGTGACTATGATATAAATAATATTAGAAAATTTGTTGAATGCATGTATAGTTTATCTTACTCTGATATCAAAGAGGAGAATAGTTTCAACACTGCATTTAACATGTTTCATGACTACTTGATTCTTTTTTACAACTTGTGCTTCCCGTTGCGTAAAATTAAAATAAGTAGTCTAAAGAGAAAGAGTCTATCATGGATGACCACTGGAATAAAAATATCCTGTTATAGCAAAAGAAAGTTGCGATTTTTGTATATAAAAAAGAAAAATCGTACAAATAAAAATAAATATAACATATATGCCAAGACTTTAAAAAAATGCATAATAACAGCACAAAAATTAAAAAATGAAAACCTTATAAAAACGTCTAATAATGTTTGTAGAGCGACTTGGAACATAATAAAAGAACATGATAGTAGAGACAGTTCTAATAATAGGAATATTTCTGAAATCAAGTATAATAATACTATAACAACTGACAAAACTTCTGTAGCTAATATCTTTAATAACTATTTTATTGGACTTACAAATAAATTTAATATATTGCCACTCCAGACTAATGATAACTCAAATAAAGTAAAACATATAAACTCAACAATTTTTTTAACACCTACAACACCAACAGAAGTTTATAATACCATAAATTCTCTAAAAAATACCCGATCAGTAGGATTTGATGAATTTACTACTTTCATCCTGAAATGCAGTGCAATTGCTATTGCACCAATATTATGCCATTTAATAAACAGGTCTCTGTCTGATGGTGTCTTCCCAGAAAGAATGAAAGTTTCAAAGGTTAAACCTATCTATAAAAAAGGCGATGAAAGAGATATTGACAACTACAGACCTATAACACTTATACCTGTGTTAGCTAAAGTAATTGAAAAAATTATGCACAATAGACTCTCTTCTTTTCTGACTAAATACCATATTATAAAACCCGAACAACATGGTTTTCAAAAAGGAAAGTCTACTACATTAGCTGCTTTTAATCTGATTAGTAAAATAACGAAAAATATCGACAAAGGACAACCAACAGTAGGCGTGTTCTTTGATATGAGCAAAGCGTTCGATTTCGTTGACCATGACCGTCTACTTGAAAAATGTGAGACGTGTGGTATTCGTGGTGTCGCACAAGAGTGGTTACGTAGTTACCTTGCAGACAGACAACAGTACGTAGAAATTTATGACATAAATGATAAGAGAGAACAAATAGCTTGTAAGTCTAAAATGCTATATAATAAAGTAGGAGTGCCGCAAGGTAGTATCTTAGGGCCGCTTCTCTTCATTGTTTATATAAATGATTTACCAGATTATATAGATTATCCGTGTAGTTTATTTGCTGATGATATATCAGTGGTAATTACGCGTGACCCTAAACTAAATTTTGACTCTGAAATCAATATGACTGTGACTAAAATAATAGAATGGATGAAATATAATAATTTAAGAGTTAATATTAGCAAAACCAAATATGTACAATTTTATAATAGAAACAAACCCATGCTGGACCTTAATATAATGTATAATAACGAACCCTTAACCTGTGCTAACGAAGTTACTTTCCTGGGACTAAATGTAGACAATCGGTGTTCATGGGACTTACACATTGAAAAGGTTTGTAGTAAAATCAATAGGTTCACATATGCCCTATGGCGTTTATCAAAACTAAGTAACCTAAAGACAGCATTGCAGGCTTATTATGGATATATTGCATCAAATATTAGATACTGTCTTCCACTATGGGGAAATGCAGTAAATGTAAACAAAGTGTTTATTTCTCAGAAGCAGTGTGTACGTGCTCTTTATAATGTTAAGCCTACAACAACCTGCAAACCTCTTTTTCAAAATCTGAAACTGTTAACTGTACCATCTATGTATATATATGAATGTTGCATATTTGTAAAAAAACATCCTCACCTATATGATACATATGGAGACAATTGTAAATTTAGAACGAGATACCCTAGTAGACTATTGTTACCAAATATAAAGACCAACTATTACCTAAATAATTGCTACCCTATGACGATACGAATATATAACAAAATACCAGAGAATATAAGAAATGAGACATTGAAAGCATTTAAAAATAAACTTTATTCATGGCTTGCTGAGAAATGTTTCTACTCAGTTAAAGAGTTACTTAAGTAAGACTATAAAATTAATACTAATTAAAATTTTCAATCATTTGTAATATAATTAACAAGAATAAATTTAAATACTATTCGCATAACTATGTATGTATAAATTATTATTATTGTGTGTACCTATTTAATTATTTGGTAATGTTGACAATATAATATTAATGAATGGTTTTTAAAGTTTAGTAGGTAATGATTTGCTTGTCTTAACGACGAAATGTGCTGAGCTATCATAAAATGTAACAGCCTTGTGAACCATATTTCTTGCAAATAAATATTTCATTTCATTTCATTTCATTTCATTTCATTTCATTTCATTTCATTTCATTTCATTTCATTTCATTTCATTTAAATTTAAAAATTGTAATACGTGAGAAAGAGTCAATACATACTTTGCTTCATACTTCAACCGATGCATTCTGATCAATAAACATATTTATTACTTCCGCCCATTGTTTCACTTTCTGCACTCTGTCAATTCATCGCATTTCATATTCCAAACAGCTGAATGTTTTTCGATTTCGAACGAATATAAATCAATCGATATTGAGATGGGTTTTTTTCAAGCACACGTCACCCCTTTCAAAATCACGCACGGCACTGCGGGACTCGGTGTGCCATACCTTGCGTCTCGCCCGCACTCACGCACGTGGATGCGTGTTTCGCCGCTTGTAGGCGCGTGATCTGTATGAACGCGCGTGGATGCATTTTCGGTGTGTTGCTACCGTGCGTATTTCAATACAAACGGAGATACTTACAAGCAACGAAAAAATACGTACTCCCGCACCACGCAGCATTATGCGGGGCAGTCTGCGAATGGCCTGATCATCATTCAGATTTACAAAGGCGCTAGGCGTTTTAAATACCTATATTTGAAATCGGTAACGTAGATTTTCAATTAAATCGTTACAAACAAACAAAAAATCCAATCTTTTCTAATTATAATATTAGTTTAGATAGAAAACAACCAGACTGAAGGCAAATACCTACAAATGTTCATCACACAAATATTTGCCTTCCGCGGGAATCGAACTCTTAATAATATGGCACCCGACGCTGGCGCTGCGGCGTCGCAGTCAGTTACACTAATCACCAGACGAACAGTGCACATAAAACACTGTTATAATTTAATATTTGAAATAAGTTTAATATGGTTGGTATTTTATCTTGCGCACTTCGACGAATAAGTACTTGCCCACGTTTAGATACTGAAAATAAGTTGTTGTTTATATTTTAAATCTATTTGCAATGAACATAATAGTGTCCTTGACATCATTTGGTTTTATATTAATCAAATTTATGAATGTTCTTAATGGGCCAGAGCACCTCAACTCTTGGGATTTTTTGTTATATTTTTAGTTCATATTGTCACCGTATACTTGTTATGCCCAAAATAAACTTAATAATACTTTCTCGGAAAACGATCAATTAAACCTGTCCTTCGAGCTGCCCCTGTAGTTAGTTCTCAAGCTGAGTATTTCTCGAATTATTCGCTGTGTTCTATGTCTTAGTGACATGCCCAAATAGCATTTTACTCCATTTAAGAGTACACATTTAGTTCCCAGGTGTACTTGAAGCATTATTACAGTTCACTCGTGATGTATAAGCTGCATTATTGCGATTAATAACACCTATACCTGTCTAAGAGACTTATAGGAGATACTTTTATACGATTGTTGGTGTTATAATACTCTAACAACTATCCTTTAGTCAGAGGTCTGACTAAGAGCATTATAGGAGGGTAGAGATACGGCAATCGCTGTTTAACGGCCTATTTGTACGATGTTATAGAGCTAAAATTATAATAAAACACACGTGGTCATTTATAAAGCCAAAGGCTGTTATGTTTACTTGTTTTAGACTGTTATACAGCTAGTAGCTGTAGTAGCACTTGTTTGGGATGATTAAAATAACCTTTTTTTACTATCTGTACAGAAGTGTTTAAATGATTCGCATGTGCACTGTAGGCTGTTAAAAGGACTATATTTGTTGTCCATTAACATCAATAGCAGTTTATTTCTCCACAAGTACTACGCTTATTTGCTGTAAGCTGAACATGAATGTGAATGTGATATTCTATTACACTTATCCCACAAGCTGTGTGTTTATACATCGCGTGCAAAAAATTGTGAAAATGAATAAAAAATCTTGGAAAATAAGAGCGAGAACCGGTGGAATTAGAAGAAAAATTGCAAAGAATATTCGCAGACTGTAAAAATAAACATTCGATTGACAACGACGCCCGAAAATGAGCCCGAAGATACGGCTTCAACCGTTGTTCATGGTGGTTCTGTACATGATGCAGAGGAAAATGTGGCTGAACCTGAAAGTTCCCTTACAGATATCAGAGTGTGGTGATTGCAGTTCTAGTAATAGTAAATACAATTTTGATTTGTACAATAATTTAATCTTACGCACAAAAATAAAAACATCGGCTATTATTAATACATAATTTTGCACCATATTTTTAAAACGGTTTGCTGGAGGTATTGCCGCTGGTCTTACAGGTGTTGGGCTAGGGCGCGATGCACTTGTTTAATTGTCTGTGTCTGTATAATTTTCCATAATACGTAGTTCAGTTTGCGCTTCGGCGTACGCTGCAATATTACTTCGATTTACCTAGTTTAGAATTTTAACAGATAAATATCACAAATAACAGTTATTTATCACATAAATAACAGGAATAACAGTTATTTATCTGATAAATTCTGCAAAATATGGTTACACCATTACACTTGCAGACTCAGCGTTTACTGTGCTGACAGGTGTATATTCACTATATAAGATTGTAAACAGTGTTTGTTTATGGCTGAGTGACAACTATTATTTTCTGTCCTTTTCTGTCGCAGGGCATTATGTTGTCCCTCTTTATCTATTTTGTTTACATTTTTTTAAATACCTCCTTGAACAGAGTAGTGTTTTTTGTAAGTGTAAATACTCTGATACCAAACTGTGTGTCTCACACGAAAACAAAAAGTGATTTTTGTTAGTTTGTTACAAAATTTGTACTTTAGGCATTCATACTTGACTTAGTACCTGGGCTAGACGATTTAACGGACAATAATTATTATTGCGGATCTCTAAACTTTCAGTATATTGAAAGAATTAAACGATGATACACAATTGACCTGAACTACATCTTAAAGCTGCACATAAGTTCACATTAGAATAAATTTATAGACACTGGCTCTGTATTGGTACAAATGTGGGACTTCATATAGATAACAGCATTCTAACAGAACACATGTGAATCTATATACGCTTCCCGCATTAAATTGGAGTTATAACAGTTCACATAGCCGTATTTCATTTCCACCATTTTGTTCTACGTAACTTAAAATATTTACCAAATAAATCTCCAAAATTATCATGCAGATTTATCACAAAATACGCAAATAGAGCGATTGAGTTTTGGTTTCATGTTATAATTAATTACTGTAGTATAATTATAATGCCAATATAAGATCAAAAACTGAAAATTGTAGATTTCCCCACAGCCAGTTTTAAATATTTTAAAATGAATATCGCGTTTTTACAGAGGCGCGTGAATATTTTAGCTGTAAATATGTATACATTTCACTATAAAGTTTCATTCCCATGGCATTAACATTGTTAAGTATTTAAAACTGGTACTGACCGCGTTTTATCATAAATTTTTATCCAATTGATATCCGCCGGAGTTAATAGTGTTACTTGATGGCACACACAAAACTAAACTAATGAGGATAATTAATAAAATAAAGAAATAATTTAGGGCACTCGTGAATTTTAGGTAGCACTGGAGTACTTTTGTCGGATTTTATAACTGTGAAGGCTGTGTATTTAGCCACTTGTTACTCTTTATTACACTCATGTACGTTGTATGGTTCACGCTGCGTCCCATATAGTCCCGTAAGTCAGCCTTAAGTCCGATGTTACTACTTAAACTGCTATTATAATGTTATTATACTGCTAATGTACAGCCATAGTGAACTTAAGGCTGGCTAATTTGTGCCCAAACTGGTTCTATAAGAGCATTATAGCAAGCTATACAGCTTTTATACAGCTTATTTACACAGCTTGTGGAGTACATGTGAACGACTTGATATCTTATATAGAACCCCGAATGCTACTTAGGGCGTCATTCAGTACAACTGCTAACCTTTGTTAATATATACCGATTACACCGCAATAATGTAAACAGGTACCTATTTTGTAATGTATAATATGATCCGTGGTCCAGTATCACTGACCATGTTGCGAAATGCACGGACTACGGATCAAATTTTCCACTTTTATTTGGTAATAAAATGTTGCCTAAATACAACCACTACTGTTTGCCCAATTTGAAGATCGAACTAATGGCACTGCAGTTGTATGAATATGCTACTGATTTTTAGTAATTACTATTCATAGAATGTTCAAAATTCAATAATTACTTACCGTTGTAAATGGATTTAATCGCGTGTTACTATCACGACTTGATTTATTGGAGTTATTTAATAAGTTATATTTTATAACCTATGACTAGAAAATTTAGTTCGTTTTCTGTCAGGAAGCAATATTGTATGAACATGCAAGGTTCAGTGCAAAGAAGGTAGGTACTTACACTTACCTACCTACTTGTCCTCGCATTTTATCAAGTTATATTGCACAGTCGTGAGGGTCTAGGAAGTGTGTTCCCAGCTTCTATGCTATAATAATGGAACATACTGACTTTCGTATATAATGAACAAGTTTATTTTGGTTATTGCTAACATAGGTAAAGGAAACACGTGGAAACCTGGCCTTAACATATAACCTAGAAGATCCAAAGTAAGAAGTGCCCTGGCGTATTAAGAACAGCCCTATAGGTATCTAATGCTGTACTGTTTATGAACATTACAAAATCTAATTTTCACTCCTTATGGCTGATCTCGACGATGCAATGTTCATACGCATTCCATTTAAGAAATGAGCGGATGTTATTACGTCGTCGCCATTTATACGGAATAGGCATAGACTTTCACCTTTACTAAGACGTCATAAGAACCACTGCACTGATGTTTATGCATTTGCGTATATTTATGGCTTATATTATTTAATTGACCTATCCTAATTGAAAATACAACTATAGAACAAGATTTTTTTTTTAAATATCTAGGTAGCCTAATATAAGCCTAATAACATACGAAACCATATGTGTGCCAAACTTACAGCTAGAATATCCATTGCTAAACAGGCCTCTACTACGAAGAAACAACTTTTTAAAGCTTCTATAGATGAATAACTAATAAGGGGTTATAGCATTATACGGGTGTGAAACGTGGATGCTAAACCAAAGAGAGAGAGAGAGCGAAGAGCTGAAGGCAATTGAGATGTGGTGTTGGAGAAGGATAGAAAAAATCTGTTGGACAGAGAAAATAACAAATGAGACAGTCCTATAACTAGTTAAAGAGAAAATACACTTGTTAAAAACTGTAGTTAATAGAAGAGGAAAGTTGATTGGCTACTTGATACGAAACGATAACTTTTTAAGACTATTTTAGAGGAACAATTTAAGGTAATTTAAGGAAAGAGGAACCAGGACTGAGTTTTATACAACAAATTAAAGAAAACCTGAAAGAGACGAGTCGTATCAAGAGGTCAAAAACAAAGCAAAGGACAGAGAAAAAAGGCGGATGCTCCACCGACAAGAGCTGAGCTCTTAAATCAAGAAGAAGAATATTGATTGCTTATGATGGTGTTAGCTAAACAACACGGCATTTAAGAAACTGGACTTGTCAACTTTAAAACGCGAGCGTTGAAGATGGTAGCTAAGTAGTTATATTCTCTTAATAAAAAATATTCTTATAATTTCAATTCTAACCCTTGGGGTGCATGGTGAGTCTGACAAAGACCCGTTACTTGAAGGAATTGACAATTACTTATCTTAATTCTTCAACAAGAGCATGGCGCTTCTGATTAGCTTCAAAATTGAAAGACTAGCGGTCATCAGCACCACGCGTCTGAACAAAATGCATATTAGTTGCGCTCGGATCCTAGAGACTCATTCAGGCATGCGGCGTAACTTTTATTCGGTTAGAAAATATTCAAATTTTGTTTTAATTAGGTATTAATTGGTACTATGTTTTAGGGGATAAATAAAAATAAAAGGCAGGCCACTAACTAGTGACGAAAGAAGTAGCTTTAGAAACAGATTTGAATGAGAATGACTGTGATGACGTTATTTTAGAAGAAAGTTATGCCGAGTCCAACCAGTTGAGTATCTAATATGTTTTAAGTTGTGCAGGGGAGAAAGAAGTTTCTTATGAACCAAATACTGTCAGTAATGGCAGTGATGACTCGTCATCACTGCCAGCCTTTCGCAGCCGTTGAGTGATTTTGCTAGCAAATACATACATATAGGTACCTACATTTGCTAAATGGTGCTGTGATCTGCCGATTTCTGGAATTTGCACAAGGACATAAAATCTTTTGGCTGTAGCACCTGAAGTTTTCTCACGTTAGATCTGCTCATCAAGAACTTAATTGATTTCATCTGTTTTTTACCAATGATATTTTAAATAGAATATCATTGTTTGTCACCAAAAACATGTTGCTTAAATATAAGTGTTGATTTTTGTTACCTAAAGTTGGAGAATTTCATTTATTATATAAAGCTAGATAAAACTTAAATATTAGATTTTTCTTATTTTATACCTTAATATAGTTGTTTAACAATAAAAACTTATTATTTGACATTTAGACGCAATCAATAATACCTATAGTCCATTCCAACTTCAATTTCGTACAATGTAAACAATCCGCCATATTGCCATTGTCTATAGTTTCATGAATTTACTAGTGATGGGGACAAAGATAATAAAAATAAAATTAATGACATCAATACATTGTTAAATAATAATTTTTCGTCCATTTTCTTACATTTTTTAAATAATATTACGTTTACGAATACGAATGGGCCAAATGGAAATTATATGTATGTTACGATTTTATTATAGGTACTATATTACAATAAAACAAATGAACAGACCTGCGAGGGAAAACCCAAAATAAATGATGAATTACAAAATATTATATACCTATGATATGTAGGTATTCGTTAAACTTATTTCTTCTAATAAATTACAACATTGGTTTTCAAAGACAGTAGAGAGTACAGAAAAAATTGAACTGTTAATCAATTTGACGTCTTTATCGACCGCAAAAAGTAATTCGTAATTTTATTAAATAATCTAGATTTGATTATTAATCATTAGTAAAAATTGTTGCAAAACGAAGTATATAGTGAACAGAATGTGTATAAATTCATGTGTCATTGGTTATGGAGTTTTTGATAGAAAAATATTGAAAAGACTGTTTGCTTACATTGTCCGATAATGGCTTTGGTAGTGACTATACAAGGTGATCACTTCGATTCTGGGTTCTACAAACCCACCTGGCACGCCGTGTAATTTTTACCTACCAGGCACCCCAAGCGCTAATACGCAGTTTATTGTAGAAAATTTAGATAAATAGAGAAATAGAGTTACGCCAATTTCTTAAGGAACTATAAGTTACTATGAACTACTTTTAATCAAGTCGGGTATTTAAAAGTTTGCGTTATAATTTTAAATCTAGAATTTGTAAGTATCATTTTAAATCTCGGCAAAATGATCTTTCAAATCTTCTCAGCCTATAGTCTATATGTAAAATTTGTAAGATCAACTAAATTGTAATAAATGTTCTGTACAAACTTCAAATAAAGCTCTTTAAAAAAGGATACATTCAAACAAAACATCGTGTTCAAAATTCAGAACAATAATATAACTCTATTGAACCCTTTATCGAATACTGGGCTAAAAGTGTCCTTTATGGAGCGGCCTCGACCCATATCAACCTCTTTCCCCTCACATGAATAAATAAATGCTCAATTTGTAGCCTGCTCGTTTAAACAACTCTTCGATGTAAATGGGCAATCTAAATCAGATTTCTATGTGGTTGCACAAATTTACAATCCGTACCTACTATCATTGTATACTGGCCACAACTTAATGTTAAAATTCACAGAACCTTCAAATGCAAAGATACATTGGTACTTTTATCGAAATGCTATGCTACGAAATTCAGAAGTAATACCTACCTTCTATCGCTATGACTGCTAGAAAATTTATCTGACGATTTTGTTTGTAAAGACTACTATTTGTGACCAGGCGGCCAACTTTATAGCTAGTAGGTATTATAGATCAGACTTGCAATAAGAAACATTATAATATTATGTCACAGACCGGATACGACATTAAATACCGATTCATTCACAAAATCTACAGTTATCTACGTATCAAATAAACTAACTGTTCATTACTTGGGTTAGATAACAATAAAGTTCAATTTAAAATGGATCAGTAGTCAATGCAGTAAACGTTTTGTATTGATTTGCGTGTAGCCGGTGTAGCGCACCGCTTTAAGCCTTGTATTTGTAATTCAAGAAGTGAACTTGGTTTATTTATGCAAGCACTTTATTTAAATTGTTGTTATCTGTTATCGCTATCCATCCGAATGAATTTATACTAGTTATATAAACAGTATGCAATCTAAACATATCTATTTAACAATATACCAATGAACCTGTTTGTTTGTCAAATATATTTTATGCTATTGACCTATTGTGTAAATTGCCATACGCAATATCTTGCACTGAATATCTGATACTTAGCGATATCTTCAGGCCAAAGAAGTTCTTCAGAACCTGACTAATCCAGGATTTGATTTGATTTGATTTGATTTCAATTATGTCATCCATCTATTTTAATTTTTACGTTACGCACGACAGCCAATATATTTTTAATTATTTTATATAGAAAATGTTTGTCATTTGTGCATTTTCACTTAACCTCTGGTAATCCTAAACTAAATCTTAACGCAATATAATATGACAAGAAATGTGTTACTTAAGTACTAAGTTTAATAACGAAATATGCATGAAAAAAAGAATAGGATGCAGTCAGAATGAGCAATTCAATGTGGATTAATTTTCTGCAGTGGTCTGTATATAGAGTTACCTACTACGGTTTGATCGGGCAACTTACTAGTGAGTCATTCAGGGAAACCCTTTCGTGACTCAACTTGATAAAACCGCAAGCATTGAGTCGACACTTACCCTGTTGATAATGATAATGTGTGTAGTTGGTACAAAAGTAAGTAGTTTTGCGACATTGTTTGTGTAAACCTTAAGCATTATTGTTCGCGGCCAAAAATTACAAAATTACTGTGACTATTCATTTATTTTTTATAATAATGAATAATAATATAAAATAACAAACAAACAAACAAACAAACAAACAAACAATAACAATAAATCCAATATAAATAATCTGAATTATGTATACTTAGTCGAGCTTCTGAATAATAAAAATGTGATCTAACGCTGAAAATTGGTCAATCGAGCTATTTTTAGTTAGTGTGTTGTTGTCCAAATTATAGATGAATTAGTTTAACTACTGCTTTTATAAGTAAGTAATACAATGTTTGTATATTTTTAGCTGAAAATACTGGTAGATAAATAGAGATGCAAAGTACCTACATAGGATTAAGGCCTTCGCGCGGCAGAAGTCCTGTTGTTGGTCCTAAAATATTCGTCAAATTAAGACATAATTCAAAATCGACATCATACCAACATAAATGTAGCTGTTAAAACGAATTGTAAAGTTACAAAACAAGTGGTTTCTGTCTTGGAACCTTGGCACTCAAGGCCGTATTCGATCGGATTATAAGCTTGTTTTAATGACAAGGATTTCCGTTTAAATATAAGTATTTTTTGACCAATTTTAAACCAGTTGTAAAAATATAATATATTATTTTATATTTGTAAGTTCAATGCTTAAAAGGGCGTACGTATTATTTGACTGCGCCGTATGACCAAATATCACTTTGGTAATAAATAAAGAGTTGTTTAACTGATGTACTAGTGCAGTGACTGCGGACTGCGAGGAATCATTTATTTCAGCAATACTCAGGGTTGGATATAAATAAAAAAATCCCATGATGACCTTGTGATGCTCATACAGTCTCCGTATACATAAAGAATTAAACAATAATGACCTATTACTTATTTATCTATGTAGAATTCTAATTGTCTTGTCGTTGGACTTTACAAAGATACAACTGACGGATACAAAGTACACTTAAAATCTAACACAAATAATTGTTTTATATGGGAATAAAACTGAGGAAATGTTTCATAGCGATACTATTCAGGCGACTATTTCAACCGCTAGACGAGACGTGCGGTCTATAATTACTTTATTATGAAAGCAACATTATTTGCCATTTAAAGCATCTTTGTATTCAGATAAATCTATTAAATAGTTTTTCAGTTGAACAAAACATTGTTATGTTTGTATGGCGTACATTGGCTTGGCGCCAGAATATTTCAGCCATAATACATTGCCACGTCGGTCATATAAGAAATGAGATCAATCACAATACTATGGACCAATAATACCCATGTCTCTTAGAAGCGTTACAGTTATCGAAGCCAGTCTTTAAACTATCATAATTATAATGTACGTAGAGAATATGTACCTACTAGTTGTAGGCTGTTTATTGCGAGATATATTTAGATGAGAGACGTTTAAATTAACGCTAAACAAATAATGATTAAAAGAAGACATTATAAAGCTACAAACTTGCGAGCAGAAACTAAAATTACGTAATAATTAATATTATAATATTGTTTAAAATAACATTAGTTTATATTTAGAAAATTTGTTTAGTTTTTTTTTTCGACTATAGTGCCTTTTGGGAAAATCCAAGCATTATAAAATGAATACCTAATTAAAATTCGCTGCTCTTGCAACAAGTTACTTGTAGGTAGTCGTCCAACATAAACATGTTATTAAAATTTAGAATAAATGATTAGGTATCTTAGGTCTTTTATAAAAGTAACATCCTGCTTTGCATTCAAATGAATTTTAATCATGTTGGCGCTATCTAAAGTGTAACTTTACAAAAGAAATAGGTATTTACGTCTGGTATTGTACATTTTTAAAGGCTTTTAATTTTTTTACATTACATGCTCAGCACCTTCAGGAGACCCCAGGTTTCTTCTAGAGTGAAGTTAATATGGTTTTACTGGTTCGGTAATGCAGAAATAAATATTACCATAATATATGTTTAGGCTTCGTAACTGCTTACTAATATGCGAACTTGGCCTTAGGAGTGTTTCAATACTCACCAAACTTTCCAATTTGCTCTATTTATGGTTTATGCTGCAAGACAATCTAGAAAGTATCCGTGCCACCATGCAAGCTGCACCTGGTCTGCCCGAAGTACTTATTAGGTATCTATGCTGTACAATATTCATAGTGTACAATATAACTGATACAATATTATTTGTATACCTGTATTAGGGTTGTCGCAGTTGATTCCCGTCCAAGTTAAGGGTTGTCGCAGTTTGGTCTTTCTCTGTAGTGTCTGTCATAGTTCAGTCGTACACTCATCCGTTATGTATGCTATGTGCTGATGCTGATTGAAGTAGAGAAGATATAAATATAAAATTAAATAAAAAAATTTTGTTTGTTTTTTTTTTATCCAATGCGAGGGTGGATATTAAAATTTAAATGGGTTATCTTCACCCTGTTTCTTGAATCTTTAGTAAAGTAGGCGTGAAGTGGCTTGATTTGTTCCTGATTCGGCCCGCAGAGATTCGTGCCACACAAAAAATATTTTTTTAGATCACGTAAAAAAGACCTAAAAATCGTATCGAAACCACTCGTAAATAAAAATAAAAGACATTGGAAGGAAATTGTATATACATAACGTAACGACACGCTGTCCCATAGGAGACACTAATGCTTGACGTTTGTAAGATTTTTTTCTCATTGAAGAGTTGTCGCATGATTCAGTCAGGCGAGCTAAAAGACTTAACGAGTGACTTAACACTCATATGCTGTCTACTAAGCTAACATCCTAAAATGAATTTTATTCCTAACCTGACCTGAAATCCGAACTTGGTAGCAGGTTAGGTTAAGAACTAGAAAAATAATATGTTCCTAACGTACTTGACCTTCTTATTTCCAAAAAATATAGAAAGCATTTTATAGATGAAACTCTGGTTTGCATGTTACTTATAAAACTAGCTATATAAAACTAGCTTCCCGCGGCGCGGTTTCACCCGCGCTAAGTGCCATCTTTGATTACTGCTCTGCTCCCGTCGCCAGAAGCGTTACATATACATCCACAACAGATAACGAATTATTCAAATCCGATTGGTAGTGCCAGAGATTAGCGCTTTCAAACAAGCAAACTCTTTCGCTTCGGAGGACACGATAACCCCTAAGTCCGGTAACCAACTGTCCCAAGGTGGAGTCAGGTTCATCGTTCACAAGTCCTTCGTGAACAACGTGGTGTAAAACGAGAGTGCGTCGACGAGGGTAGCATACTTTATACTCAGAATCATCAAACGGTATTTGCTGAAGGTCATACAGGTTTATGCTTTAACATACTCCGACGATGAGGTGAAGGCTATGTATGAGGACGTTTCCAGAGTTATACATGTCTCTAGGACCCAATACACTGTTGTAATGGGGGTCTTCAACGCGAAGCTGGGTAGACGAAGCGGTAACAAGTTGAGTGTAGGGCAGTTTGGATTTGGAACAAGAAATACCCGAGGCCAAATGCTGGCTGACTTCATGGAAAAGAAAAGTCTCTTTATGATATACTCCTTCTTCAAGAAGCGCGATTGCTGCAAATGGATCTAGATTAGTCCTGACTACTAGTACTAGGTGACACTAAAAATGAGACTGACTTCATCATTTCGACCAGGCGGCAAATATTAAATGATGTCTTAGTGATCAATGCGGTGAAAACCGGAAACGATCACCGCATGGTAAGAGGCACATTAAATATCAACCCTAAGCTGGACTGGTCTCGACTGATTAAGTCTGCGCTTTGACCTGCACTGATTCAGATCCAAAGCCCCGAGGGCTTCCAACTCGAACTTCTAAACCGTTTCGAAAGTCTCGGCGATTACGTAGACGTGGACGAGTACAGCAACAGGTTCGTGGAATCTGTCCGTTCAGTAGGGTCTTACATCTTTTAAGCCGACCGCTGTAAAGAACCAAAAAAGATCACCGACAAGACTCTCAAATTTATGGACGAAGGCGCACAATGGTACTGCGGTCTCCAGAGGAAGCTAGCGACTATCGGCGCATCAACAGACAGATCTCCAAGTCTTTTTACTCGTGACCTTCGCTAATTTAACACAACGTGTTAAAGAGGCTATAAGAGCGCAAAAAATGCTTGAAAGTGTTCTCACGAGATCGGTCTGTCGAGCAGGGCCGACTTGTCAAGCTGAAGACTGGGAACAGCAGAATCATCTCGTCTAAGCTTGAGGTTTTAGAGTAGGTCGAGAGGTACTACGGAAAGTTATACACGCCACAACATGCACCTGTTAGTTCCCTAGCATAAGATCCAAGAACTAGGTTAACTCACCATTACTCTGAAGACATTCCGAACGTCAGCATGTGCGAGATTGGTATGGCTTTAAGACAGCTCAAAAACAACAAGGAGCCGGGTGAGGATGGAATCACAGCCGAGCTACTAAAGGCAGGCGGCAATCTTGTCCTGAAGGCCCTTCAGAGGCTCTTTAGTGCCGTCATTCTAGAGGAAAATGCCACAGGCATGGCACAGAGATGTGTTGCTGATGTTCTTTAAGAAGGGCGATAGAACCCTTCTGAAGAATTATAGACCTATTACACTCCTGAGTCACGTCTACAAGCTGTTCCCGAGAGTCATCACCAATCGTCTTGCAAACAGGTTTGACGACTTCCAGTCTTCCGAACAAGCCGGTTTCTGAAAAGGTTGTAGTACCATAAACCACATACTCATTGTGGTGGCCAGCACACCAAAAGCTTAAACTGCAGGTATGCTGGCCTCCACTATGGCGGCTGGGAATGGGGTAAGGAAAGGGAATGAGGGAGGCGAGGAAAGAAGAAAGGGGGGAAGGGGAGGCCTCCGGCGCTCTCTCTCACCGAACGAAACGCAGTAGTACGGATACTACTACTCTTATGTAGATCTTCTATGAGAGGGTAGTACTTCTCCGGTCCGGCCCATTAATGCTGAAACCAGCGTGGATCTATTACCATAAAAAGTCTAAACGTAAACATGGACAAGACTAAAGTCATGACCAATGTTCAAGTTATACCCACTCCTATTATGGTCGGAGGTTCGATGTTCGAATTCGTTGACGAATGCATATCTCTATTTTTTTTTTATTATCAATTCACACAATGTATGGCTAGACTTAGTATTAATAGCATAAATAAATCACTGAGGTTTGTCTTTAAACCTGAGACAATCGGGCCGATTAGCTAAGTCCGATTTCGAGAAAGAGGTCGCTCGTCGAATCCAACTTGGCTGGGCAGCGTTCGGGAAGCTACAAGATATCTTCTCGTCCGCACGCAGTGCAGTGTCTCAAGACCAAGGTCTTTGACCAGTGTGTGTTGCCAGTGATGAAACACGTGAGCTAAATATGGGTCTTGTCAGAAGGCTTAAAGTCGCTCAGAGGGCGATAGAGCGCGCTATGTTAAGCGTCTTCCTGCGCGATCGTTTCAGAAATTATTAAATCCGCAGGCGACCCAGCGAGTTACTTCTCTGAAGTGGCAAAGGGCAGGGCACATAGCTCTCAGAACTGACGGCCGTTAAGGCAAAAAGGTTCTAGAGTGGCGACCACGAACCGGAAGTCGAAGCGTGGGCAGACCCTTCACAAGATGGATCGACGACTTTATAAAGGTGGCAGGCAACCGATGGAGGAGGGCGGCGAAAGACCGGTCAAGGTGGTGAAAATTGGGGCAGGCCTATGTCCAGCAGTGGACGTCTTTTGGCTGAAATGATGAAAGATAAAGATATAAAATTACCTAGTTTATCCATTATTATTTTACTATTGTATTGCTTTGTGGTCATTGCTCTGACGACAACGGGCTATGATTAAAACGACAGTTTCGTGACATCAAACTTGTATGTTTTGTGCCAGGAATATTAACTTGTGTGTATAATAAAACGTGGCTAAGCTAGACTGCCCATTTTTTTGTTCGCTATAATCCTGTGGCGATCAATGCGAAAGCCTTTGTTTTAAGGTAAACGCTCACTTGGTCGCACCGCACGCGCCGCAAGTCGCCGCATTAGAATTCTTTTTATGAAGTTCAGTGCAACTTTGCACATCCATCCGCGCCGCAGTCGCCGCAGTCGCCGCAGTACCAGTACTAAAAGCGACTGCTGCGCGTGCGGTACGACTAGATCTGCGTTCAGCTATACCGTGGACGTATCCAAGCTGGTGCTTTAAACATTTTAAAATAAAAGGTACACCGGTATTTTAGATCCATACACATTATAAAACTCTTTGTCCTGACTGAATAACTGACTGACAGACAACGCACAGCCTAAAACGCTGGTCGTAAGCTACATGAAATTTAGAGGGTGTTTGCCTTAATATGTAGAGGTGTAACTAAGAAAGGGTTTTTAAATGCAACCCCTAAGTGTTTGAAAAGGGATGAAAACGATTGTATGAAACTTCTTTGTTTTTTAATCTATAGTTATATTTTTTTTTGGACTTCTATCAATATACTTACTATTTTTGACTTTAGAAGGGTGAAACCAGAGTTGAAATATTGCATGAAAAGATCGAAGCTGAAAATGTCGTTTTTAATATTTGTGATAGGGATGGATCTAGGGGGTAAAATAACAATTAGACAGTTCTTTTATTTTTAAGTTATAGTTAAGAAAAGTTATATTTCGATGCTTTAACCGAAATGTGAAATGCTGTTATAAATATTATTAGACAGGGATGACTATATATGATGATGTAGGGATCTGAATCTTAAATCAAAACCTTATTTTTAAGTTATTTTAGTGAAAATCTGCATTGAGTACCTACTGTATATTTTTTGACGGGGGATATCTTTAGGTAGGTGAAGATATAAATTTGTTTTGTTGTAAGTTATTTATAGCTAAAATTGAGACAAAGCGCTGTGTAACTTGTATTTGGACTTATATAATAAAAAGAACCGGTATGCATATTTTATTTTAGTTATCTGTTTGTATCTTTGTCAATGAGGATAAATGATACTACGACGGCGATTAGTCATAAAGATTTCTCAAGGCTATGGAAGATGACTGTCTGCATAATAACACAGACTTGCGAGTTTAGTTTTCGTGGAACATTATATGACACATTTACTTAATAGAATTGATGTTTGATGCCTTTTATATTCAAGTAAATATATTGCTCATTCGACTTGACATTAAAGATATCATTATTAGAGTTATCATTGTAACAATAAAAACTTGTCATCGCAAATTAATAACAATGACAATAGACATCCATATGTGACAAATTTATACCTACCGCACATTTAAATTTTAAACGAAACGAGAATAGCTAAAAACAAGGTCAACCAATTGTAATTAAATTAACTTTACTGCTCAAAATTATTAAGAGATTTGTCTTGAGGATTTCTTACTCTTTTCCAGATACCTATACCCTTAAATTAACCTTATTCTATGGAAAACAGCGACAATACAATACTAACACAGATTCGCAATAACTACTTACCATTTTTTTTTCTTGTTTCGAATGCAGAGTGTCAGGTACAGAGTACATTTCTAGAACATTAGATATGAATTACTACAGATCCGCCCTCGTTTCGCTTCCGTATCAAATGTTTCATTCGATTTCACAACAAACTCCTACGGAAAATATCATAGCAATATTTGCATCATTTTTTTTTGTGATTAAGGAAGGCGCCTAAAATATTGAAATTCTGAAAATGACGGTTATGATATGTTAAAGATTAACTACTAAACTTATTGATTTCTAAAAGTACAAGAATTTTCAAATCGGTGACGTAGATTTTTAGTTTAATCGTTGCAATAAACAAACAAACATACAAAAAAACTAGTCTTCTTTCTTTATAATATTAGTTTAGATGAATGATGCTCCTTTAGACCTATATACAAATAGATATTACACGTATACGGCGTAGATGGAACAGAGAACACTCCCAATAGATCGTGGTGCCTTTTATGCTACAAGGCACCACGAGCTTTGTTTGGCACACATTGCGAGCAATATTAAAGCGCCACGGTGAAACAATAGGTTTATGTATACATAAATATTTCATTACATCATATTATGCTTCATACGTTTAATGGCTACCTTATTGTGATTTCATAATAATGATTATTAGGTTATCTCATGTTAGTTAACTCATGACGAGCTGATCTATACTATTAATAAAGCGGATGAGTTTGTTTCTTTTTTTGAACACGTGTTAATCTCTGGAACTACCAGTTTAAATAATTCTTTTGCGTATGATAGCCCAGAAAGGTAATAGGCTATGGAACATCACGCTACTGGCGGCGGGAGCAGAGCAGTAACTAAAGATGCGTGTGAAACCGCGCTGCGGGAAGCTAGATTTAATAAACGAGTAAATGGCATAGTAGTAGCATTGGTGGCAAGGTGCGAAAAGGTTTGTGTCCGCATGTTGAGTAATTATTATCGCAGCTGTCAACGTATACGCTCCCCCAAACATACACGAGATCGCTAAAAGCGAATTTCCTCGTTTTTACTCTATCCAACCGCGAACACTCCGTATAGTGGTCAAAGCCGCAGACTCCGCGCATGAATAAAAAAGCGGGTAAACAAAAATCTTTTTTGCGGTCGCGGTTTACCTTTACCGAGTGTACCAGACCGTGAACAATCGGCGTGAATTATCATGTGGAGCATTTATGAAAAAGGCTGTTTGTAAAGCGAATCGAGGTATAATAATACAGCCCAAGTACGCTTCGCGCTGTCATCGTAAAAGGATTGTGTTGTTTGCAAATTGCGCTTAATAGCTCTAAATATTAAAGCTTTTTCTTTCGCCAACAATAATTTCGAAGCTAAATACTAAAATAAAAATTCTAATGTCTTTAACCGCTTACAACGATTTACGATGACTAATAAGTATAAACATACAGATATGATTTTGTTCCAAATATTACCGCTCATACACTTCAACAAATACTAAAATAAAAATTCTAATGTCTTTAACCGCTTACAACGATTTACGATGACTAAGTATAAACATACAGATATGATTTTGTTGCAAATATGCACACGTTTCCGATTTTCGTTATTACAAACATAAATAAGTACACAATTTTCTAACTAATATACCTCTTTGTTCAGTACATTACCTGTTTAACGACTTATGACTTAATATAACATTAGGTGTATGATGTAAAAGGCATTGAGGTGAGGTAAAAGGGGTTTAGAAATGAAATATCGATTGACCGCACCGCAGTCAGTTAGCCGCGTGATTACCTTACTGGTGGAGTTGGGGCGCGAACACGCTTGACTAGAAGCTTTTGCATCGTTCATTTTCAACAAATATGCTTTCAATCGTTTACACAAGTCACTGCTCCCCTCTCTGTTAGTTCATTAACTATTCTATTAAAGTGTAATCAGAATTTCAATTAATATGCGACCCCCCTTTGTATTGAAGATTTCTGGAATACTTTATTCTAAATTTCCATGAAAACATGTGAAAGGGTAAACTATTATAAAAAGCAAACCAAAATGATTCATAGCGTCGCACCTTACGCAGGCAATTGTGCAAGTACCCTTTTTAATTTATCTGTAATATTACTTTATTTAAAGTTATCAGTAACATAGCTGACTTAAGATAAAGGAAAAAATCATGAGGATCATGCTTTGCCCTAGAATAGACACAACAATAAGATTAATATAAACTGACGGACTCATAAACTGCATCAAAGTTCAGGATTACTTTGAAAGCATTTTTTTTAATAAGTGTGCAAACTTTTTAGATTAAATTATATAAATATGGAGAGACTGGCTCTTAATCTTAAAAAAAAAGCAAAATTTAAAACTGCAGTAAAACAAATGAATATACCCGGGAAAAGAAAATTTACTCGTAGTATCAGATTTGCGTGTTATTTGAAGCAAAGTTTTAAATTGTATCGCATTGATTTTTTATTCTTTTGTCAATTGAATTATAGTTATCAGCAGAATTGTTGGGTTAGTTTTTTAACTCATCGAGAGTTTTTGAACCATAATATGGATACTTCGTCCGAACAAGCGGCTCAAATTGTAGCATTGGTGCGGGAGGGCTTGGATCAACGAACGATTGGTAGAAATTTAAATTTAAACCAGTCTACGGTTTCTAGAATATACAGAAGGTTTGTGGAGACAGGTTCTTACAGACGGAGACGTGGTACAGGCAGGACTCGAGCAACCACCGGTCGTGATGACCGATTTATTGCTACAACTTCTCTGCGAAATCGTTTCCTCACGTCAGTTAACATCAAAACAGAGCTTAATGAAGTGCGTGGAGTAAATGTGAGTGCACGAACAATAAGAAGAAGGTTAAAGGAAGCGGATATACCCCTTTTAGACCAGCAAATGGTCCAAAGTTGTCTGTAGCTCACAGACAAGCTCGCTTAAGATTTGCGCGTGATCACCTAAATTGGACAGAAGAGCAATGGGCCTCCGTATTGTTCACGGACGAGTGTAGGACATGTTTATATGGTGCAGATGGTCGCAGAAGAGTCTATCGTCGACGTGGGGAGCGATATGCTCAAAGTTGCATTGAGGAGCGTGTTCCTTTTGGAGGCGGTTCGTGTATTGGTCTGGGGTGGCATATCGATGAACGGGCGAACAGAACTTGTGTTCATAGACATGGTCCGTCAAAACGGTAATAGAGGGGGTTTGACTGCATATCGCTACATAGCAGAGATCTTAGAAGATCACGTGGTGCCTTACATGGGATTCATAGGCGAAAATTTTACTTTAATGCAGGATAATGCCCGGCCGCACGCTGCTGCACAAGTTCGACAATATTGCGAAGAGGTTGGGATACGTACAATGAATTGGCCAGCACGCAGCCCGGATCTTAATCCCATTGAGCATGTTTGGGACATGTTAAAAAGAGCTGTATATGCGAGAAATCCTGTGCCCACGACAGTGGCAGCACTAAGAACAGCACTTTCAGAAGAATGGGACAATATTCCGCAAGATCTTTTAATAACCCTAATAAAATCTATGCGGAACTGATTAGAATCCGTACTAAGGGCACGTGGAGGTAATACCACAGAGTAGCCGTACAGAGGCAAAGCTTCCTAAGAAAGTGCAAAATTGTTACCTATTCTGGTAGGGTTGTCGCAATAGGTTAAGACAAACAAAACATTTTTTAAATAGTTTATATATGGAGTTATTCCGGTCCGATCCCCCAGATCTCATCCCCTAAGGTTATAATTATTCTTTAATTCCGTTCTGATTCTCTGCAAATTTTGTAATACCGGTCTGATCCCCTCAGAGTTTTTGATAGGTAAGTACATTCAAGAGAAAAGCAGTATACCTATGTAACAATGAATTAAAAACATAAAAATAATAAACGCACTTGTATAGTCTCTGCTTACCCCATGAATGGAAGGCAGGCGTGAAGTTATTGCACGTATTTTCTCGAAAATCTGTCAAAGATAACTAGGGGATACGACTGGAATAAAATATTTAAATAAATTTAGGTTTTGTTTCAGATCTCCTACGCGATCAGAACTGAATAGAAAATAACAAAAAGTAAAGCAATCCCCAGTGTATGAGATTCAGGGGATCAGACCGGAATAACTCTATATATGTACCTACCGATTTTGACATCTCATTAAAACGAATAGGATTAACTCAGTTTATAGTGTATGATCTATGGGATTAACATAGTGAATAGGAAAACATCTGTCGTTTTGCCTTTATAAGTAGCTAAATTCGATATATTTTAGTGTTTTAAGCTGATAATACTATAAAAGTTTTGTTGCTAATGTGATTTTTCATTCGTGATTGTTGAACATTGTCATTCGTGTATATTTCAATTAAGGAGGTACAAATCTAAACCTACCTACAAACTTTGAAAGAATTTGATGAACCTGTTAAATATGACGGTAAGTTCACAGAGGGAAACTTATAACGCATTAAAATAAACAATCATTCTTATTAAATATCATTAACATTATTTAATTTTAATCAAACTTTTCATGTATATAAATATTAACATAATAACGGATAAAATAATTGACAATTAACTTTAACGTGCGTCGCACTGACCCTGAGATTGTCAACTGGCTGTGCCGGCGTCAACCGGTTATTTCCAGTCTCGCCGTGTACGCGACAAGCGGCCAGTGGACTCGCACACATGCGCCGCGTGCTTGTAGTAGTGCCACCGATTTGCGAGTTTGTAGGAAGCTTTCTCTCTGTACGTTTCTACTTTGTGGTAATACACCTTATTATAACATAAATAAACCCTTGCATAAAGTTTGTGTCTATTGTTAAAACCATTTTTTTTATTAAATCAATTTTCCTTAAATTTCTGTTTTTCTTCAAAAAAGTCTTAAGTTCCTTTCCAGTACACAAACTTAAACTTAAGGATATGACCCTACGCTGTTTTAAAGTTCACGAACCAATCTAGAGGTTTCAATTTTAATCTGTATAGAAAGTTTGCATACTTGGTTAAAATATTTATTTCAAAGTCGTCTATTACTTTGATGCAGTTTATGAGTCCGTCAGTGTAGTGATCGGAGTAGGTAGATTGAAATGGGGTCATTGATCCGAAACGTATATTTTAATATGGACATTCCTCCGGAATTGGTGGATTATTAAAAAAAAACCGGAACTTATGTAGGAATTTTATTCTGCCAGAGTGGAAGGAGTCATTTGATGATTTGCCATCCTCAAAAAAACGTAGGAATTGTAATAAAATGAGCAATATTATTCTTTATTATTCTTCATATTTTTTTTAACGGCACACAGTCACGATTTGACAAAACCCAACGACCAATCAGAACAAAGGATCATGGGTGGTACAATAACCGGTTATCAGAACAATGCGTACGCCCGCCGACGACATGCCAGGTAGCTCACTCGTTTACTTCGGTTCGTAGAGTGCGCATCTTTGTTTGTTACTGTGTTGTGAAAACGTTACTTGACCCTGGCTTGTGTACATACTGACTTCTGGAATCTGCTCTAAACCACGATTTGGCTCGAATATACGGACTCAGATTTTTCACTATTGAATTGGATCTACATATTTAAACCAAGCTTTGGTAAGTAATATTTTACTAGTTACAAGGAGTATAAAGCATGTTTGGATGTACTATAAGAATATTTTTAGTATTGTGTTTGTTCGCTTAACCTGCTGAACATACCATGAGTCTTAATATTGTTAAATCTTTAATAGAGTATGAACCAGTGAGCTTAGTGCGAAACAAAATTATGATATTCTAGTAATGTAGTCGCAATTCAGCTAACTCCACTATTAACCGACATTTTACTGGAATCCGTATATAATTTAAATGCCCTGTGTCCTCTTGCAATGTATTGGTAAAATAAATTACTATAGGCCTTATCTACTTCTCTACAAAATATTCTACGTAACAAGCCCTTTCATTTGATACCCATATTGATGGAATTGAAAAAAAAAATAAGTTGTCCGCCATCTTGTAGCGGCAGCCATTTTGGATTGACAATAATATTGAATATACATAATTGTATTGTCACCAGAATCAAAGGCGAATACCAAATTTTAGATCAATCGGTTGACAGGAAGAGGGTGAAATTTCAATGACTAAATTTGATCCACGAAAAATAAAACAAACGGAGTAAGCTAAATAAACTAAATAAAATGTAATTTTTTCATGTCTTTGTTTTAGGTGATATATACGAGGTTCCATCTCTAAAACAAAGTTCAGATATGGCAAACGTCAAGGCTGAAACTGTAGAAAAATGGATATCCGGTCATCCCGAACTACTTTACGATCACGCTAGTGGTACAATATACTGTTCAAAATGTGAAAGCCATTTGAAAACCATAAATAAAGGAAACGTTAAAAGACATCGAAGGAGCAGTACACCAGGGAAAGTTTAAGCGGCCCGAAGAGGAATTTTATTTCGATCTTATAAAATTTCTCATTTTGTGCAATATTCCGTGGTCTCAGATGAAAAATACTACTTTTCAAGATTTCTTTAAAAAATATTATGTGTAGTACCTGTTGTTGTACGTGTACTAATCGTACTCTGCCAGATGAATCACAGTTACGGAAAGTTTACTTGGACAAGTTTTTTAAGAATAAAATCAATTCGATTCGGCAAAATTATAAAAATGAGAAACTATGGATATCATTAGATGAAACGACAGACTTTTTAGGTCGCTATATATTCCATTTTTTAATAAAACCATTACATCCTAGCAATTTGACAAGACCTTATTTGGTAGCATGTAAAATGCTAACTGTAGTTAATGGACAAACAATCACGCAATTTGTGTTAGAATGTTTGTAAAACTTTTGTGAAGATTCTTTTGAATCGAAGGTAGGTAACATTCTTGTCCTCTGCACTGATAGCGTTGCATATATGCTGTCTGCAGGACGAAATTTAAAACAATACTTACCTGAAATGAAGCACGTAACATGTTTGGCGCACTCTCTTCATCGCGTATCTGAGTAAATTAGGTTAGAATATCACGATGTTAACATTTTAATAGCAAATGTTAAAAAGGTATTTTTGAAAGCCCTAAGTAGAGTCAAAATTTTAAAAGAAAAATATCCAGATTTGCTGCTACCTCCCCAACCAGTTGTTACAAGATGGGGCACTTGGTTAGAGGCAGCATTTTATTACGCTCAAAACTTTGAAAAAATAAAAGAAGTATTATCTTGTTTAAGCAGCTCTGATGCGGTATCTATTCGAGAGGCAAAAAATATTATAGAAAAAGAAAATTTAAAAGAAGATTTAAATTACATTAAAGACAATTATTTTATAATTCATTTGTCTTTAAAAGAATTGCAAAAGCATAATTTATCGTTGACAGATTCACTTTTAGCATTTGACAACGTCAGAGATGCTATAAATCAGTGCAATTCAGAAAATATAAAAAATAAAATAGAACGTGTTATAAAACGAAACCCAGATTTAGACACACTTAGAGAATATAGTGAGGCCATTGAAAAAAATGAAGCACATAATTTAATACCTTTTTTAAAATTTGCTCCTTTGACATCGTCAGATGTAGAACGGTCTTTTTCCATTTATAAATGGACTTTAGATGTTAAAAGAAATAGGTTGAAAATAGAAAATATAGAGAAACTCATAGTTATATATTTTAATTGTAAAGATCAGGATTACCAGGATGCTGACATTGTAATCGATGAAGATTAAAAATGTGAATAAATGTAAAATGTACATATTTAACAATAAACAATGTTGATTTTTATCTTTTTTCTTTATTCTACCCCTTTTTTCTGGTCCTAAAATCTGACTAAAATCAACCTGTTCCTTCGTATGCCCTTTACGTTTCAGAGTCGTGGTGCATCCTTAGAACAGTCTAACGACCCCAGCAGGCATTGGCCTTCTATGGGGCCCCGTCATTTATTCTACCCTTAATGCAAATTACCATGACCCCTATGAAAATATTTAAATTTAAGTGCAACAATTTATGTCTATCTATAAAAGTTCTAGCCATAAAAGGCTAAAAATTAAAAAATAAAAATTAAAGCTTCGATCAGAATTCGATTGTTTTTATTATTCAACAGATAAATAATGAATTAATTTAGTTTTGATACCTTCCTTTAAATTTTGAATTGAGTAGGAATAATATCACTACCAACATTAACAATATTTAATTGAATCCGAAAATACCGGAATTACTTTCCGGGAAAATGGCTTATCCATGTTATTCTTTCTGTGTGCATTTATGATACAAGTACCAAAAATCAATCTACCTCCGATCACTGGTAATATATGTATAGTGTAATCTAAAAAGTTTTCTTAGAGTTTCTTAATGCATTGGTTAAGGTATCTAACACGTATACATCTAACATTTACCTAATTAAAAATACATTTATTGAATATTCAATAACTTTCGTAGGAACCTTTAAACGTCAAATAGCGTAAGATTTATTACCTACTTGTACTCTGTTATATCTCTATCGCAATCAGCAATTTTTGAACTTTGGAAAAATAAAATACACTTGTATTTTATTTACCTACTTAATAGTTATAAAAGTAAGTATTGCCGACATAATGAAGGTCACCATACCAGTAGTTTCAGACGATAGCTTTTGGAATGGTGGCCATCACTTTTAAATTTCACTAACTGTTTACCATCAGGTAGAGTGAAGTCACTTTAGTAGGCGAATATGAAACAAAACCGTAGTTGCTAATTTATTAGTAACACTGTTAGTCTCATACTTGAAAAAGACAAATCGGTCATTTTCAATGACATGCCAATTGACAGCGGTGACAATTAATCACCCTGCTTGTTAATTAAATCCTCTTTTCTACTGAAATGAAGACAATAGTCTCAGTTGTTATTTAATAACATTTACATTTATCACATTTATTTATATCATTGTGTATGACGTTAACAATTCATGAACTAGTAGAAGAATAATTTACGTTTAACATTTGTAGAAATAGTCGACATTCGTCGGTTCATTATGTAGTTTAATATAACAAGTACAATAATTATTTCTTTTTATAATATGTTTTAAAATGGTTTTCAAATTAGTGCTTTAATTACGATTATTAGTAGAAATATTTCCGCTTTAAGACTGCCCCGCTATTTTATTTCGTATCTATCATACTAGGATATACCTACATACGTAGGAAAACATCGTGAGGTAACCTGGACTTCTGGTGAAGTCTGAAATCGCCAATCCGCCTTGAGCAAGCGAGGTGATCAATGCTCATGCCTTCTCTTTGAGATATGACGATACTATTCTAGTCACTGAACAATTATTAACCTCAAACTTTAAGAAAATGATCTGAAACTTAGTGTATAAGTGCCTTTTTAGGGTTCCGTACCTAAAGAGTAAAACGGGACCCTATTACTAAGACTCCGCTGTCCGTCCGTCCGTCTGTCCGTCCGTCTGTCCGTTCGTCTGTCCGTCTGTCTGTCCGTCTGTCCGTGTGTCACTAGGCTGTATTTCATGTACCGTGATAGTTAGATAGTTCAAATTTTTACAGATGATATATTTCTGTTGCCGCTTTATCAACAAATTCCTACTAAAAACAGAATACTTAAAATAAATATTTATTCATAACATCGTTTAATAACTAAATTGAGGTCGCCTTTCAGACTAGCCAGTGACTTGCGACTGAATAATCGGTGTTTTATATAATTTGTCATCGGATTGCCGCAACCCACTTATTGAACTACGTTATTTGATGGTTAGACCAAGTACAACGCCCAGGCTACTAACTGTTCTTTACGATAAATAAAGATTATACAATCTTTACCAAGATGTGGGAAATGATCGCGAGATTTTCGATGATCCTTGGTTGATCGTATTCATTCATTGGTTATAAGAAAATATATTATACAATTATTACTTTTTCATTTCAGGTAAAATGTTGGAGATTTTATAATCGTCTCAGCAATATATAAAAATTAATAATATCCAAAGAATCCCAATCAAAAAGACATATGACCAATTGTTTTGGCTTTAAACGACATATATATCAACATTAATTAAAATGCTGATAAAATACTAATTCGCATTAGCTAATAAAAGATCGCGTGTCTAATCCTATATTGAGACACTAATTACTAAGTATTATTAAGTCACGCGACTGTTAAGTCCCCATTAACAAGTTCATAAAATATACCCACTGGGACCAACACAGTATACACAAACTTGTTACGTAACATGATTTTTATTTTTACAAAAATCTAACTAAGACTTGTTGTTGCAGTCCGAGCGGCACGGCATTGAGTACTCTCCCACAGTTACGAGATTATCTGCAGACGGCCGGCACCTGCAAGTGTGGATTACCCTGTCCACTAAGACCAGAAACTGCCTTCAGTTTTGATTCCAAGGTAAATTTTCGCTCAATATTTATTTAAAATGTATTCTTAAATTCACACTGTTAGCATATCTTTAATGACGATGGTGAAACACAGTAACCGTGAAGGCGCTGCTCATGTAGGTTACCTTAGAAGAACTAGGAACACGGTTGTGCTTCTGTTAAAAATAAGAAAATACTGTACTGGATGGCACCCAACCAGAATATCTAAAACTGGCTGTCAATACGGGCGAGGCGCTTTCGCAGTGGTGAGCTCTGCAATAAATAAAAATATAAATATATATCTACATTACATACGTTGAAATTCGTAAGAAAAGGATAATCGTGTAATTTTTTTCGGGATTTGTTGTTCGTTATAATGGCGGTGACTTCTGTCAGTTCTGATGAAGTTCGATACATTTCATAAAGCAATTGATTGGCAAAAGGAATGCTTGTTGTCGAGCCGTTCCACTTTTTCTGCTCTGAGAATGTTTCGATCATAGCCGGTTAGCGAGTCGCGTTAAAACTTTTTACATCTCCTTGACGGTCGCGAAGCGAAAATGTGTCATTTATATCCATTTATGAATGTTTATGGCGCAAGTACAACAAAAAGAAGTACCATTCTTGAATTAATATCAGCCGAAATTTATTTTTCTCTGTTTGCGTTGTGAATACATAAAATGTAATATTATGGGTGATATAAATGTTAAATTACACAACATTTTGTATCATAAAAAGTACCAGATGACGTCGTTAAAGGTTTTGGCTCATTCATGATTCATTTATAGCTTTCACAGTACACTGCTGGATTCCCTTGGAACTGATGTAAAGATAAGATGTGAAAATATAGGAATTAAACATCTTATTTTCAATGTCTTGAATTATTAAGATAATTCGCAGCCTTCTTCCTTGACGACTTTATGATTGAGACTGAATAGTTTTCACGTAGTTATCTTATTTTCATACCACAAGTGGATAAGGTACCGTTGATAGTATAAGACTAAATCGCAGTACCTAATTTACCTTACGTATTCGAAGAAAAGTATTAAACATTATTGTACCTATGTGTGATAACTGATAATTTGGTAAAAGATTATCGAGTGAAGGACCTGATTGCTCAGAATTGGAGACGAGACATTTATAAATTAGGACAATTATCATGTCAGTGTCACCTTGACATATAGTGAGGACGATAAAATTGTGAGTAATACTCCTACTAATTCATGAGCTGTCGCTATAAATGATATGAAACATCTGGGGCAAAAAATTAACTGCAAATGTTAAAAACGATTTCGTTTAGGATTTTTGTTTAGGAAATTTGTGTGGCGCAAAATTGTCTAATTACTTAAGAATTAACTACAAAATTAAGCAAGGTGTATAGATCTAATGTTTAAACGATGATAAACCTTTTTCTTTAAAATAATGGCCCGTTCATTCAAAGCTCTAGCACACAACTATCACTATTTATACTATAGAATTTATTATAAGTAAAGATTAGGTTATGAATCGCATCCTAATTCTATAATATTAATGGCTATAATATTAATTGTTAGCAAACAACATGAAAATATTTGGCGCAAAATAGTAATATGGGAAGTATCCTATAATATTATTTTGCTTCAAATTTTCTATTACTTAGTCAACGGCTTATACTTGCTCCCATAAAAATATATGTAGGTATGTGCTGATAAGATCTAGTAAACAGAGCTTATAATTAAAGTAAATCAACCATCGTAATAATCAGGTAATATAAATCGCTCTAAGCTTATTAAGAACTTGATTTGTAATAAGATTCTCGGAGGAACCGCACTGTTCATTAGTGCTTCATATTATGTAAACCTCATTATCTTACACGCTCTACGTAATCGTTATATGTATACGCCAATAAACTCGAAAGAGCTTTTATGGTACTGTAGTTGATCGGGCTGTCTTATGATTGCATATTAACCGACTGTTTAGCTTTTACTACTGAGTGTGAGAATCAGATCACCGAGTTTTATCGTTAATAAAACCATCATAATATTTCATTCTCAGGTTGCCTTTAAATCGGTAACTGTCAACTATAATATATATTATGTTGACTTTGTTCATCAATCAGTCAAAAGCCTAAACACGTTCAATGCAGAAAATAAACACCGAGCAGTTAACGTCCAAATGACTCTCGCTACCTTAAGTGAACAGTTCTCTTGAAAATCGGTACCTAATACCAAAATAGCTCAAACAGATCGATAGATAATTTTCTGATTAAATTGATACATATTTCCAGACCAGATGTTGTTGGACGTCAAATTGAACAAAAGAACAAGAACAATTTGCAAACAGTTTCTTGATCTGTCTAGACGTGATCCTTTGCAATGATTAATACAATTAATCTTAAATGGAGATAATATCTTCGGTGCGAAACTAGAAGACATTATAAAGGTGACTGTTAATGATGGGAATCAGTTGCTTGTCAATAACGATTTACCTTTTGAAGTTATTATTATATTAAGGTCATAATGTCCATCAGTGAACGACAGGCTGATTTTATAATTAAAGTTTAACATTAGGAAAATAAAAAATGTTACTAAACTTATAGGTTTCTAAATAAATTGTGCAACCCGGACAAGTAAAATCTAAGTTTTTTTAAAATTGTGCTATAACGAATTTTAAATATTTTATTAAACAAAATTTCACAATTGATGTAGATAAACAAATCATCCTTATGTGAGACAACGAAGGCTGCTCGCCAGTTATTTTCTTATAGCTCTACCTCTTTACTTATATATAGATACATTTCTTGGCAGTTATTTCTGTTCTGTTGGCAGTAAGTAATTTATTATAATCAAAGGTCGGTATTAGATAGACTTGCTTGTGCGCCTGCAATGTCCGTTATTTGATCACACCCAGTACAACACAACATGAACGCTGAATGGATAGAATCAGATAACGATGCGATAAACGCAATAACACCGATGGCTTTTGAGTATATACCTGTAGATATATTTACTCACGTGCTTAAAAAGCCCATAACTGGTAAGCACCTGGTAGTGACCATATACATAATTACTGGTATAAGAAATTACTACATTCCATCCATTACTCCATAATCACATAAACGATTTCATCCATAATCCTGAAATAATACCTCTCTATGTTACACAAGGGATCACCTATATGATACCTAAAGACTCAGATCACCAAAACCCGGCCAAATATCGCCCGATAACATGCTTACAGACTATTTATAAAATACTAACAGCATGCATAGCCGAACTCATATACCAACACACTACTGATAACAATATACTTGCTGAATAGCAGAAAGGCTGTTGAAAAATTGCCAAGGTTGCAAAGAGCAGTTAATAATAGATTCCATAACCATGAAACAAGCAATACATTTAAAAAAGGATATTAGTACTATGTATATTGATTACAGAAAGGCCTTTGATTCTGTGCCACATAGCTGGCTACTTTATGTATTACGCCGGTATAAAATTCACCCATTACTTATTAATTTCCTTGAAAGCTCTATGCAACGTTGGACTTCCAAATTAAAATTAACACCTCAATCCTCTACAGATTCATTACAAATACCAATACGACGAGGTATCTTCCAAGGCGACGCACTCATGGTTATGGTTTTGCCTTGCACTAAACCCTCTCTCTCATATGCTTAATAAATCAGACTCAGGTTTTAGTATCACTGTTTTACATAAAAACACAGAACTTACTCATCTCATGTACATGGACGACATTAAATTATATAGCAGATTTGCACAATCTTTACATTACTTAGCAGACCTCACCCAAACTTTCTCAAATGACATCCATATGAAGTTTGGGACCGACAAATGTAAAACTTCTACTGTAGAAAAAGGGAATATAGCCACAAACAGTTATACCTTAGGATCAGGCGACACAGTTGAACCTTTAGAACATCACAATTATTATAAATATTTAGGGTTTTACCAAGCGAGACAGATAGATCAGAAAAAAGTAAAAGAAGATAGTAGAAAGAAATTTAAACTCCCACTTAATATTATTTTTAGATCACAGCTCAACTCACGAAATATGTGTAAAGCAATTAATAGTTATGCAATTCCTACTCTGACTGTCCAGTTTATTATCCCAAACGAATACGTTTGGGATAATAAACTGGACCCAAAGTGAACTATACTTACAAACCACCGGAAACATCATCCTAGATCCTGCGTGCAGAGGATGACTCTCTAGGACTGAGGGTGGCCGAGACGTAATAGATGTTGTAAACTTGCACAATAAACAAATTTCCTCTCTTAGACGCTATTTTTACCAGCAGTCAGAACGGTCTAAACTACACGATACAATAGCACTAGCTGATAAACACTTTACACCATTAAACCTTCATAACAGAAACCCACAAAGGAACGAAAGGATCGTTAACGTAAAAGAAAAGATCACTTTATGGCAACAGAAGTCCCTACACGGAAGACATTATCACGACCTGCAGCTACCATACGTCGACAAACAAGCGTCGAACGCCTGGCTAAAGCGTGGTGATCTCTTCCCTGAGACCAAAGATTTATGTTGGCGATCCAGGACCAAGTCATTGACACCCGTAACAACCAGAAACACATAATGCACGGACGCGATTTACCCACAGATACATGTCGACAATGCCACTCAAACCTCGAAACCATACAACACATAACATCCGCCTGCAGATCTCTAGTACAAACCGACTACAAACACCGTCACGATCAGGTAGCTTCCATCATACACCAACATTTGGCACATAAATATAAGTTCATACAAAAGAAGGTCCCGTACTATAAATACAAACCAGATACCATACTAGAAAATGATGCTTGTAGAATATACTGGGACGGAACTATTATCACTATCACAGACAAAACCATCCACTATAACAGACCTGATATCGTAAAATCGACAAAATTATACATCTCATTGACATAGCTGTCCCAAATACCCATAATCTTCAATCTACTATTGCAGAAAAACTGACTAAATACCAAGACGTCGCAATAGAACTGAAACGCCAGTGGCGAGCAGAAACTATTCATATTGTGCCCATAGTATTGTCCGCAACAGCAGTCATACCAAAAAGCCTACAACGCAGTTTTGATATCATACAGATCATTCAATATGTACAGTATACACTCCAAGCCATAATTCTAAACACTTGTCGATTAATCAGAAAGTTTCTTACTACATCATCAATTTTATCAGCTTACACAATCACTTAGCCGCTACTCACGCTTGGCTAAGGCCCGTGTGAGTAGAGTATTGTTCCCTCAAAAAGGGAGAAAATTAAAAAGAAAGACTAAAATAATAACAATAAAGATATAATATATTTTTAACTTTTTCTCTCATAGGTTTATTACAGTTACAAAATAAGTATAGCTTAAATAATAATAATTATAAATATCAAGGATTTGGATGTTGATGTTATGTCACTTATTAACTATTCAACTCGTTGGTTGCTGTTTACAATCGCAAGGTTGTCGAATACTAAATCTCACATACACTGGTACATAATACTCGTAGCTTACAGTGGATACCGCAAACTGAAATACAGTAATGCCTTCTTTGCACATTAGTATGCGGCAGATTGAATCGTACTGCGGTAGTAAACGACTACACGGACCGTATTTAACCGAATGTTAGCTTAAAGTGTTTATTTTCCTTTGTATTTTCTTTTCATTTTTGCTTTAGCTGTGTTTTTAAAAGTCCTTGTATTGAAACAGTAATACATAATTTGTATACTACTGCTAAACGTCAGAACTTAATATAATAAGTTGGTACCCACCTATCACTTTTACAATATGAGACCTAGAATCAATGCAGTCATATTTGCAATGGATAGACCTAGTATACAATTTGCATTTAGTAGAATACCCATAGACCTCGAGCACGTGTAGTCGATAACAAGACGGGCATTATCCAGGGTCGGGCGGCCACTTTATAATATTTATTCAGAGCACACTGTCATTGCCTAACAAGTGACTCGTTATTTTACTCTAGTTTGTCCTACTTTGTTTACAATGGTCTCCTTGTGCAATTTGGGCTATTTGCTTCTATACTTACTTAGTAATGACATGTTATTTTTTTACCGTATTTATTTACCGTTATGTACTTACCTTTTTGTGATATTTTTACTTTTACACACTGATTTTTAATATATGCTTATCTCATCTTGTTAAAGAATATTAAAGGTATGCCGCTACCGACTGTACTGGTGTATTTGAGAGTTTAAATGAATTAAGGAAATGTAGTTTAGTCATTAGTGTAGGCAGATTATTGTGTTGCACATTCAAAGTAATTACAACTGCCTTGTTCTGTTCCAGTGGTATGAAAAATAAAGGAAAAAGATTTAAATGTTTGTGTAGTAAACGTAAACTGCTTCCTTATTTATTTCCTTACTGTTATATCAGTATCACTGTTACTACACAATATGGCTTATTTTATATCAGATTCTCTAAGTTTCTACCTTAGACCGATAAAGTGCTTAATTTCAACTAGACCGATAATATATGATTTGCATTAGCTATTATTATCAGTAAGCATGTAACAAAATGGACTACATAATTTAATACATTTAAATTCCGCCTCGTTTATGCAAGGGATCCAATAAAGGTAAGCCTTCGCAGTTGTACGACGGACAAGTTAATTCTGTCAAAGCTTGCTGCGACCTCTTCGCATCGCCTTTGTGTGCACTTGAAATGTACAAATTGCACCGCGTCCCGTAGGGGTGGGAGAGGAAGGTCGGTGCACTCGCCTGTATCCCCACACTCCCGCGCTCTCATCGATTCCTCTTTGTTCAGTGCATTCGTCTTGAGATACACTCGGCGAGACCGCGATTTCACATTCAGGCAAAGCACTAACTGATCCACTCGTGTCTGCACGGTTGTATCGTTGATTCGATGATATCGTAACTTTACAACATTGCGCTACGTGTAGCTAAAAGAGATATATCCTTTATCAATATATATAAGACATATTCAATAATAGAATAGAGGCTCTCCTGGACGTTACAAAGTTGTCCTGTATCCTCAATAGCTTCAACCTGTCTTAAAGCATAATTGGTGTAAGTAATTACATATCAACCACTCAAAAAAGTTGAATATTAGTACCAAAAGATTATTATTGCTTATTATTCGTTGTAAGTACTTGATGTAATTTGCATTAAAATATTGAAAGGGGGTATATGTACTATTTTTATAGTATAGTTACCTTAAAAACGTAAGATGCCAATAAAGCCGTTATACCTAAACATTCAATTTCATTTCGCAGAAGCTGCTCTCCATCTAAACCTTATTTACAGATTGTTTATTATATCATTGTGTTTGATTGAAGCAATATTTTCAAAACAATTTAATATGTAGTAGCATTGACATTTGACATTCCTTATAAGAGAAAACGGCTAAGAGAAAATACCACTCACACATCCCGTCGTTCTCGTCTGCGCATTGAAACGATCAAAAATAATATTATCAAATATTTAAGTAATGTTTTTGTAACGTTTTTTTTAAATATCTTGGTAATATTATAAATGCGAAATTTTGTGTGTATGTATGTGTGTGTTCTGCTTATACTACTCAGCGTCTAAACAGCTGAACCGATTTCGATGAAAATTGCGGGCTAGATGTTCCATAACCCAGATAGTTTCGGTGCCGGAGACGGACATAGGCTACTTTTTATCCCGAAAATCGGCCTTGTTCCAGAGAAAGACAAAACTCATTTTACGTGCGGGCGAAGCCTCGAGGCGTGGCTAGTCATCCATATTTGTTATCTAAGTACCAATAATAGAAAAAAGGGAGAAGAAAATGCTTGAGATTGTATAGTAAGTAAGTATATCTTTTCGCAGGTATTCGTAAAATAATATCCATACCTATTGTTGTAGTATTCGACTGGAGGTACTGTTTTCGTATATTGAGTTCGTATACTTACATGCTTATTATGTTACATTAAACATTTTTATGTTAGATAGGTTAAATATTTTCTCTTTGAATCATGTGCAAACACTTAAGTTACAAACGTTTTTTAGTAAAAGAACCAATATACATAATCTGTGCGAGTTCGATGCTTCTCACATTATGCAGTTTCAATTATAACGCCCAAAGGAATAATCCTTGCAACAACAAGCAATATATATTACTAAAAAACAAGAAGCCCGTCTGCCTAAAACAAAGTGAAAAGAGAGAAATTTTTTTATACCCTATGTCACTCCCACTATCAATACGAATCTAATGACACTTCATACGTTAAAATCCATCAAGTAATTTAGGCTGTAGAGGGCGCCAAAGACATAGACATACATATTCACATACATACATATACACATACATACATACTTACATACGCTCGAAAACATTATCCTCCTTGACTGTGTCCGTCGGACAAAAAAGGTTTGACTGTCATTGAAATAACATAGGTACCTACTTAAAAATCAAGGTTGAAACCGAAAACGCGTAATGCCGTGGTTAATGGCAAGGTGATCAATTCAACTATGTATGAATCTAGAAATGTCAATTGTGGATATGAGATACCAACGTAAGATTTAATTTAAAAACCAATTCTTGCAATGAGTACAAGGCCTGTGTCGATATAGACTGAAACATAAACGGTTAATACAGTTAATCTAAACTCTAAACAAAATATTAGTTTACCACGCTTTGGGATCTAGGATTCGAACTCACTTTACTCGTCATCAACCACAGGTGCAATAAAAAAACTTGCCTGCCAAATTTTAAACATATGAAAATTTAGTCGACGGCGCCGCTAGCAATAATGACGTTATGATAATAAACTCGTACATTTTAAAATAATGTTTTGAGACAGTATTTTAAAATGTACAAGGCTCAAGCTTATCTATTCTTTCTTTACATTATTATTTGTGTTCGTTTGTGAGGTCTGTTGCTATGATTATCTTGTTGCAGACATAATGGTAATCATTCATTTAGTTTGAATGACAATGTCTTTTGTTAACCTTCAAGTTGCCTTGTGATATATTAAATTTCTTTTATGATTGCCACATTAAACATTAATTAACTTGTTCTTATCTTTAATTAATGTCTATAAATAATAAATATACTCGTAATTATGTTAGGTCATGTCACGATCACAGTATTAAAAAAAAAACGTTTTAACAAAAAAAATTAAACCGCCAAAAAAATTAAAAAGCACTCAGATTTTGCACAAGCAAAATATAATAATAAACCTTAATTTTTTATTAACTAAGGTCTTCAATTAATGTAAGTACGTTTACATAAATAATTTTGACTCGTCGCTAAACAGCTACCCTTTCCAATAAAAAAAGAATTATCAAAATCAGACTACTCTGTCCGATTTCGATAATTCTTTTAGCATTACGATGAATTAAACACTTACGTTATTAGAGCTGTTTAGCTTTTGATAAATTAATAATGGTTATATCATTTCATTTGACATACGAATAACTTAATTAAATATTTTAACGTTTGATTTGTTACACTCAAAGTTATCGAAAATTCAATCTTCTTCGCTTAATAGGCGGCACAGGTAGTAAAACAATTTTCATAAACTTTATCTCGTTCGTTCCATGCATGGCATTTATGATTAGTACCTATTTAGTGTTATGGTAGTCTGTGACTCGTGTCTCGATTCGTGGCGCATCCGCAGCCGTGTCCTGGCCGTCGCATTTCAATATCGTGAGGCGCCCGCTACCCTCCGGCCCTAAGAACGATACTATTTCGCGACTTTCGGACTACACTTTCAGCGGTTTATAGACTTTTATAGACTACTATTTTACTAATTTATGATGCATCGATCTCAAGTATAAAATCAGAAATATTATTCTGAATTGCCTGCCATGGCTCGACGTCTCTCGGCAAGGTCCACAGATTGAATATTGTTTTATTTTCTCGTAGATGCCCGTGACGCACTTAGCAGGCAAGACTAATTATTAAATATACATACCTACACCTGCATTTAAAAATGTGTCTTGCCAATTAAACCTAAATATTATTTAGGTTTAATATTGTTAATATGTATGTAATATGGGTGTATTTTGCAAATCTTAAAGGATAGGATAGGATTAGGTTACTTACGAATTTAGAGAGACAAGTCTGTTAAATAGTGATCGTCAGAATACTACCTAAATATGATGATTTAGTATAATCAAATACGTGGACACTGTGGTGTGCATAAAATGTCATTTTGATAACCTCAAATTTAGACTTAAATTCACTGTGTAATATAAAAATTCTCTGATGTTGAACTAATGTTACTAATTGTCAAACAAAAAGGAGGAGGTTCTCAATTTGTCGGCATCTTTTTGTATGTATGTTCCCCGATTACTCGAAGATGGCTAGACCGATTTGTATTTTATAATTTTGAAGTTAGTGCCAATTAAATACTACAAGAACCTTACTACTATCTATGCTTACTACAATAGCAAATTAAGATTGATAAATTATAAATGTTTGTAAATAAATAAATAAATAAATAAATAAAAAATAAATAAATACCGTGTAGTTATGGTTTTACTTGACACCAACTTTAAAATTATAAAATACTTATTTAATCATTTCTGATCAACTAAATCAAAATACTTACGAATTATTTTGTGGTAAATTTATTTTTTATTTTTGGTTTCCTTCCTGTTTGATTTTTTTTAATGTTTTTTTTTATTAAAAATTATTTTTCTTTTAACTATACAATCAAATTGGCACTTATTGGCGTGTTTAATATATTATTATTCTATTTAAGTTTAGTCTAAATAAATCTACTTACCTAATACAAATGAGATTGTAGGTACATTTACTTACATCATAAATCGCGTACGACTTCTGATGTTTGCAAGTTATACCTAAAGTAAATACTTATGTAAAAATTTGTACCACATAACTCTAGTCCGCCGGAGAGTTTTATTTAGTAAAAAATCATAAACAAAAGATTGAAGTTCAAAATGATTTCATAATTAGTGATATTGCGTTGCGACTGTTGTACTAATAGTTCTCAGTACTGAATATTTTTAAATTTATCCCTGCATCATCATTCACATCACATCACACCCAGTCCTACCAGTAGTTCGATAGTCGGAACTATTTGGAATTATTTTCTCCGAATTGTTAGACTGGCGGATCTAGTCGAACTGTTTGGAATTATTTATTCGATTATAAAATTGCTTTATCACTCTTGGTAAGACTGTAGTATCTCAGATTTGAGATAATTAATGGCGAACATTTTTAAGGTTCAATTAACCATTTCTAGTGTATTTATGACAGTCGTTTTACTCGAAAATTTATAAAAAGAGAAAAAATAAAGGAAGGTTTTGATCGTAATTTTGCTACAAATAATTTGTATTAAATACAAGTACAATAAAAAAAAATGTTTAAGACGCTGTATGGTCGCAATTCTAACCTAACCTCTGTTCTGGTAGCAGTGTTCGCATTTTGTTAGTCGTTTGTTTGTAACTTCACTAACCTTATACCTTAAAAAACCAATACGACAGCTTTGTTACGTTCCGTTTTCATTAAAATAAATAAAATATTAATTAATATCATTTCAAAATAATAGTCATTAAAATAATCAGTAAAGTAATTATATGGTCGACTATACACCGGAATCAGTAGTTCTATTGTCCAAAATGATCGATCCACCAGTCTAAAAATTTAAAATAAATAATTCCCAACAGCTCGACTAGATCCGCGAGTCTAACAATTTGGAAAAAATTATTTCAAACTGTTCGACTATCGAACTACTGATAGGACTGGGTGGAATAAACCGAATAAATGAAACTAGCAGTATTTCTATCAATTAACGCCTATTTTTAAAGTTAAGCTTTCAATAAATATGTGTTTTTTAGGATTGTCATTTAAGAATATCGTAGTTTTAGGTCTTTATAGTGTTATTCGAACTGATAGCATATGATATTTTTCATTTCCTATATCATTAGGGTTGTAAAATTGTGTTATTGTGTAGTAAAGTAAGAAACTTATATTAACGTCTACGTCACCTTTGACGTTTTCGACTTTACAGCGTCACATTTGCCTTGTCTGGTAAACAATCTCGATTTATCGGGAAGGTTCGCAGTGTTGAGATACTATCTTATTGTTTTGACTTGTCTTCATCCGAGAACAAAGAGCCAGCTCTCTTCCGCCTGGCAACCGCTTCAAGTGACATTTAAGCGACTGTTCGAGGTCGTGATCCTTATTTCAATGTGATTCAATTTAAATCACAATTTTCATTAAGTATAGATACTTACTTATAAAGTTTGTGTTTGTTATTTTTTATTGATAATGTCATCAGGCAACAATGTATATAAAAAAAAGTTAATACCAATGTAAACTGTTTTTTTTTAAATTGTCAATTACGCGCTCTGTCTTCTTACGCGCTCTGTCTTCTTACGCTTTAAGAAGACAGAGCGCGTAACAAAGTAACTGTAGACCCTGTATATCGTATATTATTTCAATTTCGGGCGGTCGGGCGTGTGTGCGCGTGTGTGTGCGTGTGTGTGCGTGTGCGTATGCGTGTGCGTGTGCGGGTGTGGGTGCGTGTATCGTGTGTTTGTTTCCACCCAGCGCCTAAACGGTTGAACCGATTTCGAATAAAAATTAGCATGTCGATAGATTCGGTGCCGGAGATGGACATACGCTACTTTTTATCCTTAAAATCGGTCTGTTTCCCCTGGAAGACAAAACATATTTAGGCGCTGGCGAAGTCGTGAGGCGCAGCTAGTGCACCGTACCTATATTTATTAAATCGGTTCGAAGATGCAGTGCAGATGAATCTGAAAGTGACTCATCTTGATGTGAAAACAGCTTTCTTGAATGGAGATCTGTCTGAGACAATATACATGCAAATACCTGGTGATAAAAAGGTTTTTAAATTAAATAAGGCTATATATGGTCTCAAACATGCTTCTCGAGCATGGCATAAGAAGGTTGATACTTGTATGTTAGGTAATGGTTGTTAAGTCAGAAATAGAACCATGTTTGTATATAAAAAATGTAAATAATTGTAAAACTATTGTTACTCTGTATGTCGATGATTTCTTAATTTTTTCAAATGACAATGTTGAATTGGGTCATGTTAAAAGCATGTTAAGTCGGAATTTTGAATTAAAAGACTTAGGTATTGTTAAGCAATGCCTTGGAATGTCAGTTAATTTTGATATGGAGAATAATACAGTTACTTTAAGTCAAGAGAAGTATATTGATAAATTGCTGTCTAAATTCAATATAAAACAATTAATACACCAATGGAGGTCAATTTAAAAAGTAAAAGGAGGATAATTGTGAAAGTCAGAATCCTTATCAGCAACTTATCGGTAGCCTCATGTACTTAGTTGTTCTTACACGACCCGATATAGCATTTGCAGTGTCATTTTTAAGTCAATTTAATAGTTGTAACACTGAAGAGCAGTGGGTTTATGCAAAACAAATGATTTAGGTTTAAAATATTTCAAAGATAAAAATATTAATATTGAAGGTTATGTAGATGCTGACTGGAGTAATAATATCATTGATAGAAAGTCACACTCCGGATTTTGTTTTATGTTATCAGGGTCTGTTATATCTTGGAGTAGACAAAAGCAAAAATCTGATGCACTTTCTAGTACAGAAGCTGAGTATATGTCAATCACAGAAGCTTGCAAAGAGGCAGTGTATTTAAGAAACTTGTAATATGAAATAACTCAAAATTTGTATAAAATTGTTATTTATAATGATAGCATGAGTGCACAAAAACTATTACTCAATCCTGTTTTTCATTCTAAAACTAAGTATATTGATGTCAAGTGTCACTTATTGTAGAGAAGTGATAAATGCAAACATTGTTAGTGTTGAATATTTGTGTACATCAGATATGCCTGCAGATCTACTTACTAAGAGCTTAGGTGCTAAAAAACATTATTTAAAAAGCATTTAAATACTTCAGGTATTATTAAAATATAGATATTTTATATATAGGTATTATTTCAATCTTAATTTGCTGTTGTAGTAAGGTTCTTGTAATATTTACTTGGCACGACTTCACTTATATTTTTATTATGATTATTTTTCCACTTTTTGTTGTTCACATGTGCTTACGCCCTTTACAGCGTACCGGCGTGAAGTTATGTTATGAACTTGTAAACAATAGACAGAAATGAGATTTCAACAATCACAGTCCATTTGCTATCATTTATTGAGGAGTTTTGTTGCCTATCTCCAAAGTTCTTCATCAGATCTTCACAAAATTGAAATGGGACCTCTCCAAAAAAGTACTCCTTCAAAAACTACCGATAACGTGTGCCTATAAAATTTGAAGAGTTCTCTCTATTTCTCCAGCATCCCATCATCAGATCCAGACTTGATGATCATGGGATCACCTAGGCAGTATACCCTTTCAAACAAAAAAGAATAACCTAAATCGGTCCGGACATCTTCGAGTTATCGGGAAACATATATATAAAAAAAGATTCTGACGAATTGAGAACCTCCTCCTTTTTGAAGTCTGTTAAAAATGTATAATATAAATATAAATATAAAATGTACCTGTTTCGATCTTAAATACATTATTTTTTTGCTATGTGTCACGTATGATTTTAATAGTGGTTTTTTAATGCAAATTATTCTTAAAACAATAACGGTCTCAACCCAATTGCTTTATTTTTATTTCTCACTAGCTGAACCGGCGAACTTCGTTCCGCCTAACAGCTGATCAACATTACTTTATTTTTCTTAAATAAACGTTGCTTAAGTTACTCCTTATTACATCAGCTACCTGCTAATAAAAGTCCCGTCAAAATCGGTCCAGCCATTTCAGAGATCAGCCGGAACAAACAGACAGACAGACAAAAATTGTAAAAAATGTTATTTTGGTGAATGTACCATGTAAAAAACGGTTATTTCAATATTACAAACAGACACTCCAATTTTATTATATATATAGATTATGTCTTTAAAACTAATCATTTTATTACGTTTTATATGCTCATTGTGTAATATAATCTAGTTAAGTTATACGATGTATAAGTATATTGTGCAAACAAGTTTTAATAAACGTTTAGACGGTCTCTAAACGCTGCCAACTTTCCAACAGAGTGAGGTGAAAGTGGCGACCGCGCAGGGCAGTACGTAACATTCCGATCCGATAGGAACCTCGTTTTGGAATAAAGCGAGAGCTAGAATATTAAATAAATTGTATCCGTGCTCTGTACTATGCCTCTGTTTTTGTGTTCACTGTTATTTCTACTTAGCACAATGCTCGTGTTTATTTTCTATTCAGCACAAAATAAGTGGATTGTGTTACACTTTATTTGTGTATGCTATTTCTGATTAACTTTTGTTTAATTTAAAATGTTAATAGTGTACTTTTAAAGATTAATCTAATAATAACAGACTTAATTGTTCTACTAATTAAGAGATGTTCAAATAGTTGTGTGTTTTAAACAGCAGTTTGTTTTATGTTATTATCATCAACCATTTACTCTAGCCGACTTTTTATTTCATTAACCTAAGCTTTCAATTTTTTATTAACGATGGAACGGCCATCTGAATTTTTATACACAATTTTATTTGCATCTTTAGTGGAAATTAAGACATCGCAAGACGCAAATCTTTTGTAATAAAAATAATATATTTTGTTCTGCTTGCACAAAGTTCAAAATCGAATGAATACATATCGTTAGTTTACATTCCTTTTTGAGTGCGATGTAATATATTTATTTATTTTCATGATTCTCTTTAAAATAGCGTCTAAATCGATTACAACGCGTCATGAACTCGTGATTAAGTAATAACTACCTTAATTTACTCGTGTTAATAAAACCATCAAGAACTTATAAAACTGTTACAGCAATTAAATTTGGTTAAATATTTTTTTTTTGTCGAAATGGTTCATTGAATAAGGTACCTGCTTCGTAAACGGTAGTGGGTTCAAATCTGGGCAAGTACCAATGTGATTTTTTAAATCATATGTACTTTCTAAGTTTATCTTGGAAATTTCTGACTGAAGGTGAAGGAAAACATCGTGAGGAAATTTGAAATTGCCAATCCGATTTGAGCAAGCGTGGTGATTAATTAATAATTAATGAATTAATGCTCATGCCTTCTCTATATGAGAAGGGCTTTTTCCCTGCAGTGGGACAATAAACAAACTGGTATTATTAAATAAATTTATACTACCTACCTTTATCTTAATGTTAGGGTCTGTTTATATTTTTTACCCTATATTTTTATTGTATTCAAGATTTCCTAACGACGTTTACTGTTAGTCTTTTCGTTGTGCCATACGTAATGTTACAGATACTTCTTTTGTACTACTGGTAAAAATCTTGTAAAAAATTCTAAAAACCATATTGTTGTATTTATGTCACAATTTTAAGATCAACGTTGAAATAGAATGATGCTGATCGCGCCTTTACAAAGCCTAGCCAGTACCTTTTAAATAAATGTAAACGTATGAGAGTAATAAAGTGACTAGGGGTTATTTCTACACAGCACGCTGGATATTATGTGAATGTGAGTTAACATGCGTATGGGACATAAATATGTATTCACCGACGGTCGCAAGCGACACGCTTCGCTGCCCCGATCGTGATGTTGAGATACGGCGAGCTAGCCACCGACGCCGGCATTGTCTACAATCTACGAGCTTTGTTTATTGACCATTGTAAACCTCAAGATCAGCTCCCCAGCTCAGAATGGAGCCATGTAGGAACTATGACTCCTCAGAATTCTCCTGTTATTATCCCACTTTGTTAAGTTAGACGTTTATGTTTTTTACACAACTTAGGTAGTTGGTAAACAAGCATACGGCCCATTTAATGGTAAGTGGTAACCGTAACCTATAGCTTCTATTCACGAGTTTGTACCTAGGCAGATGCAGTGGATTGCAATCAGCCAATGATGGTTGAGGTAGTACAGATAATGTTTGACCAATTAAGAAATTTAATGGAGTGAGGACAGTGAGGTCATACGGGTCTGAGGAGAGAGGCGTTAGAGGCCTTAACCAGAGATGGCTGTGTTTTCTAAGCATTTCAAAAATAACAACGAAGCCGTTGTCGACCACTAAGGAAGAAAAAGAGAAAAAGGAAGAGGACCGAGTGGGTATTTGGGCGACCGGCGCTCACACTCACCAAGCGAAACATACTAGCGTGAAAAACGAATATTGTTTCGTCGGTCTTCTATGAGAGGTAGTACTTCTCCGGTCGATCCGGCCCATTCATACTACTACCGTTAAAAAAAACTGCGTTTCGTAAAAACCTTGTTTTTTCACAAACGTGACCTTGCTTTCGTTACTTAATTGCCGTATTAACTTACAATCATTTTTGCTAAGTGACAACGTAGGTAAATATTTTAGTGACGAGGGGTCTTGCAGCAACCCCTGTTTTTGTTATCTAGGTCAAGGTTGTCGATATTCAACACATACAAGACACTTCCCTCACCCCAAGCGACGAGCACTGTTTGTGATATTAGGATTGAGGGATTTACTGTTATAACAAAATAAACCGGTATTTAATATCCCGCAGTTTGTTGTTATACAAGTGTTTTCTCCAAAGATTAATCATTCGCTTTTGATGTCAAACATAATAAGTATCCTTTTGATACTTATTATGTTTGACCCTTATTATGTAGTGATGAGAATTCGCGTGTGAATATTTATTTATCTGCTGAGTTTGACCCAAGTTTCGTAAGATTCAAGCCTCTATAATGAGAACATTAATTTACTTTTACGACCACTCACCTACCGTTCAAAGAAGAGGTAACTAACGACTTAAGTTCCATTCAGTAAATTGTCTTCCTTTATGTAGGGCAGAAACATTGTTATTTATAACTTACGTTATTAATACGTACATTAAGCACTATATACATATTTAAAATAGTTGCAATTGAAAATGGATAACAGATTAGTAGAAATAAAACTGTCTATTCACTAGTTACAACCAGTGGGGCATTTGAGTACAATTTATCGGCACTGCTGGTAACACTAACTTTAGAGAAGGCACTGTTGCCACCGCAGCGCAGGGGTGTGGAAATGTAGGAAGCCCGTGTTGTACAGATACAGGCAAGTTTGGCGACCGTAAATGTCCCCGTTAATTAGTGGCGGGCTTTCGACGATACGCCGACAAATTAGGTACTTGACATTCAGTTGGTTCACGCAAATAACATGTCTCATTTATCTTTTGTAATGTCTGATCAGTAGGTACTGCGTATCTACATGCACTAATTAAATGTCATGAACCAAGAAAAAGATGTTAAAATCTTTACTTTCGAAAATTTTAATTTTATTATGTATGTAGGTATTTGATAAAACGGTACGATGTTTTTTTTATTTTCGTACGATTCTTATTATAATGACGTTTTATTTAACACTTATAAACTTTAACAATAAGTATGGTACTTACAATAATGGCACTGAAAAATTCTACTCACCAATAGGCACACAGTTCAACTAAGATAGTGTGGTATGCGGTCTTCTGTAGGATGAAGTTACTTCTCTAGCACTAGGTTGTGTGTTGAAACAGCACGTGCTGTTCCAATTTAAACAAACAATCCTCTAAGAAAATTTACGATCTTATTGGTCATCTATAATTTTAATAAATCTAGAACGAAATAAAATCTGTACATTAAATTAATAAAAAAAAAACTATTAGGAAGTTATATTTAATCGATACTGATGCCAAAAATGTAATTAAGAAATGCCTGTCCGCACGTCTGTCTGTCTGTATGTGCAGGCATCACTCAAAAACCACTGAACGGATTTTTATCAAAGTAGTTACACTTAAAGGTCACCTCGATATTATATATCTATATTATATATCTCACTCCTGACCAGAAGTGTGATATATAATATAGATATAGACGGAGCTATAATTTATATTATTATAAATCATCGCAAGGTAGGTTACGGTATATTTTCCATACTATCGGCGAGTGACCACACACGCAGCTATAATACCTATATGTTATAGCTGCGAGTGCGATCACACAAAAATGTATATAGAAAATATGTCGTAGTATGCCTTGCTATGATTCATATTAATATATATTATAGCTCCGTCTATTGTGGCCTTTACTATAGCAAACTTAATTATTTGACGTAGGTTGATTGAGTTTTCAAACATGTGTCAAAATAAAATATTTTTAAATCAAAAGCACTAAGGAGTATTGATAGCAACTTCGAAGCAAATCACTAATAAAATTACTTTCTTTCCCCTTTTTAACCCCGTTAAAGGATGAATTTCAATAAAATACGATACACGTCTTCCATCAATTCTGTTAAAGAATGTTTATGCAAAATTAGAAGTAGATTGGACCAAGGAATCGCATTGTTCCAAAATACATACATTACATACATATTATACATAGACAATGTATTCAATTCTTGGTTCTTAATCTACTCTAGTCATTTACTTTATCACACTACGGTCGCCTTTGAAACGGCTAATAAATATTTGCTACTCAAACCCTTGAAACATTATGTGGGGAACAAAATACCGGCTCATAAACAAAATAAATGTTGTTTTGTGTATAAAACACAATTCATTAGTGAGCATTGGAAATTTGAGTTAAATTATTTATTCAGCTACGATACGTAGCTATTAATTAGACCCTAGTCAGTCATTAGTTAGCGCGACATGTTCAGTGCAGGACGCGTCTGTCACACCGATATAGCGGCGTCCATCATGTTGATTGGTTTCATATTGTAATCACCGACTGCATTGTGTTGCGCAGGCTTATCTATCTCTGTTCAGATGGACATCCCATTAAGGTGGGCTTGGTATTAACTCGCTGCCACAAAGACTGTATATCAGTTTTGGTTGTACCCATTTTAATAGACAATGCTATGATATAACCAATTGGCACAGAAACAAATGTATGCCTGAAATTCCAATCAATACGTAGGTATCTAAATTTATTAAATTAGATACCTACTAAATTAATTTATGAGTTTCCAAACTGCTCGTATAGGCACTACAAATGTTCGTAAATAAGTTACCATGCTAATTCAGTTGCCTATTGTAACATATTTAAAATTTGTAATTTGGTTTTTTCAAGTTATGTAGATAGACCTTGAAGATAGAATAAATTTGTTATTTATTAGATTGCCAATTAACAGCTTAAGGCGTTTCGCTCTGCGAACAGTTAGAAATGCTACGTAATATTTTATTTTAATGAATATTTATTTGCCACTAGGCCAGACATTAATCATATTAAAAAGAAATAAAAATGCACATTTGTATCTTTACTAAAGTGTTACAAGTGTTACAACTGCAGGTCACGGTAAGTACTATAATAATAGATAATAGATATTTAACACTTTATTTTATATTCCGACGACCATGTAAGTTGTAAGGGTGGCGGGCAACTGATGGATAAGTGCGGTTCACGACCGGCCAAGGTAGCGAAAATAGGGGGAGGCCTATGTCCAGAGTGGATGTGTTTCGGCTGATATGATGATGATTTTATCTTCTAGTAAATTTAAGTCCATTAGCAGTACATTACAGTTACACCACATTTCACTAAAGGCAATAATTGTATATGGTAAACTATACATTTTATCTTCTATCTATACATGTAATAAAAATGTAACCGATCGCTGTCTGTACATGGAAGATATATGAGAAAAAATATTATTGGGACCTTTATCAACGCATATAGAACCCAAAACAATGATTGTTACAATTTTTGTCTGTTTGTCTGTGCGTTTGTTAACGCTAATCTCAGAAACGGGTTGTCAGATTTAGATATGGTTTTTACTGATATATTGTGGTAAGCTTCACTTAACATTTAGTGTTTGTTTCATCTCAATCGGTTCATAAATAAAAAAGTTATGCAAATTTAAAGAATCACGTCCAACATAGAAGCGGAGATTTTAACAGGGTTAGGCATAGCTGATAGTGTTTTTATTCGTCGGATTCCTCTCATTCCAAACAATTTTCCGTTCAGTTTTAAACGAGTCCAGTTTCCAGTGAACCTATGTTTCGCGATGACAAATAATAAAGCCCAAGGTCAGAAACTAAAAGTTGTGGGTGTGGGTGTGGATCTAAGTATTAGCTGTTTTTCGCACGGTCAGCTTTATGTGACTCTGTCACGTGTTGGCATTCCTAGCAGCCTGTGTGCTTTGATCACCGATGGCTATACGTGTAATCCATACATAGTATAAAAGGCTTTGTCCTGACTGACAGACAACGTACAGCCTAAACAGCTGGTTATAGCGACTTGAAATTAGGAGGGTGTGTTTGTCTTAATGTCTAAGAGGTGTACTAAGAAAGGGGTTTTTATATTCAACCGCTAAGAGAGTGAAAAGGGATGAAAACGATTGTATGCAACATCTTCTTTTTTTTAACTTCCAGATTTTTTTTTTATATTAGCCTACTAAACTTACTCCTACCCGGCCTGATGGTAAGCAGTCAGTGGAATCCAGAAGTGTGGTGGCCACTATACCAAAAGCGAACGTCTTAAACTGCTGGTATGGTGGCCTCTACTATGGCGGCTGGGAATGGGGTTAGGGGAAGGGAATGAGGGAGGCGAGGAAAGAGGAAAGGGGGAAATTGGGCCTCCGGCGCTCTCACTCACTAAACGAAACGCAGTAGTACGGATACTACTACACTTACGTCGATCTTCTATGAGAGGGTAGTACTTCCTTGGACGATCCGGCCCATTCATGCTGAAACCAGCGTGGATCTACTACCGTAACAATTTAACAATTTTAAAATTAAAAGGGGAAACGAGGAGGAGTTGAGAGGAAATGAGCGGGAAGTGAGGGAGAAGGCAGGGAATGGGAGAGAGAAGGAACGGGAAAAGAGAGAGAATAGAGGGAGAAGGATGGGGATGGAAGGGGGGAGAGACGGCAAAAGGAAAGTGAATGGACGGAAAATGGAGAGGAAGAGAGGGAGACGGGATGGGAAGGAAGGGAGAAACGTGGAGGAAGTAAAGGAGGAGGCAAGGGATGCTGAAGGAGGTGGAGGGGAGAAGGAGGAGGAGTGGGGAAAAGCGGAATAGGAAGAGTGGAGAAGAAGGGAGAGGGGGAAGGGAGAAGTTATTGTAGTGAAAATTTATTTTTGTGTACTGTATATTTTTTACGGGGATATCTTTAGGTAGGTTAAAGAGGGTTTGTATGAATGGGGGATTAGAAATAGTTTCGAAAACAGTATAAAATAATATAAAAAAGTCTATTGGAAAAACGATATTCACGCGAGCGAAGCCGCGGGCAAAAGCTAGTGATAAATAGTTTTTAAAATAGTTATTGTATTTTTATATGAAAGGTATTTAATATTGTTACGACGATTACCTACGCTAGAACATCCAAGTGATACGGCAGTTTACGAAGAGCGATTTGCGAAGCGTTATAGTGCAGTATATGAGTTTATTGCTTTATTTTGTTACTGTTAGTGTATTGTGTGAGTCTTAAATAAACTCATCATCGCGTAACTGGCATTTTACATCGAACCCCATCCTGACACGTAACAATATATTTGTATTTAATATTTATGTGTATTCATTATAATCTTAGTTAATTAGACAAATTTATACATGTTCATTTAGCCATGTCTCCCATAAGTCATAATTTGACGTTTACCTGCAAATGTAATTGCACGCTAACTGGTACAAGGACGGACACGACCTTCTGTTTGCGCCGCACGAACGTACTTATAGCCTTGTTTATTTTTCATTAAAAAACATACGTTCATATTAATTCATCATTATTAATTAGCTTAGAAATAAACGAACAGATAGCCCAGTATAGCCATTACTTGGTAGTTTTACCTAGAAAGTTTGCCAGCAGTTTTGAAAATTGGTAATTATTCAGATTTTGATGTGCTCTTTCCAAATTTCGACCTCGTATCTCTGCTGTTTCCCTATATTGAAAAATGACGCCAAAAACAGTTTTTTGATAATATGTCTTTTCAAGCTCGTTTCATGATAAAACACGTAATACAAGATAAAAGTAGTAGACATTTTCTACAATTTATGTATTGTATTGACATTGTTTTCATAAAATCAACAGTCTGGGCTTACGAGCGCCGCAAAGTGTAGTTCAAAATGAAGAGAGAATTGATTCTATCGTAAAGTGAGTCGGAAAGGAGATATTGTCAAAAAACTGCTTTTAGGTGCTATTTTTTCAATGTGGCGGCGCGAGCGGCAAAAATACGAGGTGGCAAATTTTATCCCAAAAATCTGTCTAGTTCCCGAAGGTTATAACAAACATTTAAGCGCGGGCGAAGCCGTGGTCAACCGCAGCTAGTATTATATTATATTAGTAAATAGTACTTAACAAAACAGTTGATAGCATTGATTATTAGTGTAATAATTAACATAAATACAGCTGAAACAATAAACCTCAATATATGTATAATACGTAGTTTATGGCATTGAAGTATCCGCAATCCACAATCCACTTGTTTCCTTGAGTTAAATGCACACAGTGTACTTTAACGCGTTCACGCTCTGAACAAATCTACTTTCGCAGCTTTTTAAAACCGCCCTCTCATTACCATGATAGTGCTAACGCACCAGTTACTTAGAGCGTAGAGAACGACTATTTCCTCGTTTTGCACAAACATTGGGTACAAGTCGTATGCAGCTGTGTCAGCGGGCGAGCGTGGAGCAATTTGCGTGTGCAGCCGTGCACAGTGGGCGTCCGTCCATAATGAATGGTGGACGTGTTTGCAGATCGAGCACAATATTATCGTAGCCTAACTGTGTCAAAGCATACTCTGTTGCTTGTGAACACTTAACCTTAAATCGAATACCACATACAGTTCAATATGATTGCGGCACATGACGATAGATTAATTTATTATTATTTATTACGCACAGCTGTCAGTATGAGCTAAAAGCGGAGTGGAGTAAATATCTGTTAATAACGGTTTTATTAACTGTGAACATTCAGGTGACGCAGTATTTGTTACTTGCGTAAGTTTCTATAGCTTCAGCATTCTTTTACTGTTCTTTGTTTGAGGAGTTATTAAGAAGCTTTTAGTATTTGGCTTTCATGTGATAATAATAACTCTAGCTTTTTTATTCATCTTTATAAAACTAAGTATGGTATAAACACAAACGAGCTTATTGCTCATTAATTAAAAAAACAAAGTGGCTTAAATTAAAAAAAAAAAGACTAAAAGTTTTACACTTCTAAAGCTTAACTTATCTACTTAGATGAGTTTAATAATTTTACAAGCGTATTCATTACAGCAATAAAATCCTTTATCTTTCTTATCGTGCTCGACCATCCTATAGCACAAATTACGAAATGTTCATTTCTGACTTTTTGTATTCTGTGTTTTAATTATAATTACTTACCTATTTTATTCATCATTTACATCGACCCGTGCTGCATAGTAATGTTAGATCTGAATCTAGATCATAACTAGCGGTTTGTTGGCGTGAAATCAGGAAATGCAACGCTTCATGAATGGTTACACTTACTTGTAATACTGAAGTAGCCTAGTTTACAATCGATTCTACTTAATAATTTGTTTTGAAAATATAATGATGAACATACAACAAATAATTTATAGCTCAATTTGTACCCGGCTGTATAATCAATGTTTTGAATAGGCGACATAGTCACCCATTATGTATTGGACAAAGAAGCAGTAGCGAAGAGTGACGTTTTGTAAAAGGGAAGCCGGCGCAAAAATTGCTTACCTTGAAGCACGACGTATGGTCTATTTCTACACGTTAATAGATATTATAGATTTGTGATTTATCTCAAAAGGGAAGCCGGTAGGAAACGGGTTATATGGACCCTTCGCCACTGCAAAGAAGTCATGAATGCATTACCATATAAAACACTGTTGTGTGATTATGATTATTAAGTTGTCATACATACATATTATATTCATGTTTATCTGTGTTTGACTTTTATGAGATGTTAAAACGTTATCATTTGTGTTTCCTCAGGTGTTGAGTAAACCATATCAAGCAGCTTCAGGGGCGGAGTTGACAAAGCTTTGCAACCATAAACGAAAACTGCTGACGACGCTGCAGGCGCGGTCGCAGTCTCCTGCGACACCGCCGCCACTAAACATCGACCAGAAAAAAGGTATTTTACTCGTGTTTCCCCAATGCGTAATTTTTGCACGTGTCATAGTAAGTATATTATAATAAAAAGGGTAGCCGATAGCCAATAGCGTTTTCGAAGCTACAATCAAGCATATTATTTTTTTTAAAATGTACATAATTTAAACAATATACCTAGCTAGCTAATGACAATTCGGATCGCCTAGATCTATGTTGACGAGCCAATGAATAAATTCTATAAGAAATATTAACACTGGATAATCATAACTTTACTTTAGTCCTATACATTTTATATACTTTGAAATATACGATTTAAAATTAATAAATCTCTTGAAACGCGACGAAAGGCTATAAATTTACATATACCAATCTTAAATTTTAAAAGCAAACACGAAGAAATGAGATAACAATAAACAAATTATTATTCATGAATCATGACGCAATGTAGGGGAGGGGTTATTATTAAGGAGAAATTGTTGATGAGATATCACAAAGTAAATTGAGTTTTGTTAGTTTAGTAATTTGTATGTAGTGTGCAATGTCTCTCTTGCAGCTAGGTACTTATAAAATAATTACAGTGTCCGATCTCGTTTATCTATACTTATTATTATTATAATACTAGACGTCCGCCTCGCTTAGGTATCAAAAGTTTCATTCAGTCTCAAAACAAACACCTACGGAAATTATCATAGCAATAGTGACGTATTGCCATTGCATCATTCAGATTGTCAAAGGCGCTCAAAATATAAAAAAATTTAAAATGACTGAAAAATATGTTAAACATATATATTATAAAGCCTACTAGCTGTTGCCCGCAGCTCCGCCCGCATGAATGTCGGTTATAAGTATGTCGGACTCTCGGACCGCAATGAAAACGCGGCCGGCATACCGACTAAAACCCACGGTATTGGAGGAACACCGTGGGTTTTAGTCGGAATACGGCCAGAGTGTCGGGGTCACGGGAGACGCTCGCGACACCGACGGGCCACGACCCGCTCAACGTGAGCGGCCCCGTCTGATTTGGGGGGCCTAGCCCCCTTTCCTCCATCGAGAGGCGTTCGTGGAACACGTACGCCGCCTTCTCGGGCCTGTGCTGTTCGAGCGGCGACTGCCCAATTGCCACCCGCAGGCATCCTCCTATGGTGGCTGGAGATCCCGGAGCGCCCCACGGCGACATCCGGTGCGTGCGCGACGGGTGGGGAGCATGGTGTTCAGCTCCCTCTCCCGCTCAGCCGCCTCCTTGGCGAGGATCACCTTCTCGCAAAATGAGGCGACTCCTTCTCAAGCCCTCTCGGTGCGGACCATGGACAGAACCACGGCCGGCAGCGAAAGTCAGGCCGCAAGAAGGTCGCGGCGCTGCTCCGCCCACGCTGGACACTCCACGAGTGTGTGAAGCGCCGTGTCGCGCGGGCAGACCCCGCAATGATTGCAGACGGTCGTCTGCTCCCGGCCTATGAGACACAGGTACGTGCCGAAGCACCAGTGAGTACCTGTGTCAGCCGGAACGTGAGGACGCCGTGCCTCCTCTCTAGCCACTCCTCGAGGACGGGACTTACCGCCACCACCGTGGCGTGCCCTAAACTTTCATACCCCCTTTTTTTTTCGTGGGAAATGCATTATGCATACGCACCCGGGCCAGGCGAGGGTTATGTCGGACTCTCCGACCGCACTCAAAGCACGGCCGGCACACCGACTAAAACCCACGGTTTTCCTTCAGACGGCCAGAGTGTCAGGGTCACGGGAGACGCTCGCGCATTCATCCGCAACCCCGACGAGCCACGGCCAGCTCACCACACACGAACGGGCCCCGTCCGATTTGGGGGAGCCCAGCCCCCCCTTCCTCGAGAGGCGCGTGCGGAACACGCGCACTGCCGTCTCGAGCCCGTGCTGTTCGGGCGGCGACTGCCCGCACGGCACGGGCTCGCCGCCCGCAGGCCACGTCCTTACTCGGCCGCAGAGAATAAGGAGAACGGCGCGTCGTAATACCGACACTCCTCTTCCCCTGCGGCCCCACTGTGTCCGCAATCTGGCGGTTGCGGCTCCGCCGAGGCCGCGGAAGGTAGGGAGAGCGGCGCACCGTAAAACCGGCACTCCTCTCCCGTCGCGGCCCCGCCACTCCTCAGCGCAGTGTCGCCGAAGCAACACCGCAGCCCGACCCATGCGGTGCCGCCCATACAGCACCGCAACCCTTCTGAGCCGCTCCATCGTAGGCTTACCACCAAAGCCGAGCCGATAAGGCGAGAACTCCGTTTGGGGGGAACAAACTTTCATACCCTATTTCACCCTTTTAAGCAATTTTTTTCGCAATATAAGATAGTCTATGTTGTTTCCCGAGGTCTAATCTATCTCCAAGTATTCCAAATTTTGAACAAAATCGGTTCAGTGGTTTAGGCGTGAAAGCGTAACAGACAGACAGACAGACAGACAGAGTTACTATCGCATTTATAATATCAGTATTGATTAATATGGATGTTACCCGGCGCATTTGTAGCTTTCTAAAGATGAAAGAATTTTTAAATCGGTTTTTGAGTCGATCTTGACTTAAATCGAAACAAACAAACAGACAAAAAATCAAATATTACTTTAGATTATAAAGAAAAAGATTTATTTTTTTGTATGTTGGTATTACTACCTACATTACTGAAAAACCTACATTACAGGTAACAAGCTATATTTTCTTATGTTTAACATATTTTTCAATCATTTTCAAAATTTCAATATCATAAGCGCCATAAAGCATCACTGTAAGCTGTTATTTTGCAAAACAGTTTACCTACTAAGAAAAATAGTAGTATGCCACATAATTGCTGTTTACAGAGGTACGTTTAAGTGTCGCGTGAAATGTGGGTTTTGTCGTAATGTCGTTAGTACGTAAAATGTGCCATCACCCTCTAAGGGCATTTAACTCTAAATTAAAAGCTTGTATGTTATGTTGAAGTTGACTAACTTAACTTTAGATTAACTACATTTTATTTATTTAATTTAAAGTTTTAAGCTTATCTTCATTGTTTGTTTTAAAGCACATTTTGTTTTTATGACTGTTAATGAAATGGCACTAACCACTTACAATGTCTATTACATTTCAAAATGATTCACTATAACTATTTCATAATAGTTCATCGAAGTTTCATTCAATGTTAATCAAGAGACTGAGACGTGAGAGGTATTATGCTTTATTATAACTGAAATTATAATAGCGCACTGATGTTAAGAGTAGGTTGATCAGGGGTATTATTATCCGATTAGCGGGCGGGTGTTCCGGCGCAATCTCCGCGCTGCGCGCTCGGCCCTCCTTCATCCAATTACATGAGTGTGAACCGAACGGGATTAACCGGGGAAACGCCGGCCCGCACCTTACCGGCACCGCCATCTCCTTGCTCAAACTTCCTACATTGATTCTAACTAGATTTTACGATCTACTGTAAGTGGATACTTAACGAGACGATAAAGTGATAAGAGTTGATGATATCCTTCAGCATATTAATTGAACTCTTTGAATTATCGTAGTGTCAACATATTAATATAATCTTTTTAGGTAAAGATAAAAAAAAATAGCAAAATAATGCGTTTAGGGTTGAATAAAACACCAAGTAGCAGAAGAAAGGCGACTAAGCGCTGACATTATACGTTGGCACTACGTATTTTTAAAGTACTAAACTAACACTGAGAAGTGGTTGTTCGTAGGACGGAGTTGTTTCTTGTAATAAAGAGGGTAGAGCGGTCTCTTTGTTGTTAAGTGGCAGCAACTGTGGGAGGGGTGCGGGGGTGCATTTAGTGTGGCATGAATAGCGGGTAACTGCACTTCGTCAGTCAGTCCGTCCGGGAGTAACAACCTGCACTGCGCCCAACGCCCCTTTTGCATTTCACTGCCTGTATCCACCTGTGATAATTTTATACATGTAAATTATTTTAAAAATGTTTATCTAAGTACATACTTAATATAATATCACAACAATTGCACACCACGCCTTCTAGACCTTAAGTAAGTATTTGCACTGAGCGGGAATCGAACGCGCGACCTCTGCGCACTGGCAGTCCGTACACAGTACCACCGAACCACAGACGCAGTCATACGATCTGTATTAATTAAAATATATCAACGATGTATTAATCTAATACTAAAAACTCTTCGATTCAAAAGAAATAGAAACTTACTTCATAGGCATTAACCATGAAAAAGTACTACACATATAAAGGTGTAGTACCTACCTACTGAAGCTTAATAAAAGTATTAATTAGTAGAGTGTACAGATAAATGTTTAGAAACGCAGTTAAGTGCATTGCGAATGAATCGAGAAATCTGTACGGCTCGCCGCAGAATGCGTAATTACCGTAAAGGAAGTCGGCCGTTTATAGCAAACAAAAACGCAGGCGACTCGATCAGTGGCAGTGGCGGGAACAAAGGCGGCGTAATTTGAAACAATCGGCGGTGGTGCAGAACGGCCGGTGGCGTGGGCGCGCGCCCCGTCGACTATTGATCTGACGAGTCGCGGCCACCCTGCGCTCGTGGCACCCGCGACAACCCACCCGCCCCGGCTCATGGCGCCTCGCACCTCCGAGACCACCCTTGCCTCCACTTGCTTCGCACAACCCGTATTTTAATTGCAAATCTGCCAGATAATGTGCAAAAAGATAACGGTATTATAGTTCGCTTGCTAACTAATTATGAAACACTGTCGAATTACGACGCAGAAAACTTTCAAAAACTTAAATGACGGACTTTGTTTAGTATGTAGCCTCACAATGGCTCTTAATGCGTAATATTTTAATTTCAAACGTCATAAACCGTTTTAATTAGACCAGTACTGACAGCTTAGAGGATTGAAGGCCCACTTGTTTATCTTACGTCATTGTTTTCCATCTAATGCTACGTTTGATTAGTTTGTTTTCATTTACAACTAAAGTACTATAATTACTTGTATACTTTCCCAGTTGACACTTTTATATTAAAAAACTGGCCAAGTGCGAGTCGGACTTACGCACGAAGGGTTCCGTAATTATCTGGAAAAACAACAAAAAAAAAAGTTTATTGTATGTAAGCCCCCTTAAATATTTCTTATATTTTAATTTAATGATTTATATTTAAAGTGAATATATAACTAAATATTCTGTGAATATTTCATGACGTCTGTTGCCGTTATCAATATCGAGCAAAAACAAGTAAGAAAATCACGATTGTTGTATAAGAGCCCCCTTAAATATTTATATTATTTGTTTTTTTTTGTATTTGTTGTTATATCGGCAACAAAATACATTATCTGTGAAAATTTCAACTGTATTACTATCACGGTTCGTGAGATACAGCCTGGTGAGTGGTGACAGACGAACAGACAGACGGAAAAGTTTTAGTAATAGGGTCCCCTACCCTTTGGTTACCGAACCCTAAAACCTAGAAAGACATTTAATCAAGATGATAATAGCTTATTTTCAGCTATTATATTCTGTAAGTTTTTATTGTATAAATATGTTGTTTAAAATTATTAGGTCGTCTGGAGAGCAGGGCAAAGTCACCCGGTCGGTGTCGGTACTTCACCTCATTCAATGACGCTGCGTACTATGTTCTACTCTTCTATTTGACTTATATTTACTAATTTGTTTCTGATCGGATTTAATGCGCAAAGTTGATTAAAGAATAAGTGAAAGTTTATGTCTATAAATATCAAATAATTTTATTTTAAAGGCGTTTAAAATATAGAAATTTTGAAAATGACTGAAAAATATGTTAAACATAATAAAATATAGCCTGTTATCCTCTTAATTTATTAATTACATATGGTGAAAAAATTTTGAAATCGGTAACGTAGATTTTTAATTAGGTAAAACGTTGCAAACATACAAAAATACAATTTCTCTTTATAATATTAGTTTAGAAAAGAAATACTGCGGTAAGTGTAGTATATCGATTTCGTAATAAAAGATAATACCCCCACGTAACTTCTACGTGATCAAATGCTGTGTTCTTCTTGCTTCGTGTTCATAAAATATAACAAAATTTTATTTTATTTATATATGTTTCTTAACTTTTAAATGCCAAATTAATAAAGTTTGATGTTATATTATAAGTATTCAAACATTTTAACATAATAATTTATATGTTCTAACAAAATTAATAACGTAAAAAACCAACTAAACATCTAGTCTTTTATAAGTTTAGAACAATATCTATACTTATAATAAATCTCTGGCGAGATAAAATCTGTCCATTAAATATATATTAAAAAATACTATGAAATTCGGGGTAATATTTATTCTGATGCCAAAAATGTAATTAAGAAAATTTTTATCTGTCTGTATGTGCAGGCATAAATCAAAAACCACTGAACGGATTTTTATCAAACTCGCTGCATTTATAGATCATACTCCTGGCCAGGTTAGGTTACCTTTTTATGCCGAAAAAGGACCGGGTATCCCGAATAGCCTTACAAATGTCACAAAATCATTTATTAATATGTGTTATACGGTGAAAATCTGCAAGTGACTCTACACTATAACCAGCGGACAGGAACACCTATACAATAAAAAAAGAATTTTTGAAATACGTCCATAAATACCGGAAATTTTTGAAAATCAAAGTATTAGGTATACGAGGCGCGTAGTGACTGCGCCGGTGCAGTTCAATGACGGTTTGCACTTATGTATCGCAGCTAGCTTCGTGTAACATTTAATATTTGTTTAATTAAAATTGGTTCACAAACGAAAAAGTTAGTTAGGTTAAAAATTTTAAAATAATGTATGATTTTTGAGACATAAATATGTCCAATTTAAGTTGAACTCTCATCAATATGGTAGACAATGAGTATATAACCACTTGAGTGACGATGATATGATTTCTAGTACACACGCGGACTCACCACTGCGGGTCAGGGGACGAAGAAATTATCGCGACAGTGATTGGTTAATGCATCAATGTCAATCTTATTGCACCGCCCCATAGTGTTGTACCACATAATTGTGCCAAAATAAATCGTTATCGATAAAGTAATTTTTATTCGATGTCCGAATACATGGATGTCAGAATTATTTTAACAATATGAAAACAATATAGAAGGAGGTTATTGTGTCTTACTAATAAATTTACATTATAGGTATTTTTTGTATGTAAATGGTTTATTGTAGAATTTATAAACGTTATTCATAATTGATGAGTATAATAAATAAATAAATATTTTATTTGCATTTATCTTTACAATTGATTTAATGTCTTCAATAAATGAAAAGTAAAACTATAAAATAATTTTACTTACTATTAGGTAGGTACATAATGTGTGTCTTTTTAATGGATAAATATTTCCTTTTTTCTCTCGAAAAAAAAGATGTCTGGATTAATAAATCAAGTGAATAGAGTAAAGGAAAGTGATTGACACGAGTGAAATAGGTAGTTAAAGGCGGTTTATGAATCATGATACGATAGGTAAACATTGTCGGCGTTGCTGAACTAAATAAACGCGGCCGTCGGTTTTTTAAATTTTCAAAAGAATCAAATGAGTCAAATGTGAAATTCCTTGAACAAATAACGCTGTATTTGCTAGGGTACCAATTTTGTCTGTTATCAGCATTTATCCATTTTTCTTTTATTTCTGGGCTCTTCGAAAAACTAAGATCTTAGAATAATTAATTAATTCTAAAATATCTTTAATTAATGTTATTAACCGAATCATGAATAGTAATTATCGATATCAACTTTATTTCCGATTTGTCTCAGCGCTACTGTGACAGAAAAAAACAAAAAGAGACGGAACTATTGACAATCGTCTCGCGCGAGAAAGAGAGACAAACTTTGATGGTGACGTATTTACGTCATACAACCAATATCACTTGAGCCCTGCAATCACAATAAATATTTATCATAACACAACTAAAATCGTACTTTACCGGTGAAAAGTTATACCATCCTTGTTATAACTTGATATTTTAGTGGATTTTCTAGACCATTTACCAGAGCAGGAAGGCATTTTCGTAAAAAAATTAAGAATGTAGCGTATTGACATGTGCGCACAGATCTGACACTTGGTCGGAACTAAATGAGTAAGCTCTGTCGCGGTTTGATATAAGCGCTAAATGCCTTATCTTTGGCGAGCGTTTGTACGCTGTATTAGCAGTCAAGTGGATCTATCGTCTTTGATGGTAGACCATATTAATTAGGGACCATATTACTGATAATAAGTACATCTGGATGTACGTACATCTTAAAGGTGAACAAAGAATGTATGTACTACAACCCTGACAACATGACAGAATGTTCAGAAAATGTAAGACGAACTACTTACTCTATATTCTTTCAACTTTGTGAAACAGATGCATTAAAATTTGTAAAACACTATTATTCATCTCATTATACCTATATTAAACAACAGGGTAGTTATAATCGTAGAACATGTGAATCAGCTGTGATTGGTGAAGCAGTTAGATGTTTTTAAACACGTTAATGAAATAATTTTCACGGTACATCTAAATCACTGAAAATGTTGGTACAATGTGTCTACTTTTGTAAACTGTTCATGTTACTTATTTTCATAAGGGTGGATGATGTTGTGTACCTTACATACGGGCACTTACTAGAAGATAATCAAGATAGGAATGATGACGCTTTGTTTGAAGCATGTATAACTGAAAATCCTGAAAATCCATATTGGCTCCGTCATTTGAAATCAGTTTTGCTGGTGTATTGTGTTTAGTGTAGTTCAGTGGTGGCATAAATACTGACCATTTTGGGTGAAGATACTGTGTGAGAAAAAAGACAATAAAGAGGACCGAGGAGGTAATAAAATTATGCCTTGGAAGCAGTGATTTTCGGACAAAACTATCACTTTCCGTCGATATTTAATGTACATCTCCAGTCAATCCATCCATGCTAAAAGATCTAGTACCGTAATACGTTTGCTGACTATACAATATACAGAACGATGTATCGAAGTAATATGCTATGCAGATAAACCGAGATTAGACGATGGAAATAAATTATGATTTTAGTGGAATTGGTCGAAATTTTACTAACTGGTGTCTCGAGACCATTCATTTAGTATAATGTTCTGTATACATCTATGCTCGAAACAAAACAGTGGCGTTGATAATCCTTCGGCAAAATAGCATACATCAACATAGTCAATTAGGGGAAGAACTAAAGTTTGCACAAGTGTGACCCTAATCTTGGATGGCAGGAAGTTCTTCAGGCGATAAAGAGTGAGTAGGGTAGCAGTGAGCCTTTGACTAACGCATGTTACTTGAGCTTGCCAGTTTAGAGCAGAGTCAATGTACAGACCAAGGTCTTTGACAGTAGCACTCAGCTCTTAGGGCAACTACCAAAAGCTATTGTTGGAAGCGTCATAGTATCCATTTTACGTAGCATGTTTTGACTACCTAGCATAATGACCTGACACTTACCGAGATTTACCACTAAACTTGATGTAGTCCAGATCATTATTCACTTTATTAATATGCTAATTTATTAATATGCTCTATTGATAAATACTGTTATTTTATACATACTGGCCTACCAACGTGACTCTGCCTGACGGTAAGCAGTCAGTGGCGTCCAGAAGTAGAAGAAACTATTCTAAAAGAAATTGTCTCAAACTGTTGGCATGGTAAAATGGAGGCCATTTTAGCGGCTGCATTACATACGTCCCCCGTCCCACTTAAAAGACTCAGGATCAAAATTAGAAGGACACATGCCCTGGTAAAGGATTCGAATATCTCCTCGCGGGCTGGGACTTTTCAAGTAAAACATTGATAACATTCTGTTCTGTAGAAAGACAAAAGGAGGTAAAGATATTTTTTGGCAGAGAACCTGTGTTTTTTAAACATTAAACTTTTTTTTTTCTTGGGAAATGCATTACGCATACGCACCAGCCTGGGCAAGGCGGGGGTTATGTCGGACTCTCCGACCGCACTCAAAGCGCGGCCGGCATACCGACTAAAACCCACGGTGTTCCTCCAGACGGCCAGAGTGTCGGGGTCACGGGAGACGCTCGTGCATTCATCCGTGACCCCGACGGGCCACGGCCCGCTCACCACACGCGAGCGGGCCCCGTCCGATTTGGGGTACCTAGGCCTCCTCCCTCGATAGGCGCGTGCGGAACACGCGCACTGCCGATTCGGGCCCGTGCTATTCGGGCAGCGACTGCCCGTTCGCTGCCCGCAGGCCACCTCCTAACTCGGCCGCAGAGGATAGGGAGAACGGCGCGTCGCAATACCGACACTCCTCTTCCCCTGCGGCCCCATCGCGTCCAGAGGAGCGGCGCCTCCTTGGGGTTCCTCTTGGTTCACCGTAGGTCTGGGTAACCACGGTTATTAAGCCCCCCCCCGCTGCGACAAGGCGAGAACCCCGGTTGAGGGGAGGGGGGCATTAAACTCGATCAAGTTCTCAAAACTCCTCCAGAAAAATATGTTATGATAAAAGTTTTTCATCGCGTGCCTTAGTCTTTATCCAAATCCGTACACCATTAACATTTACGCGGAGTTTTTATTGCTAATGATAGCAGATGAGCAGGCGGCCTATTTGATAGTAAGTGGTAACTACCGCTTGTAACTTTGGTTCAGCGGTGGCACTTAGATATTTTTGGTTCTGCCTGTGCCTAAATGTAGCCGCCTTTAAAAGAGATAAAAGTTTGATATGATGACGATGCTACAAGTTGTTATCTTTGCAGCGCTATCCGACTATAAGTGTTGCTAGGGGTGAAATTTTCTATAGGTAGAAGGTTACTTAACTAGTCGGGTCCATCGTGTCTAATCTTTTAAGACCGTGTACACCTTATAAGTGGCAACGTCGTAATTTAGTGTCATATTTCGTAGCTTATTGTAGAGCTATCTCTTACAACATTTTTATATAATTTTTACACCAGTGATATTAATAAACAAAACAACGTTGATTGTTATTTTTGTCGGTAATTTAATTAAGTGTAATGAAGTTACAGGTACTGAGGTTGCGGTTTTGAAGAAAGGAAAGATGAAGAAGCGTGCAGGGTTTCCGGTTAACGTTAATGTATCCCAACTGATGGTACAAAGAGATCGACCTTTCAACGAGTTTAAGGTAATATATCGTTAAGTATTCATAGCCATGATAACGCCTATAAGAAACGCTGCCAAAGCCATTATCTATCCAATGCTATTCCTTATTTTTATTATATTCAACGCCGGCGAAACTCTAACGTTTGCGATTCAATATTATTAGGTTTTTTTTATCTCTCAAAACAGTTATGACTGGTTTTCATCCATGATGATATAGCACTTTTACATTTTTCCAGGAATCCGAAAACAATCGGGAATCTTCGTTGGCAATAACACCACAACGAGCAAATACCGTTCAACAACCTTGCTTACCTGGATACGCATCTGTTCAACAACATAATGCTATGAATTCAATGTCTCAAGATAATGAAATAAAGCAGGAGATGCACGTACAAAGAAGTTCTCATTACCTTACGGTCAATAGTGGTTGGATTTCACAGCATTCGCAGCCTAATTTAGAAAACCTTGATGTTGAACAAAAACAGAATCCCGCTACGACTATTATGAACACGCCACTTGGCGGCGGTGTACCTATTTTAGGTTCCAATGGGCAAGTAATTGGCGTTAATACTCATACTAATAAGTCTAATAACTACAAACAAGTTACAGCGATGTCCCAAAACGTTCTTGAGCAAGAAATAAAAGAAGAGAAGAAAGATATAATTCCCGCTCTTCAACAAAATATGCAGGGCTCAAAATATCCCTTCAAAGAAGAAGAGTCACAAATATTCTGTGGTTTAAACCAAGCCTTGACGCCTGAAGTTATGCAAAAAATTAATGAACAACAACAGATATTTATACAACAGAATCAAAAGCAGATAGAAATGGCAATGAAAGGATATAGATCACAATTAGCAGAAAACTTAAACCAAAATAAGTCGCCTGGTCTCACACAATACGTCCCTCAGGCTCAGCTAGTTATACAGAATGGTGCTGTAGTGAAAGCAAATCCAGCGAAAACACCTCCTTGGCAGGTGAAACGAAATGAATCGAGCCCTTCAAATCCCTTAGCAAGCCCTAGTCCAAAACACCCAAAAACAGAGAATGAATATGAAGAAAGTAATACCAGTATATCGGAAGACTCATCTGGTTCGTACAGTTCATTTTCGAGTAATGAACAAATCAATAACCAGGGTATGTGTTCTCGCGTGCCTCCGTTACCGCAACACTATAACATGATAGCACAACAGTGGCCAGCTGCAGATACAAATAAGAAAAAACCCAAAGGTGCCAAGGGTAATAAGAAAAAGAACAGCCCCACAGAAAATAAACTATTAAACTTTGGTAACAATGGTATGAGACCAGACACTAAAAATATGGGAGATGAATCTCCAAACAATAATGTACCATCGTTTATGGATGATCCTAGCGGATATCTGGCACAACAGACAGTGTTATTAAATAATACTATCTCTAAACAAGTTGGTATAAATTCGTCTTACGATACTAATCATTATAAAGATAATTCGCATTCTGTCAATTGCTGTGTAACACAGAACCAGCAAAATCATATGGACAGGATAAAATCTATGTCTAAACCTGGTGAAATGTCAAATTCTTGTAGAAACAATGTATCACATCCATCTTTATCACCTACCAGCACGCCCGACAGTAGCGTTTTATCAGAAAAAGGCTTAGACAATTCAATGACGCAGTGCTGTAAAGGTTGTACGATATCAGTTAAAAGTAATAGCCCAGAATGTGACAATCAAATGCGGTTGAAATATATGAAACATCACATGTATAAGATGGAATTAGACAGCCATTCCACAACCTCTAGTCCAAAATACGGGTTTGACGATAATCCTGTGACATCCTCAACGTTTATGGAAAGAAGTCTAATGGCGAATGATAATTGCGGTCCTATACAAGCCGCGACGGTGAGCACTAGCAATGTGTCAATGACAGAGACATTACCACCACCTGAACCATCACCCACGTTATCAAACAGTTCACGAAGCACTGATACGCCACATAGCATTGGAAGTAATAATTCGCAAATGCAAACAAATTGCACATACCCTATGTCTAGTCCGGCTTATTCAAATTCAGGATCTTGTAGAGATAATTTTAGTAGCAATCCTTCAACGCCTGTTAGTAACCAAGTATATCCATACAATTCACCAGGACCGCCTAGCAATAGCCACTCGATTACTGGAACTCAAGTGATGCATTTCATATCAAATCATAATGTCAATAAAAATCTTATGGAAGTCGATAACATATCTATGGTTGGAGTTAAACCTGGTTTGAAAACTAATCAAGATATGTTTAGATTAGAACCAAGAAGAAGAGTTGAGAATGCCATGCCTGGGTATTGCCCACCGCCTCATCTAGGAGGTGGCCCAGCTCATACTTTGATACAGGCTTGTTACGTACAAACCTTCGTCACTACTATGGCGAGTGGTTTCTCTGTTACTAGAGATACAGTTACATCAGTTTTAGCTGGAAAAGCAAATACAGCAACAACGTCTATTAATGCATCTCAAGCTAATTTTATCCGACCTCCTCCGCCGCCGAGTGTTAATCTTGCTACGACTTATGCCATTCCAAATAATCAACCGGATCCGTTTCTTAATTCTGTTAATTTACCAACAAGTTATCCATTACATATAGCGGGAACAACAGCACAGAATATGATTTCCAAATCTCCGCTAGAAATGGTTCAGAATGTTATAGGTAACTTGCCTTCGAAATCTGAAACAAGTAATGCACAGTCGATTGCATTAGCACAATTGAATAGGAGAACATGTACAACACCGGGACAGATATTAATATCGTCAACGGGTCAGATTATAGTTTCTAATAACCAAATGCCGCCTCCACCACCAAAAACGTCAACAAGTGTTGCACCAATGCAAGGTAACGTGACGAATGTTACTACATCTGTAACTCAGGTGATTCCTGCCGTAGGTGGTATGCAACCCATGGTGAACCAACCCACTGTAGTAGTCAACACCTTACCTGCTCCGTTTGTAATCCAACCGCCAATGGTGGCCGTCGATGGTCAAGTAATGCAACAAAATACCGTACTACCTCAATTAGTAACTGGAGGTATTGTACCTGGACAGTCACCAAACGAAAGCCCACGTCAAATGGATTTGAAAAACAATCAAGGGTTTGTCCAAGGAGTAGCTATGCTCTCCCCTGAGAGCTTAAAGAAAAGAAGTAAGAAAAAGAAGAGTCCTGCAAATATCACTAACGTTTTACAAATAACTGCGCCACAACAGACTCCTAGCAACATAATGGTTCATCACACTTCTCCACAACACAATACTAGTCCCCAGTTTTCCCCGAGAGGATTTCAGCTGTCACCTAATAATAACATATCCCCAACACCTATGTTGCAAGCTTTGACTATTGTACCTGGTAAGTCTGGAACACCAGCGCACATAGTTATGAATGGACAAGGGAATACGAACAACTTTGGATCTCAACAAATAATCACGAACACGTCACCATCACAACAAATAAACTTACTACAACCTGTTAATTTAATAAATAATGCAAGTGGTGTAGTACAAAATTTTCCAGCTTTCCAACAGTTTATTGTGCCGAATCTCGGTGGAATGGTAATGACAGCAGATGGAACCGCAATAATTCAGGATAATTCAACCGGAATGCCTGTTCAACTTCAACTACAGACTGTTAATGGCCAAAACGTTTTAACACCTGTACAGAATCCAGGAATGTTTACTGCTGGTGCTAATGGAGGTGTAGTCATTCGAGCTCAAAATCAACAGGGCAAAATAATTCAATCACAACACAGCCCAGGAGCACAGTTCTTATCGCCAAATAGTCAGGTTATGATGAATAGTCCTAATTTCAACGGTCAACTAAGCCCGCTCCTCGCTAATCTCAGTCCCACAAATGTGGCCTTTAACGCGAATTCTCAGGTCAGACCCGGTAATGTACAGACCCAAGAATTTATCCAGGCGAACCAGATGGGCCAAGCATTGATGGTGCCTCTTTCGCCGAAACAAGTTTCAATAGCGCCCGGATCGAACAACCGCAGCAATTCAACATTCGTTCACCAAAACACCACCATCGTACAACAACAAACAACGCTCGTGTCAAATTCGCACAACACGCAAATGTCGTCGATAACGACTAACCTACAGGGCAGTAATGCATCACGGCTGAGTATCGACCCGAACGTTCTATTAGCAAACAACAAGCCACCGGCAAATCAGAAGAGGATTTTCGGCGAGTCGCCGCAGGAAAGCGGGCAAATTGAAGAGCCTAGAGACGAGAAACAAGACGGAGGAGCGTTTCGGCCTCAGTCGGAGAACGAAGCGAAGGCGAACAATTCGGACGGGTACATGAAGTTCATGAAGGAGTTCCCGATGCTGGGCCAAGGGTTCTCGCACGTGCGTCACTCGGTGTCGACGCAGACGCGCGTCAACCGCGGCAAGTCCCCGAGCGGACCCGGCGCGCTGGGCGCGGCCAGCTCGCCGCCCGACACCACCACGCACAGTCCGCTGGGCGCGCTGGAGCCCGCCGCCAGCCCGCGCCCGCCGCCCCGCAGCCGCGCGCACCTCGCCGACACCACCACCAAGTCGCCCGAGCCCGCCGACGCCAGCTCCTCGGTTAGTACACTCCATTCAATATATAATACAGCTATCTGGTACAGATACAGACTTTTAAGCTATCATTTTGTGCGTTGATTTTTTTTACGGGGCGGTTTTATTAACTTAATAAAATTAATTTAAGGATTTTTAAGGACAATAAGCGAGTTATTGAAAGTTTCGCAAATAATTGTGTGGGAAGTATTAGGAGGGGAAGCTGCGTTATATATTATAAACAAGTCATTTCATACGGATCATTTCACTTAGAACCATAATCTAGATCCATTTTGGTTTTAGTTAGAATTTTTCCTCCTTGGAACCAAATATGGAGATGTTGGTTTTACTACTTAATATAATAGTTAAGTACTTAGATCCATTCATGGTTTTTGCGAGAAGTCCGGCTGAAAATCATAACAATACATAGCTCTCTTCTCGTACCACTGGTGGCACGAGTTGATGGTACAACAAGGAGCAGCGAATCACTTTGACCATCTTTAAATTTAACTTGTGATGTTGGGTAGGAACCCATATATTTTGCATTACATCTTAAACCCTTTTTACATTTTATTTATTAACGCATCCGTTTGTGACACTAATTGTACTCTGGTTAATTGAGAATCCGAAGTAATGAGAATTTGAAGAAATGCTAATTCGAAAAGATCCGACTCCGTAGAAATCCGATACTGAAGATGCGAATAATTCAAGAGCACGATAACCGTCTACGATTAGGCGTGATCCATGATTGATTAGTATAAATTAAACAAACTGAAATACCCTTATTTGTCGTTGTAGATTTGTAACTGCTTCACATACATAGAAATCATGAGTATTATTGTGCAATATGCATTAACCACCACTTTATTACGAGTCAAGGTTTTCTTACGATCGATATTTACATTTCACACTCAGTATTTTCCAAGGTATGAAAAAATCAAGTTGATGATAGTCATGGTTTTGAATCCACAGCCTCTAGGTATATATAGTAAGATTAATCATCTAAACTAAAATATATATAAAATTAATATAATTATATAATATTTAATGTGTTAATTAAATTTGCAGGCGATGGTGCAATGCGTGTCTAGTAGTGAGCCAGATATAGCAGAATCGCGTGAGCACGGCTGGCCCGTGACGCGTAACGACTTCAGTTCCGACAACGACACGCAAAGTAAGCACATTATTATATTATTTGTCAAACTATCAGATTTATCATTTATCAGTAGTTAGCATATTTATATTGTGTTATTGTTATTACTGACTATTATGATAATAATTAGATTAGAAATAATGAATCTATGAAATGCATTGCTATTCTCTTTTGAGTAGTGAAAAGGCATTTATTGTAGATAATATACATTTTTATTATATAAAATAATTGTTTTATTTGTTCAATTGTTTCTTTTAATTAAAAAATTAATACTAAAACTAAAATGAATAATATAATTTGTTGAATTGGTTTTAATTATGAAAACTACAACTCTCGCGCCATGTAAGAAGGCCTAATTCACGTAAGATTCTATAAATATACAATACTAGAGGTCCGCCTTTGCTTTGGTTTTTGGTATCAAAAATTTCAATCGATCTTACAATGAACTCCTACGGAAAATATCATAGCAATAGTGTCGTATTGCACCATTCAAACATACGAAGGCGCTTTAAATATTGAAATTCTGAAAATGATTGAAGCAAAATTGTTAAACATAATACAAAATATAGCCTATGTTACCTGCTCAATAATTTGATTTATAAAGGTGAATTCGTAACGTAGATTTTTAGTTAAATCTTTCTCTTTCTAATATTAGTATAGATTAACAAGCACAAACTGTATTAAACTTAGGTTTTAGTTAAATAAAAAAATAAAGTTATTGTTAATTCCATTTAATTTTGTTTGAGACACAATAGTGACATGGCGACTATCTTAACAACTAGACCAGACGAGCACTAGATGCAGTTAGTCCAGTTCTCATTGAGTTGGAAGGATTAAATACTTTTCGTAATAATAATAAAGGATTCTTACAGTATTTAATTAGCAATTACATGTAACTAATTGTAACTGTTTAGTTCATTAGCATTGTTGTTTTGGCTCTGCCCACTCTTATATATAGTACAGAACTATCCATAATCTTGGCAGCATGATCTTAAACGGAATCCGATTCCTTACATGTTTCACCATTACCTAATGCAATTTCCAAAAATTTCAGACATGCTATCAAACACACCCATGATGCGTCAACACCGACCGCACAACCCTGTGGAGTCTACAGACATGCATTATAACCAAAACAGGAACACGTCATTGAACAATCAACAGGTCATGCCAATGACGTCAAATTATTTTGACAGAAAACCAGCATACAAACGAAAAAACGATTTTGGTGACACACCGACGTATAAACCTGACAAAATAATGAGAACGCCTAGTTATAATATGGTTCATGGACTCCCAAAGGAGACGGACTTTGACACTATTGGTATGAGTTCTCCAGATAAAGCTCAGACAAGACATTATCTCAACTCTGGTACAAGTTCTGATACATCTTTGCCCAAAGTGTTCGATAGACATTTGGGGTCTGGTGACGGTAAGTCCACATTAGTATAAATCCTTTGCCTTCTATGCTTTGGACTCTTTGCTAATTGTTTAAATATTGTATGCACTGGGAATTACTGTTTGCTTAATCTTTACAATTTATAAATTAATGTAGTAGTTATAATGTTTAAGCCATGAATGTTATTACCTTATTGTTTAAGTGTACATCTTCATAATTTCCTGTGTTAGTAATTGTCAATTAAAATCAAGTTATAGGTTGATCCGATTAAGTCCCCAATTATGTTAAATGTATTTTACAGCTACAAACCGAGTGTAAAAATAAATCTTTGTTTTCTTTGGAGGGTCTGAGTTGATAAATAATTATTCAATAAATCAAAATGAAGACGAATATATGTTATATAAACTGCATCTTTGGTTAAATATTATATATAGTCTAGAAAAAATGGTAAATAGTGGAAGAAAATTATAGTAGGATGAAACCCATTGGAAACGTAAGATAGTATGATAAAAATGAAAGGAAAAATAAATTACGGGCGATCTCAGTTCGAGAAGTAAGAGTGTTTAAGGGTTAAATTCGGTTTATCTGAATTTCCGGCAAAACTACAAGGCCTATGGAAAAACCTCAAAATTTATGTGAAAAATTCAAATAACCAAGTTTTTGGTTTTTATTTTTATCTTTTATATAAATTAATTTTCACGAAATTTGGTGAAAGCTTACCTTTTTATGTTCCAAATATACGGTATTTTTTTTTAAATTTACATATTTATTATTTCACCTAATTTTGACTAAATATTGAAAAAGCACCCTAATATTCAATCGAAAAATCTCACGTCAAAATTTCGACTTTTTCAAAAAAGTTGATGGGCGTTTTTTTCGTTGAAATCTCTTCTTTTTGATGGTTAAAAATATACACTACCGAGGTAATTTTTTTTAGGAAATGAAAAAAAACGAAAAAAAAAAACAAAACATATTTTTTTAAAAAAATACTATATTCAACACAATTTTGTACAAAATTGAGCTATTTATTAAATTTTATACATTAGTTACTCGAAAAACGTCAGATTCTTAAAATAATTTATATAACTGAGTGACCTATGGAAAATTTTAACCCATCAAAAGATATTTCATAGAGAAGTCGGGAGGGGATTAGGAGGGTCTGGTCCCCACTACTTGTTATTTCGTAGCAGCTATAAAAACTGTTAGCCAGTATTCGAGATATAGAGTAGTGAACAGCATCGTTCATAAAAATACACGTGCAGGCTGAGTTATTTTAAGAGAATTGTGACACATTTACTTTAAGCTCTAAAATGAAAATAGTAATGTTTTCTTTCATAAATAGTTTGTTTAACGTAACATAACCTAAAAAGTTTAAATCATAAGATATTTCAGTACAATTATTATTAAACATCTAAATAATTTAATTTTTTTATCATTTTTTACATCTATTTTCTATGACATAAATGTAATTAGAATTTAATAAATCAACTTATTTACTGAAAAAAATTCCAGTAGTAACATTTTTTAGACAAAATCCTCTTTAAATCCTATCTTTAATATTTAGAATAACTACTTTCGCATGTTTTTGCAATCTTTATGTTTTTAGATTTGTAAATTTTTGTGTTTATTAATGTAACATGGAATGTTACGATTTTCAAGCAATTAAAGTATAAAATTTAATGAATAGTTTAAAATTGTATATAATATTTTAGGATTCGAGTTTTTTTCGTATTTTGTATTTTCAAAGAAAATTTACCACGGTAGTGTATATTTTTTTTTACACCATCGAAAAGTAGAGATTTCAATGAAAAATAAGCCCACCAATTTTTATTAAAAAATCTAAATTTTGACGCGAGATTTTCGATTGAAAATTAGGGTGCTTTTCGATATTTAGTCAAAATTAGGTGAAAAATTAATATTTAAGTTTATAAAAAATACCGTATATTTAGAACATAAAAAGGTAAGTTTTACCAGACTTCGTGAAAAAAAATTATATAAAAGAAAAAAATAAAAAACCAAAAACTTGGATATTTGAATTTTTCACATTAATTTTGAGGTTATGTGAAAAAAGTGTGAACACAAAAGTCGTAGATCTTTTTATTACCTACAACTTTGCCATTTAACTTTTTCCATAGGACTTGTAGTTTTGCCGGAAATTTTGTCCTTAAACACTCACCCCCTCCTACTTCCCGAACTTAGATCGCCCGTAATTTATTTTTCCTTTCATTTTTATCATATTAGCTTCCGTTTCCAATTGGTTTCATTCTACTATAATTTTTTCCCTTTCAAAAATTATTTACCCTGGACTAATAGTATCAATACCGATTTCATAATTCCTTCTAATGGTTAACAGGGGTTTATTTTCACATTGTATATTTACTTTGTACAAAATCTATTTTAATAACGCCCATTGCAATACTCTTGATCTAACTCACATTGTGTTTACATCTCTGTCGAACTGAGCGGCCATCAAATTGATTGGCACGGTACTAATCCAGAACCATTTCACGCTTTAGTCACAGCTAACAAAATTCAAAATTGAACATAATGTTGTGTCTTGTATTGGTTTTGGATTGACTCTCTGCAAGCGGATGTACTAAATTGTATGATATGTTTGTAGAGTCACTTGTCGACAAATACTCATAATGTATTGTGGTATATTTCAGCTTCTACGTAATGCGATACTATTGGTCATTGGTTTTCTTTTGGTTGGGTTAATACAAGATACAGCTGTTAATAAAGGGTGTACTGGAAACTAATCAGAATAAATCAGTGATGTGCAGCGTTCAAATGTTCTCACGGCTTTCTGTCGCTTTCCATTGCACCACATTCGAAGTAACAAATTGGCTCACAAATTGGGATACCATTACTAACGCATCATTGTAAAGCCATCATCATTTCATCCGTTCATCATTGTAAGTAAGCACATGTCTTATTTATTATTACAAAATATGTTACGTAATCTTCTAGGTGTCGGGAAAATTCACATTCGCGGTAGATAATAGCAAAGTTGATCGTCGCTTGACTCGTTTGATACCTGATGTTTTATTTTCTCTAGTCGCCATAAAGTTTCTCTGTTGCCTCTTTCGCCCGACACACTTCCGCGTAACAGCATCATTGTCGTACGACCGCAGTAGTGGAGGCACCACACGCCCCTAACTCACAAACCGTCGGTGAGTTTCGGTGGAGGTTCTGTCGCTGAACAGTGGGGACGCAGCTAAACCAGACGATCGGTCGATAGATACCAAGAGCTCGGACGAGTCGGACGAGCGCGGCGCAGAGTCGGAGGGTGCTGGGGGCGGCAAGTTCGAGGTGGGCGACCTGGTGTGGGGCCCCGTGAGGGGGCACGCGTCGTGGCCCGGCGAGCTGCGCGCGCGCGCGCCGGGCGGCCGCTGGGCCGTGCGCTGGTTCGGGCCCGACGCAGCGCCCGCGCGCCTGCCGCTGTTGCACCACTCGCGCCTGCTCACGCTCAGCGAGGGACTGGAGGCGCACCACGCCGCGCGCACCAAGCACAGGAAGTGAGTGTCACCACCACCACCACCACCGCCGCCGCCGCGCCGGGCCGCTCGTAGCGTCGTCTCTTAGTGTCGGGCATTTCATTTCTTTTTTTAATGCGATGCTCCCGAATGTTCGTGCGACATTCGGGCGCTTCGAATTATGGCGTTACGATCCGCCCGGCGCCGGCGCGTCCCCGTCTGAGTCCAGTTTGTGGTAAATTGATACATATTTATCATCCTAGTTCTTCGTATTCGGTTTCGAGCGTTTAGTCGTAACAGTTGCACTGGCGGTGCCCGTGTTCGCATGTCCTGCTATTCGATATTAACCCAACCTAGGTATCCACGTCCACTTTATCGCGGAGCGAGGCTGCAAATATCCACAATACAGGTAAATCTCGCTGGCTAACTCGCTAATTGTTTCTTTACTAAAACAGGAGTAGAAAACTGAACACACTCCTCGAGAACGCGATTCAGGAAGCGATGGCGGCACTTGACAAAAAGAGCGAAAGCAGATGCGTGCGCGAGCCGCGACCTGCCGTCCAATGCGACGCCGACGGCGACGCGCTTGCGCCCGCGCCGCTTAGGAACAAGAAACACGACAAGCCGAGGAATAGGGATAAGCATCACAAGAAAAATTCGGTCAAACTAGTGCCGAGCCCGAACAAGTCTAGTGATAGTACAAGGTTGCGCAGCTCGCGATGACAGCTCAAGCTCCAATCTTCACTGTCGGCGATTTCGTTCGAGTAGGTCGCTCTGAAGATTTAAATTTAAACACTAGGAAATACAGTCATAAACCGATACGCAGAACAGTAATATTGCTTAAAAAAACATGAAGTAAGTTTCACAAATTATACTTGTACCGAACATGAATATTTTTTATAGGGATCTTTATTCAGATTTGTTTTTCGTCTCTCTTCTTCTTTCCGTTCCCATCGCATGTTTTCTAGTAATTGCTTATTACTAAGCAATATCGGATCAGCTTATAGCTGCGTTCACGCGTGGTTGTACGCAAATTTTGTTTTATCTACATTTTCAATATGGAAGAGAGAGAGACAGAGAGAGCAAGTTTCAATTTAATTCTTCAGAACTACTTAGTACTCAAAGCAGACTTTTTATAGAGTCCGCCTTATTCAGACGTTATATAGATTTATATAATATAAATTAATTTGTATATAATTATACGCGAGATCTAAAAGTTGAGACTGGCTACATCGGCATGATGTAACAGAATCACAACAAATGATTAGCTTTCAATGTTTAAATACTTGTCAGCTCTCATAATACATCACATCGATTTTTAATTTTACAATGTTAACACTAGTTAGAACAATTATGTTGAGATTCATAATGTTAAAGAGTCTTCTTGTAAATGTGTATGTTAAATCTGCCGTTCAGTGATTACTATACCATTCCGTATTACCTATTTTTAATTGGGATCACTGTATATAAAGTTCGTAAAGTTTATGTTCAGTACGTGTCGTCGTTGGATCAAAATTCCTTCTAGACATTAGATGTTCCTAAATTATGCAAATTATTATATTTCCATTCTATTCACAAGATACGCGGTGATTTTATAAACAATTTTATTAAACTATAAAATGTGCATTGTTTAGGTGTAACAATAGTGATTTAAAATCGTTATTGTTCACGTTATATGTATTAGAATAAGTAAAGATCATACTTTAAGTAGGTTTCTCTCGATATTAAAATATAATAAATAAAATTCCACACCTGTCATCGATGTATTGTACAATTTTAGTGAACTGTAAATTGATAAGAAATTATGCTATATATCTTGTAAATTTTATGTGTTTTGTTAGAAAGTAATAAGTATAACATGATTTCTAGTCAAAATATTGAGCATATTAAAATGTAGATATTAAAGATGAGATAATTGACAATAACACTGGCCTGGCACAAGTTGATGCGAACGACGCGTTGACATTGTTTCGGTTAAATAATATAATTAATAAGTACAGTACATTACTAGTTTCGATATTGTGGTACTTGTTTGCGTTAATAATTTTATACTTTTGTTAATATTTTAGAAATAGTTCTAATAAACAATATAATTATTGAAATGGAAATTCCGAACAGATACACTTATGTGACAATCAATCCGTTTATACCAACAAAAACAACAATGTTCTAACGTATATAAAATACAACAGCCATGTTTATACATTTTTTGTACACAGTTTTAATAAAGTATATCTCGAAGTTATAGTAGGCCTACATAGTATACAAACATAGTTTACGTGTAGTAAGTGGCATTCGACGTTGTTTTACATCGATACTAGACATCACAGCGACATCACATGTTAGCTCGTTTAGGAATTAAACTCGTCATCTTTGAGTTCAATTTAAATTTAAGATATCTCTAAGTGTCGCTTAATTGATAAAATATTTAATTTGTGGTACAAGGGAGATTACGTTAAATCATTTCTAAAATGCTTTTTAATCACAATATTCAAGTAATGGTTAGATAAATAAAGATTTTTTTTAAATTCTAGGTAATGTTAACTATTAAGTGATGCCATGAGTACATTTGATATAGATAATATTTGTTAACAGACGTCGTTGTTAGATTTATCAATGTGCAAAATTACGTTACGTGATCTTTGGATGTCCGATGAATATATCAAGGAATTATCATAGCTTACTGTTTTATATTACCTAACGTATTTTATCGTAATTTAGAGATTTCACTTAAATTTTCCTAAATAATAAATGTGACTCCAAATATCGACATAGTATTTAAATGTTACATGGATATTGTTTATTATAATATATTATACTTACTTAGTCGGATAGCACTTCCCTGTGAGATGGTATTATTATGTACATAATCTTAAAAGTGTAGTTATGTATAGTATTTTATTTCAATGAAATTAATGTTTTATAGATTAATATACAACATAAGATTATTTATTTGTTTTGCTGTGTACATATTTTTTTCAATAAAATGTACCTGTTTTATTTAAATGTGTATTTTTTATTTGGTCAAAGTTGTAGGTTTTCCCCACAATTATTACAACAATTTCAACTACTTGTGACTTGCAATCAAGCGCAGTCGAAATTGTTGGAAGCGTAATCGACTGTTGTGCACGAGGTTGTGGGTTCGATCCCCACACGGGACAATACTTGTGTGATTCATAAATGTTTGTTCCGAGTCTGGGTGTACTTTAGTTTGTGTCCGTTAATTGTATGTTTGTAAAATCCCCCGACACTGGACTTGTTTCCTACTGCGCGGAGAAATTACATACTTTTAACGCATATAAATATGTTATTTAAGCAACTCGTATTAAAAAAAATTCGAAGTTTGCGTACCGCAGCAATTTCCGTAGGTAAAAAATATCACTTCAATTCAAAAAGTAGGTATAGTTAGGAACCTAGGTTAAGTACCTAGGTTCCTAACTATACCTACTTTTTGAAATAATTCTCGTTAACAGTTTGATATTTCATGAGATAGTTATCTGCTTATCTTAAATTATCCAATTAATAATTTTCCTTGTTTTCTACTTGACATCGGAATAGCAACGGTGTGTCATATCATAGATCAAAAACATAATAAGGACATGAATATAATTATGAGGACTGTAATGCAACAGCAAACTATTGCATTATGCTATGTAAACATACAATGTTCAGAAAGCATAACCCAATTTATTACATAATATGGTACCTGTAGGGGATAATTCTACATTAATAGCTGATATGATGTCGGGTCGATTCTATTGGGATGATGAAATAAAACCGTCCGAATTGAATGTTAGATTAACACTGATTTATTGAATTATAATGTCATTATAAGTTAACATCATTTGCAATAATTGTAATACGACAAACATGATGCGTGTGCAGAATGCACGCCGCGCGAATCGTTGGAATAATGTACGGTTCCGTACATCCTGCCCGCCCAAACGGGTACAGCTAAAATGATAATGATCATGAAGATGAAGTTACAAACAACAAAATGATTAAGAGTGAATAAATGATATGAACGGATGTTAGATGATGACATTAACATTACTTTTTTTTTTTTATATTATTCTAATAAGTCTACGCACTATCACGCACTTAATCATCACTGTGGAGCGAGTCCACTGAACGCGAGAAATGTGGCGAGGTCGCCTTATCTACACCACTTATTTTAAACCTTTCACTACACTTTTGCACTGATTCCGCTAAACCAGGTACCATCGGCACCATATGTACCGGCGTGATGGTCACCGGTCCCTCCCCAGTAGCCTCCTGGCCCTGGGGGACCAGCGACGGTGATGCTCCGCCCGTAGCTCGATGTCTCCTGATGAAGTAAACGATGACTCCGCCCAAGACGATAACCGCAGCCACACTGACATATTGAACAGTGTAGTGATGTACGTTATGAATGCTAAGATTTGTAGAGGACTGTTCCTTAACCTCGTCAATCTGAGCCTTTAACTTGTCCCAAATAAGTTGGTGATCTTCAACCTCGCTGAAGTTAACTGGTGCCGACGTTCTCATGATCTGATTAAGTACAGACACCTCGGGGACATCGATATGATGTTGAATATTTAAATCTATACATATAATAAAAATGTAACCGAACGCTGTCTGTACATGGAAGATATATGAGAAAAAAAAATATTGGGACCTTTATCAACGCAAGTAGAACCCAAAACAATGATTGTTACAATTTTTGTCTGTTTGTCTGTTTGTCTGTTTGTCTGTTTGTCTGTTAGTCTGTTTGTCTGTTTGTCTGTTTGTCTGTGCGTTTGTTCACGCTAATCTTAGAAACGGCTTATCCGATTTAAATATGGTTTTCACTAATATATTGTGGTAAGCTTCACTTAACATTTAGTGTTTGTTTCATGTCAATCGGTTCATAAATAAAAAAGTTATGCCAATTTAAAGAATCACATCGAATATTCGTTAATTTACTACGAAATCTTTTAGAAGCAGAGATTTTAACCCAAGGTAAGACACTAAAGGTTGTGGGTGTGGGTCTAAGTATTAGCTGTTTTTCGCACGGTCAGCTTTATGTGGCTCCGTCACGTGTTAGCATTCCTAGCAGCCTGTATGCTTTGATCCCTGATGGCTATACGTCTAATCCATACATCCATACATATTATAAAAGGCTTTGTCCTGACTGACAGACAACGTACAGCCTAAACCACTGGTCGTAGCGACTTGAAATTTGAAGGGTGTGTTTGTCTTAATGTCTAGAAGTGTATTAAGAAATGGTTTTTAAAAATTCAACCCTTAAGTGTATGAAAAAGGATGAAAAAGATTGTATGAAACGTCTACATTTTTAACTTACAGCTTTGAAATTTTGTTTTGAAATAATTTTATTTAAATAAAAAATTCTCATTTTTTTTTTAACTGGGGTGGATTTATAGGCGTGAAATAAGGGATTAAATATTGTATGGAAAGATCTTTGCTTTTGAAGTTGGCGACTTGAAATTTGGAGGGAGGGGGAAGGGAGGGGGAGGAAGAGGAAAGGAAGGGAGAAGTGCCGGGTAGTGAGGGGGAAGTCAGGGCAAAGGGAGGGTAAAGTCAGGGGGAAATCGACTGCCTCTGTATTTCGGTGGTACTGTGTATGGACTGCCACGCAGAGGTTGCGGGTTCGATTCCCGCTCAGTGCAAATATTTGTAGCATGAACATGTCTATTTGCATTGGTCTGGGTGTTTCTATGTATAATATGTATGTATTTACAAAAATAAAAGTATTTAAGTATGTTTATCCGTATTCTAGAACCCATAAGCAAGCATATAATATGCTTACTTTGGGTCTAAATAGCGTTGTGTAAAAAAAGGAAAAAAGAAAAAGGGAACTCAGGAGGATGTGAGGAGGCAGTGAAGGGCAAGTGAGGGGCAAGTGAAGGGCAAGTGAGAGGTAAGTGAGGGGGAAGTGAGGGGGACGTAAGGGAAAGTGAGGGAAGTGAGGAGTCAGTGAGTGGTAAGTGAGGGGTGAGTGAGTGGAAAGTGAGGGAAAGTGAGGGAAAGTGATGGGAAGTGTGGGGAAAGTGAGGGAGATGGGAGGGAGACGGGAGGGAAAGGGAGGGGAATGGGAAAAAGGGGGAGAGGAAATGAGGGAAAGGGGAAAGTTATTGTAGTGGAAATTTGCCTTAGTGTATTGTATATTGTTTTACGGGTGATATCTTTAGGTAGGTGAAAGAGGGTTTGTACGAATGGTGATGATGATGAGATTAGAAATAGTATGCAAAACAGTATTTAAACAATATAAAAATGTCTATTGGAAAAACTCACTCATCACGAAATCTCAGAAACTACAAGTGCTGGGAGTTTCAAATTTTGGAAATAGGTGCTCTCTAACCCCAAGTTTTCACTGACGACACAACATGTTGTAAACAGCTACCTATCCCACTCATTCTTTGAGAGTTAAATAGTAAGATATATGTTTGCAACATGTTTTGTCGTCAGTGAGAACGCGAGGTAAGACGGGTTTTTTGAAATTCATTTCCCTGTAGTATAAAGGGGAACAAAATTTGTATAAAGCTTCTATAGTTTTTAAACGGGAGTTTTGATAATACGATTTCCAAACTAGGAACTATTCTTATTAAGTGGGAAAATAGGAGTGGCAAGTTTATATCGCAAAATTTCGTCTGTTATAGGGGTAGCGGGTGAATAGATTTAAATAGGATTCGCCTTAGAGACGGATTATACTGATATTTATTACTAATACAATGTACGATTGCCGTAAGATTAGGTAAGAAATATTCTCATACAGGCACACATCTGAATTTTCACGCGAACGAAGTCGCGGGCAACAGCTAGTGATTCATAAAGTTATTATGAGCATAAATACTAAAGGTATCGCCTTTCAGTGTGCATCCTTGACCTAGGGTAATAATCGCATTGCCTACAAGGTTGACCATTGTTACTCCGTCGGTACAAATAATGCGGACTCGGCATTCCGGGCAACATGTATACAACCAGGTGTTTGGCCTGTGTAACTTGATCCATTGCTGTTTACATGACGATTTTTCCGACTGGCATAATTGCTTTTGATTAATGATTTTTATTTCACAGATAGACTGTTTTATTTTTAGATCGTAAATGGTCATGTTTAATGAGCATATAAGATTATCGTTTGGAACTTGACTGCATGATTGTAGATCTGCTTCTGTCAGAAGGAATGCTGTATCTTTGCGCAGATTGTAGGCTATATAAGGTACCGATGGCAAGAGACGGTAGTACTGTGTTTCCCTCTTTTGCGGAATAGCTATGATTCTATATTTTTATTTCTATGATGAAATAGTTACAGAAAACCCTTGCTGACACTTTGAGCAATCGATACAATTCTCTGATATGTTTTACGTCCACTGGTATCATAAGTTTACCATTCACTTGACTGGAGATAATATTTAACTGATATGATAACTGCTCAGGTGACAACAAATGAGTGTCGATGCGCCCATGAGAAATGTCCGTTACGGTACTAATCAAAGATTGTTGAATCCAACGAATATTTGATAGAATAATTGATGCTGCCAAAGATGATGATGTGATATAGATTCCACCCTCGTTGTTAAGGCGTACCTTACTCGCCTCTATCGATATGTTTTGAAGTCGTTCCTTAATAAATGAAAATTGTTTATTCATGATGTTTTCATTGCGTCGTATGATATTAAATTCCGATTCTAAGATACTTGTCTGATTTTTGATAAGACTTTGAAGATGATTTTCATTATGAGTAATCTTCTCGATGTCATTCTTATATTTTTCAGCAAACCTCTCGTCCAGTACACCGAACAATGAATTAGCAATATAACCCACTCCGTCTATTAATCCTCGTTTTCGCCGCGAGTTTTGAACTTTAAGAAGCATATCATAGTGTTCAATTTCGGTTATCTCATGTTCTAATTGAAAAATGATACTCTGATATTGTTTACTTGTATTAGTACTACACAATGACTTGAGGTGCTCGACATAATTTTTGATATCCGATAGGTCTTTCCAATAGGTCGTCATATTGTAGTAGACAATTAGACGCCATTCGTCTCTGATATATTGTAGATTCGATATTCTATCGAAATATGTAGCTTGCTTTTCTCCTAATGATGTCAAATTACCTATACGATTCTTGATTGGGTAAGTTTTGGCCTTATTAAATCATCGAAGCAGTCATTCTATTAAATATACGAGCTTTAGAAAAAAGTATTAATTATCCACCAATTTTTAAATAGAAAATCAAGTAATGTCAAAAGTAGTCCTAAAAATATGCAAGTAGTATATTTACGTCTTGTACCTAAATCTTTATTTTTGATAATATTTAAAAATTATAAGAAATAAGATTTAATTAACAAAGAATAGTATGCAATCACTAAACAAATAATTATAAAACAAAAAAGGGACATACTTTGAAACTAAAATTATGTTACTTAATTTAGTGTCAAATTTTGGTTAGTGTCAACTTGAGTGTATATGTCGCAGGCAAATTGTATAAACCCGCCGTTTACATAAGTTCTACCTCAGCATTTTGTAAACGCTCGCAGTCATCGACGTTACGTAACATGCCAAAGCTAGATTGGGTTATGTTAGGTTAGAACTGTGACCACCTGCGCTACTAAGCGATTTTTATTTGTTGTTTAACTATTTCAAACATTTCCAATTAGCTATACACATTGCTAGTAACATATCCGGCGTTATATAATATGCCGAGGCAGATTGTAAACGGCAGATTCATACAATTGCCTACGACATATATAATTCGTTTACAAGTAACCCCTTTGAAAGATTTTTCTGTAGAGAATACAAGTCCAAGGCAGATGAAAGTGATCGAAAGTACTACTACACTACACTATTCCCAAGTTACTGGCTTCTTTTAATCAACATATTGCCAAAACGGACCCACAGACAGAATATTAAATGAAATTTCAAATCACCGCTACAATATTAAATTTGTAAATGAGATGAAATTGTTCAATACAGCTCTTATAGACCTTACCATCCATACACAGCCAATTAATTGAACCCAGAGCGAGATAAATGTAAGGTAATTTATTACAATTCGCTTCAAACGGCTGACCCATTACATTTAAAATATAGCACATTCACACTTCTATATATGCGATGCTTTAATCAATTAAAAAATTATCTTTGCTATCTGTTAAAGACATTGAAAGTGAAACGTAGAATTTGATTCTTTCGCATTTCTTCTTATTTTGTTTACATTTTGCCGTTTAGTAAAAAGACGATGGACAAAAATGGAAGAGTAATTATATTTAAGTATTTCGATATAACAATTATCGTAAAATATAAACTATTCTATGTATACAAAAACAAGATAGTTAAGCATCTACTTACAGACATTAGGTTTTATTCTATTTGTCAATATTATACATTCCTATTGCTATTATATACCTAGATACCTACTCTTTATTTGAATGCCTCTGTGGTTCGGTGGTATTGTGTATGACTAACACGCAGAGGTCGCGAGTTCGGTTCCCGCTCAATACAAATATTTTTGTGCATGAATACGTCTATTTGCATTGGTCTGTTTGTTTTTGTGCATTGGTCATTTCCAAAAAGCCAAGCCAAGGATTTCAAAGATTTGTAATCATTTCGTAAAAAACACATTACTTACACTCGTGCTATGGGGGGAGGGTTGCTACTGAATAATAAATTACACCGATGATGCGATAAATGAAATATACGCGTACTGTTAAATGATTAAATTTGTAAATCGAAATTTGTCAAGGCGAAGCGTAGGTACTACTGTTTATTGTATTTCTGTGCAGAAATAATTAGTGACATACTCTGGTAATGTGGCAAGCAAAATGTGCGCTTGCTATTGCATTGTTACAACTCTGACTACCTCTTCAGAGCAAATGCGTGAAGCTTTGTTCGTAGCTACAACAAACCAAACTTTATTACCCATATTACGTACGCATTACATTTGCGAAACCAAACAATGCCGCAATGTTTATGTATTTGTTAGAACAGTTAAGTAATTGCTTAAATAACACTAAAATTAAAACAAGAGCCTAAAATGTAATTACATTTCCAAGTAAACTCAATAAATTTACGTGTAACATCATAAAGTACTAAGCATAGTATTGAATAAATGACTGTATCTTACTCTTCCCTGCCGCTGTTGAATCGACTCTTAGAGTCGATAGTCTTATGGTATTTATAGTTATGTTCCTGTACATTATGTCAATTGCATGTTTGTAAAGTGCCAAGACAAATATTAAATATTTTATAATGTTTGTACTAAATAATATAAACAATCTCAGCCAGCTAAACAAAATAATTCGCAGATGGACTAAAGTAAATCTCTATTGTCTATTTAACATATCTGGGGCAAGCTAGCAAGGGACATTTTGGCCGCAAGCCCCGACCACTTAAATTGTGGGCATGCACGAGACGCTACGCCAACGAATATCCAGTACACCACTCAATGAGATTTATGATGATGTATTGCAAAATGATAGAGGACACGCTGGCCATAACAACATATGATTTATACGAAACTAGTGCGGATTTAATTTATGTTCAGATATATTAATAGTTTATGACTTCACATTGCTTGGGACAAAAATATTAATAGTATCTACGCCGATTCTACTTCTACAGCTTTGACGTCTACGAATCTGTTACGAGCGTAGTCGAGCTCTACGAGCTACATTGAACGATATCGTCATGGTCTACGCCCTCACCTTATCAAAATTGTTTTTAAAAAGAGAATTAAGATACTTTATATTGAATTATCTATAATGCTGGATATCAAATGGGCAGATTTTTCTTCGCAAACTACACGAAGAAACAGATAATAAACACTTTTTTTGTTAGAACTATGCTATACTTACGACTTACCTAAAACCAAAAAAAAGTATTAGTATTTGTCAGCTCTGTAAATTGTTTTTCACTTCCTTTAAAAAATAAAACATTTGACTCAGATAACTAAAAGCTGCGATTGGAAAACAGTGTTGTTAAAGTCCTTACATAGGCTATCGTTCAGCTTTTAACTGTGAAAAGTGTAATTAGCAGTAAATCCAAAAGATTTACTAGTACCATTAATTTTCCACGAGCTGCGAGCATGTAATTAGGAAGCTTGCGTTTATAGCGAAATTTAGTTCATATGAGTATTTTCAAGTGCCTGTACAATACGTTTTATACGAGTGGTGCAAGTAAAAAGCAATACTCTTTGAGCGGAACATATTCGTGCCTTGTCTTTATTAGCAATATGCATCCCTTATTTATTGTACTGTGTTACTACTGATGTACCTACTTGTTTAATAGATCTTAAGAACAAAATCTTAAAACACGAAAAGGCTTGTAAGAAGGCAGTTTCACATTTATAAAAAACTAATTCAAGATTACCCCTTACTATCAAGGGCACCAGGTAGAGCACCTAGTGCACTTGACTATAAAAAAAAATATGGCACTATAGATTTGCAAACTAGTCGCTAGTCTATTATAAAAGTAGGTTAAGTACATATAAGGCTTTTCTACCCTCTCGGTTTGCAGTACGAAATTAGCTATTCAGTAAATTGTATAAGCTGATATTGTCATTATATGACTACATCAGTAAATGTCAAGAGGAGTGAAATAAACGTTTACTCTTACAATTCTTGGTAAAAAGTCGAATGCAATTTGGCGTCAATAACTTAGACTGTCGAAATCAATTTGATGGCAAGATATATTTTATAATTTGATTCCAATTGATAGTTTGATTTATTTTCTAGAAAATGTATGCTAGTTTTAATTTCTGTTATAATTAAGTTATATACACCAGATGTGGAAAGCTTATGTGTAGTAAAATTAAACGTGGTTTAGCAAGATAGCTTTAGCATTCTAGTTATAATAAATATTTCAAATTTCAAATCATTATATAATAATAAAATTATTATTATTATATAATGATCTCGGCGATATAATAATAAAATTAGTAATAAAGCAATATTTTTAAAAAGATAAACTGTTTATAATATACATTTCCATAACGCCCCATATTGCATAATGAAGAGATCTTCTATATAATGTCTTTATTTATTATTATATTGGCGTTGGTAATCGGTAGGTATGCTGTACGTACTCGTACCGAAGTAATTATTTTCTAAATAATATAGGTATGTAATGGAACAATATTGTTTGTACACTATTTCAATTAAAAAAGTTGTGCTAGTTGCACAACTTTTAACACAAACGAAATAGGACGTCTATGGTTTATAATTCCTCGCCCACAAAGAGTACGGTCTAACTCTTGTTAACTTAGCTGGTATTATAATAAAATAACTTTTATGTTTTATTTAATTATAGGTTGTATGGCTCAGATTTATAACTGTATTTTGCTAACTTAAATATCCTCCGTAGATAGTTACTGTTATATGCCTACGTATACATGTATATTAACTATATAACATATAACCAATGTATTTCATTATATGCGTAAAATAAGAGCTGGAAAATATAATAATATTGATAATAAAATAACACGTAGTTTTTACATATTTTGCATCGAATACCTGGTCTCTCAACAACAAACAACAAGCGGGCAACCGATGGATGACCGGCCAAATACGGCGAAAATTGTGTGTGTGGTGAAAAGTACGAATGTTAATGTAGTGGATAATTGAGCAGTTAGTCTTCACCTATATTTGAAGATAAAATCTTAATTACTTTGATTTATATAAATAAACTAGCTTTCCGCGGCGTGGTTTCACCCGCGCGTAAAATATGGTTTATTGTAACTCTCGGGAATCACAACGATTTTCGGATTAAAAAGTAGCTTAAGTCCGTCGCCGACACCGAACCTATCTACATACTAATTTGCATCGAAATCGGTTCCGCCGTTAAGGCGCTGAGTGGTAACAAACACACACACACACACACACACACATACAAACTTTCGCATTTATAATATTAATAGGAGTAATAGGATAATACTTGAATGACATAATTGCCACGATGTTACATTTCCGTTGCTGAGTAGAATACCACGAGTTCCTTCAAGGAAACACTGAACTTACTGACAGCAGAGGTAGTTAGGTACGTCTACTGCATTTTCACAGTTATTATCTTGATTAAAGAGTGGCAACATACAATAGATATTATTAAAGGAAACTATATGTAGGCTGGCTACATACTTTTATGCCACTAAAATTGTAATGTTCTTTAAGATATTAATGTTACTTACTTATATTTATTTTTTTAAGGAAAACTTGAGTACATATTGTACTTAAGTTGTTGTCAATATTTTACAAACGTTTAACAACGACCACAAGGTACACCCAAAGTAGAGCTAATAGGTGCCGTTTCATAAGACATTCAAGGTTCGGCACTGTATAGGAATCAAATTAACAGAATTTTTCTCAGCAATCGCACACACTTTTACAGCAACACGAGTAAGTAAAGTAGGCATAGGCTAAATAAATGTCTAGAACAATAATTTTGTCCTTAGTGGCATTTGAAATCCAAAGGCAGCAGTAGATATATTACATCACGTACACGTATATAATACAGGTTACAAAAGATTTTTGACTTTTGATATTCCAGGCGGCAAACGTAACGAGTGAAAGCTAGTAACATAATAGCACATAAAACATCAAAATAGAAATAGATATATAAACGTTATATATATTCGTATGTCACCTCACGTAGTCTTAACATTTAAAGACATAAAATAGAAACGGTAGGTAAAAGGATATACCCAAGAGTGTGAGAAAAGACAGACATAAAATTTTGCATGTTTCGTAGATCGTGTGTCCGCTCAAGTAGAAAATTTCACTCGTACAAGCCAGTACGCAACATTTACGACTTTTTCATGATGTTATACAAGACTAGCTGCTTGCAGAGACAACCGTAAAATTCTACTTTCACGAGTTATTTTTTTCTTAAATTTTCAAATAGCTATTCACCTGAATAAGAAAAGTTATACCGGTAGAAAGAAACGCTATCATAAAATATTTATCTCTGGTCGCATTAATTGTGCAACGACTCGAGTCCGGTGCTTCGTAGCAATATTGGAAACCATTGAGCATTTCATTTTCAAATCGAAAGTAGCCATTCAGGATTTTTTATTTCCTTAACTACATTGGTGTTTTGCGAACCATATAACATTCAGCTGTCTATAACAGTTACAAGACGAAGCGAAAAGTTAAAGTTGGTCGTTTGTGTGAAATGAACTGGGAACGCGTCGGTCTTGCGTCCGGAGGCGGAGTCCGGAAGATAAATCTCGGAAGGCGACATCGACGACAGCGGTACGCTTGCCAACGCACTACCAGGCAACATCAGATTAGGGGCCAGACTAATATCTACAGATATAACATTACACCCTCTACTCTAACCATCATGTCCAACCGCTATATACTTAACACTGTTATATATTCGCCTTTTAGGGAAAACGAAAAGCTGCTATCAAACACTAACTTAACTACCAATTATTCAGCGACAGTTTAAAAAAAATTATCATCTGCCAACTCTATGTAAGTTGTACTTATTTGTAAATATTACTTTATATTTAAAATTGAGTTTTATAAAATGATTGGTAGACTTAAGACTTTAGTTACCTTTATGATCGGATTGTACCTATAGGTAGACGGGACTGTACTTAGCTAAGTTTTGGACAGTAATAGTCGGCGCATGCTGGCATGATCGTCTAGCATGTCACGTATTTTATAGGCATATATTTTTACTAGCCGTTGCTCGCAACTTCATTCGCGTGAAAATGATGTGTGCTTGTATGAGGATATTGCCTGCCTGATCTTACGGCAATTGTACATTGTATCAATATAATAAACAGTGTAATCCGTCTCTATGGCGAATTTCATTTAAATGTATTAACCCGCTACCACTAAAACTGATGAAATTTCACACAAACTTGCGACTCCTATTTTCCCACATAATAAGGGTAGTTTCGAAATATAAAAAAATGGCGCCTAACTAATTTTAGTAATGACTGTTATGGCAGTTTGAAGTCGATCGCTTTAAAACATATTCCATAGAAACTTACACCTCCTATTTCATCCCTTTGTTTAAAAAATAATTAGGTAACTAAATTTCAAATTATTATTTTTTTTAATTTAGAAATTCTAATATCAAAACTATAGAAGTTTCATACAAACTTTTAAAATTTCATACAAAATTCCACCCCTTTTTACCTCCTTAGGGAATGAATTTCGCAAATTCCCGTCTTAGTGAGTACCTAAGTATGTCCTAAAAGGAACCCCCATGCAAAATTTGAGACTACTAGCACTTGTAGTTTCTGAGATTTCGTGATGACTTGATGAATGAGTGATTGACCTTTCGCTTTAATATAATAGAGATAGATAAAAGATTTCAAACTACTAAAACCGTGATCGTTTTCGATGAATGTAAATTGTTATAGGTTAGTTACAATCATTAAATCACTCATCAACTTAATCATAATCAATCATCACTCTGGCGTCTCGACTGCGAAAGTTAATTTACCTTTTTAACCGACTTCAAAAAGGAGGAGGTTATCAATTCGGGTCGTATGTTTTTTTTTTTTGTATGTTTGTTACCTCATATCTCAGTCATTTATGAACCGATTTGAAAAATTTTTTTTTTATTTGAGAGGGTATACTCTGAAATTGGTCCCATTTTTTTATTCTAAGAAATGGTTCAGTGGTTGTATGTTTGTTACAACAGAACTCGTTCATTTATAAACCAATTTTGAAAATTCTTCTTTTATTTGAAAGGGTATACTCTGAAATGGAGTCCCATGTTTTTTTTATAAAGAATGGTTTAGTGGTTTAGCTTCAATTTTATATTTTGTAACAAAACGTATGCCAGAAGTGAAGATGTGTAAAGCAACACGTCGATGTCTTTTGAGACGAATTTTCTGACATTGACATGTCCATGCTACAAGTGCGAAGTGATTTTTTTTCATTTTTTGTTAGAAACAAAGTGGCCCTGGATGAGTAACCATTTGTGTTGTTTCATTTTCAGCGTCCTAATTCTTTAGAAGCAGTAGACTATGGTCATCACTATAATTAGGTAGTCGTTAAGCCAAGTTGGAGGTCTTATGGTCGTGAGAAATTACAACAGCAACGGGCGCCCTTAAACCTGCTTTTACAGCACCACTGTTTATTTTTTGTATATCTATTAAGCGATTGCTCAGTCAGTTAAATTATGATTTTTGATGATTCTTTATTGTTGGTAGATCATAATTTTTTTGTTTTGATTTGTGGTTTCTGAGATTCAGGGTTTAGCGATCGAGAAAGTGTTGACAAGGACCTTATATATCTATTTACAATCTTACCTCTCGTCTTTACTTTCTTTCAAACGGCGCGGCGCTGTCTCATTTGCGCAGCACGTTTAGTAGGTCTACCCATATTGAATATATTTATACACAATTAATTCCCACTAAAAGTCTAAAAATAAAATATTTTTTAGAAAAAAAATGAAAACCGACTTCAAACAACACCTACATGTTCAATCCTTAACTAAAAAGTAGAAAATAATATTTTAATTACTTCATAGCAAAGAACATTAAAGGGGACTCAACGCAATCCTTGATACCTATAATACTTTACTATTTATAGTTTTTAATTAGTTATTTTGGAGTCGGTGCCAGCCAAGAAGGATCATAATGACCTTTATAAAAATAACCTACCTACTAGCAAAAAAAACCTTCTTGATTAATCTATTAATATATTAATGAATAATATAGATTTAATACAAGAAATCGAACGGAATCAGATAAGTGCGCCTCAAATTTTTTATGTATATCTGAACACAACTATCAATGACGTCTGCCTTCACGAGTATGACCGCGTTCGGGTAGTGCACTCAGGCATATCCCCCATGCGTGCCATTACCGCCCCGTGCATTTCAAAAGTTTGTTGCAAAGGCAGAATTAAAGATCCTTCTTGGCTGGCACCGACTCCAAAATAACTAATTAAAAACTATAAATAGTAAAGTATTATAGGTATCAAGGATTGCGTTGAGTCCCCTATACTGTTCTTTGCTATGAAGTAATTAAAATATTATTTTCTACTTTTTAGTTAAGGATTGAACATGTAGGTGTTGTTTGAAGTCGGTTTTCATTTTTTTTCTAAAAATTATTTTATTAAATCCCTTAAACATATAGCTGATCGTTCCATTATCCGTATGGTTTACAATGCCCTCTGTCACTCTCTCATAGAATATTGTATCGTAGCATGGGGTGGCTCTGCAAAAGTACATATGTTACTTGTTGAGAGAGCGCAACGAGCGATTTTAAAGGTAGCAGCTGGACTCCCTTTTCGCTATCCCACCGAAGAACTATATAGGGACTGGAACATACTCACCGTGAGGCAAACATTTGTAATGAGAGTTGTTTTAACCAAGCATGCCCACACTCATTATGATCTTGAGAAAACTAAAGGTAAGCGCCGTGTGGGTACGGTGTGCACTCCTATGACACTTAAAACGTCATTCTCTCATCACTTCTTCTGTTTTCTCGGCACTTACCTGTATAATAAGACTAATAACCTTCTTCATATCTATCCTCTCTCTTCCTTTAAATTCAAACAAGTAGTTGTTCAACACTTGAAAACCCTAAACTATGACGCTACAGAAAAATTTCTTCACCCCCTACAGTAACTGTTTTTCACTTCCGTATTGTCCAACATACAAAAGTCCATCCACATCAACTTTTTACCCACATTTACACTTACTTCACAAGTTCACACACACACACACACACACACACACACACACACACACACACACACACACACACACACACACTCCAGACTCAAACATTCACTACTCTCGCAACTTATCACTACCTGCATATAAGTATACAAGTTATTTTACATTTACATTTTACTAGTTATTTAAGTTTTTATTTTATTTAGTTTTAGTTTCTTTTAGATGCCTGATAATACTGTTGTAACTGAAACTAGAGATCTACCATCCTACCACTTTAGCATTAGCAATTGTGTCGTCACTTCGGGGGCCTGGTGACTTGTAGCACAGGTTTAACAAACCCATTTCAGGCACCAGTCCTTCGCAAATTATCCTAGTTCTACTACCTGTATTTTAGCATAAGCCAGACAATTTGTGAAGAAAAATAAAAATAAATTTATTATTATTATTTATTATTATTATTAAGAATACGCCTTACGTAAAACATTATCGTCGGTAGATTAGTTAGCTATCATTTTTACATAGGTCAGAAATATTTCATATGTACCTACTTACTTAGGTTATTAGTTATTATTATTATTATATTTTATTACTGTGTATTTATGATCGGAAAATAAGTATTAGCCAGCCAATAACCTTTAAATAAGTATATATTTTACGAAACGCAGCTCATTAAAAACCGATCACTGTTTTCTTTTTCATTTTAAAAGTTTTCTATAGGTACCTACCTACTGACCTACAGCAAAAAAATAGTAATCGCTGGGCAATCTGTGATAAGTACCTACGGAGAATGTCCAAAGATGTCTAACAAAATGAGATTGCATGCTTAATCTTGGGAAAATTTTATTAGCCAATTACAGAATTTCAATTATGGGTGACCTTTTTAGGTAGGTATATAAGTAAGTAAGTATATAGATTATACAATAAGATTTCTCCTTGCCTTGAAAAAAACGTTGAGCCAGCCCTGGTTGTCATAGTAACACATGTTGGTGTTGCCGAGTAGTTGCGTTGTGAAAGATCAAATGACAATCATAATTAGTAAATGATTCAATCAATTTAATTCATAAGTATAAATTACATTTTATAACAAGTAGGTAGTGTCCCTTTGGTCCCAAACTAAGCTAGTGCTTGTATCTTGGGTACCATCGGGATTACAATTTTTAATATATATCTTACAGACTATCATACTTACATTATAATATAAGTATAGGTACTATACACACTATTTAAATAAAAGTTAATTAATAAATACCTTAACCTAAAATATATTAAATATAAATTAAATCTATGATGGCACTTCTCGTTGTGCCTGTCAGTTGGTTTTCGTTCCCAACGGAACGAAAACCAACTGACAGGCAGACTGCGAGACAACTCTCGCAGTCTGCCTCGGAACCGCCGGAACACCTCACCCTTCGGCCAGGAATCTTCTTTGGTGAAAGTTTCAAGGGCCTTCGTCGGCACACGCGTCACGAACGACTTGAAGTTCACGCTGTGACGTGACTCCAAAGGCTCCACCCTCACGATGTAAGTGGCCTTGACCTTGAAGTACTCCACGAGGTCCTGAGTCGTTGTGGAGTGATGCAGGCGCGAGACATACAGTAGCGTAGTGGGTACCGCAGGTTTCAACAGGAAGTTGGGCCCTGTGAGTGCTGTACTACACTTATTTCGGCAGGTTTGACTCCTATGTTTCTTTTGAACTTTCACAAATCCATCATCATCCGGAACACAGCTTCGAGTGGAGATGGGTGTGGAGTCCTCTTCTTTATTGTTCCCCGTTTATACATAGCATATGTATACATGATATCTTATTACTTTTAGGTATTCCATTATTGCTTTTAACAGAAAAATATAATTTAGAAATATCACTGCTGTAGCCGACTGTACATGGGACATCGCAAGGGATGGTCTGAATTGTACCTGACATCTCACATTTCGCCAGTGACAGTGCACTCCCATTGTGGTAAGTGGCGAGCCTATCTTCATTCACCAGACAGCAGACTTCTCTTCTGCCTATAACTTTTATTAGATAATAGAGCTTAAACTAGGTACCCAAGATATAACCCAAGTTACTACAGATCTTATAATTCAATAATCTAAAATAAATGCTTTGAACGTCTACATAATTCTTAGATATAAAAATTAAGTATTTATTATGTCAACAGTAAAATCCCTTTTGTCAAAATAAAATGATATTGAATTTGAACAATTTACAAGTTCTGTCTGTGTCGGTAAGATTCTATAAACATGTATTACCTGACTCACAGTAACTACAGCGTGATCCTTAAAACAAATTTTGGTAATATATACATAAATAAAACGGTGCCTAATAAAACGTTTGCACTGCATCAGATTACATGTTTTTACCTCTATTGAAAACATTTGTTTCGTCGAATCCACAATCAATGACAATAAATGACAAAATTCAAAATTAGTATTCTATTTATTTTATTTTTATTTAAAATCAAAATTTGCCGTTAAATTGTCTTTAAAATCTAATTAATATGGAATCCATCCAATTTAGAATCCGTCCTTAATGGCCAGAGCGATTGAAACCATCAGTACCTACTTACCTACCCAAAATCTATTATAGTGCACTGTTGATAAATAAATAAACCAAACCAATATAGGTCGACAATACTATTGTTTGTGAAATCAGTTTCGTATTTATAACAACAGTCTGCTGTCGTTCGATCACCATCAGAGCCATTTATCGTGGAGTCGGTCTGCGTGTACAATGACGCCATCCTTTACTCGACCGACACACTGGCTAATGTGACATGACACCGTCTGATATCCACTTACTAAACACGGCAATTTGATGTCATCGATATTGTATAGCCTGATAATAATGTTTGTGACCGTTATTTAATAATAATAATAATATTTATTTATTCATTTTTCAATTTTACAAATTTCTCTTATTTCTCTTAATCATAATTTAATTTAACCAACCAGTTGTTGTGTTGCATGATATATGAGGTTGTCGTTGACGACTACGCCAATATAAATTGTGTTACAGTCGTCAGCGTCTTCCACTCTAGACAATTATTGGTTTCATCTTATGAATATAATTAGAGTTATAAAAGAAATTGAAACAATAATTTAGGAAATCAATTAAATTTTAAATACATGTTTAAATGATATTAAAATAAAGTGAATTAGTGAAGTAGATTAATTACAAAATTAAATATTGATTGATTAGGTACAATTATATGAAAACTTAACTTAATTAAGCTAGTCATACTTATTATGAAAGGAATTACATCATTTTAACGATTGAATTGTGTGTGTCTATGTGTGGTGTGTCTGTGTGTGTGTGCGTGTATGTATGTATGTATGTGTGTGTGTGTGTGTGTGTGTGTGTGTGTGTGTGTGTGTGTGTGCGTGTGTGTGCGTGCGTGTGTGTGTGTGTGTGTGGGTGTGTGTGTGTGTGTGTGTTTTGTTGTTTACTAAATCTTCCGTTGTAGTGTAATTAAAATTTTTGAGCCAGTGCATAATAACTGTTTAAGATTGTCTATTGGTAATGGATAAATATTGTTCTTAGAGTTCGCAGCATTTTAAAGGACGTTACCAAAGACATAATATTGTCGCCGAGCAAGTGCTGTTTTATGGCGAGGTAAAGAGCGAATTTTGCTTTTGTTTCGCTTTAAGATTGGCTTGAAAATAGTGGATTTGTGTCTACGGATAATTAGGCATTTGATGAAGAGTTGTCTTACTGAGAGTACTGGGCACTCGCGATAGAGGAGATCAGTACTATATCTTCTTGGCTTGCTATACTCTGGGCTAGTGCGTAATAAACACAAAGCAGGGTATCTAGGTCAGCTGAACGTCTAAGTTTCCTAAATATTGGAATAAGCCTTCTTATTCGTGCTGTTAATGATTTTATGTGTGCAGACTAGTTTAAATTTTTGTCTATGATAAGACCGAGATATTTTACTGTATCATTTTGTAGTAATTTGGGGCAGATACAGTTATTATTATGAAGACAGGTATGTGCCTTAATACAAAAGTGAGGTGGTGGTTGGGTGTTTATTTGATAAGAAAACGTAATGTAACTAGTTTTCTTTAGGTTAATAGTGAGAAGGTTATTTTAAAGCCAGGTCATTACCTCGCGAAGCGCGTTTTTAGTATGTCGTATTGTATTAAGTATAATACTTATGTAAGAAAGTATATAAAACAGGAACTAGATTTCGCCCACGGCTTCTCTCGCGTGGATATCGTTTTTCCATAGATATTTTATATCATTCATATATTTAAGAGACGCTATAGGCAGGGCAGAGCTCTGCTGTGCAAAGAACTTTTTTGTAAGCAATATTTTATGATTTTTGTAAGCAATATTTTATGATTTTATCTATCTAAAGACATGCTCACCAAAAGTATACAGTACCTATTCAAATGCAAATTTTCAATTCAATAACTAAAAATAAGGTTTTCCTTGCAATATTTCATCCCCATATCACAACTATAGCCATCCCTGTCAAAATATTTTTTTTATTTTAGTAGTACCTAAGTAGTATCCTAAAATCCAAAAAAGCTTTAGTACAATCGTTTTCATCTCATTTTACACACTTAGAAGTTCAATTTTAAAAATCCTTTCGTAGTACACCTCTAGACATTAAGATAAACCCTCAAAATTTCAAGTCTGTCAAAAATATTGATGAGAGCATTTTTTATTTTGATGGAAGTATTCCAAAACAAATAGTAGGAGTATATCAAAACTATCAATTAAAAAACAAAGAAGTTTCATACAGCCGTTTTCATCTATTTTAACACACTTAGAAGTTGAATTTTTAAACATTAAGATAAATACACCCTTCAAATTTCAAGTCGCTACAACCAGTGGTTTAGGCTGTGCGTTGTCTGTCAGTCAGTCAGAACAAAGCCTTTTGTAATATTACTCGTATGTATGGATGGATTATGTTATAAATGGGTTTTCATTTCCGTGGTTGATTCTTTCATTCTCGTGGCACAGTTCTTTCATTGCCGTGTACGCTTGTTTCATTGCCGTGCACGCATGTTTCATCGTCGTGGCATGTAATTTTTAATTTTGTATATCTCGTTAGTTTTTTTTAGTTATCTGCTAGATATTAAGCAAGAATACATAAATTATCAAAAACTTTAATGAACGCTAATTTATTTTCTTATACCTATAGCCTAAGATAAAAAAATCTACGGAAATGAAGATTTTAATGGACCTACATGTCGAATTATACCTAAAGAGTTGCTAAATCGAAAATCTGCAAACTAGTTTAAACCAAAAGCAGGTTGACAAGTAATTTAAAAATAATGATTTCTGAAAAGTCCTTAAATCCTAGTAGGTACAAACGTACTGTCTAATCATTACCTACACAACATATTTTCAGAAAAGTACGTGAAAACCAAACTGGAATTCAGAAAATATCAAGCATAAGGCTTTTTCTAAATAATATCTTTTTGGTTTAAAGGTAACAAGTTAAGTCAGCAAACGTGAGAAACATATCACACGATTTCAAGTTCATTTTGAGCAAATTATGTCACATTTTGCACTTACCTACAAACTTATTTTTAATCTTTAATATATTGCCCTTTCAAACATTGGCTGATACCTAAATAAGAGTTTTAGACCCGCCGTTATACAATTGTATGTACCTAAGTGTAAGAAAAAGTACAAAGTAAATAAACTGTTCTTAACAATTACGTTTTCAAAAATAAAGCTCTTTTTGTAAGAACACATAAAGAAAAAGATGGAAACAAATTTGTATTCACGTGATAAAAATAGTTGGCGAAAATATTCCCAATAGAGTAACACTATGTTAGTGAACAAACGTGACGAATTTAGAAGTTAGATATTGGAAGGTTTGTAGCGAGCAACTGTTGCGAAACGGTATTTACTTTGATTCTAATCTTATCTCACGTAGCCAGACAGATCGTTACGAAATTCAGCCCTCACGATGTTTAACTACGCATTTATCATTTAGGTAAATACTTATATGGACCAGGTATCTATTTCGAGTTATAAACTTTGGAATGATGTAGTTTCTCATTATGTAAATCAGTATGGTTTGTCAAATTTCATAAATACAATATAGGTACCTAGTACCGACTTACGCTAAGCATGAAATACTAAAACAGTTACTAAAACCTACTAGCCTTAGACTAGATACCTACATTGCAGACAAAGCCACCCAACTACAAGAGTAGAAATTGCCTAGGTACACTGAAATTCAACCATTTTGTACAATTTACACTAAAGAGAAAAAGAGGGAATGTGAAAACTTTAGAATTAGGTACTTTTAAGAAAATCCGCGAGGAAGTATGTATCTAGTTTTAGTTTCAACAAAACGTCTTTTGTAATGTTTGAAGACAAGCTCTGTAGTTGGTAAATGAAATGTCCGAGTGATATGTTTGTTCCATATGTCTTCATTTCAATGACCATTCATTTGCGATCGGTGCAGCCACAAACCTGTTTCCCACTAGATTAATGTTAATCCGATTTACTATTCTCGGCAAGCTAACAGTGACCCTGCCTACTATGTCTAAATAAAATATTGTACGGCTCAAATAACAATAGAGATGGTACGGATACTTTCAATAATGATTGAATACAATTAAGTATAAATTATTAATTCGTAATAAATTCAATATAGTATTTATGTAGATACCTATTTGCATAGGTTTTTTCAGCAACAATTCGTCAGGAAAATGAGGTGGTTTACTTTTTCTTTCACATTAAAAAACAGAAGAAAAACTGATTCCCACCCTCAGAACAAGGATGCTTTAACGTAAACGCACCCATTACCACCAGTTAAGCCTACTAAGCCTAGTTCAGATTGACATGTAAAAATTAAAATAACAAACGCCAATATATTTTTTTTCAGGTACTTAAACTATCGATTTTTGAAATCAGATGAATAAACAATTAGATAAAATTAATAAAAAAATATGTAATGATAAAATGTGCCATTCACCTATTACCGATCCAAAATTAGTGTGTTCCTATTAACGATTTTGAGGCACCTATTACCGACCGCTAAATCAACAGAAAAGTTTAAGTGAAATATCAGACAAGTTTAATAAATAACTACCTAAAATATTGTGATCCACCTCAATGCGTGCCCACGCTGTGTGTGTCTTCTAGTTTGTGGTCGCCACTCTAAACCCTTTCGGCCCCAAAGGCCGTCAGATCTGCGAGCTATGTGTCCTGCCCATTGCCACTTCAGAGAAGCAACTCTGCGAGCCACATCAGTTATCTTGGTTCGCCTGCGGATATCTTCGTTTCTCAAACGATCGTTCAGGGCAACGCCTAACATAAGACCTATAGTTAGCGACCACGTCTCTGCTCTGTATGTCATCACTGGCAACACACACTAGTCAAAGAAATTGGTCTTGATACACAGCGGTAGTACGGACGAGAAGATAATTATGTTGTTGTTTTCCAAACGCTGCTCAGCAGAGTAGGATTCGACAAGTGACATCTTTCCCGAAATTAGACTTAATCGGACTGTTTGTCCCAAGTATATGTGTACTCGTCAACAAATTCGAGCATCGAACCCTTGACCGTAATAGGAGTGGGTGTAACATGGACATTAGTCATGACTTTAGTCTTGACCATGTTCATTTTTAGGCCCACTTGTCGAGAGACTCTACTGAGATCATCGAGCATTGCACTGAGGTCCTCCACAGTAACATATATATACTAGCGGACCCGACAGACGTTGTCCTGTCTTATTATTATCTAATTTTTCGCAGTACCTTCTCCTGACAATAATAAACACAACAAAAAAAGAATTAACGGAATCGGTCCAGTCGTTCACGCGTGATGCTGTGACCAAGGGAAATAAGGATTTATTTTTATATAAATAGATATTTCTAATCTCCTACAAACCCTCTTTCACCTACCTACAGATATCCCCCGTAAACTTTTCACTACTTGCCCCTATTCCCCTCTCCCTTTTTCCCCCCTCCTCCCATTCCGCTTCTTCCCTTCCGCCCCCCTCCCCCTACCTCCCTCTCCCTAGCCTAGTTCAGATTGACATGTAAAAATTAAAATAACAAACGTCAATTTTTTTTTTCAGGTACTTAAACTATCGATCTTTGAAATCCTCCTTCCCCCGTCATTTCACTCTCCCTTTCCCCGGCTTCTCCCTCATTTCCCTCTTGCTTCCCCCTCACTTACATCGCCCTTCCCCTACCTTGCCCCATACTTCCCACTCACTTCCTTCTCATCTTTCTCTCATTTGCCCCTCACTACCCCCTCACTTCCCCTTCGCTTTACCCTCACTTCCCCCTCACTTCCTCCGCACTTCCCCTCACTTCTTCTTGCCTACCCCTCACTTCTCTTTCACCCCCCTCCCTTCCCCCTCTTTTCAATTTTCAAGTCGCTAACTTCAAAAGCTTTCCATATAATATTTCATCCCTAACTCCGTCCCTCTAAATCCACCCCCATTAAAAAATAATTTGAAGTATTCCAAAACAAAATTTCAAAACTATAAAGAAGTTTCATACAATCGTTTTCATCCCTTTTCAGACCACCCTTAACATTTAGGGGGATGAAAAATAGATGTTGTCCGATTCTCAACCCTAGCCGATATGCATACAAAATTTCACGAAAATCGGTCGAGCCGTTTCGGAGGAGTTCAATAACGTACACCGTGACACGAGAATTTTATATATTAGGATTTATATATTTCAACAACTACACACAACGCCATCTAGACCCAAGACCCAAAGTAAGCATATTATATGCTTGTGTCAAGGGTTCTAGAATGCGGATTATTTTTTTGTAAATACATACATATTATACATAGAAACACCCAGACCAAATATATAAATGTATATTATGGTGTTTACGTGTTTCTATGTATATTATGTATGTATTTACAAAAAATAAGTAGGTATATAAGTAAGTATGTTTATCCGCATTCTAGAACCCATTATCACAAGCTATTAAAATGTGCTCACATTGGGACTAGGTACTTAAATGGCGTTGTGTGGTTGTTGTGGTATTATTATTTTTTTTTTATATATTATTCACGCAGACATTAAGCCCAATAGCAGTAAGGAAGGTAGGTAAGTACCTAATACCTAATGTAACTTCGTAACGTATTAGTTTTCTTTACAAATCCTTTCATGTTTTCTATACAAACCCAGCAGAATCCTCGATGTGACGGCAAACAAACGCAATATTATTTTGTGCCTAATCCGAGCATATTGCAGGCGGCAACTTTTCTAGGACGCCCCTACCAGATTGTGTTTGTTTATCATGTGAGCTCCACGCCGCACTGTGATGTACAAATACTTACATGCCGAATACTGAATGTGCATCTCTATTCTGTAGTGTTGGTTTATGCTTGGCAATTGTGAATAAACTAATTACTTATTCAGCTTTGTCGTGCCTTTTATTAGGCATCAACCTACTTCACAGCTTAGGTAGGTATAAAATGGATGTTTGTTATCTTACCTTCCCTTACAGCCAAGATAATAATTTAGATAATTTTACTTAAGTAACTACACGTAGGTTTTGTCATCTCTTAGGTATTAGGTACATTATACTTATTATCTACCTACATAATAAATAGATATTTAGATATCCACAACCAAAGAGTAAAGTAATTCCTCAACGTTCGTGGAACGTATTTATAGGTAAGCTGAAATGTTATCGGTAGTTTACAAAAAGAAAGAGAAAATTACGCAATTGTTACGCAGGTCCTACAGTAAAGTCAAAGCCAGACATTGTAATCATTTAGGTTAATTAGATTAGGTAACAACACCTTGAACGTTAAAATTACAAAACGTACTAAGCACTTACCTACTAAGTAAAAACTAAAAACAACCTTGCTAGGTATGTTTAAAAAAAACCGGTCAAGCGCACCGAGGGTTCCGTAGTTACAAACTTATACCTACAATACAGCATTAGTTTATAATAAGAACGGCCTCAAGTACAAATTGTCACGTAGCGATAGTAGGTAAGCCTCAAACATTGCAAAGTGCATGCCAACACCCTATGCTGCTCTCACAGTAGGTACCTACGTAAATGGAGAATCCAGTGGAATATCGCTTGAAAAATTGTTATTACAATAAGTAGATATAGTATAAATGTTTAAAAATAGGTACACTAACTAGCCTTTGTTTCATTCAAAAATACCAAGTAGGTACCTACTTAGTTATGATTTTACAGACATTTGAACTTGCCGTGAATATTCTGCTCGCGGCACTCGATATTCACGGCAAGCACGCACGACAGCAGCGTGACGTCATAGCAACACTCGTGATTGCGCTCTGTGGCCGGTGCGCTCGGGTAGTAGGTACGCAATTAGTGGCCTAGATTTTGCTGTTTTTTCGCACGATAATCTGCTATTCCTTTCCGAACTTTCATTCATAGTGTGCAATAAATAATCAAATACCTAAAAAGTAAGTGTAGGTACTAGGTACGTGAGTTCGACAAATGGATATGCGATGAACGCTTGTGCGACAGAACTGTTCTGCGACTCACTATCGTTTGAAAGCACGCTTGTGCGACAAATTGAAACTCGACATCCCTCTAGTGCGATAAACGAATGTGCGATGAACTTTGTGTATAAAAATAAAACATTGCAATATAATTAAAATTATTTATAATACGAGAGCAAAACATGTAAAGTATCTTTTTGAATATTTTTTGTTACTTTACATACTTAAACATTAAAAACCATTTTTCTGGTGCATTGATGATGAATTCAGTGATCGGAGTAGGTAGATTGATTTTTGGTACTTGTATCATAAATGCACACAGAAAGAATAACATGGATAAGCCATTTTCCCGGAAAGTAATTCCGGTATTTCCGGATTCAATTAAATATTGTTAATGTTGGTAGTGATATTATTCCTACTCAATTCAAAATTTAAAGGAAGGTATCAAAACTAAATTAATTCATTATTTATCTGTTGAATAATAAAAACAATCGAATTCTGATCGAAGCTTTAATTTTTATTTTTTTATTTTTAGCCTTTTATGGCTAGAACTTTTATAGATAGACATAAATTGTTGCACTTAAATTTAAATATTTTCATAGGGGTCATGGTAATTTGCATTAAGGGTAGAATAAATGACGGGGCCCCATAGAGGGCCAATGCCTGCTGGGGTCGTGAGACTGTTCTAAGGATGCACCACGACTCTGAAACGTAAAGGGCATACGAAGGAACAGGTTGATTTTAGTCAGATTTTAGGACCAAAAAAAAGGGGTAGAATAAAGAAAAAAGATAAAAATCAACATTGTTTATTGTTAAATATGTACATTTTACATTTATTCACATTTTTAATCTTCATCGATTACAATGTCAGCATCCTGGTAATCCTGATCTTTACAATTAAAATATATAACTATGAGTTTCTCTATATTTTCTATTTTCAACCTATTTCTTTTAACATCTAAAGTCCATTTATAAATGGAAAAAGACCGTTCTACATCTGACGATGTCAAAGGAGCAAATTTTAAAAAAGGTATTAAATTATGTGCTTCATTTTTTTCAATGGCCTCACTATATTCTCTAAGTGTGTCTAAATCTGGGTTTCGTTCCATAACACGTTCTATTTTATTTTTTTTATTTTCTGAATTGCACTGATTTATAGCATCTCTGACGTTGTCAAATGCTAAAAGTGAATCTGTCAACGATAAATTATGCTTTTGCAATTCTTTTAAAGACAAATGAATTATAAAATAATTGTCTTTAATGTAATTTAAATCTTCTTTTTAATTTTCTTTTTCTATAATATTTTTTGCCTCTCGAATAGATACCGCATCAGAGCTGCTTAAACAAGATAATACTTTTTTTATTTTTTCAAAGTTTTGAGCGTAATAAAATGCTGCCTCTAACCAAGTGCCCCATCTTGTAACAACCGGTTGGGGAGGTAGCGGCAAATCTGGATATTTTTCTTTTAAAATTTTGACTCTACTTGGGGCTTTCAAAAATACCTTTTTAACATTTGCTATTAAAATGTTAACATCGTGATATTCTAACCTAATTTGCTCAGATACGCGATGAAGAGAGTGCGCCAAACATGTTACGTGCTTCAGGTAAGTATTGTTTTAAATTTCGTCCTGCAGACAGCATATATGCAACGCTATCAGTGCAGAGGACAAGAATGTTACCTACCTTCGATTCAAAAGAATCTTCCCAAAAGTTTTCCAAACATTCTAACACAAATTGCGTGATTGTTTGTCCATTAACTACAGTTAGCATTTTACATGCTACCAAATAAGGTCTAGTCAAATTGCTAGGATGTAATGGTTTTATTAAAAAATGGACTATATAGCGACCTAAAAAGTCTGTCGTTTCATCTAATGATATCCATAGTTTCTCATTTTTATAATTTTGCCGAATCGAATTGATATTATTCTTAAAAAACTTGTCCAAGTAAACTTTCCGTAACTGTGATTCATCTGGCAGAGTACGATTAGTACACGTACAACAACAGGTACTACACATATATTTTTTAAAGAAATCTTGAAAAGTAGTATTTCTCATCTGAGACCACGGAATATTGCACAAAATGAGAAATTTTATAAGATCGAAATAAAATTCCTCTTCGGGCCGCTTAAACTTTCCCTGGTGTACTGCTCCTTCGATATGTCTTTTAACGTTTCCTTTATTTATGGTTTTCAAGTGGCTTTCACATTTTGAACAGTATATTGTACCACTAGCGTGATCGTAAAGTAGTTCGGGATGACCGGATATCCATTTTTCTACAGTTTCAGCCTTGACGTTTGCCATATCTGAACTTTGTTTTAGAGATGGAACCTCGTATATATCACCTAAAACAAAGACATGAAAAAATTACATTTTATTTAGTTTATTTAGCTTACTCCGTTTGTTTTATTTTTCGTGGATCAAATTTAGTCATTGAAATTTCACCCTCTTCCTGTCAACCGATTGATCTAAAATTTGGTATTCACCTTTGATTCTGGTGACAATACAATTATGTATATTCAATATTATTGTCAATCCAAAATGGCTGCCGCTACAAGATGGCGGACAACTTATTTTTTTTTCAATTCCATCAATATGGGTATCAAATGAAAGGGCTTGTTACGTAGAATATTTTGTAGAGAAGTAGATAAGGCCTATAGTAATTTATTTTACCAATACATTGCAAGAGGACACAGGGCATTCAAATTATATACGGATTCCAGTAAAATGTCGGTTAATAGTGAAGTTAGCTGAATTGCGACTACATTACTAGAATATCATAATTTTGTTTCGCACTAAGCTCACTGGTTCATACTCTATTAAAGATTTAACAATATTAAGACTCATGGTATGTTCAGCAGGTTAAGCGAACAAACACAATACTAAAAATATTCTTATAGTACATCCAAACATGCTTTATACTCCTTGTAACTAGTAAAATATTACTTACCAAAGCTTGGTTTAAATATGTAGATCCAATTCAATAGTGAAAAATCTGAGTCCGTATATTCGAGCCAAATCGTGGTTTAGAGCAGATTCCAGAAGTCAGTATGTACACAAGCCAGGGTCAAGTAACGTTTTCACAACACAGTAACAAACAAAGATGCGCACTCTACGAACCGAAGTAAACGAGTGAGCTACCTGGCATGTCGTCGGCGGGCGTACGCATTGTTCTGATAACTGGTTATTGTACCACCCATGATTCTTTGTTCTGATTGGTCGTTGGGTTTTGTCAAATCGTGACTGTGTGCCGTTAAAAAAAATATGAAGAATAATAAAGAATAATATTGCTCATTTTATTACAATTCCTACCTTTTTTTGGGGATGGCAAATCATCAAATGACTCCTTCCAAGCTGGCAGAATAAAATTCCTACTTAAGTTCCGGTTTTTTTTTTAATAATCCACTAATTCCGGAGGAATGTCCATATTAATATATACGTTTCGGATCAATGACCCCATTTCAATCTACCTACTCCGATCACTGATGATGATCGTGTTTGTACATTTTGACACACAAAATATGTTGTTCTTGTTTTTGGATTAGACATTTTAACACTATAGCTCCTAAATAGTACCTACTAGCTGGAAGTAGTCAACAAATATCTTTATCTTGGACATGTTCTATCTTTTGGTAGAGAGCATCAGAGCAAAGAGATCTCCAGAAGGGAAAGAAGCTGAAAGACGTTTTGCGGTCTAAATAAGTCCCCCAGTGCCGGAAAACTCGTCTCTATAACCAATGTGTCCTCCTAACCTTAACTTACGGTGCCAAGACATGGACGCTCACTAAGGAGACTGTGTATAAGTTACAAGTCGCACAGAGAGCCATGAAGCGAGCCATGCTCGGCATTAAACTCCAAGATCGAGTTCCGTAACATTGAGATGCGGCGCCGCACTAAAGTACGCGACGTCGGGATCAGTGTTATGATTCTTAAGTGGAACTTAGCAGGACACTTGGCCAGGCGTGCTGACGGTAGGTGGAGCAAAGCTCTGACCGAATGGATACCGAGGACCGGCAAAAGAAGTAATGGCCGTCCGATGGCGCGGTGGGTCGACGACATTCGACAGGTCGCGGGTAACTCCTGGCATGGCACAGCACAAGATCGGCGTAAGTAGAATTCACAAAAGGAGGCCCACACCCAGCAGTGGCAGCAGTGGGTACCAATAGGCTGTAGATGATTAAAGTACAAACGTCAACGGAAGCGTGCGGGCGGCCTAAGCGCGTGGTGCTATGACGTCACAGTAGGAAACGCCCCCGGACGGCAGAATCTCACCGAACACACTTGTTTTAAAATTCAATATCTCGAAAACTAGAACGTACCTACATAAGTATCGAAATAATTTTAAACACAACATATAACTTATTTTTTATTTTCAATAGAGAAAATGGAGAGCTAATAATCAAAATTAGTTAGATAACATTCTTCAATGCGCTACTTAAGAAATAAGAGGTCCCGGAATCATGCTTAAGCTTATATAATACCTACCTAGTATCACGTTTCACAACCTGTCCTTCCACTTCGACCAACTGAACCGACCAACTGGTTGTGCAGAATAGAACCCAAAAAAGGTTTATTCTAATCTAATCAACTAGTTGATCATTTATTTTATTTTGAGAAATATTATTCCAATTGGACCAACTGAACCAACCGATTGAAACGACCAACTATTTTCTTTCTCAACGATACAACTTTGTATTAAACCTTTTTAATGAACTTTTTTTTTAAACTAATATATAATTTGCGATGATGCCATTAGACAAACCATGATACAATGTTTATCTGATGAGATCTCAATAGGACACGCCCTAGAAAAATTTAGATAAAAAAATTGTTAAATGCTATTTATCATAAGATTAAAATATAAAATAGACAACTAACACAGTCGTTTTATTCAATCAAGCATAACGTTTCGTTTCTGTCCATAAACCAACAGGTTATTGAGTACCTAGATATATTATATGGATTTATTCATTCCCCTAAAATACACTTTCCCTGTTGGCATGTGGGTTCATTTATTATGCAAAAAATTAGACCCTGAAACTTACGCTGATTACAGGGCGGCCCGCAAAGGTCCCCGTGATTTACCAACGTTAGACGAGCTAATGACTTATCTCGAGAGTAAGTTTACCGCTCTCGAACCTATTCACAAAAATAATAAAGAACCATCAACATTAAACAAGCGAACCCTAAATCAATCAAAGGTGGCAGGCAATTATAATAAGCAAAATTATTATGAAAATTCCAATAATAAAAATTACCAAGTCATCATTACCCAAGCTTCGAAATGCTCGGTGTGCAATTTACATCATACTCGCAATTTGTTTTCTTGCAAAAAATTTATGAACAGTGCAACTGAAGACAGTGACTAAATCAAATATTTGTCAAAATTGCCTATTCAGTCATGATGGAAGTCAATGCACTTCAACTAAACGATGCAAAGTTTGTCAGAATGATCATCATACCATACTTCATGAAGCCTACCTGTCATCATCAAAATCTGCCTCTCAAGCAACTTCGTCATCTCCAATGGTCACTTCATCACCAAAGTCATCTCAGAGGCAATCTAATGTTAATCATATCGCAGGGGAAGATGAGGAGTTGCTGTTAACAACGCTATCAATCAGTGTCAGGTGTGCGGATGGTAGTTACCTGACTCTTAGGGCGCTCTTAGACCAAGGGTCCCAAATATCGCTCATATCGGAAAACGCTGTTCAACGGCTAGGACTACAGCGTAGGCGTTACAACGCATCAGTCTCAGGTATAGGCTCTGGTGCTAGACAGAGTAAAGGACAGGTAGTAATTAAATGTCAATCTATCTACGGTGACTATCATTTTACTACAGAGGCACTAGTTCTATCAAAGGTCACTAATTGTTTGCCTAGTATGCCTTTTAAAAAGCAATCATGGCCTCATCTCCAGAATCTTCAATTAGCTGATCCAGAATACAATGTATCGAAGCCTATTGATATTCTATTGGATGTCAGTATCTACTCGCAGATTCTCATGAGCGGCCTTATCAAAGGTCCAGCGCAGGCTCCGATTGCGCAACAGACTGCACTGGGATGGATCCTATCTGGAAACGTTCGTACATTTAATTGTCATATCGTGACAAACGACCTATCGGATCTATCAAAGTATTGGGAGGTAGAGGACATTGATACATCATCATCATCTCTGACCAGTGAAGATCACTACTGTGAACAGTTTTATCAACAAACTACTTGTCGTTTAGACAACGGTAGATACGAGGTGGGCATACCTATGAAACCCGATTACGAAATTCAGCTCGGGTCATCTAAATCGAAAGCAGTTGCACAATTTAGACAGTTAGAAAGAAAAATGTACAATAATTTATCATTTTCTGCGAATTATAAATTATTTATGTCTGAATATCAACAACTGGGTCACATGTGTAACGCTAATAATGATGACAAATCGAAACGTTCATTTTATTTACCTCATCACGGTGTTATGAAATTAGATTCTACAACGACAAAACTTCGTGTCGTTTTCAATGCGTCAGTGAAATCATCGTCAGGTCAAAGCCTAAATGACCTCATGTACTGCGGTCCAAACCTTCAAAAGGACCTTATGGCGCTTATTTTAAACTGGAGAAACTATCGTTATGTTATTACGGCCGATATAGAGAAGATGCTCCGGCAAATCTTTATCAGGGAATCAGATCGTCATCTTCAGTCTATCATTTGGAGGCAATCACTTCAGGAACCACTCAGGGAATATCATCTTACCACCGTGACATACGGTACTAAAACCGCTCCATACTTAGCCATGAGGACGCTTAAACAGTTAGCAATAGATGATGCTGAAAGGTATCCACTCGCAGCAGTCACATTGAATCAATCATTTTACATGGACGACTTGTGTGGGGGCGCAAATAGCATTCAGGAAACCAGAGAGCTGCAGCATCAGCTCATTGGGATGCTGAAAGGTGCTGGTATGAATCTCAGAAAATGGTCTAGTAATAACCCGGAGCTTTTGGTAGATCTATCGTCTGATCAACTCAATAACCCATTTGAGTTTAAGAGCACAGAATCTAGAAAAACACTTGGGTTGAGATGGAATCCCTCCACCGACAGTTTTTGTTTTCAAAATCAATTAAAAGATCATAATAATGGCATCACGAAGAGACAGTTGCTTTCGGAAATCTCCAAAGTATTTGATCCCTTGGGATGGCTATCACCATTATCAATTAGAGCAAAAATGCTCTTTCAAAATGAGTGGTCATCAAAGTCATCGTGGGATGAAAAAGTTCCACGAACAGTTCAAGAGTATTGGGTTCAACTTATGAACGATTTTAAAATCATCAATCTATTTATCATACCACGTTATCTAGGTAATACCAATAAATCTTATCAAATACATGCATTTTGTGATGCTTCCGAAAAAGCATACGCATGTGTCGTGTATATTGTTGCTAAAGATGATAAGGGCGAGTACACATCAAGGCTTGCTTTAGCAAAAACAAAGTTAGCACCTCTAACAAAAAAGGTTTCATTGCCACGACTTGAACTATGTGGGGCGTTACTGCTTACATAGCTGGTCAAAAAGGTAATGGATTGTTTATCAAATCAAGAAGCCGAGGTTTATGCCTGGACAGACTCCATGATAGTTTTAGGGTGGATTAAAGAAGATGTGAATAAGTGGAAGCAGTTTGTGTCAAACAGAATCATCAAAATCATTAGTATCGTACCACCATCATGCTGGAATCACGTTAAGTCAGAAGAGAATGCTGCAGATTGTGCCACTCGGGGCTTGAGGGCACAAAAATTATCATCCCATTCATTGTGGTGGCAAGGTCCGAAATGGATAACCAATTTTGATCATAGTACCTTACCTGTTACCACATATCAATCACCTGAATTAGAAATCAAAAAACCTAGTGTGTACACAGCCTTACATCAAAATCATATTTGATTTATACAAGAGTTAATACAGAATTGCAGTTCATTAACTCATATTGTAAACATAGTCACTTGGATATCACGTTTCATTACGCAAGCGCGAGGAACGCGCACACTGTCAAACATTTTAACGTCATCAGAAAGAGACAATGCATTGAATATTATTATCAAAGACTCAAAGATATCCAGTCACGCGAGTTTCATGACATTTCATTCATCAATCAAAAAGGACATGTGCATCCCAGAAGTAAAATATCATGTCTCAATTCTTTCCTGGATGTACACGGTATCCTCAGAATTCAGATTTTATCAACAACATTAATCACATGCACATACGATGGCACTTCAACGCTCCCGCGTGGCCAAGTGCTGGCGGTCTGTGGGAAGCTGCGGTGAAGAGTCTGAAATATCATTTAAAGCGTATCATCGGCGATCAGAAACTCACTTACGAGGAGTTTACTACACTTCTTCATCAAATAGAGGCGTGTCTGAACTCGAGGCCCCTATGTCAGTTGACAGAGAGCCCGGATGATGAAATTCTAATGCCAGGTCATTTTTTGGTTGGTGGCCCACTTTTGTCTAGGCCTCAGACCGATCCAGATCTCATCAATCTATCATCAAGGTGGCAGCTCATTCAATCCATGAACAAACATTTTTGGAAAAGATGGTCAAGCGAATATCTGCAGCAATTGCAAACCAGATCAAAATGGCGTAAGCCAACTAGTAACTTCAAAATAGATGATGTGGTTCTTATCAAGGACGAAAATTTACCACCCGGGAAGTGGGCGTTAGGACGTGTTCAATCTGTTCACCCAGGAAAAGATGGCTATGTAAGGGTAGTTAGCTTAAAAACGAGCAATAATATCATTCAGCGCCCCGTCACCAAACTTGTGTTGCTACCAACAACTGGGGAGACGACGGAGGAGAAAAATACAAATCTAGACAATTTAACCCTTCAATCATCATCTTCATCACCTAATTCACAGGAGAAAAGTCAAAGAAAGCGACATTCTTGCACCACCGTATCATTAAAAAACTTGCTTATCAACACCTTATTATTATTTTTCATGTTATTATCGCCTACATAATGACACTTAATTACTAAGCTGGAAACTTTTATACTAGTTTTAGAGTTTTTTTGTTATATTGTCTTACAAAGACCAGCTTTACTAACACAAAATGACAATAAACCCAACAGAAAAGTAGTAGATGCTATTACTAGTTGTCATGGCAGTTCCTCTTCAACCAAGTAAAACATTTTACGGGTACAGATTGTAAACGATAACTTATAAAGTTAAATCCATATAACGTTATTTATTATGCTTTTAAAGCAGTTAGTTTGGGCAAATAGTCACAAATGTATCTTTTCCCGTTAGCGTCGTATCTATAAAAGTTTTTCATAGCGAAACCCAATTGAGTCAGCGTTTTTATACTCCCCTTATCGGTGATTTAGCTCAGCCTCTTTTCGGCTGTTAAATATAAATCTAACTTACTGATGTTGAAAAATCATTCCTGGCATCATAAATTGTGCTGTGCCAACAGGGGTGGGTAACAGTAAAAAATTGCACTCACTGTGTAATCGTCGTGTCGAACTAGAGGGTGCTAATGTTGCAACTCAAATTTATCAAGTAAAACATTTATTATAAACGAAAGTACACTCTCTCTCCAGTGACTCGTCTGCATAGCCGGGGAATAACGCCCTCGTTGATTAAAAGTCTGCAGGCTATTTTCATGTTGGCATTGATTTTATTTGCTTACATGGTCTAATAGCTGCCTAGTGTAGATTTCTCAAAGGTTTCAGATTCGATTGCTGCGTCGAGTAAAAAAATACTCAGTTTCGCCGGTAAATGTACGCTATATGACATGGTCCCACTTATATAGAATTTTACTCAGTTGGTGAAATGCGAGACTTGTCGGCCCTTAGTCCTACCTACGACCTAGTCTCATTAATTTTTTGGCTCGTAGAAGCACTGGGAAGGGATTTATTTATTGTTTTTAATTGCAAGGTATTTGCGACTTAAATTAGATTACAATTTGTATATATCCTAATCTTAATAGTTTGTGTGTGTGTGTGTGTGTGTGTGTGTGTGTGTGTGTGTGTGTGTGTGTGTGTGTGTGTGTGTGTGTGTGTGTGTGTGTGTGTGTGTGTGTGTGTGTGTGTGTGTGTGTGTGTGTGTGTGTGTTTCTTATCACTCAGTGCTTAAACGTTGCATATGATTTCGTTGAAAAATGGTACGTACATAGATTTGGTGCCGGATACGGACATAGGATTTTTATCCCGAAAATTGGTGTGGTTTCAGAGTTATTAAATACATAACATTTTATGCGGGCGATGCCGCAGGGCGCAGCTAGTAATATATATTATATCATAATATAAAAATGTTACTTACATAGACTTTATTAAAGAACTGTACATTTACGACATGAAAAAAAATATTGAGGAGCGTTACTGTCGTTTGGTATTTGCTGAAATGTGGAAGGAAATATTGTCACATCAAAGTATGATGAATTTTCGTAAATAAATTCTGTAATATTTTCCTAGCGTTTGTCATGAAATCTCCATAACCTGGGCGCAATAAATGTTTACGGACTAATTTTACAACCGCGACGTTAAAGGGTCGGTTTTTATCATCGCATAAAAAACAAAAGTACTAAATTTCTAAATTCTATAACTGTAAAAACAGATTTTATTTGTACTGGTGAACATCAAGTCCCGTTTAAGTTTTATACCACATTATTTTAGAATAATACTTTGTTGTTGTGCTAGTTTCAACAGTTTCGGTGACGTTAAATATTTGGAGAGTGACACTAAATACTTTTATTTTAGTGACATGGGCACCGCCAGCATTACTTTCAGGGAAATGCATTTAAAATTATTAGGGTAGCAACCTATAGACGCTTCCATTCAAGAACTGGGTTAATATTAAATCTTAATCTTTTTACATATATTTTCTGGACAGAGGGTTCAAATGCAACACCTTTCAGCATACTGCCGGCGCCCATTTTTTAGTGTCACCCACACATAAAATTAACAATCATAGAATGGTTTCAGCATACAGTCTACCCATGTATTTGCTAGATTTTATAGTAGTTCTTTTACCATCTACACCTTTTGTGATAGACTTTATAAACATATAATTAACGAACAAACTGTAGCTACTACCTACTCTAGAAACAAACACCTAATCGTGAATCACACAAATATTTGTATTAAATGAGAATGAAATACACTCAGGGATTTAATCATTGTAGCACACGTGCAGCCTAAATATTAATAAAACTAAGAGTAATAAACTGAATAGGTTATAAAAAATAACGTCAATGAAAAAGTAATGAAATTTTGATTGCCAAAAAAGTTACGGCTGACACTGCCAGCGACAGCTGCCAGCGACAGCTGCCATCTTTTCTCTATATATCGATTTTTCTGATTGATTATTTATTTACATTCGATAATATATATGTATACATATATAATATGTATCTCGATAACATAATATACATAATTTAACGCCATTTTAGCACTCTGTGCCAAGAGGTTTCGCTTTGCAGTTTAATAGAAATAATCCCAGTACTAAAATTGTTCGAATGAAACGATTCAGTATAAATTCAATGTTTCACTTTTAACAACTGTCGTTAAAATCGTCATTTATTAACCTTAGAATTTCTCTTACTAATACTACATTAACTGATTATTTTACAAGCAATGACAGGCGACAGCATGGATCCGGCGGATGCCCCTAAACGTGTGAGCGCGTCTTTTTTCACGTACCCTTTGTGGGTCTACCCTCAAGCGCATTATAAGCCTACGACCTTGGAATACTAAGAGGGACGTATAAAAATTCACCCTTCAGGTAGCCACATCTAATCCGACAGATAAGTTCGCTTTGCAACCACGAGACAAGGAGGTAATCCTAAAGGAACAAATCAATCCCTCGTGTGTAGGATTTGAAGATCAAGCGAACAGGTAAATAAAAATACAAGTCGGGTCGTTGATCCTCGACTAACAACGTGGAAATAAGGGAGTCGTTTCGAGATGTTTGCGTATCATAAAACAAACAGATTTAATATTGTGTAAGTAATAGGGACTACTTCGGTTGCGTAGTAGAAATTTGTTGGAATGATGTGTCAAGGTTGCGATTTTTATATTGACAACGATTTTTATTTTAGATATGATCGCTGTTTAATTTAAACTCATTTACTCATCATATGATAATAAAAATGATACGCATCAATATCACGACAACAAGAAAAATAGCAAGGAACACACTTTAGTGCCAGGCAAAGAACCACTTAACACTTTACCGGGGCAGTAAACGGATATAGCCGTTATGACAATAAAATATCTTTTGTGTCTACAGTAGTGTCCATGAAAGGCTCAAGTGCCAGGATAGAACTCTGAGAAAAACGAACAAGAATCTGATACTAAGTTGTACCATTGATGGTACAAATCAATGGTACTACTGTTTAGTTGGTGTGTGCCTATTACATACATAAATGGAGCTTGATTAAAGCTGGCGAAACGTAGGTAGATGTAATAGGTCTGATTACCTTTTCGAAAAAAAGGCGTTATGCTATTGCTGTTAAGTAATGGATTTATCACTCGAGTCATTTCGTGAGTTGTTAATGCCGGCTCGTTTGTGATCTATAGATGTGTACGTATGTTTCGTTCAAATTACGTGCAGCGAGCGCGCGGCCTATTTCCCGTCACGTAGCCAAGGCGCAAACGAGTCGACATTGCAAACGAGCTGAGTGTGTCGTCGCGAGAATGTTAAGAATACCACACCAAATGTGTGCATAATTAAGCTTAGTCTAAATATATTCTAACTGATATATGTGTTTAAAACCTTGAGACATGTAGTTGATGAAAATGTCCTCAAATCGGTTTACTACGCCCTTGCTCATTCTCTAATAAACTACTGCATCACCTCTTGGGGTGGAGCTTCGAAAACCATCCTGATTGAACTAGAGCGAGCTCAGAGAGCCATTCTGAAAGTAATGTCCTTTAAACCTTACCGCTACCCCACTATACGACTATATAAATAGTGTAACGTCCTGACAGTGCGTCAATTGTATATACTACAAACCTTATTAAAACAACATAAGCTACTAGTCTACAACCCTTCTCTGTTCAATGGGAAACGAAGATATAATCCGGTGTCATGTATCGGTCCACGTCACAGAACAAGCTGTGTGAAACGCTTCTTTTGTCATCAGGGTGGTTATGTATACAATAAAACTAATAAGATTTTACATATATACAAATTGACTAAGCAAAAATGTAAAAAGAAAATAACTGATTGGCTACTGACCTTAAACTATGACGAGACTGAAAGGGTAATTGCTTGATGATATGGATTTATATTTACCTTACATTATTCCAACAAAAATCCAATCTCCCCATACCCTCACATCCACGCACACGCACACGCACACACACACACACACACACACACACACACACACACACACACACACACACACACACACATACACACACACACACACACACGCACACACACACACACACACACACACACACACACACACACACACACACACACAAACACACCCACACAAACAAACACACACACACACACACACGCACGCACGCACGCACACACGCACGCACGCATCACACATATATTACTTTTTTTTTTTTTATATACATAATTATATTTGTCATGTAATTTTCATTCTTTTTGTTCTTTCTGCTTATTTGTTTACTTACCACTTTTGTTAACACACTGTAGCACAATTTTACAAAATGAAAATGTATAGTAGGGGTGGGAACCTGGTGACCTGAAACACAGGCTCCGAGCCTAGCTTAGGCACCAGTCTCCCACAATATATGAGTATATTAGTTATTAGTAAATTTGTCTAAATCATATTTCCTGTATATTGTGGTGAGAAATAAATAAACTATCTTATCTTATCTTATTCTAGTTTCAAATAAATAGAACTATATTCTTGTGGTTCACCATCTAATTAATACTCACAATGAACATAGTTAACTTTTATTTCATGCCTGCTACTCGTATGTTGACGTATCGTCGTACGTTAGGTATTTTACTTACGGGGACATGTCAACGTATAATTCGTGTAAGAAAATTATTTTTCAGAGTAAATACAAGAGGCGCTGTTCATTTCTAAGGCAAATATTATTTGTTTAAGTTTGTTTTATTTTACTAGTTTGTTTTGATAATGGTAGAGTTGCTGAGAATGTCAAACTTTGGGACCACTATTGCTATCTAAACTAATATTAAAAAGAGAAAAGATTTTATTTTTCTTTGTTTGTCAATACTATAAATCTACGTTACAGATTTGAAAAATTCTTTCACCTTTAAAAATTTTGATACCGAAACGAAGCGAGAGGGCGAACCCTTAGTATTTGATATAATTTTAGTTTTCTATCTATGTGCTCTATGGTGTATGCGTGTGTGTGTGTTTGTGTGCGTGCGTGCGTGCGTGCGTGCGTGCGTGCGTGCGTGCTAGTAGATACATTACCATACGTTTAAAATACAATGATAGAATTCAATTGAGTGTAGTGGTGGAAGTAATCTTCATATGACACCTCAGTTTTACGATGCTTGTAGCAGAAGCTTCTACGCTTCGCCTTTCATAATACGTGTTTTCCCTCTGACACTGTTTCTTTGTAAAACACTACTTTTATGAAGTCGCAACACACGAATATACGAAGCTGAATTTTAACATTTGTAGAGAATTATTTTGAAGATAAATCGTACTACGGTGGTAAAAGCTCTGTGTGTCTTTTTTATAATTATTTTTATTTCTTATTAACAAGTCTAGTACTGAACGTGCAAGCTCTGATTCTCAATGCAGGCAATTTAGGCCCCAAGGATGTTTAAGTTACAATAAACTTTGTAGTACAAATTTTCTTCTTCTTTTGGTGTCGATTGACACCTCAAATTTTGTCCGACTGGTACGTCCGTGGCCACCTGGACCGCTCTATCGTTAGCCATGTTCAAGTCTTGAAAGGTGCAAGTGGTTGGGGGCATAGGTATAGGCAGTAAAGGGTAAGTACGGAAAGTAACAAAAATCCGCATCCACAAAAGTATATTACTTACCTATATTATGTACGTGTCGATGTTATTACAAAACATAGTATTTTAACTTCTAACAGTAACGAAAATAGTCGGTTCCTTAGACTTATTATACTTAAAAATCTAACGATTTAAATGTTGAATTTAGCTTGAGCGCAATAAGCATTCTTGGTGCACTTGTACAAACCTAATTGGTTAACGTTGGCGCAAAAGACTAAATAAAAATCCATTAGTGCGCCGTACTGCAGCCATGGCTTTAGTGTTGTTCAAATATCATAGCAGTTTCATTAACTAATTAAACGTTTAACTAACAGAAGATGTCTCTATTTTTTATACAGGCTTCTGAATATTATATGCCAAGTTCAGCTTTTAATTTTTTTTGGTTTCGTCAGTGAGTTCACTCGGCTTTATTAGTGTACGAATAAATAATAATAATAATAATAATAATATTCTACCACATGCACACAACGCCATCTAGCCCCAAATTAAGCAATTATATTTGCTTGTGTTATGGGTACTAAACAACTGATATACCTACTACTTATATACTTTTTTTTTTTTTTTTGTAAATACATACATATTATAGATAAATTACACCCAGACACAGAACAAACAATCATGCTCATCACACAAAGGTTTGTCCTGGGTGGGAATCGAACCCACGACCTCCGGCTTAGCAGTCAGGGTCACTAACCACTAGACCAACAGGCCAGTCGTAAATGAGTTACTGTTATGTTTTTCTAAACTTAATCCGTATTTAACTCAAAAGGTACCGAAAGGTTGACGTGTTCTAAGCTACAAAGACACCAACCATAGCATAGATATTTATTTGTTTAACTACTTCATTAACCAAGTATATAGACGGACTTAATGCCAAAGGCATTTTCTACCAGTCAACCTCACTGAGTAATGCAAAAATAAAACAAAGTAGGTGCATTTGAAGTAGAAATCTAACTGAAAATATTATTACATGATACATAATTGAGATATACATAATATGTAAAGAAAGTATAGAAGAAATATAAAATTGTAATATAAAATAAATAAATGTCTATTAATATATACACACATAAATAAATACTTGCTAAGCTATTGTGATGATTCTGCCGAAATCTTTGCATCTCTATCTCTATAAACGGTAATTTGTAAACATCTTATTTTATTGACTTTAACGTCTCTGCAGTGTCATTTGCATGTTCTGTTCTAATGAACAGTTTGACGTTGACATGCATTTAGATTTTGGAAATATACCTATATGCTGTAGTTGCCGAGCATCTTTTGCCAACACCACCGGTCACCACACAAACAAAATCATGCATCATTATTGTTGTAAAAGTGATATAACGGATTCAAGGTGATTATTTATATTTATTGTGTATGAATGTTGTTTTAGTTATCCAAAATATCCATCTATCCTAAACGCATATATAAAATTTTCTTTCTAAAATAAAAAATAAACTAATACCATTAGGTACCAAAGTATAGGTATAGAATCCAGGTTTTCCGCTTTCAAGAAAAATAATCTAAAAAATCAATAAAATTTACGAAATTTCTGAGAATAGGCAACTGTACCTCAAATATAAATGTTATAGCTAAAAACATTTGAGTGGGCTCTTACTGGGATTACTGATGTCGCATTAACTCGTGATCGATAGCTTGTATCGTAGTGCAGCACTGGCCGCTATCTTGTCGGTCAGTCCCATCACGTACGTAACGAATGAAGGATCTGCGACCCCTACCGCTCACTACCGCTCACCGTTACCACTGATATTTTTTGTTTTGAAATATTGCATTTATGAAAAACTTTAACTCTGTTTTTTATATTTATCGAGCTGTACACAGCATGGATTGCAATGCAAATATAAAGAAATTGTGTATTTTTCATAAAAAAACATGGGCCAGGCACTCTAATGGGTGTCACGGGTGTCTCTGGTATCGGAACGAATAAAGAACAAACATACAACCGTTGATTTTTAATTATGTATCGTAGTAGATATTAGCTTATAAGAATTGAGAAAAATAAGTAAATTTTTGGTTGGTTGATTGTCATGCCGCGGGTTTGTACGATGCGTCAAAAGAAATATTAGAAAGTAGACAGCAGCGTTACCTGCGCATTGAAATAGGTATAACCTAGGCACAGACCCGTCTGCCAAGTGTGAAATTATCATAATAACTTCTCTATTTGAGAGCCCAACTATTTATTTGTCAATTACAACGATCTGGACAAATTAAAATAAATAACAGAGATATTGAAAACAACTACTTCGCAATATTCAATTATCAATTAACTAAATACGAAATATCATATCAGTTAAGACCAATCTAAAAGACCTCCAAATAACACAAAATAAAATTATAAAACGGTTGTACGGTCTTGACTTCCTAACACCGACTACAGAATTATATAAAAATACAAAAATATTTAGCATATATCAACTATACGTCTACTATACTTGTATATTAGTGAAAAAGATATTAGAGAATAATATACAAACTAATCTTACATTATTAAGAAAAAATCCTAAATATAATCTCAGGAATAATAACAAAATAATTTTACGTCAGCCTAGAACAGAAAAGTATGGAAAAAAGAATATTTTATACGAAGGAGTCCAGCTATACAACAAACTTAATGTAATGAGTGAGGGTATCCTAGTAAAATAATGGCTGACTAAATTTGTTATCTTACCTACAAATAAAGTATGTAACGTAATTTTTGTGATATTATAACTAAAATGTATGAATATTTTTTTTTTTCTGTAGATGTTATCTGTTCTTATAAAAAAATCTTATTGTTAACTACAATTGTGTTGAATTTTATGCATGTTTTGACACAAGATGACATAAGTTTTGTATTTAATGTAAATCTCATATAAATGTGAACTGTAATTTGTTCTTATGAGAATAAAGATTCTTTGAACTGAAATATCATATCAATTCAAATTAACACTAAATGAATTTGGCACAGTGAATACCGTTGCATAATTCAGTTGCGAATTGAGAAATAAATAGATATAATATCAATTAAATCGATCTATGTTTTTGACAGGTATGCAAAGGTCCAAGCTCGTGATTTGCGATTGCAGCATTGAGCACCGGATATTAGATGTCAAGTTAATGGATCCAACATACTATATGACAAAATGCGCTTAAGGAGACACGTTGCTAATGTTGTCGCCGCCAAGCTAAAGTGGTTTGTGCTGACCACATTTGCCGAAACCCAAAATCAGCACCACGTGACACCTTGATACATGAAATTGCCATCGCGTCTAATAAAAATTACGTGAAAAATTGGCCAGAACAGTACACACTATGATATATAGACCGAAGAGTACTGAGTTTCTTTGCTCAGCAGTGGCAGGCTAGCGTTAACAATATCTAATATCAGTTAAGTACTTAGTAGATATCTATGCATATCGCGTATTTAATGACAAGTAGTTAAATAAAATAAAAATCCAGACAGGATATAAACTTTTTTATTGATAACGATAGACTAGACTGACTATCCAGCTGCTGCCAACAAAACTAAAAATGCCGTCCTTGCTTTCTCAATATACAGTTTATTCTGCTGACAGTAACTGTTACATTTATTGTAAATTTGTTGAGTCATTCTATTACTAGTTTTATTTTATGCGTCGCGAATTTACTTAGATGTTATATTGTTATATAAATGGCTTTAAGCAGTAGGTATACTCATTACTATGCTCTGCACGTACCTTGGAAGCACTGGAATTCTAAACGCTACTCATTACTAACTAACAGTATCAGGTTACCATCTTTTACAGGTTTCAAATACATTTTTAAACGCTCTATTTTAAACTAAATACTTGCTGTGCCCTAACATTCTTACCTTGACATTTGCCCCATTACCCCTATTTATATTTTAAACCACGTAGTCTCTAAAACATCTACACATCTGAAGACATTTGCAGCTACACATTTGATGAACTACTTGAAATTAGTAAATTCCTAAAAAAGAACGTAGGTGGTGGTACGTATGGCTATCTAACATCAGCAGCTTATTGGACGTAGGTTACAAAAGATGGTCTATCGGAGAAAAGCTCTAGTCCCTAAGAAAAATTCTGAAAGTCATTCAAAGGATTTTACCGTCCCAATACTGTGAAAAAGAAACGATTCTTAGAAAGGAAATTAATATATCTACTGTTAAAAGTTTAAAGGCATAATGAATCCCAATTTTAACAATAAAACCTTTATCATGATATGGTGTTTTTTCCAATATTTCACATTTAAATACAGCAGCGTATCAATTTTATTGCTGTCATAGAGATATTTGGGAGGCTGGATGATATTACGCGTTATATTTTATCGTTAAATGACAAGAGAAGCTGCGAGCGGATTGTAGTTTGGCATACTTTATTCTTTGAGTAGTAAAGAATTATCTTTTGTTGCTTCTATAAGAACGATGAAGTTAGATATTGCGTTTTCTTCTAACCCATATCTAACCGATAAAAAGATCCGGTTTTTGCTTAGCTTTAATTGACAAAGAGCGCTAATTAAGCTGTATCTACTACTCCAGAAATTGTATTATGCATTGAGTTTAATGGTTGAAAACTAGGACAATACCAATGTGACTTTTTGAAATGCATAAATTTTAATGTTATGTCATATAAGAGTTTAATATTAACTTTTAATATTCTTTAGTAGAATAATACGCTGAAGAAAGAATCGTCTTAAGTGTACCTACACATGAAAATATTAGCCCCAATACGAGTATACCAACTGCAAATTTACTTTTATTGTCTTCTGTATTACAAATTTGCAAATATTGAAATTCTGAAAATTGTTAATAAATATGTTAAACATAATAAAATGTAGCTTAAGTTACCTGTTTTATTTAATGATTTCTAAAGGTGAAAGAATTTTTCAAATCGGTAACGTAATTTTTTAGATAAATCGTCGCACATAAACAAACAAACAAATATACAAAATTCAAATCTTTTCTCTTTATAATATTATTATTATTACTAGCTGAACCGGCGAACGTACGCCTAACAGTCGATCAACATTACTTTATTTTTCTAAAATAAAATAATTTTTGTGAAGTAAACGTAGCCTAAGTTACTCCCTAATACATCAGCTACCTGCCAATAAAAGTCCCGTCAAAATCGGTCCAGCCATTTCAGAGATTAGCCGCAACAAATAGAGACAGACAGACAGACAAAAATTGTAAAAAATGTTATTCATATACATGTAGTAAAAACGGTTATTTCAATATTACATACAGACACTCCAATTTTATTATATGTATAGATATATTAGTTTAGATTTTGATATCATGTCTTATGACGATGATGCTAAAGATTTACGATTTTTAAAATTATGAGATATTTAATTTTTTCATCAATTTTTATTTTAAACATTGCCAACGAACAAGAAAATCGTATGGACCATAACCTACTAACTTTCTTTCTTCTTCTTCTTCCCAAGTTTTCTTACAGAAAATATCAGATTATACCTGCAAACATTTTAATACAAAGAGCTGACGCCTATTTAATTAGCGCGCTCCATTACTGCTAGTGATGGTAATCCGAATGAATAAAAGTCGTGTATGAATAGCGGCCCAGTTGGAACTGTCACAGTTAACGTGATTGCTTCCCTGAACGACGCCCAGTACCTACCCCTATATTTACGCTTATCCTCTTTACTAACTTGTTTGTTTGTGTTAGCTACAACAAATTATTTGTCGGCTTGTACAAATCTTGTCTAAAACTCAGCTCTCTCGTTCTAATTATGTTTCGCGAGTGCCCATTGAATCTGATATTATTTATCTTCATATAAAAGCAAGATACATGAAATTCTCTTTGAATTTCATGTATTTACAAAGCTAACTTGCATGCCACAAAATTTTCTAAGTAGCGTTGGTACAAGTTGAGTATTTGCAAGTTTACAAGTACCGCGTTAACCTATTTTCTTGCTTGTAGAGTGAAAAGATGAAGATTTTGGAAGCAAATTTCAAAATTTAAGAGTATGAGATGTTGTTCAGTCTTAAGTTTCTCGCAAGCAGCTTTACAGCGAACGCGCTTCAAAACAAAACATATTTTCCATCATATTTTGAATAATAACTAAATATTAGTTGGCATCGTATTTAGTCAATTTTTATGAAAAAAATACATATATTTTAAAATGATGTTCTAAATTCATATTTTCAAGAAAATTTGCTGACTTCATGTAATTTTGTTTTTTCATAAGCATCATACTATATGATCAAAATGAAATAAATGCTATAATAAAGTTTGAGTTTAAAAAAATAGAGACAGATTCATGACATAATTGATTACTTTTTTAAAGTTGGATAAAGAAATTGAATCAGAAATTTAAAATCTTGACCTGATTACTTCTATAAACACAAAACTACAATAATACATTACAAAGGAATACATTCTACTATTGTGGTCTTGTACCAATGAAGTATGCAGATAACGCGGCCGATAAGCACGACAAGAAAATAATAAACCTACTTTGTATTTTGATTTCCTTTGTGCGAGATTTAATAAAAGTTCTGCTCATTTTTTCAGAATGTAATTTGAAATTTAATATGCAATAAGTAAAATGATTGGTGGTAGCGATGAGCAATCGACAAGAGAACTTGTTTTATTGAGATTGTACGGAGATCTAGTTTAGATAATATCCCAATTTGCCGCGCCATTGATTCTCAATAGAAAGTGTCCTATTTATCATGGGGGTCTCTGCCTACTTTAAAATTGTGAGTCCGACCTCTCTGCCGTTGTTTGTCAAATGAATACTACTTGAATTTACATTGATTAGTTGTATGCTTCTTTCTTCAAATTTTGCCTTTGTTTTTCTATTTTGTGTTTAACGGTGTTATTAGTCTAATATAAACAGGATGTTTATGTACTATAGTTTTGGTAAATCGCTTGGAACGACTTGATTGCGAAATGAACCTTGAAAACACAAGAGCTCTCGTGGAGATCGTCCCAAACTAAATAGCTCAAGTTGACGTCGACTCGCATAGAAGTCAAGGGAATTGGTTCCGCGATGTTGGAGCACTAGTCCGCCAGCATTACGCTTCAAAAATACATCTGTTGCACGTGTCTCAAGTGTTTTACGGTTGCCTTGTATTTTATAGCAAGTAAGAAAAAAATATGTCCTAGAGCGTACGGCTGTAAAAGTAGGGTAAAAGTTATATTGTCTCTGTACAAATATTATCTGGATTTGAATTATTTTCTATGGGTCTCAGTAAATTACTCACTCGCTATTGCGTTGCTGGCGAAACACTAGTACTTCGTTTCCCTGTCTGCCCATCAGCCAAACAAAGCATGATGCATTAGGTATGTCTTAGGACTTCGAAGCTCCGAGACAAAAATTAGACGAAAAATAAAATTAATTCATCTAAGGGTTATACAGGGGTATACAATACACGTGTGTACAGTACCCACTCATAAATGTTTTAAAAATCGCTGCTTGTTTTACTATTGGTAGGCATTAATAGTTTGGAATTGCAAAACAACAGCGAAACTAACAGCCATTGTAAAATGTTTTTCACGATGGCCTGATTTCCATAGGGCTAAGCCCTGGGGGACATTCGATGCAAATACATGACACTAGCTACTTCATACCGCTTTATATTTGAATCGGTTTCGAATTGTTCAACATTCCAATTGTTTTCATTGTTTATATGACGGTTTTTAAAAAACGATTGGTGACTGCAGTAAGGTAATCTGTACTATTATATAAAGCGGAAGAGTTTGTTTGTTTGAACGCACCAATCTCCAAAACTACAAGTCGGAATTGAATAATTATTTGCGTTTTCTTGCGTATGATATCCCAGTTCTTGAGGATGGTTATAGACTATATAAAATTACGGTACTGGCGACGGGAGCGTAGCAGTAACCAAAGACGCGGGTGAAACCGCGCTGCGAAAAGCTAGTATTTAATACGCAGGTAACGTGTTTTATGGTATTCTTGTCTAAGACTCATAGAAAAATATACCCCATCATTTTACAAAAGAAAACTCAAACACAAAAAAAAGAAATACAAAAGTCACCTCCATCCACAGCGTAAATACGGGATAAATATGCTAATTTACAACGATGCAGACGTTGACCCCACATTTATAATACTAGAGTGCCGCGGCGTGGTTTCATCCGCGTCTTTGCCTACTGCTCTGCTCCCATCGCCAGTAGCGTAATGTTACATAGCTTATAACCTTCCTCGGGAACTGGGCTATGATACGCAAAAAGAATTTTGAAATCCGAATCCGACTGGTAGTTCCAGAGATTATAGATTATTTCTTTATATAATAGTATAGAAGATATACAGTAGCACTACCACTATGTTTAAGTTTCCTAATACAAAAAAATAAATATATATAATACGTAATAATATCCTCTATGGTTCGGTGGTACTGTGTATGGCCTGCCACGCAGAGGTCGCGGTTTCGATTCCCGCTCAGTGCAAATATTTGTGTGCATGAACATTGCTATTCGCATCGGTCTGGATGTTTCTATGTATAATATGTATGTATTTTTTATATAACAAGCTCAATAAGATTTTAAGTATTTATAATGTAAGCTTCAAAATATGTAAGTTAAAGATAAATAAATATTTAGAGAAATTAAATTACACAGACACAGAGAAAATATTAGAAATAATCAGATAGTAGTATGTATAGATATAATATTAGTTATTTAATTTATAATGTAATTTCGAAAATGCTTGCAATTTGTGAGATTTTTATGTTTACAAATATTATTGTCCACATAAACATTAGAATAATCTGAAACACAGGTTTAACCTAGTTCAGGTAGTAGTTAAATATTCGAGTCTATATTTTTAATTTCATAAAAGTAAATATTATTCTATTTTAGCTATTCTTACAATAATTTTATGTTAATAAATTTTTTATGAATTAATTTTAAATGCACATTGTAATAACTGTACACTTTGTAAACTTGATACATAAATTATTATTATTATTCTCTTTATTTATATTTTTTTCTTATTAATTACATTTTTAAACAGGTATATATTTATATACTAGCTGTGCCCGCGACTTCGTCCGCGTGGAATAGTGATTTTGGACAGCATTTTTTGGATATATCTTTTTGTTTGTTTTGAATTATAAACATCTTCGTTTAGGTGAATAAGAAAAATCTTTACAGTAAATGCTTCTCTATATACGATTTTAGACGTATAGCCATCGGGGATCAAAGCCATATAGGTTGCTAGGATTACTTACACGTGACAAATCCACATAAAGCTGACCATGCAAAAAACAGCTAATATTTAGATCCACAGTCACAACATTTAGTGTCTGACCTTAGGCTTTATTAATTGTCATCGCGAAACATAGGCTCACTGGAAACTGAACTCGTTTAAAACTAAACGGGAAATGGTTTGGAATGAGAGGAATCCGAGGTATAAAAACGCTATAAGGTTTTTTAAAATATATTAGCCTGCCAAAGTGACTCCATCCCGCCTGATGGTAAGCAGTCAGTGGAATCCAGAAGTGGTGGCCAACATACAAAAAGCCATCGTTTTAAACTGCTGGTATGGTGGCCTCCACTATGGTGGCTGGGAATGGGGTTAGGGGAGTGAGGGAAGTGAGGAAAAAGGAAAGGGGGAAATTGGGCTCCTGGCACTCTCACTCACCGAACGAAACGCAGTAGTATGAATACTGCTACTCTTACGTCAATCTTTTATGAGAGGGTAGTACTTCCCCGGACGATCCGGCCCATTCATGCTGAAACCAGCTTGGATCTACTACCGTAATACTACGGTTAGGTCTAATTGGGCCCCTGTAAAATGCCGCGGGCGTCCAGTGGCACCACCATTTATACGGGTCTTACTGGCCAGCGGGTTGACCCACACCACCCACACAATGACTCCACGGATACTCAGCTGGTCCTACACATGCTGCGAGGATTGTCATCTCTGCATCAGTTGGGCCTCCGGCTCTCGCACTTACCGAACGAAACGCAATAATATGGATACTATTACTCTTACAACGATCTTCTATGAGAGGGTAGTACTTCCCTGGTCGATCCGACCCATTCATGCTGAAATCAGCGTAAATCAACTACTACTATTTCGCAATTCACTTTAATTCCACCTATTCCGTAATGAGACGTGTTAACATGTTTTTATCATAAAAAATAAAATAAGTCCAGAAAAATATAAATCTAACTTTTATTTACATTTTAACTGATAAAGTTTTTACATTTTAATAAAGAAATAAGACGTGTTAACCTAACTTAAAAACACACTAACCTAAGCTAAATACATACCACATGTATGACGTGATTATTGAAATTGGCATAACTTTTTTATTTATGAACCGATTGACATGAAACAAACACTAAATGTTAACTGAAGCTTACCACAATGTATCAGTGAAAACCATATTTAAATCGGATAAGCCGTTTTTGAGATTAGCGTGAATTTGAAACTCGATTTCCCCCTGACTTTCCCCTGACTTCTCCCTAGCTACCCCGCACTTTCCCCTCACTTCTCCCTTCCTTTCCTCTTCCTCCCCCTCGCTTCCCCCTCCCTCCAAATTTCAAGTCGCCAACTTCAAAAGCAAAGATCTTTCCATACAATATTTCATCCCTTATTTCACTCCTATAAATCCACCCCAGTAAAAAAAAATTATGAGCGTATATTTTATTTAAATAAAAGTATTCCAAAACAAAATTTCAAAGCTGTAACTTAAAAAATGAAGACGTTTTATACAATTGATTTCATCCTTATTCATACACTTAAGGGTTGAATTTTTAATAACCCTTTCTTTGTACACTTCTAGACATTAAGACAAACACACCCTCCAAATTTCAAGTCGCTACGACCAGCGGTTTAGGCTTTACGTTGTCTGTTAGTCAGTCAGTCAGTCAGGACAAAGCCTTTTATAATATGTATGGATGTATGGATTAGACGTATAGCCATCAGGGATCAAAGCATACAGGCTGCTAGTAATGCTAACACGTGATAGAGCCACATAAAGCTGACCGAAAAACAGCTAATACTTAGATCCACACCCACAACTTTTAGTGTCTTACCTTTACTTTAATTACTTAATTAATTAATTACTTTAATTAGTCATCGCAAAACATAGGCTCACTGGAAACTGGACTCGTTTAAAACTAAATGAAAGACTGTTTAGAATGACAGGAATCCGAGAAATAAAAACACTATCAGCTATTCCGCAACCTGTTAAAATATCTGCTTCTATAAGATTTCGTAGTAAATTAACGAATGTTCGATGTGATTATTTAAATTGGCATAACTTTTTTATTTATGAACCGATTGACATGAAACAAACACTAAATGTTAAGTGAAGTTTACCACAATATATTAGTGAAAACCATATTTAAATCGGATAAGCCGTTTCTGAGATTAGCGTGCACAAACGCACAGACAAACAGACAAACAGACAAACAGACAAACAGACAAACAGACAAACAGACAAAAATTTTGAAAATCATTGTTTTGGGTTCTATTTGCGTTGATATAGGTCCCAATAGTATTTTTTCTCATATATCTTCCATGTACAGACAGCGATCGGTTACATTTTTATTATATGTATAGAAAAACAAAAAATACACATTTAAAAATATAAAAAATAGATTACCACCGGCAACGAGACTAGAGTCCAAGCTACCGGCGGTTAGGGTTCCAGAGAGAGGAACCTCCTAACAATACGTGCCGTGTCGAGAAGCACTGCCTTCTGGATCTGGCCCTTGACCCATCCACCTAATGCGAGCCTCTTTAGGTGTTGGTCGAGGCTCTTTGCTATTAAGCCATTGACGCTAACAACTATCGGTACAATGACAGCTGAATCCACATCCCACATGTCAACAATCTCATGGGCTAAATCAAGATATTTTATTTGCTTGTCTTTCTCAGCCTTCATGAGATTCTCGTCATGAGGGACGGTAATATCAACTATCATTGCAAGGCGTTCGGATCGATCCACTACCACAATTATTATTATTATTATTATTATTTACAAATAAAAAGTATATAAGTATGTTTATCCGCATTCTAGGACTTTATCACAAGCTATTAATTATTAATATATGCTTATTTTGGGTCTAGACGGCGTTGTGTGGTTGTTGTGGTATTATTATTATTATTATAATGAAATGAAAGAAAAACTAAACAAGTTTCAAGATCTGGTCACAGACTAAAGAAACATAATTTATTTAACTCTCCTCGCTTTCGTAGAACCTCGTAGAGTTATCTCGGTGCTACGACTCTACGAAGACGCCTGATGTCTACGAACAATAGAGTTGCTACGTAACCGAGCTCACAGGCAACGTTGGCTAAAATCTTTTGAGCTCCCGTCAGACGGAATAGATACGAGGTTTCGTGTGCAAACTATACTTGTGCTAAGTGCATACAAGTGTCTAATTTAAACGAACGTATGAGGCCTGTTTGTATACAACCTATTTTGTTAAAATACGTTCTGTTATGTTCTTCAAGAAGTGTGATTTATAACAACGTGAGGTTTAGCTGGTGTCTCGTAGTTACACAGTGAGTTCGATTTCCATCCGAGTTCATTATTTTTGGTTCTTTATATAAATCTGTATGTTTGTAAAGTCTCTTGTGACATACGCCTTATTTAGGGATCTGCACAATTCATTAAAAACCTGGCATTCTCTCATTCTTTTTCACTCATAATAAAGTGGCAAAAACGAGATATTAATCCAAAAAAATATTTTACTTTCATTTGATAAAATATGGATATTCCGCCGGCGTTTTATGGAGTTAGGAACACTTCGTAAACTACCTTTGCGAGGATTAACGTAAAATCGACAGCAGCTAAAAATATTCTGCTCTGCATCGACGCTGCGCGGTGGTTAATTACTCTTGAATATTTATTGGTCGTTTGAATAAATCGCTTGCGGTGGATAAGCCTTTAACTTGTATTATATTCATTTTTCCCGTCGCTAATTTTTGGTGCCCCTTGAAACCACTTTTCAGAGCCTTTTCATTAGTAACGAATGTTTAACGTTTGCAGTTACACAAAGTAAATTAACATTTTGATTAAAGTTACAATAACCGTGTTTGTAATTTTTTTATGAAATATTTAAAAATATTTTAATTAATAAAGGACGGACTTTAAGTGTTTTACGTGAAGTTTATGTGATGAGCATCTGTTGCCATTTACGCGTGGGCGCTTAGCGTGAGAGGCTATAACGGGTTGGTATTGTAAATAACCCCTGTTTAGCAAAGTCAGAGAAGGGAATTACTTTCGCTGATCCCCGGAAAAGTTTCACTATTACGGAGCGCAAGTGTGATCCCTTTCGTATTACTTTTATGAGTACGCCAGCAGTTGACGAGACCTATGCAAATGTTATTACGTTTGCTAAGGAAACAACGCCTCAGGATTGGAGTACTAGTCTTTGAGAAGTATGAACGTATCGCTTCTACGAATGAAAATATACCAACCCTTAGCGTTCAACCTTTTGCTTTTTGGGTTATTTAAATTGAATTCTACGTAAATGTTGAATGTTTTCTTTAACTTTTTATAATGTATTAAATTTCATCAACACTTCATCGAAATTCAATCATGGTGAAATTCATATGAATATTGCCAGAACAATCGAAAACTGTCCACTATTATCAAAGGCCTTATCCAAACATTATATTTTAAGGAGATATTGTGATATCTGCCGCGCTTGGCAGCAGGTGTATGAAAAATCGTAATGGTTGAATTCTTATCATTAAAAGACATAGGTAAGCTGTGTCTTTTAAGTGTTGCATGTGTTGCATGGTTTTTCTGGCACCTTTTTATGTTATGCTTTTTTCTTAAGACATCTCTTGCACTAAGTCTCAAGTCACGGGGGACTTTACAAACATAAGTACACACGGTTTAACCGCCATAATTTAGTTATCCGCATGCGATAGTAAAGACGGTGTAGAAACATCAAGATGTAACTTGAGATCTATTATCGTTTGGGATAACAATAATTTCCTATTATTAACTATTTTATCTTTATCATAGCTGGCCTTTTCATAACAGGCTGGAGTACTTCGCCCCTTGGCATATTTCCTGGCATATTTTTGCAATATTCTAGTTTTCCACGCGATATTTTTCTTTACTTACCGGTCTATAAGTAATGTCTGATATAAACTTGGAACAGTTGGCACAACATTATGAAAGCGTTACACAAATCGGATACCTATTTATAAAATAAAATAATAATACCAGCCTATTTACTGTCCCACTGCAGGGCAAAGGCCTCGTCTCATACAGGGAAGGTATGAGCATTAATCACCACGCTTGCTCAAGGCGGATTGGAAATTTCAGACAGAGTCCAGGTTTCATGCTTTTCCTTCACCGACAGTCAGAAATGTCCAAGATAAACTTAGAAAGTACATATGATTTGAAATATCACATTGGTACATCCGGATTCGAATTGTATACGAAGCAGGTGCCTTATCCACTGGACCATTTCGACTCCTATACCTATTTGAATTTAGAGAATTCAAACCCGTTGAATTCTCAAAATTGTGCTTAGTAGTCGGACACTATTTCCACTGCAACCAATATTATAGGTCATCACGACACTTATATATTAAATTGATCAAAATAATTTTAAACAAATCTATCGCAGAAGAACTTTTAAATCATAGCTACTTCAGTATGGCGCTAATAATAATTTATTAATGGCTTATATCCAGGATAATTGCAGTATTTATTAGTTGAGAAATGCAAGTTTTGAATCCTGTCGTAAAATACATTCTCAGTCAGTTATTATCTGAATGTATGCGAGTGGTAGTGGCTGGCTGGTGGAGATAACTCGTAACATTGCGGAATGCTTGTGAGAGGACAGAAAGAGGTCTGTGGTGGCGCGCCCGCTACTAATGAATCAACTTCGATGGAGCCTGCCTCCTGCCGCCTGCCGCCGCCGCCGCCGCCGCTCTGGCGCTCTGCCCGCCGAATTCAACTTTTAATTGATTTGACATTATTCCATTTGTGGATCCCGAGCGATTGCGCTGTGCCCCTTCAATTATAACTCATCTCTCAATAAAATGATCAAATGAAAATTAATTTAGGAAGTTAAATGAAGTTATTTAAAACTTGAGGAATGTCGTTCACCAAAACAACTGATACGCGATTGACAAAATCTGATAACTAAACAATCTGAATATTTAACTAATTTATGGACCATTGAAAATTCGGAACTCAAAGTAGGATGTCGAATAATATAGGTAGTGTAGTAATAGTGGTAGTACTGTGGTGGCACGTGATCTGGAAATTCAAATGCCTATTAGGTATGTAGGAAAACTTCACATTTGTTAGATACCTATCTAGCAAATGTAAAGTTTTTCTTCATATCTTTATGTATCAGTATGTCTATGAATATAAGATTACTATTAGTAGAATTATCTTGCTACATAGACATACTTTAAATAAATCTATGTAATACAATCATTTCTCATAATACAGTAAAACACATTTTTATCCTTTTTGCATGATTATTATTGTTACGATTAATTGTCATCAGATGTCAATGTTAAAACTAGAGTGCACGTATACTACCTATCAAACGCTGGTCCGCGTTAACTGAGCCTCGCCTTCATATAAGTATTGTGAATGAGTTGGAAATTGCGAAGTTTCAACGTAGCTCGCGACTTTCGTTCCAAACTTGCAAATGAAAAGTTAATGCACAACTTTGTGACAGGCGCGGTCGCCAGCTTCTAATGTCGTTCGAATGAATCTAAACTTTTAATTATTTGCTACGACAATTCGCTGAATTATTGTCATTGTGTACTGCGTAGATCAGCGTAAGTATATTTGGATATTGATGTCACGTGAAGCGAATGTGAATGATTAGAAAATATTTTGATGAAATTGCAATCTCAACTTATAGGGTTTAATAATAATAAATAATAATAAAGCTAATTTCTCCAGCACAAAGTGAACAATAAAGAAATGTAGCAACAAATGTAATACAACAAAATTTTATTAATGAACACGTTGTTATAGGGACTGAAGCCTGTACTAGGTACACATGTGTTACAGGTCTCCAGGCCTCCACCTCTCGGATAAAGTGAAAAACCTAAATTCTAGTTTACAAAGTGATACTTAGTTCATATTTAAATGTAATAAAGAAAACAAAAATTATTCTTTAATGTGTGTCATAATAATAAAAGTAGTTGAGTTTTCTAAAATTAATTTAAAACATTTAAACATGTGTAGAAGTTAAAATCCCGCAACACTTAACCATACCCCACACATGCTTACAAACCTGCCCACCTTGTACACCTTCTAGGCTTTAAGGCTTCTACTATAAATAAATATTTTGCTGATATGTTAATAAAAAAAATATGTTCAAAATGTTTCCGATTACTTATACATACTATCGTAGAAAAAATAAAATCGATTAACGCTATCTATTGGTCTGATCTAGAAGTACATTTCATAAGTTGATTGAGTATAACTCGTTAATCTGTAAAGCCTTAGCCGTGATAGTTTTCCTTTTAAATTTTTCACATTTCCAAATACAACGGATGCGCTGGTAGCGGGGAGGGACGAACACTTGACTCCAACAAAAAAAAGCACCTTAAAACTAGGTAAATATTTCGCAAACGGAGGGATACCTAAATCGGTCTTTACAAAACCTCAATATTTAATAAAATACTATCCAACGACACCTCATATGATGGGGTAAACGAGAAAAACAATAACATCTCTATCTTAGGTATAGGGGAGAAACGGTATAATTTTTTTTATTAAGTTTTCATTGTACTACTTTGTCGTTGTGATTTGTATGTATACCTATGCCAAATTTCGGCTTACTAGTACCAAAATGGTCTCTTGAGTTAGGCCGCGGACAGACGGACGGATGGACATGGCGAAACTAGACAAGAATTAGGAATGATTTCTTGTTGACTACGGAACCCTAAAAACAACGGTAAACGAAAAAATGTCGGTAATCTATTCCACTGTCGTAATCAACTCACCTATAGATTACTTAGCATTACGATTTATGTGTGAGGATTTTGTCTCATAAGTGTTTGTATTACGTTTAAGAAGAATTATGGTCGGTAAATTGTTTTATTGTTATCTACCTACGCCCAGTAACTTCGCAAGAGTAGCAATGTGAGAAATTTATACTAGCGAATAAGTACTTCAACCTTTAAGATGGCTTTGGCAAAGAAAATAGGTTTTATTTTCTCATAGCAACCAGACGATTTTTGTTTTTAGCCGTTTAAACAATATTAAACTAGCAGTTACTGCTATATATTATACTCGTATTAGTTCGCTTAGACGCTTAGAGTATATTAAACCTAATAAGCAATTTGGCAAACGCTATTTTAACTAAATGTGCTATGATTATATTATGTTTCCAGCAATTAAGTGCTAATATTGGCAGCTTAGTGCTGACCTAACCAAAAATTTATTCCATGTTCACATTATCGGTTTAATATTAGATTCTAGTCGATAATACATGTTACTGAGGCTGTAGCTAAAGACATAATACCCACGGATTCATAGCTACAATATCGTTTAAACAAAATTAATTAAATAAAAGCAGCTAAGGCTAAGTTGATAGACCTGCGATGTTGGGTGAACTAGCGACTTTTAAATTTCAATAGGGGTAAAGCAAATTATCCAACACAGGACGGAGAGAAGCAGTATATGCCTAACAAGTGTGTGTTATTATGGCATGTAATGTTTGGGTGAGGCGAATAAACAGCAGTGGACGTATTTCGACTTTAATAATGACGATGGCAATCGAATCGGGAAGTTACTTTTCTAAAATTATATACAACAATAAATACGTGGTTTACGTAGTCATCAGACTCGATCTTCGCACGTTATAATGTACCTATGTACAGTCTATGTAAAGACAGTTGTTTTCACATTGGATGTTTGAATTTCTGTTAATTGCAGGTTTATTAAGGACTCTTGCTTCCTAGAGCGGCGGCAGTCGTAAGATGTTAACAAACGCACAAATTTCTATTGTTAAAAATATAAACATTAGAATAGAAAATAGATTTTTTATAACTATAATTAACTTTCACTATAATATTTTATTACATTTACATTTTAATTAAATAGATTACAATATATGTGTATTAAGTAGGTATACTGTAATGAAAATAATAATAAGCCTAAATACACTGTGTTATATATTATACTAACTTTTGCCCGCGACTTTGTTCGCGTTAAAATTCAGACGTGTGACTGTATGAGAATATTGCCTGCCCAATCTTTTGGCAATCGTACATTGTATCAGTAATAATACGAAATTTCACACAAACTTGCGACAACTTTTTTCCCAATTCATGAGGGGAGTTTCCAAATATAAAAAATGTTGCCTAACTTATTTTAGTAAAGAGTATGAGTTTGGAATCGATAGCTTTAAAATTAAAAGATTTTCCATACAAACTTACACCCTATTTAAACAACCTTTGTAAGGATTGTTTAGAAATTTCATTTGTACATAGGAAGCTTAAATAAATTTTTGAATGCACACATAAATATTTGACAACCAATAAATTGACTGGTACGAAACCCACGAACATTTTGAATGCAAAATGATTTTTCTTTTAATTAACTTTCTTTAATTTTCAATGATTTTAATAGTTATTCTGCTATTCTGGACGTAGACAAATCCAACAAATCAAAAACCATGAAAATCGGTCCAGCCGTTCTCGAGTTATACCTAAGTGTTCGAACAAAAGTTTTTTAAATTAAGATAATACAGTGTATTTAAGCTCATCATTATTCTCATTACAATGTAAGTAAATTCTGTCATTCGCATTTCAAGTAGCTACTTATGTTTAAACTTAATAAATGCGCAACATTATCTAATACCCTGTACTTATACTTGTATGAAATAAACATTTATAGTACGAATATTACGTACCTACTTGCGGCGTACATTTACTAGAGGATATTGGCCATTCTCATATATAACATGCGCTTCTGTCGCCTTTTATAGCTCCCAAGAAACTCTTTCTGTACGTATACGACAGGCCCATACGAGCAGGTGTTGTCATAATTAGAAAGCGCCGGCAACGGCTGTTGAAGTCTCTTTCAAAGTAAATGTCCAATTTTGTTCAATTGCCTAGTTGTATAAGAACGTGGCTTGGTCGGTTTTATAAAAGTAAGGTAAAGTAATTTGATGGCTTATTCGTTCCGATATCTGCAAGCTTGAGGTAACAAGTACCAATGTGAATAGATTGCATTTTTAACCGACTTTAAAAAAAGAAGAAGGTTTTCAATTCGACCGTATATATTTTTTTGTCTTATTAATTAAATAGAATTAATCGATTACACAAATCGAGAGTAAACGTAATATTATTTAGAAATATTAGAAAAAAGAACAAAGATTTATTTTTTATTTCTTTCTTTTATCATTTAATAATGTATTATGTTAATAATTTTCATCCTTGTCCTCATAACAAGTAAATTCAAGAAACCATCATCGTCATTTTTCATATCAGCCAAAAGACGTCCACTGCTGGACACAGGCCTACCTCAATTTTCTCCATTGTGGCCGGTCGTTCGCCGCCCTCATCCATCGGTTGCCCGCTACCCTTATAAGGTCGTCGATCCACCTTGTGATAGGGTCTGCCCACGCTGCGTTTTCCGGTTCGTGGTCGTCACATCAGAACCTTTCTGCCTCAACAGCCGTCAGTTCTGAGAGCTATGTGTTGTTATCATTTTATTAGACACTGACATTTTACTGAGTAGGTGCACTGTTCTTATGTTAACGTCCTCAGTGCATTATAAACGATAGATCTTACAAGTTTAACAGTTTTAAGCGAAATATAAGCAAAATAGGTCATGATTAGCTGGTTCGATAGAACTTCAGTTTATGGATTTAGTTCCGGTGCCCGTTAGTGCCCGTTTCTTCAAAATTAATCATCTTTAAAATTAATTTTATGAACTTCTTAGGGTGCGTTTCCACTGACGCGAAGCTCACATACACACACACACACACCTCGTATTTTCAATAATTGTCATTGGCTTATGCGTTTTTAAATTTTTACAGGTTTATAAAATTTATAACATGTCCTTTAATTAAATAAATTTATTTAATTTCACTCATAAGTTACACGCTAAGCTTACAGTGCAACAGGGGTCTAAGTCTGCTATTACAATAGTGTCAAAATGGTCGATCATTGACCTCATAATGAATAGAATAGAATAGAATATGCTTTATTGTACACCATAATTATGTAACTTACATTAGATATTTAAAAATATTTAACAATAAATAGTGACAATGGGCGGTCTTATCGCTAAAAGCGATCTCTTCCAGACAACCTTTGGATGGACATGAAGTTAGAAGTTAATCGGTAGTTAATGGCGCACAGGTATTTCCAAAATATATTTAAATAAATATATATATTATATATAATATATATGTGTGTATAATAAAATGAATATCTACAATATAATACATACTTATACATACATAAACATACCTACTTACCTACTAAATATTTAGTAATGAATAGAAACTTGTTTAAAATATTAGTATATAACATATTTATAGTGGTGACAAAAACATAATGAACAAAAAATAATGTTTATGATGATATTGCAATTTAGGAAAAGTACATTATCAGTAAAATTATAAAGTAAGAGTAAATTATAAATTTAAATAAAATTTTGTTACCATAGCTTTAAAAGAAGCAAGCGTTGGAGCACGTCTAATTTGTAATGGTAATGCATTCCACAAACGTGTAGCTGTTACTGTAAAGGAATTATCATAGAAGGTTGTGGCATGCGACGGCATTTTTAGCTTTAGATTTTCTGATGAACGTAAAAATCTTGAATGTGTATCATGAAGAAACTGGAAACGTTCTTTAAGATAGATAGGTGTTGACGGGCTAAACAGTATATTGTATAATAGAGAAAGGATGTGAGCATTCCGGCGAAGTCGTATCGGTAACCACTTGAGCTTTTTGCGAAATTCAGAAACATGATCATATTTGCGCAAACCAAATATAAATCTTATACAGACATTTTGAAGTCGCTCAAGTTTATTCAGTTGGTCCTCGGTGAGATCTGGATAGCTGGCGTCGGCATAATCAAGTATAGGAAGTAAGAGGGAGTTTGCTAGCGCAATTTTAGTGGCAGTTGGCAGGAAGTTACGCAATCTCCTTAAGGACCCTGCGGAGGCAAATATTTTGCGGCTCACTTCGTTTATCTGCGGGTTCCAAGATAGGTCACTGTCAATGAAGATACCAAGATTCTTCACCTTTTTACTGAAAGGCACGACTGAACCATTTAAAAGAACTTGGGGTAGTTGTGACCACACAATCTTTGATACCATTCTTGAGCTACCGACAACAATAATTTGTGTCTTCGCTGGGTTTATTTTAAGCCCATGTGAATTACTCCAATCACTTATAGTGATTAGGTCATTATTTATGTTATTTATTGCCGCTGACAAGTTACCTAATGAAGCTTGAGAGTATATCTGAAGATCATCTGCATAAAGGTGGTAGGCAGAAATAAGTTTATCAGAGATGTTATTTATAAATATTGTGAAGAGTAGGGGTGATAGAACGCCACCCTGGGGCACACCAATATGTATATTACACCATGAGGAAAGGACATCCCCTACACGTACACATTGTCGGCGGCCACACAGGTAACTGCGAAACCAATCAATTACCATTGGAGATATGTTAAGAGAGCGAAGTATCTCAATCAAAACGTCGAAATCCACGGTGTTAAATGCATTGGAGAAATCAAGAAGAGCAAGGACAATGAGATTTCGATTCTCCATGCCAAATCTTATATCATCCGTAATATAATGGTTCATTTTGACAAGTTTCAACCAATAATAGTGTCAGAATGGTCGATCATTGATCTCTTATTGGTTGATTTTGACAAGTTTCAACCGTCGTTACCCTATTTTAAGTACATGCATAATTCATTATAATTGAGATTCCTGTACCTACATTAAGTTTTCCAGTAATATGTACCTACTTGTATTTGTGTCAATAAAGAATTTATTTTTATTATTATATTAATTATCAAGATACATGACCTAGCTAACCTGTTCCTTTAAAAATTGATGATAGAGGTCTGTTTACCAGTGGACGTACTATTATTAAGAAAATGATCTTCTTGCCTCGACACATCGGCTGCCAGTTTTGCGTTAGTGCTGTGTATATTAAACTGACATTGCCGCCGGACAAATGAAGGTGATTTCATGACGGTGCAAAAAATGAAGTGTCCTCCGCCAGTAGATTAAGAAGAATTGTTCTAGTATGGTTCTAGCGAGCTAAAACTATGTCATCCGTGCTAAACACTCCGGACGGTATACCTACTAGTACCTACTAATCCAACGATTCTCGTTAAAATCCCAAATCCACTAAATTTGAACACCTCTTGAGGTAATTTGCACACATGGTTGACCATCTTGGGTGTCTTAACGTAGCTTTGTATGGATTTATCGACCCGTGTACGAACTATTCATTAATTACCTACCCTAATCACAGGGGACATATGTATACAGCTAATATAATAGTTGAACGTTCAACTAATTTCAATCGCTCAACGTTTATGTCTCGGGCCTCTCGGGGTTTGGTTTGCTCACAGCAGTGAATCCCGCCGCGCTCACTGTTCAAATTAAACGCACGCCTAAGACCCCTTATAAAATTACATTAGCTATATAATACCGTAAAGTGTGGTTAGAAGCACTCGATTAAAAGGGTCCATATAAGGATAATTATTCTGCAGGTTATAAACGCTTGCCGCTTACCACGATCTCATTAGTATGATATCGGTGTCTTACGCAAGTGCTTTAATAAAATTTTATGTGGTTTGCAATTATTGTATTGTTTTCAGCAAACTAATTACACAAAACAGGTTTGTTTTTTGTGTGAATCTTAGGTAGTTAGGTATTATTTTAGTATAGACATATTTATATTAGACAGTTCCCATGGTCGAAATTGAAACATTAAACAATTCAAATATAAAATGTTATATGATAGCTAATTATAATTACATTAGGTATACCCTTTGGTTTGATACTAATGTAAGTAATACGTGAGTACCTAGTCATATACTCAGTACTTTATACTTTACTTTATACTTAGGTATAGCAAATATTAACAGCTATATAATACCTATATAGAAACAATAACCACTATTCACATGTTGTCTTTACCTTTTTATAGCAATATGCAAATTGAGGCAGCCTGTAAAGCACACATTTTACTTTTTATTTTTCTTTATAATAAAGAAAGCTGTAATTAATTACCTATAGAGTTAATGTATTGCCTGTGTCACTTTGCATGCTACTTACTTGAAATTGTAACTTACAAAAAAAATGTAATAACCTGGCGATTAAAAAGAGTGGCCTGAGTTTCTTGCCAGTTCTTCTCATGACTCTACTTCGTCAGCAAATTGGCTGTAGGTTAATTGGCTGACATTTTGTAAATTTTGACGTTCATAAGTGTTAATTTAATTACCCTTTATGAATAAATATACTTTCATTTACAAGTAAGTACCTGTATGCTTAACAGTCAAGGCAGTGCACTTGGAGCTTGTGACGGAGCTGAGCAAGAAAGCCTATATGGCTGCCCTACGTCGTTTTATAAGCCGTCGAGGCAAGCCTCGAACCCTTACTTCCGATAACGGAACCAATTTCGTTGGTGCATGGAATGAGTTAAGGTCTTTCCTTGCAAAATTAGATGTAGCTGATAAATTAGCTGATGAAGGTATCAGTTTTCTTTTTGTGCCAGCATACTCACCTCATTTTAGCGGTATGGCTGAAGCCGCCGTTCGCTCTACTAAACATCATTTAAAAAGAATGTTAAATTTAACCCACCTTACTTATGAAGAGATGTCCACATGCCTTACTCAGATAGAAGCTATTTTAAACTCGCGTCCCTTGATACCGTTATCCACAGAACCCTTTGATTTGTCTGTCCTAACCCCGTCCCATTTTCTGATTGGGCGAACTTTAACTTCTGTGCCATATCCACAAGTCGACAAGATTGACAATATCAATCTATTGCAACGGCATAAGCGAATAGAAGCCATAAGGCAACATTTTTGGCAAAGATTTTCTAATGAATACATTTGTACTCTACAGCAAAAAACAAGGTGGAAGAAAAACAAGGATGATATAAAGCTAAACTCACTTGTTCTGATTAAAGATAAAACTACATCACCATTACTTTGGTCTCTTGGACGTGTAATCCAAGTCTACTCAGGAGTCGACGGCATTAACAGAGTCGCAGAAATCCGGACTAAGAAAGGAACCTTACGAAGAGCATAGAATAACCTCTGCGCTCTGCCCTTAGAGGACCTCAACATTTGAAGCTCTCACTTCAACCCGGGGAGCATGTACAAGCCTACATAATATACGAGCGGTGGACCGAGCCCCGAGTCGCCGTCGCCGTCGCCCTCGCCGCCCTCTCGCTGCCCCTGCCACGCGGCCGCTCGACCGTGTCGCGCCGCCTGCGCCTCGCCGCCGCCAATACCGACTTCGCTCTCGCGCCGATCGTGTCGTGACGTGACCTCTCTTTTTGTATATAGCGATTAATTGTATTAAACAAGCATTTTATACAGTCCACTATATTTTATTGAAGAATACCAAACAGTACCTATTATTAAATCAAAACGCACAAATGAGCGGTTTGATTGTATGTAATACGAGTACCTACAGTTACAAATAAACAAGTTGACTTTATGCGTCTAAAGCCTGTCTAAGCACAGCGGCGATTCTTCAAGGACAGGAAAACGAGATGAACGTTTACTTAGTAGTCATTGGCGTGTCAAATCAACTGGTAGGGAGCGTAAGACAATAACTCAAAAGTTTGTGAAATCAAGGTTCAAATTCTGGCGGTAGAGTATCTGGCACAAATTAAAACTTCCAACTTTCAGTGTTTTCACTTCCACTTTTCTATTTACTTTTCTATTAAACTTTGTTTTCTGTAGATACGGGATGAGGCAGTCTCGAGATTTATCTACGCGATACCGTATTTGTCCGAGGGAAAATTCAATTTGGTTTTTACCTGAGGGTGCTTCGTGCGAACCCTCGCATCCTCTCTTTAATGTTGTCGGATTTTTCGTAAGAAAATATAACCATGATATTTTTACTTACTGCATATTGTAGGTACGTTTTATATCAATGCGATGCCGTGTAATTAGGACGTTTTTAAATATATTCTAGAAAATATGTTTCCTTAACGTCTATGTGCCATGCAATTGAAATATATCCAAGCAGTTTAAGGCCCAAAAAAATGTGGCCTGCTATACGATGTTATCGTAGTAAGAGGCCACATCTATGCATTTATGCAGCTAAAATGGCCGCATTTCATTATCTATTATTAAGTACTTTTATTGTTTGGGAAGGAAGTTTTTGGGAGAGATTTTCCGACGGCTATATAAAGCTACCTAATTACCGTAGGGAACGTAGGTATAGGTAGTTAGGTTAGTACCTTACCGTAGGGGTAAGTAGGTACCTAGTTAGCAAGGATTAAGATTTTCATGATGGAAATAAATATTCCATTTGGTACAGACTGGGATCATACAGTTTGCCTGGTTAGGCAAATATAGGAACGTTTACCTTGATATTTCTGGCATCATAGTAAAATAGAGTAAAGCGTAACAAAAAGAAAATTCATATTATACGGTAGGTATTTACATCATAAATACCATTTTGTGCAAATTGGCTTTTTAAAAGCAGCGTAACATAGGAATTGATGTTTATTGCGAATGGATATTGGATAATTGAAAGTCGGTGAAAGTCGATAGAATATAAAGTATATCAATTTTGTAATAACGTAACCACTGTGTCTGAAAATATTTCGAAATAGAATGTTACAGAAGTTAATTTACAAGAACCGAGGAAATAAAGACAAAAAACTGCATGCCTTCTGGCGGATTATGGAGATACACCTACTAGTTTATACTCTGTATGCTATCTGCATTACCTATTTTCGAAATAAATAAGTTTAATTTTTATAATAGGTAAGTATCTATAAATTTTAGTGTAGTCTGCTCATAATGAAGGCGAAATATCATTTCTGAAAATAAGTAGATACCATCTCCTGCATCTACCTATTTGTTTTTGGAATAGTAAACTTAGTTCAAAACAACGTAAATAACAAAAGTCTCGTATTATGCTTAAATGTTACTTGAAAAATATATGTAGGTACTTTTGTTTGCCTTTGAAATCATCCTTTCTGAAAATGTCTGTTATAAATTCATCTTCTGAATTCGTAAGATACCATAACTTCGACCCTGTGTATTCAAGGCGTTTTTACAAAATATTTCTGAATGTCGACAATGGATGAAGAAAAACATTTGACAAAAGCGATTTTGCTGTTTTCATTTACTTTCCATTATTCTTTAACTCGTTTGTCATTCTTTTCTCTCGGCCCGAGGCGCGTAAAGAAGAAGAATGAAGGTTGTTTATATTTACGCAGCTAAGTGACTGGTGGAAAGAAATAAGTAACATTTGCAGCAAAGATTTGTTATTTGCTGTTAGTAAGACGCAGACAAAGTTTATGTGCAAACCATTAGAGAATTTCTTTGACGATAAAAAGAAATTCCTTAAAAATATGTTGCCTCCGTAAAGAGTTACTTTGTCAAAACGATATTAGTTGCTCTGCTGAAAGTTAAGAAGTGATGTAGTGAGTTATGAAGTGAAAATATATCAAAGTACCGTAAATAATTTTATGACCATACACAAGAAATTATAGAATGGCTATAGGAAATCAGTATTTCCTTCTGATACTAGAACTAATCAGAAGTACCATTATTATTTACGTAGATACACCTACAAATCGATAGTAGTGATATAATATAAATACGAAGTTTGTAGACGTTTGTAGAAGTTATAGCTTGTACATTTAAAACTTAGGTATGCCTTTATCTTTGTAATGAATATAAATGTGATAACGATAAGTGTACCTACCTACATAGGCCGCGCTCACTTTACTACGAGTATCATTTCTCGAAGTTAGAATTAATCACTTAGTCAGACAAGCTCTCGTCTCAATGAAATATCGTTAATTTAACATTTAAAAGATTTCTGTTCGAGTGGATAATTGCAAAGAGAGCGGTCGTAATGGGCACGTTTGGCTAAGATTGATGGCGTGCTGTGTTGAAACATTAAAATAGCCGACTGAACATTTGAATAAGAAATACTTGATCGCCCGCGGGATTACGCGTTAAAACGATCGTTTGTATTTTTTCGTCTCGCTATTCAAAATGTATTTGAGACGAGAAACGATTGGCGATATTTGAACGCTTTTCCATACAAGCAATGCAAATGGTGCTCATAAATATACGATATTGGTATCGATACTATTACTTAATATTTGTTTATTTCCCATAAAACGTAACAGTAAAGACCAAGAGTATTTTGTACGTTTAAGCCTTAAATTTAAGATTACCTAATTGTGTACGAGATGCTTGCTCGTAAACTTATTTAAGTAATAAAACTTCACTGTTGTTTAATTTAATTAACAAACAAGTGTTTATATTTATTAATGAGTAGGTACATACAGGAGATTGAGGTAGATAGATAGAGTCCTAACAATGTAACATTAAAACAGTTTTATGGTAACTTGTGTCTTACGAGACAGTGCCTGTACCCACGCGCTGACTTGGTTTGGCTAAATATTGGTTTGTTTCAATTTATCTATTACCCAGGTACTTTAGAATTGCGATCACATGGATGAAATAAAATAGCTAAATTGAGTCCAAATGTTATTTCAGGTAGCATTTCACCCTAGTTCCAGTGGGTTACTTGTTTCTAATGTTAAGATAATGTTAGAAAAACAACGATAGGTACATAAGGGGGAGGGTCGGAGGCACTAATCTGATGCTGAGTGAAAAGATTTAGAGCGCACCCTACGGTATTAATCTATGTAGATTATAGCTATATATTTGTATATTTAAATGAATAGGGCTAAAGGCGGTTTTATATCAAAGAAAGTTGTCAATGCGACATGGGGAGCTACGACCTGATTTTAGGAATGCTGAAAATTGTTGCCTACATTTATAAGAAAACAAAAATTCCCCGTTGGACTAGTAGATATCAACAACAAGAAGATTGCAGCTAAACGTAAGTTACCATTGCAAAAGTACCTGTAAGGGAAACCTCAGTGTGGATAGCGTAGCTGAGACGGGACTTCAAAGTTATAGAAATAGCGTGATATAAAGATAATTACTTACTTATATCTTAAGTGGAATTCTACGTAAACGTAAAACTTCGGACGATTGCTTCAAATATTTGCGACGAGCGGTCTGTCTACTCATGAGTGACTGACGTTTACGGCGAGCACGTAAGTCGTAAGGCCCTGTTGTCAAGTGAATATTTATGATTGTCGTTACTGGAACTCCAGAGCTGGAATATAATACTTAGAAAGGTTTTGTTACTGTAACTTTAAGCGTCGGTCTCGTAACGATCGCAGAGGAAAGTAGTTTGGTAGAATAACGACGGAACCGAAATCGGCCCTATCGCTACTGGGAATACCTAATGATAATGATGTCCCGTTTCAACAATTTTTTTACTCGGAAGGAAAAGCTTTTCGGTTATATTTTAGTCAGTAGTAGAAATAATGGCACTATTTTTGGAGACTCGTCTTTAGAACAATTTTATTGTGTAGGTATTAATTGATATTTAAGTAGGTACTTACTTTAAATGTGTTGCTGAAAAGCGACCACTGCTAGACACGGGTCTTCTCTGAGCATCTGAACTTTGACCGGTTCTAAGCTACTCTCATCCATCGGTTTTATTTAGATAATATCGCTCCCTAATATAAAGATATACATTTGTACCTAAGTGATGAACTGGTAAGTATAGGGCTACGGATATTTTGTTCAACAACTTGGATACCTGTGACAAGCATGATTCATCGGCCTTTACGTGATTCTATGGTCACCATCTAAGCATTACAGAAATAGTTAAGAAAACACAGCCAAATCGTTAACGATCATTTGGGTAATGAACGAAGGAAGAGAAAGAAAAAGGCACCGAGGGGATAATGTGTCCTATTATAGCTTTATATTGGTTAGTCGCTACAAGGATAACATTGCCAGATGAGGATTTACCGATGGGTCTAATGTTGAGTGTACCTAACTGGTGATCCAATACAGGGTACGGATGCCTACCCATGTCTTATCGTTTCGCTCACTGCCTGCACAGAAACCGATATAAATAGGTAGGTAGGTACTATATCGAGCTGTTTTAGTTTGCTCGTTTTTAACCGAAAACTCTAAGTCTAGACGAAGAAAATTGAATTGAAACAAAAGAATTAAATTAGGTATGTCACATTTACGGATCCTTAACGGCGGCGTAACAAATTTTAGGGTCGGGTTCAATCAATCCTATCTCGGCCGATAGAATGTAATTAGAATTTTAATTTGAAAATTTCCAATTAAAACCTAAGTCCTCGTTATAATTATCTTTAGAACATCGTTCAGTAGACGTCAATGGATTAAATTCCTATCAAACTAAATTAATTATTTGTGTCACATTGAATTATAATTGCTATCGTAATTAAATTCATAGATGCTAATATTCATTGGACATTATTTTATGACAAAACGGGCGCCAGTCGGAGATTTTATATCTTTAATTAGTTCCTAGACTCGAAGTGGTTCAGAAGAAAAAACTATAGATACCTATCTATAAATCTACACTACCTCTACACACCTACTTACTAGTTTGTCATAATTATGCTGTGCAAAGCGCTTCTTATGCTCTATTGCCAATTTGTAATTGCATTTAACAAGCATTTTAAAGCTTATTGCTATAGACAGATTTCTCTCAATTTATGTTATAACATCGGATATATATATTTTTATATTTCAGATACGTTGTTCAGATCATCGCCACATAGTTAGGCACTTATGCTTCACTTCAGTCGAGTCTACTACGAAAAATATCAACTCTTAGGTACATTAGAGAAAAAGCCTTGTCGTGACGCTTACAAACAAAATCAATGGACATATTTTTAATGTTGTTCATGTAGTAATCGAAACCTCGTCTCTACACTTTTATCTTTGTTTAGTATTTATTAGATAATTATAGGTAGGTAAAACTTTATTGACACAAAAACACTTACACATTATTAATACATCCATGTCTTCAATTTCAAGCACTTAAATTTTAACACTTCACTCTTACTGCATAACTTTTATGCATAACATAATTATTAAATACACTACTATGTTTTAAAGCGTAAAATCGAAAAATGTTTACTAACGTTTTAATAACTAGGCTTAGCCTGTTTAATATTATAGTTTAGCCAGTTTCTTCCAATGACATTAGATAAATAATATAACTTAGTATTGCGCCCTACAGCATCGCTTTCGCCTGAAATGTTTTTTGGTACATACCAATTTTCATTTTATTCGGTTCAGCCGTTTAGGTGCTGTGTGGTTACAAAGACACACATACACAAACTTTCGCATTTTTAATATTAGTAGGATGATAGGTAGATTAAGAATTTTACAATAGTTACTGCTATTATACTCTCAATATTACCCTGAAGTAAATTATAAAGAAATACGTAAACATATGGTTCGACTTTGGCCATGCCAATAACCTAATTAACTAGGAACTAATTAAGTTTTTTAACTTATACTGCCAATAGTATTATGTCAAGCCTCAAAAGACAAAGAACTACGCGTTCAATTGTCTTACAATATAGAGCTGCAATGACAACATTGTTTCTACTTAAATAAACATTGGCAGTATTACAAATACGTTTTTTACCATTCCATTCGAGGATATTGCACAATATTTGCAATATCGAATGCGCGAGAACCTCTATCCCTTGCAATGGGAGGAAAATACCGACTGAGCTCACTATGAGTATATTGCTATCCGATGGCGGGATCATATTGGAATTCCTATGTGAAATAATAACATATATCAAATGTACAACGAGCTGTTTATTTCAAATTCAATTTGAACAAATTGGATCTTTCTAGAACTAAAATAGTTTTGTTACGTAACGAAGTAGCATGCCTGTTGCTCCATAAAAACATGCAAGTGCATTATATGGTTTTCGATCTTTCGATCTTATACTCCATGTTAAAATCAAATACATAGTGTATATTGCTACCACATAGGTACGATTTCAGAAGTCGATTTGGCACAGATTTCTCGATAGGAAAAATATAATTTAAATAGAGGTCTGAATTTCAGTGAGTTAAGCGTAAGTAATAGAAACTAATGCTACATGCATTAGTTTAGGGTTGTGAGTAAAAATATTATTATCATCATTTTCCTTCAGGGCTGTTGGTTCCATTTAGTCTCATCTATCTCTATTTATCAGGTTATAAATAAAATAAGAAATAATTAAATAATGTTTTAATTTAGAAACTCAACTTACAATAGAATATAACATTACAATTAAATATATGTAGGTACACATATGCTGAACTTTTACCAGGTTTAAAAACTTTTTATACATTAGTTCTAAATGGGAAAATTTAAGTCGCAGCACAAGTAGCTTAAAATGTTTATTTTTATCTGCAACATTGAATATGTGCCATTAAGCGCGTGAACAATTTTGGACTTTTGGTAATTTTAGTAATACTAGAATTCACTCAGTTTCAGCGTACGTTTATTCAACATAAATTATTAATCAGAATCATCATCAATAACTATCTTTCGTTTCTTTTTGTTGCGTTTTGTTGACACAATTACGTCGTCGTAATCTTCGTTGTCGCTGTTATCTGTCAACAAAAATATGATTGTAACACACAATAGTAATGCCTCTGACTTCGTTCGACCACTTTTTGCTGGTAACGTTTAGGCGCCTCTTACGACCCTCACTACAGGAAAAGATGGGGTGGTTCCATGTCTAAACTGCAGGATTTCAATATAATCAGAAGTAAATGTCTGTTAATTCATGAAAGAATAAAAATATGTTTTTGTGCACCAAACAAAACATACTTAAATTATTACAAAAGTAAAAAACTAAAAGTAATTAAAAAAATAAAATAAATGTACACTATGAATAAGAATTTATTTCTTAAGACACATTCATAAAAGGATATAGCAGGAAAGTCAGGCTTCTCATTTTAGTACCGTTCCGTTAGATCCTTTACCTAAAATGCTTTACCTAAGTAAAAAAAGGTAAAAACCCTTTACCTAAATTATAACGTATTAAAGTATCTACCTATACATAAAGTATCTACCTATACATAAAATTGGAAAAATATACAATACACTAACTGAGCCCCACGGCTTCGCCCGCGCCTAAAATGTGTTATGTCTCCCTCGGGAACCAGACCGATTTTCGGGATAAAAAGTAGCCTATGTCCGACACCGTATCTATCTACATACCAATTTTCATCGAAATCGGTTCAGCCGTTTATACGCTGAGTAGTAACAAACACACACACCCACACACAGACTTTCGCATTTAATAATATTAGTAGGATCTTATGTTGTACTTTAGATACACACAGAGAATTTTGTTTTCCATTAGTTTGAGAAGTTTGTATATTCCACACGACAATACAATATTTGTACAGGTTACTGTTATTTGTTCTAAGTATTTGTATTCGGTACGCATTTATGTTATATAAACAGTTTGGTTTCAAAACTATACAGTTCAACTTGTGGTTTTACTCACCGCTATAAACTTTGGGCACCTCACTTAATAATTCCTCAGTATCCGGAAGGTCGGTGTGTTGTAAAGTTTTCTTAGCAAACGACAAGATGTCCTCATCATCGTTTCCACTATTTTCATCGCGCTCGTCGATTTTCTGCATCTTTCTACTATTTTCATGGTCGGAATCACTGAGGGTACGCTTCCGATTACGTGTTATTTCATTATGGGATTTCGCACTGCTACTTTTATTATTAATATTTTCCACGTTATTTTCCCGCATTTTCCTTAAATTATCGAATAAATCATCGTCATCGCTCGATTCGTTCGCTTTTTGGACAGTTTCTGTAATACCCGTATTTTCGATATCTTCACTTGTATCAATAATAAGTTCTTTGTGAACAGCTTTCATAATTATTTCGCGGCGTTTTCTAATTGTGTCGAAGTGTAGGGTGCTCGGTATTCTCCAATACTTTTCCTGTAACGATTTCATGATTTTTGGTAAATGTTGCGGCTTTCCAGAGATCACAGACCCTTAATACACAATACATTATAAATACAATAGGCATTGTTTCATGGGATACAAGAGAATAATGTTACCTACCTGTTCATCGCTAGGTGGGTTAACGCCCACCCCTAACAATACTTTTTTAAACAGTTCGTTGTCCATCGCTTCGATGGATGCCTCAGATATAGGCACAATAGGTGTGTCCTCCGCCGTCGGGTCAAATCCCTCCGCCTCTTGATCCAATGCCACTTCTTCTAAATTCTCCGCAAGCCATTTCAATGCTTCGGCGAAACCTGTTATTAAACCACTTTTATACTCAATCGTTTAATTAAATGTTAAACGAAGTTTACACGAGCAAATATCACACGAAGTAGAATTATTAGAAAACAGAGAACTAATAAACTGACTTTACGGGAACAAAATGAAACTTAAAATGGAACAATGAGACTGTTGCGGGCTTGTCAGAAATTATTTGTTTTTACTTTTATACATTAAACGTGTTTTATATTAATGTTGGCACTTTATAAAACTTAAAGTTGTGAATGCAACTTCCGTACCTAGTCTGTGTATATATGACTAGCAAATAAAAGTGTAATTTTTGAATAACTGTATTAGTCTGTAAGTCTTTCCAAAATAAAATAAATAAATAAATATTTATGAAGCATATATTATGCTTCATAAATATTTATTTATTTTTATTATTTATTTATTTATATTTATTTATATTTATTTATATTTATTTTTTTATGCATATAAAGCATTAATTAGTATTTTTGTATTTCTATTCAAATAATAATCTTATTGGTCTTTGAAGATAAATAGATATTCTCATACAACTAAACCTAGAAAGTCTCTCTGCAGCCGTCTAATTAAAGAACGGCATAATGATACCATAAATAACAATAAAAACATGTTGCATTTCTATGACTTACCATTATCGACGGCTTGCACCAATATCTTAGCAATTTCATTAGCAGTAAGCTCAACGCGTTTAGCTTGTTTCGTACTGTTATTTGATTTTGTTTCGTTCTTACTTTTCTTATTCGGTTTAGTTTTGACTGGCTGTTGCTGAGCTGCGTCGTCATCTGAGTCCGAATGATCAGATAATTCGGATTCTGATGAGCTACCTAAAATGTGATTCGAAATGATGTACCTAGATTTTTACGTTTTCTATAGACTCATTTGTTCGAATGTTTAGTTCGGTGACATGCTTCTGAGACCTTTCTAGCCTTCTTTCGAACTGTTTACTGAGATTGAAAAGTATCAGTAGTTTATAGTAATATATAGTTGTTATTATACTTCGGTACGTTTGAAGCGATTCACAATATTTATAGTTAACTGTTCAATCTACGTCTGCTACCGTAATGTAACATAAATAGAATATGAAGAATAAAGACTTAAAAACGCCAACGTATACAAAATGTTCTATAATGACGCGACCCAAATGGACCTAATGATGCATCATTTGTTTCATACAACGTATTTTATCCAAAGCAGTCATTTTATATGTATAAATAAAAACTGAGTAGATTTAACGACATAGAGGGTTGGGAAGTGGTGAACGACACTGCGCTAAGAAATAAGAATGAAACTGAACAGACGTTTTTTTTTTATTTTGTAACGGCACTCCTGCATAAGGCACCTACCGTACCGAGCGCAGGGTCGCGTAGAACAAACAGTGCAGTCTTTTTGTTAGATTGCGATGGTCATATAGAAAAGACTTAGACAGGAGTCCAAATCACGACACTTATGTTCATAAGTGGCTAGATGCAAAACAGCTTAGACCATATGTAAATGCGTATCTGAGCAGATGATCGATTTCTTTCCGGCAAAATTACATTAGAGGCACATGTTTTTCTTTGATTTCATTCAAACAATTACCAACAATTATTAATTTCTATGGCTACTAAATCAATTGATAATATAAGCTGTTTATGTCAGTGTCGAGTAGTGTAAATATTTTTTCTTGTAAATGAACCTTGATGTTATATAATGATACCTATGTAAGACAAACTTAACTACGACTTTATTTTGACCTGGATGTTATAGTTCGTAATGCTCCACTATTTGTCTTAACAATATATTCACAGCTAGCATGTTTAACTCAAACTTCAGGTAGATGAATGACCTGAAGTTAACGGCTGGATAGTTACTGGCGAAGATAAATGATAATTGATAAATAGACAACTATTTATCAGTCTGACAATTAATTAAATAACTTCATTCGTTACCTAGTTAATAGACATTTTATCTGCGTAGTTACGTTTCACCACTATTTTCTAAGCTAGACATTTCATTTATTTATCATAAATGAAATGTCTGGCTTATTCAAATAGTCGAATCAACATTGTATTTTGACTATTCTATTTTATTTTGGTTCAATTTGTTTTCCATTCTACGTTGAAAATTGTCTATAGATCGGATCAGGTTTTCATTTGATGACGAGAAACAAAAAGACGTTTGATTTTATTTACACAAGCTTGGAAGTTCGCGATGAAAATCTTGACAGATAAACGAAAGATAAACAATTTTTATATATATTGCTATCCATTTCATATGTCGACACAACGTTATTTATGTATTGGTGTGTCTAGACTAAATAAATACGTAAAAAGCAATGCGGTAATACTATCCGGCACTGAACCACTGCTTCCATGTTCGATCTAACAGAATAAAACGACGTTGCTCTCCTTATGTAGTCAGTCTTAAAGCTAAATGAAGTTGTTTAGTAACTCACCATTCGATTCATCGTTATCTCCAACACTGCTTTTAGCATTAGATTTCTTTTGTTTCTTTTTGCGACATTCTTTTTTGTCCCGAATGAGGCCCAACTCCAGTAATCTGTCGACGTAACTTCGCTTTTGACGCTTTCGAGGCATTCGAGGTATTATTACGCCCATTGGATCTGAAAGAACTCTTTTATTTTACAACAATAGACTAGGACAATGTATTTTAATGAGGTAGGACCAGTTTTCTTTTCATTTATCAGGTGACTGCAGTTTAGTACAGTTTAAGTGTCATAGAATTTTGGTTTATAAAATACTGGTATATGTGTAATATGGCCGTGTAGCAAGTCTTCAGGCTATCGATGCTGTGATAGCACGCTAAGATTTTAAATCTATGGTTATCAATCAAATATTATTAAGCTAGGTTCACATTTGCATCATCTTAAATCTGAAAATCAGGTGTATCGTAACGCGATTCAGTATCATAAGTGTGGACGCCCATTTCGACCATGTCGTATTTCTCAACTTCTCATGCTAAAAACCACGTCCACACTTACGATACTGTATCTTGTCAGCGTGTCGCCAAACGCGTGTCGTCATGGGTGGACGCTCAATTTTTTTTACGATCCTCGTATCCAAAACTTTATTTTAGTTCCTCTGAAGGACGTTGCATTTCAACTTCTAATTCATCCTATCTTGTTTTTAATTCTGATAAAATAGTTGTGGTTCTGAGGGTCCCACAATATTTATTTTTTTATAATTATGCTTTTATCAGTTGTAACACACTATTGTTATCCCAACTCATGATAAAAACGTTTTACAAAAGAATCAAAGTACGCAGTATGCTCTAAAGTCCAAATTAATAAGCGGAGCAGAGATGCGTGCTCGTGTAATGATCGCGAAAACACGTCCAAACTTGTTCTAGGTCGTGTCACGGCGTTGCGTATCCCCTTTGGTGATCGGGTAAAACCGCCTCGGGATGGATCGCAGTGTATCACGTATCAAATAGACAAAACGTTTCATGATACAGTATCAAAATGCGTTCATATTACGATCATTTGGCCGATCATGACACGGATATCGATAAGAGCCGTATCAGATACGCGGTTGTATACGGATCGGGGTGTATCATGCTATGGGGTGTAGCATGATCGCGTATCGTTTGGATCCACACTAGCGAAAATGATACACGTCGATGCCACGCGTCGGAGATCTGTTACACTAAAATAATACAAATGTTGACCCAACTTTAGGACCAACTGATAATACGTGTTCAACATTACTTTTTAATTTAACAGAATATTTTCGCAATACATAATGCAAAAAGTATAAGTGAGATTATCACACCAAAACTAAAAGTAGAAAATCATAATTCGATCAGCTAAAGCAATTCGTTTTAAACTTCAAAAACTACTGACTAATATGTATTAAGAAACTGGGATTTGTCGAATTCTCGGGTTAGGAGTATGAGAATTAAAGTTATGATAAAGTAGTTTCAGTAAAGTTGAAATTGCAATTGTGTAGGTAATAACTTGTGATATCTATCATTTAAGCATAAGAAAACATTACACAAATAATTTTGAAATTATTTTTATTTATTTTAATCAATATGTTAACCAATTTATACAGTGCCTGTTTGCTGTATAAACAATAAAACCTTATTTACACTCAATAGTATGTATAGTTAGTACTATTTTACGTCGATATTCTTCTCTAATTGATCCAGCTCGTCTACGCGAGAACCAGCACGAATGTCTAAGCAAAACCTTATTAGACGACTTTTGTGACACCTAGATTATAATAATGACGTCAGCAACAAACTTATTTATACACTTACCCGATGTATCTTTGAACTGTTCCCATAATTCTCTAAGTAATTCATCTTCTTCTTCACTGAATTCTTTAGGCACTTTCTCCCTAGCAGGCTCCTTGTGACTACGTTTGGTCGGCGCGCGGAATATAAGACCCAATTCTTTCAACTTTTTTATAACACCGCGTCTTGTTCGAGTTTGGTCTATCAGATTCGCCAATATCCAATCAATAACGTCTATAATCAATTGTTTTTATTATTATTTAATACACACTTGGTTATATTAATACACGGTTCATCAGGAATTCATAAGACACAGGAATGCTGGATCCTGTGATAGACTGCCACCACTGAAATCGCTAATCGTGTGCGTGTGTAAACAATATTTTTACAAAACATATACAGAGTGTATACGACGCCGGTTTGATTTTTAATATAATTACGTATAGTATGTGACATTATAAAACGAGAAAAAAGAAACAACTACATATCTTCAATAGTTTAGACACAGAACTACTTCTTTAATTTCTTTAATTCTAAACACTCTGTAAGTACGTCAAACGGTCACTGACTTAAGTCATAATCCACGTCGAAGGATAAACGTTGCCGCTCATTATAGGTCAGTGAACTTGTCATAATAAATGGTGTAGTCCTTGTTACTCCTAAAATATTATTTATTTTGTTACACAATTTTTAATTATTGTTTTCGTCACATCATTTTTGTGATTAATTTGAAATCATTATAGGGACTAGTAACAGGTGCCTTTTCATTTAATATCAAACCGTCGTATACACTCTGTATTATCATAAATAATATTTGAATATACAACTAAACACCGCATACACCCTAACTCCAGACAAAACGTTCGCCAGGCGAACTTATGGTAAACTACTTAGCTGTTGCCCGCAGTTCCGCCCGCGTGAATGTCGGTTATATCTCTGTTTATATACATTGACGATTTTTCATACAAACTTTCATCTCCTATTTCAACTGCGATAAAAGATAGCCTATGTTGTTTCCCAAGATCTAATCTATCTTTATATCAAATTTCATCTAAATCGGTTTAGTGGTTTGACGTGTAAGCGTAACAGACAGACAGACAGACGGGGTACTTTCGCATTTATAATATAAATATGGATGATACACCTTGGTATACAAGAGGTTAAGATTTGTACGATGTTTAAACGGGCCTTGTAAACACAGGATCCGTTTATTATACGTTAGGTACAAATATTAATTGATGTCAGAATAATATGTTAGGTATTAGAGAAGTTTTCGAAATCTGCAATGAATATTAAGATCTATTTTTCTAGTAAAGATCTACATTATTCACATCATAGTTAGGCGGATTACATCAATAATATAATAATAATAATATTTCTACAGCTACACACGTCATCTAGACCCAAAGTAAGCATATTATGTGCTTGTGTTATGGGTTCTAGAATGCGGATATACATACTTATATACTTTTTTTTTGTAAATACATACTTATTATACATAGAAACACCCAGACCAATGTAAGTAGACATGTTCACGCAAATATTTGCACTGAGTGGAAATCGAACCCGCGACCTCTGCGTGGCAGTCCATACACAGTACCTACCACCGAAACTCAGAGGCAGTCAATAAACCATCGGTTTATCGGAATTATTCAAATTGCCAATGACCTATTTAGTAACGGTCTAAATGTCAGGCATTTCGTTTGACGTCGGTATTACCAAAACAGCACCAATATGCGACAGTGATTAGTGATTATATTTGAATACACTAGAGTCGCTATTTAATAAAGAATTTGAAATCTGTTTCATACCATCTATCTGTGGGTTACGTGTGGTGTGTATATAAGCATACAATTGATTTAGATATATCTAAATATACAGGATTTTAACACGCGGCACACTGAAAGCTTATGTTTGCACACGCAGCAACATTTAAGTAGCTATAATAAGAGGGAGCTGACAGAAAACTTGCTGATTTTACGTCTAATTATTCTATTAGGTTTATTAGTCTGCTTTCATGACAAATTACATTTCCTTTGACGTCGCAACTCGTGCCACAAATCAACTAACATATTATACTATGTTAATGTTTCATTATCACTTCCTTTAGTAATCTTCACACGTTAGCAAAAATCGTGTACACAAAAATCATATACATCATATACAATGATGTATTTGATTTTTGTCCGAACGTTTGTAACGAACCTTCTACGGGGTCCTGTTTGAACACAAAAATCATTAACATCATTGTATATGATGTATATGATTTTTGTGTTCAAACAGGACCCCGTAGAAGGTTCGTTAGTTTAAGAGTGTTGTGTCATGTAGGTGGAAAACATAAACATACAGATATGTTAGCACTTGTTAAGCTTCGTTCGCGTAATTACGGTACGTGGTAATGACACCAAACCTTTATTCAAATTATCACGTCGACAAAAATCCTAGATTATACAGGATAAAGAGTATCAAATTTATTTCACGTGTGCGAACGTTTTAGTTACGGTTTGTCCTTTATTATAATTATATAGGTATTATGTATACTTGGCTTTTTTACGTGTTGTTTCGTACAGATTGTATCCGTATAATCTCATGATTACTTTGCACATTCATTTCAATTGTCTACATAGACGGCTTTTAAAAGAGTTGGAGCAGTAAATTCATTTTGCTTCAGAGACTGTGAAAAATAGGTTTCAGTTGACCTTTTTTTCAACCAGAATTAAGCTATGAAAATAAAATGTTTTTATTGGTGGATATTCAAATATTCTTACGATATTTATAAATTACACACATTCTTGACTCAGCCACATACATCGGGTATCTCTACAAAATAATAGAGTGAGAGTGTGAAAGTGATAGTGTTTAGTTTACCTTGGTCAGATTCTGGATGGGTTTGATTCTCCATATATAATCTACGTAACTCTTCCTCTTGCTCCTCAGTCCATATACCTTTACCAGGTTTGTCCCTAATATATAAAATTTCCAAAATATTAATCAATGTAGTCAAAACATATGTGGTAAACAGCCGAACTTCTGTCGTTTCAAAAAGCTTTGTCGCGTAGAAATATATTTCTGCGTTAGATACTGCCTTATTCGCAACCGTTTGTAATTTTTTTTGTCATATTTGATGCTTATTAACGATCCGACACATTTGAAAGCATTTTTACAAAGCCTAACGGTCCCTCACAAGATGTCGTTTCGAATAGGACAGTAAAAAGATTTAGATTACGGGTTTTTTAAGGAACTATCTTCACGAATTTAGTAAGGGTCATTTGCGGCAGTTGAGAATAAGGCAACAGATGCTATTAATAGACAAACATTTAAACTCCTGACACAATTTGTTTGAGATAGAAGTAAGTTAAAAATACGAGTAGGAACCTTAAATTTCAGTATATAATTTATCATAACCTACTTTTGAACAAACTTTTAAATAAAGAAAAAACAAAATATACGACAAAGGAAAAGTTGGTATACCAGCTAGCATTTCAGCTGGCACTATCTCTGAATACATTAAACAAAGTTACAGGTGTCCCAACTCTAGAACGTCTCTAGAGAAAAATATTAACGTTTGCATTTTTAATGCGATACTATTATATAGACCGAGCAAATACATACACAGTACATTATAAATTAAATAAGTATCACACAGCAGATAAAGATAGGTATTAGACATTAGTTACGCCGGCATGTAATAGAGAGCTAGCCGCTTCTATTATTATTACGAGGTCGTTTTCAATTCTACATTAAACTGATACTAAGAGCATCTTTGTACAATAAAAAAAGTAGCGTCAGAGTAATTCTGAAGCCTTTTATCAATCTATATTACTCGTATTAAGCGGAAAAGTTTGTTTGTACGCGCAAATCTCTGGCACTACCATTCGGATTTAAATAATTCTTTTGGGAAGGTTATAGGCTATGTAACATCACGCTAATGGCGACGGGAGCAGAGCAGTAAGCAAAGACGCTGGTAAAACCGTACCGCGGCAACCTAGTATATGTAATAATATACATATTTACATTTTTTAATGTTAATCTCTATCTCGGGCACCAACAAAAGTACCAAAAACAATAAATAAAATTGAATTAAATTTATTTGGACGTCAAAATGGATACCATTTTAAAACAACAGCTACTGAAATAATTGAAGTATATAAATGGCAGTACCTAATCATCAATCATAGTTCAGAGATACGACCTATATCAACATTATCATGTCTAATTAGAACGTTCAAAGGTTTGCAAACGGTGGACAAAGATTGATGATAGTAAATGAGAAAGTCTTGTTAAGAGAGGTTCTATTTACCTTGTCATAATATATGTATGTAGCTACTTAATTGTGTGAAATAACGTCATTTACACTAAGTATACACATTTAAAAGTTGACTTACGCGATAGGAATCGATTCCTCTCCTTCTATTATCTATCTTTACGGAGAACTTTACAAACATACAATCAACCTACACAAAGTACAAAAACAAATATTCTAAAGTATATAAATATAGAATACGTTGGTACTCACCTATTATCGGTATATAAATCGTATCCATATTCAATATCCGCCGCATCCTTCGAGTTTGTCCAAAACAAGAGCTCAATAAATACTTTGGGATTTTTCGCCGCCACTTCCGTAAACTTTCTCAAAACAAATATAGCAAACTTTTCCAATTCCTGTTAATCATTATAACAACATTTTAATTACTTCGGAAGACAGCAAAGGAATTATAATAACGAACGATGTTTATAATTTTGTCCTTTTACGGGCACGGCCAGAAAGGGTATATTTATTCAGGTAAATTATGAAAAGTATTTTTGAATGGTACAGTTTTAGAATTGTTGATGCACTTAATACCGCTGTTTTTCCCCTTCTTCTTTAATGTAAGACATTTAAGATTCATTGTCAGTTTTATTTACATTTCAATTTAGGGAAATGTAAATGATGCTCGAGTTTCGAGTATCATCGAAACAAACATTTTATGACGAAGTTACTGATAGGTAGGTATCAAGTTTTTTTGTCAAGTTACTTTAGATTCTCGATACATTTGGAGGGTATGTACGACACCCTCAAACGTGCTCGGCGATAAAATCTGTCCCCTACCATACCCTCTGTACGTCGTACGTACGGACGCGAAAAAGCTTAAATTTGGTCACACGTGTGTCGTAATGTATGAAAAATATCGCACTATAAAACCAGTTCAACTTATCGAAGAGAAAATTGCACTATTTTACATAACGTGCCAGTACTTCTAAACTAATAAAAATATTATAAAGGGAAAAGATTTGATTTTTCGTACGTTTGTTTGCAACGATTTAACTAAAAATCTACATTACCGATTTGAAAAAAATGTTTCACCTTTTGAAATCAATCAATGAAGCGGGTATCATATTTTATTATGATTAACATATTTTTTAGCAACTTTCAGAATTTCATTATTTGTAAATATACAATACAGAACACAGAAAAGTAAATTTGCAGTATATCAATAATATTTCGCAGACGTACGTAATATTGCAACCATATTTTATGTGGGCGTTTGTTGTGACACCGAATGACACTTTTGATACCGAAGCGAAGCGAGGGCGAACATCTAGTATATTATAAAACGACGCACGTAATAGCTTATACTTAGAGTAATTTTATTGTGTTTTGAGCAGTCGCTGTATACTGTGTATACATTGTTAAACGCCTCTCAGAAAGGGTTTTAAATGAAATGCAAAGGTAACAATATAAGTTTTAATGCGGTCGTTTGTTTATACCCTACATTGAATCACCTTTACAACCATCAAACATATTAGGCTATGATATACTTTGTGCAACGAGTTTAGAATATGAAAATATGCAATCACAGGATCTCTATCGTCGTCTTTAAGAGACCGCAGCAGGTGATTGCAAACACCTCCCTTTGCGAGAAGCCTGCAAAGAACGTTTTCACCTTTAGGTTGATAAAGTGATGATGATGAAATTTACGCGAATATGCCCAGCTCATTTTTATCGGTTGCTTCTTCTACCTAGTAGGTACAAAAATTATTTTAACTGCAATTGTCCCTTTTCTTTTATATATTTATTGTGCACGAACCCTCCCGGTCCCTCGCGGAGGAGAGTAGCGGCACACTTCTTGTGCTGGGATTGGGGATGTCTCTAGGCGCTGTCGGCGTGAGGTATACTCGTGGAGTATGGCGGGTCAAGAGGGCGACACTGTCGTGACGACCGTGATAGAAACAACAAGTAGTCTCTCAATCTTGTATTGACGTATATAGGTACTCGCTCGGTACTTGCAGAGCTTCAGGGCTTCAGTGGTACTTGCGGGCTTCAGTGGTACTTGCAGAGCTTCCAGGCTTCTTGCAGTACTTGCAACGCTTCAGGGCTTCAGTTGGTACTAGCAGAGCTTCCAGGCTTCCTGTAGTACTTTCTTCAGAGCTTCTTTCTTCTTTCTTGAGAGTTCTTCTTTCTTGATTGCTCCGTTGCTCGCCGTGAAGTGACGATCCGTGCAAATGTGCCGCCTTTTATACACGTATCGTAGGTACCTATCGAACGTTCTACAAGGTTCCGACCAATCAGCGTAGTAGGTACCTAATTGTTCTACAATATTCCCGCCAATCAGCGTTGAGTGCCCTGTTTCGCGGCCTTATTTGGTAATGTTTTGGTTCTAGCTATACGTGACTCTATACAAAGCAAGAATATTCTCGAATATCGTCTAAATATTATTAAAATGTTGTGAAACTAAATTGTAACAATAATTATTGTTATTCTAACAGGAAATTGACATATTCTAATACAATTTTAAGTAGAATCTTATACGAAAACATACCTAAACACAAGTATTAACAATAAAATATCGTGATTAACATTGTTAGTACATAAATCAACCCTATCTATCATAAAACATTATTTAAAACATCATTAATTATATGCTACGCCCCTATCTATATAAAACTTCTATGTCTTAGTACATAAGATAACAGAATATAAACATATCTAAGTAAATTACATCTTTATAATGAAATATTACCCCTATCTGCCTTTGAGAAACCTATTGTAATAAGATTATATCATAATTTCGTATATAAACTAACACTATTCTGTTATATAAAGCTAATATATAAGGTGACCCTATCCTAACTATATTATTTACATGTTCAACTTATCTCTATTTAGACGTCGTCGTGCACATCTCTCCCGCCGTACGACTTGTCGTATCTTGTTCCGGTGCTAAGGCGACGTCTTCTATCGGCAGGATCACCATCTTTCTTACTGGTCTCCGTAGTATTCCAGTCTTCGTCTTCACGTCCACGGTGCGCACGATGCCGTCGGGTCCAGGGTACGTAGTTACCACCTTGCCGCGTAGCCACACGTTGCGAGGGAGATTGGTGTCGATGAGTTGCACTAGGTCACCAATCTTGACTTCATGCCCCTTGCCATGGGGCTCCCGCCGGTATTGAAGCTCGGGGAGGTATTCCCGGAGCCATCTTGTCCAGAAGATGTCTGCCAGGCGTTGTGATGCACGCCAGGTAGACCTGCTCGCGGCGTCTTGCTCGGAGAATGTTCCTGGAGCTGGAACTCTTCCTGGTGAGCCGAGCAAGAAGTGGTTCGGCGTCAGTGCTTCTGGGTCTTCTTCCGAGGTGGACACGTGGGTGAGCGGACGGCTGTTGACTGAGAATTCAGCCTCCGCTAGCAGGGTAGCCAGTACTTCTTCATTGGGGTGACGCTCGTGAAGAGTCGCTGTCAGGGCAGTCTTGACAGATCGCACCATTCGCTCCCATGCACCACCCATGAACGGTGCACCAGGAGGGATGAATCGCCACACGATGGTTTTCTTGGCCGCTTCTTCTTTTGTTGCCTCGTCGATTGCTTGTCGTAGTTCTCGATCTGCGCCCTTCAGGTTGGTCCCGTTGTCTGACCATATCTCTGATGGGCATCCTTGGCGTGCGATGAGGCGTCTGAGTGCCATTATTGCGGAGTCTGTGCTGAGTGTTGCTGCTATCTCTAGGTGGATAGCTCTGGTGGTCAAGCAGGTGAATATCGCCACGTATCTCTTCTGGTGACTGCGTCCAACTGTTACTGATAGCGGGCCGAAGTAGTCTACCCCCGTTAACGTGAAGGGTCGCTTGTGATGTGCGACACGGCATTGAGGTAGATTTCCTGTTCGCGGGTACGGCGGCGCTTCTGTCTTCATTATGCAGTGGAGGCAGCGCTTCAGCAGGGTCTTCGTAATGGGGCAGAGTTGCAGGATCCAGTATTGTTGCCGACACTCGTTGATGGTGGCTTCGACGCCGGCGTGATGCAACTCCACGTGTACCTTCTTGATCCACAGCTGTACGACGTGATGTCCTCCGTCCAGTATCATTGGCCTCTTGAATTCTTCTGTTAGCTGTTCGGCTGCGGCGATGCGGCTTCTTAATCTTAGCTTGTCTTCTGTGTACTCGATGCTTAGCTGACGCAGACGACTGTCCTTGCTGAGAGGCTTCTTCCTTTGTATGTCTTTGATCTTTTGTTCGAAGCTGTCTTCTTGTGTGGAGCGCATGAGTAGTTCTTCTGCACGGCGTAGGAGTTTTGCAGGGACTGGTACATACTTTTGCTGTGGCATAGCGCAGTCTATCCCAACTTGAGAATCTAGTCGCGTCGGAAAGGGCTTCGGAGATCTTCTGCGTCTTCTGTTTGACGGCGCTGACATGGTTGACCTTTTCTTCGCCTGTAGGTCCTTCTGCAGGTGACGACGATGCTTCTTTTGGCCAGGAATCTTCATTTTCATACAGGAACTGTGGTCCCTGGTACCAGCGATGTTCTGAGTTAAAGTTGGCTGGTACGTCTCTGGTCGCGTCGTCACCTACGTTCAGTTTCGTCGGCACCTTCTGTGTCTTCTTCTGGAGTGTCTGTTTCCCGGGATTAGACTTCGGCCTTCTTAGCCTGAAGCACTCCTTCTTCATCAGGTGCATCTTGTCTTCTGCCCCTTTCTTCATATGGTGGTGCACTTTCTGTACTTCACTGTTGGGAGTCTTGGTGTAGCTCCCGTGCAGCACCCAACCTAAAGGGGTCAAAGAGGCAACAGGTTGATACTTACTTCCCTTTCTAACCTTAGTTGCCAGCAGAAGTTGCCAGTTGTCCTGCCCTATCAGGATCCCCGGTCGTGTCTCTTCGTATGCCAGGATACTGCTCATGTCTCGAAGATGCTTACAGTTTTCAATACAGTCCTTTGGCACCTGCTGCGTAGACACCATCAGCCGCTTCATTGTTCTTGCTTGCATTTTGTGTTGCCTTTTATTCGGTCCGGTGATGGTGATGGAGACCCTCCTTGACTGGTTCTCAGACGTAGTCATCTTGTTGATCGCTTCGATCTTGAGAGGATTGACAGGTCCGCGGGCGCCGATGTTGTCGGCTATCCTCTCGTCGATCAGGGTCACCGTCGATCCATCGTCGAGGAGCGCATAGGTGTTCGCCTTTCCCTTTGGGCCAGACACCTGTATAGGTATCAGCTTCAGGTACGACTGCTTGGCGGCTGTCCATGCGGAGTTGATGGCCTCGGTCTTTTCGCTGTCATCCTTTTCTTCTGTTGGGAGCTTCTTCCCTTTGTGCAGCGTTCTGTGATGCAGATGCGGACAATTATTTATACCACATTTTCTAATTTGACAGCGATGTACCTTACCCCGGTATCGCAGACACCTAAAGCACAGGCGTCTGGCCTTGGCGAGGTCCCATCTGGCGTCGATGTCCGCTTTCTTGTATTCGGCGCAGTCAGGTGCAGCGTGTCTCGTCATTTCGCATACTGGACACTTCGGTGTGTACGGCTTCTGCTCGGTCGCGCTGTTAACTTGCTGCAACCTTCTCGGCTGGCTCGATGACGTCGGGCCTGGTGCGTGCACGTTCTCCGGCAGTGCGTATGGGGCGCACAGTTCAGCTTCTGTTCTCAGGAACCTTTCCATCTTCAGGAGGTCTGGGTCTTCTTTGGGCTGACTAGCTGCGAATCGATAAAAATTACTCTTCTGAGTAGGTGTCAGCTTCTCTATAATTGCTTTGGTTACCTCCGGATGATGTAGGTAGTGCACGCAGTTCAATGTCTTCAAAGTCGATACAGCGTTGGTCACCCTTGATGCGAAGATGCAGACTTCTCGCGGTGACTCGGTGAGGCGTGGCAGTGTTTTCAAGTTTTCCATTTCCGCCATGGCCATCGATTCTGGTCTTCCGAACCTGGTCTCCAGGGTCCTCATGATCTCCGTCGGGTCGGTGATGCTGAATAGGAGACTGTTCACTGCTTCCCTGGCCCTGGACTTAAGGTTCCTGCGAAGACGGTTCAGATTTTCTACATTAGAAAACATACTTGCAGTTTCAAAGTAAGCGGCGCGGAAAGGTAGCCATTCTTGATGTGATCCACTGAACTCTGGCAGGTCGATGATCTTTGGTCGTTGTCCCGCTTTTACAGCTGCGGTAATTGCTTCCGCGAGCTTCATTATGTCCGTTGGCCCCTTGTCCCCTCCCGCCGGTGTTGGCTTCTGTTCCAGAAGTCCCTGGCTACGACAGCGAGCTTCAGGTTCTTCTGTCTTCTGTACTGCAGGGCGGTTGCGCAACTCCGGCTGGGGGTCTTCTGGCGGCGGTAGCGGCGGCTCCTGCTTGTCCAACCAGGTGTCGACGCGGGCCACGGCTTCTCTCTCGGTGCAGGCTGACCCATCTTCTGAGTGTTCTCCCCTATCTTCTTCTTCTTCTTTTTGTGCTGCTTCCGCTTCTATTGTTGCTATGCGGGCGGCGGCGAGTTCGACCTGTAACCTAAGCAACTCTTCTTTTGCTTTGGCTAACCTTATTTGTGTAGCCAGCGATCCTCCTCCCCGTGAGGAGGGCGCGCGCTTGTTCTTCATATCCGCACTCCCCCGATGCATCGAGGTTGGGTGCGGCGTGCGACTTCCGGCGGCGCGTTCGGTAGCGTTCCCTTCCACCTCTCTGTCGGCGGCGGGCGCTGTTGTCCTTGTAGCGGCGGTTGTGCCCGTAGTACCCGTGGCGGCGGTGGTACCTGTTGTACCTGTGGCGGCGGTGGTACCTGTTGTACCCGTGGCGGCGGTGGTACCTGTAGTAGTCCCCGATGTGGCGGTGACCTCCGTTCCTGTACTATCCGAGGCTTCAGCAGACGTTGACTGTCCCTTTCCTACCGAGCGAGTTATCGGCGGCATGGTGACAGTGCCTTACCCTCAACTCCACAAGCTACCCTCCCAGAGACTCCCTTGATCCGGCTCGAAGGACCATAAAATGTGCACGAACCCTCCCGGTCCCTCGCGGAGGAGAGTAGCGGCACACTTCTTGTGCTGGGATTGGGGATGTCTCTAGGCGCTGTCGGCGTGAGGTATACTCGTGGAGTATGGCGGGTCAAGAGGGCGACACTGTCGTGACGACCGTGATAGAAACAACAAGTAGTCTCTCAATCTTGTATTGACGTATATAGGTACTCGCTCGGTACTTGCAGAGCTTCAGGGCTTCAGTGGTACTTGCGGGCTTCAGTGGTACTTGCAGAGCTTCCAGGCTTCTTGCAGTACTTGCAACGCTTCAGGGCTTCAGTTGGTACTAGCAGAGCTTCCAGGCTTCCTGTAGTACTTTCTTCAGAGCTTCTTTCTTCTTTCTTGAGAGTTCTTCTTTCTTGATTGCTCCGTTGCTCGCCGTGAAGTGACGATCCGTGCAAATGTGCCGCCTTTTATACACGTATCGTAGGTACCTATCGAACGTTCTACAAGGTTCCGACCAATCAGCGTAGTAGGTACCTAATTGTTCTACAATATTCCCGCCAATCAGCGTTGAGTGCCCTGTTTCGCGGCCTTATTTGGTAATGTTTTGGTTCTAGCTATACGTGACTCTATACAAAGCAAGAATATTCTCGAATATCGTCTAAATATTATTAAAATGTTGTGAAACTAAATTGTAACAATAATTATTGTTATTCTAACAGGAAATTGACATATTCTAATACAATTTTAAGTAGAATCTTATACGAAAACATACCTAAACACAAGTATTAACAATAAAATATCGTGATTAACATTGTTAGTACATAAATCAACCCTATCTATCATAAAACATTATTTAAAACATCATTAATTATATGCTACGCCCCTATCTATATAAAACTACTATGTCTTAGTACATAAGATAACAGAATATAAACATATCTAAGTAAATTACATCTTTATAATGAAATATTACCCCTATCTGCCTTTGAGAAACCTATTGTAATAAGATTATATCATAATTTCGTATATAAACTAACACTATTCTGTTATATAAAGCTAATATATAAGGTGACCCTATCCTAACTATATTATTTACATGTTCAACTTATCTCTATTTAGACGTCGTCGTGCACATTTATTCTTAGAAATTAAAGTACAATACAATTTTGTAAGGTCTCCTAATTTGTATACCTACATATAAATATTATAGCTATTAGCTATTACATTAATTACAGAAATCTACGAAATAATTAGATACCAGTTTAGCAGAAAGCCAGATTACTAGTCCATCAGTTACTACGTATACAGTATTACATATTTTATCCCTTCGTTGTAACGGATGAGTGGTAGGGTAGGACATATTATTCCCATGATTTTATATGACCTTATATTTACAAGTGTAATGTTTAATGCATACAATGCCTTCTTGACCTTATATTACGCACACGTGTGTAAAACAAGGGGTTGCAAACATTTTTTATAAACACAGGGGTCGAAAGAGGGCTGGAAACTGCATGAGGCTAAGACACGGCGAAGTTTCTAGCATAAGTTGTGTGTTTTTCGACGTGATATTGCGACAAAAGATAACCGACAAAAATGGAAAAATAACTTTACTCACCTTAAATTGTGGTAGTGTATTATCAAGTATTTTCTGAAATGTAAGATATAAAGAGGCCTGGAACATCATAGAGGGTCGTTTGCAGTCCCATGCGATTCTATGCAACATTTTAATGATGCAATGGTTCGTGTAAGGCAGGTTTTTGTCGTAGCGCTCCAGTAAAAATGAGCACGCACTCACTACTTTTGAACTACAGAACCTAAAAATGTTATGTATGTTTTATATTTTGAAGCCATTGTCATCTATACTATTATATAAAGTGAAGGGTTTGTTTGTTTGAACGCGCTAATCTCTGAAACTACCAGTGGGATTTGAATAATTATTTTGCGTATAGCTCGGTTCTTGAGGAAGGTTTTATGCTATGTAACATCACGCTACTGGCTACGGGAGCAGAACAGTATCCCTTTTTAATCGGCCTCAGGATCAAACTAATGATCTTTACATGACAGTCGTAATTATAAATATACTATGCTATTAAGACAAGTATTGTTAAACTTTTAAAAATGGCCGAAATAAAGCATGAAAATCACCTATTTAATATAAACTTTAAAACTTATATACCTACGTACCTACTTACCATCGGGTATAGTTATATAGTTGTCTCTCGATCAAACTAAGTTCTAACAAATATGTGGTGATTTACAAATCGTACTAATTTTCTTAAAAACAACTATTTCTGGGAATATTTCCTGTAAGTAATGCAAAGGATTTTCTGGATTCATTGGCTCGTGTAGCGATAAGTAGCGTAGTGACTTAGTGCCTACGTAAGCTTAGTCTTTTAGCTTAACATTATGTTAGTTTCTAGATCTAGTTTGAGGTCATAGGGTAGAATATAAATAGTCTAAATAAAGCGTTTTTATTATTAGGAAATAGTAACGCAGGCTTGAAGATTACCTGCTTATTAATATATGGTTGAATTGAAAATGTTGCGGTGTAACGAAATCGCACCATTACCTAAGTTTATTACAGTACCTACACACTTTTAAACCACTTTTTCACACAAAAATTGACCATTGTTAAAAAAACGGCTCTATTCGTTAAGGATAATTAACGTCAATTTTATGATACTCCAGGGATTTACCCACAACAAACGCCTTACGAAGAGAGCGAAAACTTAATTGAACCCTTCTTTAAACGGTCGCTTTATTAATACTTGGAAGTTAAATACTTAAGGGCCCTTTCGAACTATCGAGTTTTTAAATTCTTATGTACAGATAATATAACAAATATAGGTAATCTCAAAGTTAAGCACTTTTATTCATTTAGATCGCATGCACGTTACTTACAAACATCAACCAATTAGCTAATGACCAATAGCCTACAGAGGGTAGTAGCCATGAGAAATAAAAAAAATGCATCTCATGATCATATTAAATGAAAAGCTTTTGCTTACCTATTCACAAAGTCTTTGAAATCAAAATCCGTTTCTACTATTGACGTACTACGTCTCTCTTCCTCTTCTTCTTCTAAAAGATAACAAATTAATTTAGATATTTTAACATTTTAATTAAACCATACTTAGGTTAAATCTAAAGATTCGACCTTGGGTAATTGCAAATAGTAATTGATAACATGCATACAATGCCAATTTTATACCTAAAGACAATGGATTACCGTTTTAGATTTTTTATTCCTTTCTTTTGTTTTTCCTTTTTGTACACAATTTTATTATATTCATATTAATATAAGCTAATGAGGGCTTCATTCTAATACCCTTATTATCCGCTCCGTCTTTTTCAATTATATTGGGGTTGGCTCCCAGTCTAGTCGGTTGAGAATATTAATATTTTACATCGTGTCATTTAACATACGCAACTCAATTATTGTGATATTTTGTGGTTAGACTTTAACATTCTAAGCGATAGATGTTCGTGTGACAAACGGAATCATCAGCATAATATTCGATGACGCTTAGAAAGTTCTCGAAAACATCGTATTATGTTCTAGAAAACGGTCACCCACTACAAAAGCCTCAATATTAAAATACTATTATTAAATTTACCATCTTCAGATTCTGATTTTTCTTGGGTTTCATCGACCTCGTCTATATTTTCTGTAATAAAGGAGTATAATTAATGTCAAACAATATTTTCAAATAAAATCTTTGACGAAGAATTGTAATAATGTTTTCAGAGTACAGAGCTGGTTATATAGTCTCTTAGATCTCGTTTGTTAAACATTGGCAAAAATAACTAATTAGCTTTCAAATTTCTTGTTAATGTCATTTGCTCAAAAGGTTGTGTATCTAATTATCTTTGTTCTGCCAGTGTTAGATTCGTATTTTTTTGTACAAACGAACAACACACAGGACCCAATTTAATTATTATAAATGAAATTTTAAGCGATACAATATCACTCTAAAATAGTGACTGAATATTTTATAAAAAGGTGTGAAATTTTATTAATTATTTGTTGGATTTCAAAACTTCCTCGCGATACATGTTATTTTATCTTAACAATACACATACATAATATAAATATTAGAATTTCGAATACGAAGTAGAGAACTTTAAGTAAATAAAGAAAATATAGTACAAGTACTAACCCGTTGTTTCCACTCCTAAATCAGCATTGTAAACAGTTTCAAACATAGCAAGTTCTTCGTGCTCTGTTATGCCATTTGTTCCGAATATTCCTTCTTCGGGCCACACTTCCCTAACATAATATAAAACAATATTAATAACAGGTTTTCCTAAACTTTTTTGACGGAAAACTATTTATTTTTTATATTAAGTTACCTTGCGGCTCTAAACATTCCAACAGCGTCTTCGAATTTATACTCCCTCAGTAATTTCTGCACGTTTTTCATACAATTTTCTCTAAAAAATGAATAGAAGATTTAATAATTATGTCCTACTTTAATTAATTTAATATGTAAGTATTTTTCTATCGGAGGCAAAAGTATTATTTACATTAATTACGCAACGTATAGATACAGAAAAGCATTTCAATGTTTCGTTTGCCAAAATAATAAAAAATATATTATAAAGAAAAGCCCGGTCAAATAACGCACAAAAACGCTGACTCCGAATATCCAATGAACTCTCTCAATTTCATAAAAAGCGCCTAAAGCTTTTCAGTCGTCGATAAGAGATTTAAAATTACATTTTGTGTTTAAAAATATAAAATTTTGTTATATTTTTAACGTATAATCATTGAAAGTAACAAAAAGTAAATTACTTGGGAATGACAGTTTTGTGATGCTGTTTGTTTTTTGGTAAATGTATAACTAATTAGACAGTATTACATTGGTGTAACTGAAAATTTTATGTTTAAGATGGTTCTGACATTTTTGTATAAAATGTAGATAGGTACTTATCACATGGCACATTTACAAAAATCTAAGTACTAATTATAGTAGTATAATATGTAGTAAGTATTTTAATAAAATCAAAACTAGTAGGTACTTAAGTAAAAAGTTAAGTGACGTTTGTTTCTACTTATTCAAATATCATATAACCATCAATTTTAAAATCCTATAACTTTTTAGTTTTTGCATCTACTCGTAAGTTTAACAAATATGCCTGAGACATTAACTGTACATTACGTACAAAAACTTAAAATAAAGGAACTTTCACAAAATAAAAAAAGCAAAATATACAAAAAAGTATTACTTCTGTTGGTCAATGGGCACGTCGGAGGCGGCGTCAAACGGCGGTGGATGTTCGTCGACGCCCGCGGTCAACACGGCCGCGAGTTGCGCCCTTACTTCCTCCCATACGGGCGGTTCCACACCCTTAGCCCTTTGTACATTTGCCTTTTGTTCTGGAACACAATATTAATTAGCTTTCTTTCCTTTATCACTTCTGCCCATAAATTATCTTACCTAAATCTCTTTTCTTTTTTAAAATAAAATGTGGTTCATTTAGATATTTATGGCTCTATTGTTGTAATTTTACGTAAAAATTCGTTGATGCTGTGAACTGATTCTGAACCAATGATTGTTAGAAGTGCGAGTTAGGACGTGTCGTAAAAATGCCGCCGAACCGAACACGGGTTTCCTTTCAAAATTAGAGGCGAAATAACAACTCGCAACATTTTTTTTTAATAAAATATGACAAACGTAGATTTTCTCGATATCACGTAATGGTCTATTATTATGCATGAAGTTATGCAATGACGTACCAGAATTTGGTAAAAATTAAAAAAAAAAAACAGTTTATCCGACAACATTTATCTTAAAACTTTCCGGGACAGTAAACGTATATGGCCGTGATGACAAAAAAATATCTATTGTGACTACTATTGTGTCTACAGTAGCGTCCATGAAAGAGTTAAGCTGCACAGCATAAGGCTAAATTTTCGAATTGCAATTCCTAATGTTAGTACACGCAGCTTTAAAAATACAAAAATATGCCTGACGACTTATCTGTAGCAATACTAAATCGGTCTTTCTACTTAAGCAATCATGGTCGCAATAGAATAATTATGCTGAATATACGGCATCGTAATATTTGCTGAGTGTATACCTAGTCGTCATGGCTTGTGATGATGCCTTTTGTGTGGTAATGTGCTAAGCGCGGACAGTTACGTGTGATATACGGCGCCACCTATCATTGTTTCCCCTGCATTAGGTACACGTCGAGTTTGCTCAAATGTGTCGCTTTGCTACATGTTTTTAACCAACTTCAATAAAAATGTGATTATTTGTTATATCTTAAGCACAAATTTGAAGTTTTAAAGCAAAAAAAGAACAGGGCCAACCATATTTAAGATATAATTAAATTATAAATAATCTTGATTGACTTACTTTTCGGCTTTGCTTTGACCTTCTTTCGAACTTTTTTCTGAACAACCAGACCTGTCTTTTTACAGTAGTGCTCTAACATTTTTAGGAACAGATGCACAGTTTCTACTAAATCTACTAAATATGATCTGAAAAATTAAGTCTAATTAATTTTATATAATACAGCATACAAAACATAGGTAATCATCATCAGTATGTAAGAACGCATTGTCTTATATCTTAGTAGGTATAAATGAATCGCGGCCAGTTTGAATATAAACCAATATTTTCTAAACATATCGAAACGTATGTGTTTTAAAGATTACAAGTCTAATGTTAGCCAATGCAATCACTTTTGCTTAGTCAGAATTCAGTCAGTCGCTTAATGTAAAATAAATATAGATAACCGACATATTCAACCGACGAGACAATAAAATTCTTGCAACCAATGATTTTCGAATTTTAGAGATACCAACCTTGGCATTTTATTTTCATCATAATTCAAAAACGTTGATAGAATAAACTCTCTGTATTCTAACACGTAGAAAATGTTGCTTTTTAAAACTTTGGCTGATTCCTTAACTGTAGGGTCAGTGCTTTTATCCATAGCTAAAAGAGTATTTAGTAATTCTTTGTAAGCTCTTAGTGACAAGTGTAGTCGCCTCACCCATGGTGCGAATTTCTTCTTTTCAACCCTAATCATATCGTAATATTTCTCCATTTGTTGCTGCACGTAATGAAACATTGGTACTGACATTGTTTCACTGAAAGTTTTTGTTTTCATTAGTAAGGTAGTTATGATTGTTGTAAACATCGGTACTTAAAAACTTATTATTTGAAATAAGTAAACATTAAGTAATAAAATGGTCAGAGTAGCGAAATTTGTCGCTCAAATTGAAGTACCTAAGTAACACAGATTGTGGACTTCTCAATCGGGCGAAGATACTGCGAGGTTATGTAATATATTTCAAAACTCATTTAGATAAAAAAAGATGTCAGTAAATTTGCTTACAGCCAAATCGCTGGCTGTATCCGAAGATACTCAGGCCACTTTTAATAGCCAAAAATTAGCAATTTTCAAAATGAGAAACATTGCGAAAACATGAACACAACAAAAACAGGGCATTCCATAGCTATTTACCAATCTACAAAATATATCGAAGCAGCTTTTTACTCAATGCGAAATGTAAATACTGAATTGATGGTTATTGAGTTAAATTGAATTAGTGCATATGCTATCCTACTTTTCTTTAAAGCAACTATTCATTATAAATGAAATAAAAAGATAAATCATATCTCTTAAAAATAAATCATTCCACTGACCTGACTAAACCAACCTGAAAGTTGTGGCCTCTATTGAATTCCATAAAAAATTTTACTGCCCATAAATAGTATGATTCGTCATTTTGCTGAGCCTTCGCTCTGACTAAAACATCTTTTACGTAATGCATCAGCGGGTTGTAAGAACTGTTAATAAATTCTATACAAAATTCTTTTAGGAATAACCTAAGGAAGAAAACATAAAAGATACATAAATCCAAAAAAAAAACGTTAATACTGATTAGCTTAAAAAAAAGACTTGGGGTAGTGCCTGACTATAACACAAACGAATTATGTTGTCTTGTTATCAAGAATCTCTCTCTCTCGCCATCTATTTATCCTACATGGTGGAGGGATCAGCCTTCCCAATATTCTTCCTCCACTTCGCTCTATCCACGACATCGTTGCATTCTCTCATGTCTCTCAGCAACACATTTGTCCATGTTGTTTCAGGTCTGCCCCTAGATCTTTGCCCGGGGATTGACAATTCTAGTGTCTCGTTGCCGACGTGATCGGTTCGCTTCCCTTGAAATGCCCATACCATTTTAACCTGCTTTCCTGGAGTTTATCGGCAATGTATCGTAGTCCGATGTATTCATTACGGATTTTATCCAGCTTGGTAACGCCGCACATCCACCTCAGCATCTTCGTCTCTGCTACTTGAATGGTATGGACATGCCCTCATGTGAGCGCCCAAGTCTCGCTGCCATATATGAGAACTGGTCGTATTATTGTCTTGTAGACAAGGCCCTTAAGTTTTACTGGCATTTCTGGTCGCACGTTACCCTAGTAACTTCGCGCCATTTAACTTAAGCCTTGCAGCAATAATGATGGTAAAAAAATAAAACCGTTATTCGTTGCGTAGAAAGTCAAAGAAAGTGCGAAAGAAGTATGATAGAAGGACGTACTCTTACGGTAGTAGATCCACGCCGGTTTCAGCATGAATGAGCCGGATCGTCCGGGAAAGTACTACCCTCTCATAGAAGATCGACGTAAGAGTAGTAGTATCCGTACTCCTGCGTTTCGTTCGGTGAGTGAGAGTGCCGGACGACTAATTTCCCCCCTTTCCTCTTTCCTCGCCTCCCTCACTCCCTTCCCCTAACCCCATTCCTAGCCGCCATAGTGGAGGCCACCATATAAGCAGTTTAAAACGATGGCTTTTGGTATGGTGGCCACCACTTCTGGATTCCACTGACTGCTTACCATCAGGCGGGGTGGAGTCACTTTGGTAGGCTAATATAAAAAAAATACAGTATTTCACATGATATGGTAGTAACAGCCGGAAATACCGCGTCCATATCTAACCGAAAATGTCGATCTATCTATTATCAGGCGAGATGTTTGCATGTTTGTCATTGTCTTAGTACAAGACGTGGTCTCGTAGTTGCTACCTATTTACTTACGCAATGATATAAATATGAAGATTCTATGTCTTACCGAATAGCAAAAGCCGATCGCCTTTCTAAAACACCGCTTTCAACCGGTCTTCGATTTTTAGGTTTTACTAATTTCGATTTTTTGCCTCCACTGAAGTCCAAATTTGAAATTTTGTTCAAGGGCTTCAAACAAACAATTTCATTATCGGATAGCGACTTCATGTTTTGAACTACGTACGTGCCGCCGAAACGAGAATGTCTGTAGCAAATAAAATAATGACTATTACCTACATGTAGATATTTTAAATGTAGAAATAAGTTTTGTATATTTTGATCTTCGAGCCAATTACCTATCAAATAAAGTTGACTGAATAAAATATGGATGACATGTTTTAATCTGTACTCCTAGCACGAATTTCGTTAATTTTACAACATAAATAAAGGTCTCGTTTATTGCACTATGAGTCGACTGCGAAATTTAGATTGTCAAGGATTTCCTAGAAGCACTAGTTGAAAATATATTGCAAGACACGAAACTTTCTAAGACTATTAAAAATTAAAACTATTGATAAATATTAAGAATTAAAAATATTTTGTGTAGTTCTAAAAAGCTAAGATGAAGTCAATATTTAGACTGATACCTTTCACTTAGACTTAACTTTCAAAGTTAAGTCTACTTTTCCTTTGTAATTTAAATAACTTCATTAAACTGAGCTATGATAATGCAGAATGTTACTAGGTGTGGAATATCGCTTGAAACTTTATTACAGTATAGTATAAATGTATAGAAATACACTATTTTTTGTTTCATTCAAATATACCAAGTGGTTAAGATTTTACAGGCATTTGAGTTTGTCGTGAATATCGAGTGCCGCGAGCAGGCTTACGATAGCAGCATGACGTCACAGGGCAACTCGCTATCGCGCACTGTGGCCGGTAGTACGCAACTTACGCATACATAGACCCGTAGCGCTAGGTTTTGAGGTTTCAAAAATATTAAAGTTGTTTATTTTTCGCATATAGTTTCTTGACCGTTACCCTAGCCTAAAACATTAGTTTGTGTCATCCTAGGTACTTGCATAGGTAGAAATTTAGGTATTTTGTCTTTTCGCTCAGTATTGGACGAAAAGAAAATTAAAGACAAAAATTTGACTTCCATGATAATAACAAAGTAGTAACTGATGTACATAGGCTTTTTGTGTCATCTCTGCCCAAGAGAATCGTGATATTTAACTAGTACCTAATACGTCACCCAACTAGCTCTAAAAAAATATTAAAATTTGTATTAGAGGTGTTATGTGTTTTAGAGTTCGGTTATCTGTTGTTCAAAATATTTTGTGTCGAATTTATCCACGACATTTATAGATATTTGATTTTTTTATTACAACACTCTGTAAAAGCCACAAAAGAAAATGCAAGTTATTAGAGATTACGTGTTTTTGATTATTATGGTGTAACAAAACCCTATTCATAATTTGTGTTGTTTTTATCCACGAAATCTTAATATTTGAAAAAAAAACGATTTCTTCGCAAGAAGGGCGATCGCGGGGAAGAGCGCGGGCGCAGACGGCGGGCGCCCCGGCTAGCCTGACGCGCTGACGGGCGCGTAGAACGTGTTGTTTGTTTACATTCGGTATTCGGTGCAAGCTGCGACAAGTGCGTGCGTTATTCGATTTGATTGACTTATTATGCACGATCTTCAGGTTTGGAAACTTACCTTCTAACAAAGTTCACCTTGGCGGGTGCTTCAAACCGCGGTTTGTGTTGCATCTAGTCTAAATGGATATAAACCACGCGCCAACACGCGCGCGAGTCAATACCGCGCGATTCGTCTCCGGCGTGAGATCACTAGGGTTGGCACCTTTTTCCGACGGAAATCTAAACTAATCTTATGAGAAAAAAAAAACTTTTTAGTTTGTAATAAGTCAGTTTTGGATCAATAGTTCTTCAACTTCCAACACATAGCTCGATTCAGTTTTTTAATTATCCCTAGTGCTAGAGGGACACGATGAACATGACAGCAGGTACTAAATATAAATAAAAAAAATTGTGGGTATGCAAAATAATATTTTTGTCGCTAATTCAAATGTTACGCCTTTTCATAGAGTCACTAAGAGAGCCGCTGCTAACAAGCACCTCTCCCTCGCCCTCGTCGCTAAAACGTCAATGTTCCAAGAATTATCAAAAATCATAATTTAACTGACGGAGTAATCGCGTAACAAATATACAAAAGATTAACAGTGTTGCTGTAAAGTCAAGTTTGTAGCCACCCGCTGCTGTTGGAATTTTTCACGATCATGACACCTCTAACTTGGCATGAAGTGATAAGAGTCTACCGCTACTAAAACATGAAGACGCTCAAAATGAAATGCCACAAATGGTCACCCATCCACGGACACGTTGTTTCTAACAAATAAAGAATTTCGAAAATCAGTTTACAATTGTCAGGACGCATTGGTCAAACACCTTGGTCTTTAGGGTTTGCGGTATGGGCGACGTAAAGACTTGGCGGAGTTTGTGAAATGCTGCCCAACCCAACTGAATCCTCCTGTCGATTTCCCTCTCGAAGTTGTTTTTATATAGTTGTAGTGTTTGTCCAAGGTAGACATAGGATTTAACATCTTCGAGAGGTACATCATCAACGATAATCGGTTGTGGCGTAACGTGATCATTGAACATGGTCTTCGTTTTGTTTAAGTTCATCCGCAGACTGATTCGTTGGGAGGACTTATTTAAATCGTTCAGCATAACTTGGAGCTCCTGTGGGGTCTCAGCCATTATGACAATATCATCGGCAAATCTCAGGTGCGAAATGTGTTCCCCGTTTATGTTTATGCCACGTCCTTTCCAGTCTATTGTCTTAAAAGCATCCTCCAATACAGCTGTGAACAGTTTCGGGGATATGACATCCCCCTATCTCACTCCTTTGTGTAGTTGGATAAGCTTTGTCGGACGACCCTGTACTTGGACGGACATTGTGGCGTTGCTGTATAAACATTTTAGCACACTGATATATCGCCAGTCAACTTTGCAAGGACTCCATGACAGACCAGATCTCGACAGAGTCAAAGGCTTTTTCATAGTCCACGAAGACGAGACAGAGAGGGATGTTGTATTCCTCTGTCTTTGGTATGACCTGCCTGATATTGTGGATGTGGTCTATGATGCCAAATCCTCCGTGAAATCCGGCCTGTTCCGGAGGCTGAAACTCGTCAAGTCTTCTAGTAAGTCGATTCGACATGATCCTTGAGAACAGCTTATAGACATGGCTCAGGAGTGAGATGGGCCTGTAGTTTTTCAAAAGAGTGTTATCTCCTTTTTTGAAAAAGAGTTCTACGGTACTCCTGCTCCATTCCCTTGGGGTTCTCCCGCTATGAATTATAGAATGAAATAAATGTTGGAGCTCTTGCAGCACGGGTTTGCCGCCTGACTTCAAGAGCTCCTTCGTAACACCGTCCTCACCTGGGGCTTTCCCATTTTTCAGCTGTCCAAGGGCCAACTCGATCTCCTCTGGGCTGGTATCTGGCAGTTCATCGGTAAAGTGGCGGGTCAGGGTGGCTCTCAGGTCTTGGTGAGATGGCGAAGGTGGTGCGGCGTTAGAGGAGCACAGGTTTCCGTAGAATTCTTCGACTCCAGCGAGAACTTGAGTTTGAGACGTGTGGATTTGTCCATTCTCGGTTTTTATCTGTCTTAAATGGCTTCTGCCAAGCTTTTGTTCGAACACTTTGGGACCTTTATTTCGCTCAATTGTGTTCATAATGCGTTGCATGTTTGAGCGCCTTAAGTCCCTCCGTATTGATTTTTTGATGAGCTTTGACTTGACAGAGCCATTCGGTCTGAGTAATGATGTACCATTGCACGTCTCTTACTCATGAGTTTTAAGTCTCAGCTGATAGTCGCAAATCTCGTCCCATACTTTTTCGCTCAAGAAACCGTTTGCCCATATCCCTAATGGTTGTAACCATGCTGTCTAGGTCCTTGTCAATGTCCTGTGTGTTTTCAAGTTTCAGGGCATCAAAACTGTTCTTTAGCTCCAACTGAAACTGTTCAGAGCCAGCTATGGTTTGTTGCAGAGTTGGTCTCAATATGGACCTCACCGTGTGGTTTCCCTCAGCTCTGAAGACTATATTTAGGGTGCCCCTTACCAGTCGGTGATCGCTTCCGGTGTTAAACCTGTTGATCACAGAGACATCCCTAAATATGCGCTTTTTGTCCGTCATGATGAAGTCAATTTCATTTTTAGTGATGTTGTCGGGGCTTTGCAAAGTTTATTTTCTTTGGGGTTTCTTTTGAAAGAAAGAATTCATCAGAAATTACTTTAAAGAAAAGATTAATCTACGAATATATGAATGTAAAATAAAGATTTAATAAAGGAAATCGAACGAAACCTAATCTGAACTGCGTATAAATTTTTTTATGTATTTAGACACAACTGTCAACGACGTCTGCTCTCATACGTCCGTGTCCGTCCGCGACTCAGGCACATCCCGCGCATCACGTCCTGCGCTACCAAGCTATCGCGACGCGCCCCTGCCCGTGCGCACTATTGCCACCCCGTGCGGTTCAAGTTTGTTGCAAAAACAAAATTAAAATCCTGTTGGCTGGCTCCGATTCCAAAAATAACTGAATATAAATAGTAAATAGTACAGTATTATATAAATAGGTACTAATAATTTTGCTATATATAATATATACACAAGCAAATATAATTGCTTAATTTGGGGCTAGATGATGCTGTGTGAATGTGGTAGAATATTATTATTATTATTATATTATTATAATATAGTTATTGCAAGCGTCTTTGCCCCTACGGATATTTGTACTAATTTTTACATATTTTATAATAGTTCAACACCATATTAACTTCAAAATAATGTAAACGGTTTATTTGGTCTCACAACAAACGCCTATATAAAATATAATTGCAACACTTTTTCAATGGTATTGCATCATTTATTTTCATTTACAAATATTTAAATTGATAACTAAAAAGTTATACAAATATAGTATAAAATAAAAACAAAAAATTTAATACAAAGATAGTTAGTTAAAATTTATAACTAAATAGTCACGTTAGTAGATTCACGCTGGTTTCAGCATGAATAGACTGGATCGAACGGGGAAGTACTACCCTCTCGTAGAAGATCGAGGAAAGAAGGTGGCAACCCTAGTTGATCTCACGCCAGAAGAGGAGACGACTCGCCCGGTACTGACTCGCGAGCGTGTTAGTGCGTGGTTTATGCGTGGTTTAGATCCATCTAGACGCAACACAAACCGCAGATTGAAACCAATCTCCCGCCAAGGTGACCTTTGTTGGAAGGCTGGTTTCCAACCGTGAAGAGACAAACAGTTTTGTGAATAAACACATAGAGTTTGTTTTGAGTCTGGGAGTTTCTTAAATAATAATTTATTGTATGCACTTACTTACATTCTACTAATATTATAAATGCGAAAATTTGTATGTATGGTGTTTGTTTGTTAGCTCTCAGCGTCTAAGCGGTTGAACCGATTTTGATGAAAATTGGTACGTACATAGGTGCCGGAGACGGACATAGCCCATAGGATACTTTTTATTTTTTAATCCCGAAAATTGGTCTGGTGCCTGAGTTACATAATTAAACATAATACCATATATCGCGAGGGCGAAGCCACAGCGAGCAGCTAGTATAAAAGAAGTATGTATTTGTATTATGCCTTGCTTATTTTGGGACCAGATAGCGTAGTGTAAAAATAAAATATACGTTAATTTTAATTTAATTTATAAAGAACGATTCGCTTAGAAGAAATCGTAGGTACCGAACGAATTTGGTGTGCGTGCGTAGAAGGAGGCAACGCCGCGCCGCCGCGCGTCCTCTTGCGAGCCAGCTTGGACCGCAACCATTATTTTTTGTGTTGTGTTAATTATCGTGCATGAAAATGACACAAATTTACAATGTCGATTTTTCATACATTTACGTTATTAAATATGTGAACTCTAATGATTGTAATATTTTTTTGGAGCGTTTGTAGCTTGGAAAAACAAAATAATTAAAAATCTTAAAATTGCATGCTCTAATTGGGCACAAATTTGTTTAATGGGTATATGTAAGTGATCTGAAATAGGAGATAGTTATTTAATCAATTATAATTTTTTTTTAGCACCGTTTTTAGATCCTGACCCTATATCAGATTGCACTGGATGAAGATGACACAAATTAGGCTTGCACACTCCGTAGGCTATCCTAAACATGCTCCCATAATTTTTTTTAACTTTAAATTAATTTTGCCAGTTTTGATTTAAATTAAAAGAATTAATCACAAATCATCGAATTACTCAAAATGCAAATGGCAGATGTGACACAAAACATAATATTAGGCTTCTTATGTATGACTGTATCCACAGGCAAAAAATAAGCAACTTTAAAATTTTTGTAACTTATGACCCCAAAATAGCCTAGCGCTATCGGTCTATACAGTGGCTTGATTTTGCTGTTTAGTTCGCGCATTATTCTGCTATTCTTTCATAACTTTGATAAATGGTATCAGTGTGTATTAAATAATGAAATACCTGCCACGGAAAAAGATTTAAAAAAGGTCAATCGGATACTTTACTAAATATAGATGGACATTATGGCTGCTGAGTATTTTCCAAGAATATTGAAATGCGAGGAATATAAGTACAAAAACTGATCTACATATATACCTGTATACTGCATATCGTACCTACATAACTACTTTTAAAATCAATTACTAAGCTACCTACATTTTGTCTATTTTATCATCCTAATAATATTATAAATGCGAAAGTTTGTGTATGTATGTGTGTGTGTGTGAATGTGTGTGTGGTGTGTGAATGTGTGTGTCTGTGAATGTGTGTGTGTGTGTGAATGTGTGTGTGTGAATGTGTGTGTGTGTGTGTGTGTGTGAATGTGTGTGTGTGTGAATGTGTGTGTGTGTGAATGCGTGTGTGTGCGTGTGTGCGTGTGCGTGTTTGTGAGTGTGTGAGTGTGTGTGTGTGGGTGTGTGTGTGTGTGTGCGAATGTGAGTTTGTTACCACTCAGCGCCTAAACAGCTAAACGGATTTTAATAAAAATTGGTATGTAGATAAATTCGGTGTCGGAGACGAACATAGAATAGTTTTTATCCCAAAAATCAGTCTGGTTCTCGAGGGAGACAAGGCGCATTTTTGGACATTTTCAAGGGAGGGGGGAGGGGCTCAAGCGCTCTCCAAATGTTGATATATTTGGAAATGTAGTAGTAGTAGTAGATCCACGCTGGTTTCAGCATGAATGGGTCGGATCGACCGGGGAAGTACTACCCTCTCATAAAAGATCGACGTAAGAGTAATGGTATTCGTACTATTGCGTTTCGCTCGGTGAGTGAGAGTGCCGGAGGCCCAACTGATGCAAAGATGGCAATCCTCGCAGCATGTGTGGGACCAGCTGAGTATCCGCGGAGTCATTGTGTGGGTGGTGTGGGTCGACCCGCCGGCCAGGGAGACCCGTAGAAACGGTGGTGCCGCTGGCCGCCCGCGGCATAGTACAGGGGCCCAACTAGGCCTAACCACCCTAGGAGGCTGCCCCACCAGGTCGCGCATAATCCCGGAGTGGTTCGTCGTGCCGGTTGGTGACCGGATGGTGGGACCCGGCGACCGTTTCCGAGAGGGTACGGGGGCCCTTCCGTCCGGCGGATCGGCTACCACCATGCCACACAGTTAAATGACGAAGCAATACTCGGCACCTTGTCTAGCCTTGCTGCGAGGGCAGTCATCTTTTCCACGCCCCTCCCTTCACCCTCCAACATGGCAGCACACAAAAAAGCAGCAGGTCTAACAGCGGCATCTTCCTCCCCCACCAACCCGCTATTTGAGGTGGAGTTCCCTAACATCCGTGGACTCCATTCAAACCTCAACGCCGTCCACCAACACCTCGAGACGGCACGGCCGGCTTTGCTTTTCCTAACGGAGACACAAATACGCCGCCCTGACGACACGGCATACCTGCACTACCCGGGCTATGTGCTCGAGGAGCGCTTTCGCGCTAAGGCCGGAGTATGCGCATTCGTCAGGGCGGATGTTTGCGTTCGCCGTCTGCGCTGCCTAGAGGACTCATCCTACCCCATCCTTTGGCTTCACGTTGATCATGGTTCTGTGAGCCTGGTCTACGCGTGCCTTTACCGTTCCCACTCCGGAGATTTGGAGACAACTCGACTCTTTGACCATCTGAGTCAGGCGGCAGACTTAGCGCAGGAGCGGTTTCCGAACGCGGAATTGGTGTTTCTGGGAGACTTTAACGCCCACCACGAGACCTGGTTGGGTTCTCTCAGAACAGACCATGCGGGACGAGCCGCCCATGCATTCGCTCTCACGCATGACCTGACGCAACTGGTAATCCATCCCACCAGGATACCAGATATTCCAGGTCAAGCGCCCTCTTTGCTAGACCTACTGCTGACGAGTCACCCAGACCAATACAGTGTTTCGGTCCACGCCCCACTGGGTAATTCCGACCACTGTTTGGTCTGCGCCTCAGTGCCTCTTGTTGCTCCCCCACGACGTTCGGAGGTAAAGCGACGACTATGGCACTACTCGTCAGCAGACTGGGACGGTATGCGGGATTACTTTGCTTCCGTCCCATGGGCATTACGCTGCTTTAAAGACAGGGATCCGTCGCAAAGTGCTACTGCTGTCGCTGGTGAGATCTTGTTAGGTATGGAATATTACATTCCATCCTCAGATGTCACCAGTGCCGGCAAAACGCGTCCCTGGTTCAACCGTGAGTGCGCCGACACTGTTAAACAAAAAGAATCGGCGTACCGCGCTTGGATCAGGGCCCGAGCACGGCGCGACCCTAGCTTGGATCGCCTAAAAGCAGCGTACAACAAAGCCACTAGGGAATGCAAGAGGGCTTACATCAGAGCGGATGCCCAGCGCATTGCACGGATTGGGCAAGAACTCATTTCGCATCCTACGGGTAGCCGTAGCTACTGGCGACTAGCCAAGGCCGTGCAATCCAACTTCTGCAAGCCTTCGCTGCCCCCCTTGAAATGTCCTGATGGATCGCTGGCCCACGAGCCGCAAGAGAAAGCAAACTTGCTTGTAGAACTCTTTGCGGCTAACTCCCGAATCGACGACCGTGGCTTGCACCCGCCGACTATATCTGGCTGCGACACCGTTATGCCTAATATTCGTATTAGGCATCGTGATGTCCGTGCGGAACTAAGGTCGCTCGATGTTCGGAAAGCCAGCGGACCGGATGGTATTCCAGCGGTGGTTATTAAGAAATGCACAGCGGAGTTGTCTCCTGCATTGACGCGCCTATTCCGCCTATCTTATTCCTCGGGAATTGTGCCGGAGGCTTGGAGAGAGGCGAATGTTCAACCCATTCCCAAAAAAGGGGATAGGTCCGAGCCAGGCAACTATCGACCCATAGCTGTCACCTCAGTTCTCTGCAAGGTGCTTGAGCGGATAATAAACTCCCAACTAGTCCGCTACCTAGAGGGTCACTCGTTAATTAGTGACCGACAATATGGCTTTAGATCAAAACGGTCTACGGGTGACCTTCTAGCGTATATCACGCACCAATGGGGTGAAGCTATGGACAGGCATGGCGAGTCCTTGGCCATCGGCCTTGACATAACCAAAGCCTTCGATAGAGTCTGGCACCGTTCGCTTCTGTCCAAGCTTCCAGCATATGGTCTGCCACCCCAGCTGTGCAACTGGATTGCCGCATTCCTGCGTGAGCGCCGCATTAGAGTCCTTTGTGACGGATCGGCCTCCAATTATTTGCAGGTCAACGCTGGGGTGCCTCAGGGGTCCGTCCTGTCGCCCACTCTGTATCTTCTGCATGTCAATGACATGTTGTCCCTTGGCAACATTCATTGCTATGCAGATGATAGTACAGTGCATGGGCGATATCTCGGACATCCTGCGGCTAAACAGACTGACATCGAGGCAAAACGCCTAGAACTTGTCGCTGAGCTCGACCAAGTATTATACCGCATTTCTAAATGGGGTTGTGAGAATTTGGTCGAGTTCAATGCCAAGAAAACACAGGTGTGCGCGTTCTCTGCAAAAAAATCTCCGTTCCTTCCCCTTCCCTCTCTTCAGAACACAGCGTTACCACTACAGGATAGCCTAAGTATCCTGGGTATGGACATCAGCCGAGATCTCAACCCCAAGAACTACATCGAGTGCGTCATTAAAACCGCCTCCTGTAAACTCGGTGTCCTGAACAGGGTGAGGCGGTACTTCACGCCCGAGCAGCTCTGTCTTCTTTATAAGACATAGGTTCGTTCCTGCGTGGAGTACTGCTCTCATCTTTGGGATGGCTCCGCACAGTACTTACTGGATGCACTCGATAGGTTGCAGCGGCGAGCAGTCCGTATCATCGGAAGCCCGGAGGCTACTAAGACCCTTGAGCCTTTACAGCTGCGAAGAGACATCGCCTCAATGGCCGTCTTCTATCGCCTTTACCATGGAGAGTGTTCTGAAGAGCTCTTTGAATTAATCCCACCCTGTCCCTTTTTGTCCAGAACAACACGTGCGGGACTAAAGTGCCACCCTTTCACAGTGGAATCTAAAGGGTCTCGAACCAAACGGTTCAGCACTTCATACTTTTGTCACTCAATTAAAGCCTGGAACTCTTTGCCAGCGCATTTATTCCCATCTAATTTTGATCCTGGGTCTTTTAAGCGAGGCGTGAAAAAGCATCTCACTAAGCCGCCATAGTGGAGGCCACCATACCAGTAGTTTGGCTTTTGGAATGGTGTCTGCCACTTCTGGATTCCACTTACTGCTTACCATCAGGCAGAGTGGAGTCACTTTGGTAGGTTAAAATAAAAAAAATTAAAAAATAAAAAATAAAAAATGTTGATACTATACGCACATACATTTTTTGAACATGCTGATGCATGTTCAAAAAATGTATGTGCGTATAGTGTTTCCTTTGGTAAAACATTACCCCGACGGGACTCTCGTAAACTATTTTAATACGCCAATGATCAGGACCACACCACCCTCACCCTTCCTCCAAACTCAAATTCTCTATCCGCTAGTCCTCTACTATTGTAGGTATGTCTAAAATAAAGTAGATAGATATACTAACTAGGTACCTATACATTATATTATATTTACTCTTTTTATGGAAGATCAGAGCACAAGATTTATCATAATATTCTGTCTGTATCGAAGAATGACTAAATACTTAAATGAATGGATTGCGAATGCATTGAGTAAAACTGTACAAATAGTAGGTAGGTATAAAGAGTTACGAAGAACTTGTGCTTGCTTATATTAGCAAATGAAACACGTAAGTAGTGTCTTTTTGAATATTTGTTTTTTGTTAAGTAGGTACTTATTTTAAATTAATTAAAAACTAATTTTGCTGGTGCTGATGATCGTGTTTGTACATTTTGTGTGCCAAAATGTACACATGATTTTCTTGTGTTTGGATTAGACATAGTTTATACTTCAACTCCTAAATCAGTACTAAACCAAAGTACTAAACTACAAACGTCAACGGGAGCGTGCGGGCGGTGTTGACCTATGACGTCACAGCAGCGAGCGCCGGCCGGCGGAATCTCGCCGAGCACATGTGTTTTTAAAATTCAATACCTCGAAAACTATTGAATGTATAGAAATATTTTTTTTACACATATTTTTAATTTTTAATAGAGAATATGGAGAGCTAAAAATTAAAAATAGGTAACATTCTTCATTGCAGCGTGCTTACCTTGTTCCGGAAAATTGCTTAATCTTGTTAATTCGTTGCTTATTCTCTGACATTCTAATGGAGAGTAGTTCTTGATCATCTCTAAGTTTTTCATCAACACTTCTTTGTAAAGCAGCATCTGCCAAACTGCTTGGATTTTGTTCTCTCAATAAATGTGAGATTATCTCAAGTATGTGCATAAAGTACTGTTTTTCATTCTCTGATGACATGTATAAGATTATATCCAAAATACCTGACTGGTTTAGGGCCCAGAGCACCTAAAATTGGATTGTATTTTATAATATTATCGTCATCATTGACGGTTTAAGACCATGCTTGAGGCCACATTTGCCAAATGGATGTGTAATGTAGCTCAAAAAATAGGTAAAATGTAGAAATGATACATAGACAGTAGGAGAATTTGGTTCAATTAATAGACACCATTTGAAGTTTGTAATATTAAACATACAATAGTTAATGTCCACTTCATCATCGTTATGAGTTAGTAGTCAAATAATAAAAACCTGCCTCTTTGTTGTGTATAAATCTAAGACATACCTGGTCATGAACACTTGCATCATTTTCAGGTCTCCTCTCCTTGTCTAAATCAGCCGGCACATGAAGCACATTTCTGATAAGAATTAGTATTCTTTCTATTATCAAACCTGTGTCTTCATCTCTTTCAGACCAATCCTGGTAATAATAATATTAATTGTGTAACCCTATTATCTTATCATTATAATATTTAACAACAAAATATATAAAAACATTTAAAAAATAAATCATAGAAATATGTTATAGTACATGCAGCATGGATAGACCCCTCATAAGGTGGACCAAGTTGGGAAGCACACAATGTATAAGGGTGGCTTATGATAGGTCAAAGTGTCAATACTTTGGAAAGGCCTATGTTTAGCTTCCACTATGGTGATGATAATATAAAATAAATTTACTTACAATTTCTAAGATCTTTGCTAATTTTTTTGCAAAAATGTTCCATGATTCAACTTTGGTGAATGCCTCCTCTTTGTAACCTTGCAAATGTAGTAATATTTGCAAATAGTTGTGTCTGGCTGTTCTCTCTACTGGCACTTCTTCTCTATACAATAGTAGTGCTGGATTTGTTAAGTTAACAAGCAATCTAAAACATAATCAATGCTTAAAGATTGCCAATGGATTACATATTCTATGGCAGAAAGATATTGACGTAATAAAAAGTATTTGCTTTAAGCTGCAAGAATGGCGTAAGTAGACTCAATACACAGCTAGATCCAGAAAAAAAACGTGTATCGAATGGTCTAGGTCTCATATTGCTATGTTGACAAAACATTTGAAAATAAGGTATAATTTTGAACATTTATGTGTTCAACTTGCTGTAAGTCCCTAAAAGAATGGTGTTTTAACACTCTTTTACTAACAGCAAAAGTGTGGTTTATTATTAAATATCTGATATAACTTACAGCATTTTTATAGAATGAAAGTAACATGTGAAAAATATTTTATTATTTTTTTAGTATTTTTTTAGAGTTAGTCTTACATCTCTTTAATATTATAATTTATTTAATATTTAAAGTTCAGAATGTTAAATATCTAGAAATATATAAAACTTAGTTATCTCCATAGAAGTCACTGAACTACTTATGACACTCTTCAGGTCTTTAAAATGAAAAGTCAATTGCTGTAAGTAGTGAAAAGCCTACTGTTAAAAATTTTAACAAAAATATTTTTATTGCTGTTCATGAATATTATTTTAATAAAACTGTATTCCAAAACCATACCGCAGGAGTACTGAGTATAGGAAAATGCGAAGTTGTACAAAGCTATGTATACCTCGGCTCTACTATCACCAACTTTGGAGGATGCGAAGACGAGATCAAACGTCGATGTGCTATCACTAGGTCAGCAGGGAGCGATTGGGTAAGATTGGAAAGATAGGCGCATAACCAAGAAAACAAAGGTTCGACTAATGAAGTGTCTAGTATTTCCAATCTTCCTATATGGAGCTGAAACGTGGTCGCTAAAACAGCATGACCGCAGAAAAATCGATGCACTAGAGATGTGGTGCTGGAGACGGCTGCTACAAATACCATAGACAGCGTTCTGCACTAACAATTCTATCCTCAAAGAACTTCACATTCAAGACAGATTTTCGTCGATTGTGCAGCTGCGGATACTGAAGTTCTTTGGGCACATCTCGAGGAAAGAAGACTCGATGGAAAAACTCGTTGTGCAGGGTCATGTAGAAGGCAAGCGAGCACGTGGTCGGTCACCAACTCGCTGGACAGACTCCATCACCAAAGCCACGCAATTCACCATCACGCAATGTGCTCGCAATGCAGCGAGCCGCCACAATTGGAGAGGCATCGCGCGCCGTGCAACCCACACATCAACCACGACCACTCTGACAAGAGTGCCCGATTAAGAAGAAGTATTCCAAAAATCATGTGTCTGTCATTGATAATTTAAAAGGTTATATGAATTTCATTCCAACTCTTACATCTAGATGTAGTATAAATAAGATATATTTGCTGCTATTGCTAATATTTGCTAAGTATAAAGTAAATTTCACACACAGGACAAAACTTTGGTTGATATATCATTATTTTTTGATCCTAAAAAAACAATAATATCTATAGAGGAATAATTATAACAGTAATACACTTTAACAGAATGGCAAAAGCCCATATCAGTCCCACACAGTGACACAGTCATCAGTCCACAGACTATCAGTGTGAATCCCGTGAGCTCAGATATCAGTCAATAATCTTCATGTATACAAGGCTGACACTTGGGAGTACTCTTGCCTATTGTATTGAATTTTGCATAGACTTTAAAAGTGAAATAGAGGAGTAAGTAGTAAAAAATTTCCACTTCAGTGGAACACAAATGTTATCTGTGCAAGATTATGGCCTACTATAAAATAGATTAACCAACACACAGTAGACCGAGCGGTCTAGGTGCGAACAATAAGCCCATTGACAAGTAATATGGTAGACTAACCACAAACATCCATGTTAAAAATATCCCAATGAACACTACAACTCACAGCTGGCTATTGCCACAATACAGCCTTGTAATATTAAGTCTTTCTCTTTATAAATAGAACTAAAAAACTTACATACCTGAGAGTAACATCAAATAATTCGGCATTCTCCCAATGGTCAATCAACATAGGCAATAGATCAGTTTGTAAAACTTTGGTTTGACCAAAATGTCGACGAATTTCATGATCTTCACCATCACGACGTAAATACCTAATCAAATCCTTAACCGTGTTTAGGGTATAGTCGTCAATTAAATACTTGCCGCTTCTTTTGTCATAAGTTCCTAGAGCATTGCATGTGGCAGAAAGCTCTGCTGACAACAATGAGCTCATTTTGGAAACACAGACAAACTCGCAACTTAAGCACTCATTTACACATTTGTTATTATTTATCACATTAAAAAAGGAAAAATAGTAATTTTTAAGATTTGTTTTGTGTTCTAATTTGACAGATTCCTTTCTGTGAAAGTGTGAAGTGTGTGTGAGCTCTTGTTTCTCGTGACGTTAGGAAGCCCGCGAAAAATTGACATTTTTACGTACACTTGACAAGTTGCGTTTAGTTTAACCTTTGTCTTCATTACTATAAATATACAGATAATTATTTAAAGATAAAAGATTTGATTTTTTTGTATGTTTGTAATGATTTCAAAAAATCTACGTTACCGATTTGAAAAATTCTTTCAACTTAAGAAAATAAGTGTAGCGGGTAACATAGTCTCTATTTTATTATTTAATTAAGTACCATATATCGGAATTTTCAGAATTTCAATATTAAATTTGTAAAGTTGAATATACAGCAAAAGTAAATTAGCATTATGTATAGCAATAATTTTTCGCAGACGTAGGTAATATGTGCAATCATATTTTTTTATCATGAAAATTTTTGATACCGAAGCGAAGCGAGGGCGAACGTCTATTATGTAAATAATTAATGAGTGTATCTAAGTAATAACAAAAATAATATAAGGTACTATTATAAATAATTTTTCTTAAGGAAAATTACGAAAAATTTGTATAGTACACCTACCAATCACCCAGACGTCCTGATTTTTTAAACAAAATTAGATGTCCCGCGAGGGACGGGCTCAGTCTCACTTTTCGGGATAATCTTCACAGAAATATAATGTACCTTCTTCACAGAATTACATACGTAATTACCGTACCTATCGTATAAAACCAGTAGTCTTCAGCCTCCACCAGTAGGCATACTTCTGCATACAAGGCAGGAATGCATACGTAAAAGAGAAGGACATTTAAATATATATATATATATATATATATATATATATATATAATATATATATATATATATATATATATATATATATATATAATATATATTTTATATATATATTAACATTAACAGTGTACTGTTTTTGTGCTTTATCAAAAAAACGTGATGACCCTTATTTTGTTTTGAGTAGTAGGTATACGTATTCCTGTTCGATTCTTTTACTTGCAATACCTAGGTACCTCCTTACCTGTTATTTATTCGGGAGCTTATGTAATAATTCTTCATCAACCCAGCTCTAATTAGCAAAAATAAATGCTGTCAACTCCTGATGTACAAATTAGAAAATGTCTAAAATATAGAAAGTAAATATCTGCTATAAAAAAGTATCGCGCTTTAGATTTTAATAGACCCTTTCCGCCTAATAAAACGGGTAAGTATTGTAAGTATACCATTATTGTACTCTAAATAATCTTAGGTAAGTTCAAATATTTTGTTTGAGGAGTTGTTTATTCCTTGTACCTCCTAGTTTGTTTTAGGAGGGAGGGTTTCGTCGTTATCTAATATCTACCTATATATATTTTTTATTCAGGAACCTTTTAACCACAATGATAAAGGTACCTAGTACTTATCTATTAAAACGTCATAATCTATAATAGTATATAATAGGTAGGTACATAGGTTGGTAGGTAAGTTTTCCTCTAATGCTTTTTATCAAAAAAGTAGTGGTTGTTGCCAGTCAGGTTTGGAACCTAACCACCACCGAAAGAGAAAGGGTCAAACAGTTAGTTAAGTCTCTCTGTCCGCTGATTACTTGATCTGAAGAAAACACGACACACGGCTTTACTAACACAAACAGTCAGCAATATCTACCGATATTTCCAAAGTATCTACAACCTAGATAATGAATTACAAACACAAATAGAAAAAATAACATTTATTTGGTAGTAGATCCACGCTGGTTTCAGCATTAACACAAAATTTTTATTTATTATATAAGTAACTTTGTATAAAAAAATTGTTTAAGAAATAAGTCAAATATTTTGAACGCAGCTGGTTTTCGCAGTCTGAATACAAACTCTCTTAGAATACTAGTTTACAATTGCTGCGGCCACTACTAATGGCATCACAGCCTGCTGTGACCTCTTAGTTTATTTTATTATCACAATATTACACGAACTGAATATCTAAATATGAGAATATTCTAGGATGGTAATGTATTTTACATTAAAATTATAGTGTCTAAAACTGTTGGAAGCTTTAGATATTGAAACAAATTAGATTTTGATTTATCACCGACTTGTATTTAAATTACTTGTCAAAAAAGCAGTAGCAGACATATATTATGATGGTGCCCACGTTGACGGCTTTACAATAATAAGAGATGTACTACCTATATAAAATATAAAGCGGAACAGTTTGTATGTTTGATGTTTGAGCTTATATCTGAAACTACCAGCCGGATTTTAATAATTCTTTTTGTGTTTGATAGCCCAGTTATTGAGAAAGTTTATAGGCTATATAACATCAGGGTACTGGTGACGGCAGCAGAGCAGTACTTTACCAAAGATGTAACTGTATCCGCGCCGCGGAAAGCTAGCAGATACCTAATATCTAATAAACGCTCACAACATATGTGGGCTAATGTCTCGTTATGTATTCATAACACAGCCATTGTGTCGAGTAGCACACACAGCGTTGATTCTATTAGGTTGCGGAAACGAAAGCTTGTCAGACAACCGCTGTTGTTTTCTGCCAGTGAGTGAACATAACAAATAATATGTTTTATAATATCCAACACCTGTAGCTCTCACATGAGCTAACGTGAGTTGGTCTTACCGGTGAGTGACAGTTTCAATAATATTAAATTTGAAAAATAAACAGCGCCCCTAGACTTCTTCTCATTCCTGCTCTCCCAAATTCGTATAAACACTAGAATTTATTTACTTATTCAATAATTACAACTGTAAATTATTACCAATTACAATAATTATAATAATACAATATACGAAGCAATAAAATAAATATAGATAAAAAGAAAAAAAATTAAAGAAAAAATTTACCACTTTCTTGCATCACACTCGCAGAACCAAACTCTAACAAAAGTTTCTGCCATCCATCCACAAACAGGTCATAGTTGTCAGGAGTATAAAATTGACACAGGTCGTCATGAACGGTAATTTTTTATAGAGGTTTTCTTCCTCGCAGGCCTCCTCTCTGAGAGGTGGCGGCCCTCGTTCCTGACATGAGTCGGGTTTATGAGTTGAAGGGTCTAGAAGCAAGCCAGACCTTTCCCTCCTTGTATTTTTTATACAGCTTTTCTTCCTCGTAGCGCCACTCCTAGGGGTGGCGGCTCTCGTACCCAAGTCTCCTAGGAAAGTCAGGTTTACGAGTTGGCAGGGCAGTGTCAGGAGGACTGATATAAGTCAAGCTTCGGCACAGCCCCTCCTCACACGGAATCTCCACTATGCCCTCTGCCCTCTGATTCCTCTTGGTTCGCCGTGAAAAAACGGTTACAAAGCCCCCACGCCGCGGCAAGGCGGGAACCCCTCGTGAGGGAATGAACGCGTACCTGCGGGTGAACAATTGATTTGCTTTTAACCCTGTAATGCTATTAAATAATTTTGTATTCCGTTAGTTTCTATTGAAGTCTTTAACTGTTAAAATATTACACGATTATCGAGTAATGAATTCTAACGAGGGAACATAACAAATAATATGTTTTATATTATCCAACACCTGTAGCTCTCACATGAGCTAACGTGAGTTTTTTTAATTACTGGCTTATCGGTAGGGTACTCCGAAAAAAATTATTACATCTTACAATATTAGTACCTACCATAAATATCTAAGTACTATAAAATAAATATGCGGCCTAAAAAAGGTTGTTGACATTTACACATTCACAATTGATATTAAATACAAAATAGATATACTTTTTGCATGATCAAAGACGATAAGTAAATCTCTTACGCGTACTTCAGGCAAGGGATTCTACTCGTAGCTCTATAAACGTACGCGTGTCGGCAAATCTCATTACTTTTCGAGGATAAAGAAAATTCAATATCTATCGTTTGTCTGTCTGTACCTTTACAAATTTTATTTGAGCCTGTTTAAACTTCTTATGAAAGTTAAAATTTTGTAAAAGTTACACGTACCTTTGATCTGTTACTTTTCTACAACAATCTAAATACAGAACAATTAAAGCGATGCCATAGAAGTAAATACTATTATAAGTTTTAGGCTTAATGGGATATATTTTATAGAGCCAGTTTAATTGCGGTATTTTAAGACGCTTAACTATTGTCTATTCTGTGATAGGTACCTACTGTCTTAATTGTAATTTTTGTAAGAAATGTGTTTATCACACAAAAGCGCAGTTTTTGGCCATTGTACCAAAATGGGCTTTAGTCCAAATTGCATTCTGACGATATTAAAAGGAAAAGACATCTGATTCGCTATAGAAAAATAAAGATAAAAAGGCGATGTATTACAAAAACAATATTGTTTTTAAAATTAATCGAAAGCGTATTAAACTTATAAAACAGTAATGAGGTTAGGCACAAACACCTTTCGAATACAAACAACCCACTCAATTGTAAGCTCGTTTTATATTTAAATAAGCAATAATTACAATAGGGGCTACAAGTACATAATTATTATTTAATAACAAAAATTCCACGAGATTGTTTTCTTTCATCCTTTATTTAATTTGACAAGTCGTCGACAAATTATTTTACAATAAATCAATTTTCTTTGGCAGTATTACAGAGCGTTGGCAAGTCATTTTCAGGCAATTTTCGTTATTGAGCGCGTCTTCGTTCACTGTTATTGTTTAGGGCCCGATGTAAATTAGTTGGTGGGTGGGCTTTAGAAGGAAATCCTATTAATTATTCCTTTACACAGTTGGGTCCCCGTGATGCTTGAGTAAAAGATTTTTAAGCAGCCATGTGCCGCTTTGAGGCCATCAAATATTGTCATTATTTATGTTAAAATATCCTTAATCCACGACTTGACTAGGTACTTAATTGGTTCTACAATCAGTGCATACATTAACGTCATCTATCTATACTATTATATAAAGAGGGAGAGTTTGTTTGTTTGAACGCGCTAATCTATGGAACTACAGTCGGATTTAATTATTTTTGCTTATGATAGCCCAGTTCTTGACAAAGGTTATAAGGCTATGTAAAATCACATTACTGGCGAAAGGAACAGAGGGTAACTAAAGACGCGGGTGAAACCGCGCTGCGCGAAGCTAGTACTAATATATAAAGCGGAAAAGTTTGTTTATTTGTTTGTTTTAACACGCTAATCTCTAGAACTACTTACTAGTCGGATTTGCATAATTCTTTTTGTGTTTGAAAGCCCAGTTCTTGAGGAAGGTTATAAGTAAGGTAAATGCTATGTAAGATCACGCTACGGGAGCAGAGCAGTAACCAAAGATGTAAGTTAACGCGGTTGAAACCGCGCTACTGACAGCTAGTTACGTTATATTCGCGATTCTATATACAGTTTTTTACAAAAGAGTTCTTGGTATTAGCCCGAAGCTGGTAAACATTGCCTGATATTCCCACCCGTTATAAAGATGCGTAGGTTTTACGCTTAAACTAATTGAAAAGCGAACCAAATTCTATTAAGAAAGAAAGAAAGAAAAAGTATTTATTCTGCCCAGAGGCGACATACAAAAAACAAACCAACTTTAACAAATTATTATAGTTGTTAAAACAGGAAATTACTTCTTATATTAATATTTAGGCCTTTTCTTTTCCGGCTTAATATAGAACCAACTCGTCTCTTTTGGTATGCGGTATAAAGGAAACTAAGGTAATATGTAGGTATCAATAAATAACTTCAGAGTAGGTACCAAATATTTGTCAGGTTAATAACTAGACTTTAGCTTCGCGTTCTGTCATGTGCCTGACTGTAATATAAAATGTAATTCTACTAATATTATAAATGCGAAAGTTTGTGTCTGTGTGTGTATGTTTGTTACTACTCAGCGCCAAAACATCTGAACTCATTTCGATTACAATTAGTATGTAAATAGACTCGATGCCGGAGACGGACATAGGCTACTTTTTATCCCGAAACTTGGTCTGGTTTACGAGGGAGATCAAATCATTTTACGCGCCCTATTTAAATAATAAATCTAGAAAACGAGAGTAAACATGCACAGTCTATAATTTCACGCAGAGGGCTGCACGACAAAGAGCGTAGACGGTAATATCGGATTTACAACACTCTGAGGTAATTACGGCGTGATGCGCCATGACAGAATGCTATATAATTCATACGTTTGAGAGAAATGATCACAAATATCACAACGCCGCGACAGATAAAGGTGAATATCACTTCTCTCAGAAACACTACATTGGAATCTGATAATATGGTTTTAACGAATCAAGAATTAACGACACTACTGATCAATATAGAGAATTTTGCGTATGGTTATTGGCCTTAGCGACTAGTACTATTGTCGACCTGAAAATTTTATACTTAGTGATAAAATAATCATTATACGAGCAACTTGGAAGGAGCCTACATCAAACAAATAGTGCGTACAAATAGATAAGATTTGTCTAGTAGGTACTGTAGATTATTGAAATTTCTTTTTTATTATTATTTTTCTTTTGTTACCCTGCAATGCCACTCCTTTTTATTCACTTAAATTATACAAATACACATACAACAAATGTTTCAAGTTATCACGAGTGGATTCTATATTATACACTTCTTGTACACTTATTCGACTGTGTACAAGTTTTTTTCGTGGAAATAAGAAAACTAAACTACTCAACAACGTCTAGTTATTTCTTTGTTAATCTCGCCATTCGTCTGAGCGTTGTATTCATTGTTATATTGTTGCGAGGGAAACTGTTGATTGACCGAGAGAACAACCTGTTGTTATTGTTATGTGAAAGTCGGAAATCTCAACATTTCCTATGGTAATCATTTACAAAAGCAAAAGTGTTTTCATTGTTTGCCCTTTCTTTACGTCGAAAGGTTCGTTAGTTTATTAAAAGCTTATGTTATTTTAACAGAAAACTGAATTATGAATATTAGACAGTGTGAGTTTACCAATGAATATAGAGAGATATCGTTACAAATAGTGTTATCCAATTGGTCGTGATTTATCTTACCTAGATATGGAACCACTCCACCTCTTTCCGCGGGTGTCGTATGAAGCGGCTAAGGGAATACCTATCAGAACACGAACATCAACGTTACCTGCTTTCTAAATATGACCTTACTGTGGTCACTAATACTTCTAACAAGCGTGGTGATTAAGGCAAATACCTCCCCCTGGGAGTGGCCTATTTCTTGCAATGGACTTCTTCAGGTTGTTAATGTGATCATGTGACTTATTCTATAGGATTACAATTCTCACAGCAAACCAATTTTATATCTATCAAAAATGAAACGCAAAATAAACACATCAACATAAAAAAAATAACAAAACTAAAGTTTATTTATTAGGATAAAACGTTGTTAAACATTTTTAATATTTAACACAGTATTTATACACCAAAAGCACTTCACATTTAAATATCCGAATTAAAATACTTCAAATAAATTACGAGTACATTATCACCCATACATAAACAGTAGGTACTACTACAATGTTGTGTGACAAAATTTACATGTCGTCGTTCTTTTTCAGTCTGGCACTTTTAACGCCCATACAATGTCTCTTTTATTAACATTGTTAATCCGCACACCTGAAAATCCTGTAATTTTATTTTATGGATGGTAATTTAACGGCTCGTGGCTTAATGGATACTGTGGGAGGCAATCGATGAAGCTATTATATACCAATGTACAGATTAGAGGCTGGATGCTTTAGTTACAATAGATTTTTGACTATTTAATTAAATGCGTATAAATAATACACGTATTAGGTGAATATAGTGTAAGTGTAAGATGTGTGTGGTGAAAGATGATCAAAATGCAGCAGTTTTTTGCCGGAAAAAGTACGTATTTTAATATGCTTTAAAGTCTGATAGTTTATATGTTTTATAATTGTCGCATAACTTTTGATATTCAAACAGTTCCTTGATTTAACAAGTTTACAAGAATAATAAAGTCACAAGATAATGATGTTAGCTCAACATATTTGAATTGAAATGCACCGCTTTCTGCAAGAATGTAGTAATGTTGTTGTGTTGTAGGTACCTCGGCCACTATCAATCAGTTGTACCTTGGCCAAGTGGTTCTTTAGAAGTAGGTATTTTAGTATTTTTTATAATTAATAAAGTACCTGTTATAAGTAGAGTTGCTAAATATGTCATGTTTAAATTCACTTCTAGTAGTCTTAAAGACTACCATAATATGCCTTATCAGTTGGCTTAAAGATAACTTGTTTGTGTTTAAAGATATGTGACCTGAGGTACCGGGTACTGAACGAAGTACTGAACGGTACATAGGGAATGTCGTACCTCGGCCACATTTATCTTTTTTTAAACGTCATAAACATATGTAAATATAAAGTAGACATTTCTGATATTTAAGTGGAAGATACGAAATATAAATGATAAATACGATTTGTGTATAGTATAAGTACCTACGTCAAAATAAAATAAGTAAATAAATATATATATATGTATATATATTATATATATTTAAAAAACGCGTTCTAGGTACAACAGGTTTCCTTATATACTAAAGGCGAAACTTGCAATCGATTTTAAACGAGTTGAATTTGGAGTCTATTCAAAACTATATAAAATAGATATTACTTCCACATAAAGGAAAGAAAATAAAATAAAACTAATGTTTTGCAGATTTTTGTTTAAACATTCCCTTTTAATTATAACCAGGCCAGTAGTTATTTATAATCTTATCATACCAGACAATGAAATACCAATTTTCTATCGATAATAGAGGCCTATATCCTATGTCTTCTGCTTCAGTTGGTGTAGAGCAATTTGGTGGAAAATAAATAAAAAACTTTAAATAAAAGTATAAAACATAATTTATAATTAATTAAAAATAAGATTAAACAAAGAATAATAATTTATTATCGATTGGATCACTATTGAATCACATACATTCAAATCGCCGTTAAAAGACACAAATCGAACACTACGATCAAATAAACAGTTAAACATCGGGGTGGAGACATTTAGCGAGACAGACGACAACGACGGCGACGGTCGCCCTAACACTGGTAAACAAGTGCAATCAGATTAGAGTCGAAGGAACACGAACTGAAACTTGTACTGCTCGTGACCTAAATGCAATTTGCCAAGTCAACAAAGCTAAAACTGTCGACACGTCATGAAGAACTGTCATCCCATTTAACTCGTAAACATACTTTTTGCGAAACAGTCAAAGTTTGAATGGCTGTTGTTAGAGTAAAACTGAACACCGAGTGAATTCTTGCGTGAACTAGGAATGCGAATACTCGATATCCAAAAGAAAGTTCAATTGAGCCGTTGTCAGCTTGAGACACAGTTGTTTTCGGTGATTCAGTATCTCAAAGGCAGAAGATATAAAATCCCGTGTATATTAGTTTGTCTGACAGCAAATACAGATTGCTCCACGATACATGATCTCACTTGAAACTTTTATTTCAAAGAAAGCGCTGTCTGAGGCAAGAGGCTATCAAACGAGTGCGAAGTATCTCTCTCTGTTTGAATTCGAATTACTATAGGCGGTAAAAATGTTTGAGTAAGGCGTAACTCTGTATTTATGCAGGAAAATACGACGTATAGAATCCATCGATAACTGAGGTTAGATGATATTAACAAAGATTTTAATTCTTTAAATGTGCCAAAAACCATCCTATGGAATCCCCGAGGGACTCTGCAGATGGATCGCCAGCTTCCTGGATGGTCGGAGCATTAAGGACGTTGTTGATGGTGCTTGCTCCGATACCATGATGGTTAATGCTGGCGTACCACAAGGCTCAGTGCTCTCCCTAACGCTGTTTATTCTGCATATCAATGACATGTTAGCCATTGATAACATGCATTGCTATGCAGATGACGAGCGGTACACTAGCCAACAGAATGTCCCTCGGAGCTCCGTGCATGAGAGACGGTTACAACTTGTGTCTGAAGTTGAGGGCTCTCTCGGGCGGGCTCTCGAATGGGGTGAGAAGAACTTAGTTCATTTTAACCCCACGAAGACACAAGTATGCGCGTTCACTGCGAAGAAGGACCCTTTTGTTATGGCGCCTCAGTTACAAGGAGTTTCTCTCCGTATCTCCGATGACATTGAGATCCTCGGCGTTCAAATATCCAGCAAGGTCCAATTTGTGAGTCATTTGGAAGACAAAGCCAAACTGGCGAGCAAAAAGCTGGGCGTCCTGAACAGAGCCAGACGGTACTTTACGTCATCTCAACGGCTCGTGCTATACAAAGCACAAGTCCGACCGCACGTGGAGTACTGTTCTCACCTGTGGGCAGGAGCCCCCAAATACCAGCTCGACCCACTTGACTCCCTCCAACGGCGAGCTGTTCGAATCGTCGACGATCCCAATCTCACAGACAAATTGGAGTCACTGGAGCAGCGGAGGGACTTTGGCTATGCGTTCTCTATCGTATGTTTAACGGAGAGTGCTCTGAGGAGCTGTTTGACTTGGTGCCATCGTCTCCTTTCTATCATCGCACCACTCGACATCGCAGCAAAGTTCATCCATACTACCTGGACACGATCTCGTCTAGCACGGTTTGTTTTCAGCGTTTATTTCTCCCACGTACGTGTAGGCTCTGGAACGAACTACCAGCTGCGGTGTTTCCCGAGCGCTATGACATGTCCTTCATCAAACGAGGTTTAAAAAGGTCATTAATATCATGGTAGGCAGCGGCTTCGCAGAGCCCCTGGCATCGCAGAAGTCTATGAGTGACAGTTACCACTTACCATCAGGTGGGCTGTTGGCTCGTCTGCCACTGTAGGCAATAAAAAAAAAAACACGAGGTGATTAAAACTAAAGTGCTGATCACTCACTACGTATGACATGCTTAGCAAATTTAATTCCAACAAGGTTTCATAGTTCTAATTCTTCTCTCTAAGGCGTGTCGGTTGTCTAATGTCGACTACTGTTGTGTAATCGTGTATTCAATTGAAAAATGCAAATAAAATAAAATCACCTAACAATAGCAATTTTTTTTTCAACTTTGCATTATTTAATTTTTGTGTTGATGAGCTTGACTCAAATGGCTTCTACAACTAACAAAGGAGTTCATGATTAGTTGATGTTTAAGGTTGTTGTAAATGTCGATCGCAGTAGAAATAAGATTAGAAATAGTTATAGTTCTGCTCAAGATCAAACGATTTTATTGAACTCGGGTAACTCGCGAGATAATCATATAAATGCAATAACATGATTAATTTATTAAACTAATAGAACAATAACAGATTAACTACACTATAATAAGCAGCAAATTAACAAAAATACTAAACTAAGTTTAGCAACTGTTCAGCAACGCTCAATAATATCCGATACTTGATTAAACAAAGGCCGACAGTAATAAATACGAGCAAAATTAACCAATTACAGGATTTAGGCGGCCCGAAAATACATCTTAATGACTTGCTTCATCAATATTAAAGGAAAACAATTGTAACTGTATTAAACTATAAATAGGGGTAAAACGTTGGATTCCGTCGATAATCTCACGTTACGTTTATTGGAAATAAAAAACTTTTCTCACAGTCGGACATTAATGAGCTCGCGACGTGTTAAGGATAAAAGAAATATCTCATACTAGCTTTTCGCGACGCGAAATTCTCCCGAGTCTTTGACCTTCCTTGAGGACTGGGCTATCATACACAAAAAGTATGTTGTGTGTTGTGTGATGTTACATAGTTTCAGAGATTAGTGAGTTTAAACAAACAAACAAACAAACTCGTCCATTTTATATAATAGTATAGATATCTTACAATTATTGTAACATGTATCAAGAACCTTGCAGTTTCATAAAGAACTTTGTTTCATTTTTAAAATCAGCTTTTTAGTAATGAAATCTTAGAAAGTGCATATAAATTTGAAAATTTACATTGCCCGATTTTGAAACAACAATCTGGTGCTTAACAGACATGTACCAAACTATAAGTTCATCACGATTACATCTTTAGGAAATACAAGGTAACTTAGCAGACAAATCACAGTCAGTTATTAAACGAATAAAAAAACAAACTATAAACATTCCTCTTCTAACGTCGGAGCTTCCCAAATAACTACATAAACAAACGGCCATTACTTAAAGCTGTTAAGCGAAAACGAAATTATTTATCGATACTCATAGCTTATATTGTTTCAAAGCTATATCGCGCTTAGTTGGATATTGATCCCGCGCCTAATCACATTGCTAGGTGTTGTGGGCCCAATCACCGACGATAACTGGATTTTGCTCCCCAAACGTAGGCGGAACGCGTGACATCACCCCGGGGATATCAATTGTGAAGTAAATTATTGTATGACTAATTAAATTAATATACACCAAATATCGACTATACCCATTGGAGTAAACTCGTTATACGCGATTGTGTTTCGAAACAATAAACGTGACATGGCAATCATGCTTTTTAGCTTTTTCTATTTATTAATAAGTTTATATAATCGTAACACTAATTATTAAAATAATATACACCAATACAGCCTATCTATATTGGTCACTCAATATTTGATACACATGAACCTGTTTCGAAACAATAGTTTTAAAATAATATCCACTCGTAGTAATTTGCTTTCGCATTTTCGCATTTGAAACTTTAACAATACTTTAAAAAAAAATATAGTATAACTTTATTAAAGTTCATAAGTGTTCATTTAATTTTTTTTTTATTGCCGACATTGGCAGACGAGCAAACAGCCCACGTGATGGTAAGTGGTAACTGTCACTCATAGACGACTCAGAGTACCTAGCATTGCTCCTGCAATACCAGGGACTCTGCGAAGCAGCTGCCTACCGTGAAGGGAGTGGGATAGGTGAGAGGATACTGATACTATTACTCTTACGTCGATCTTATAGGAGAGGGGTAGTACTTCCCCGGTTAATCCGGCCCATTTATGCTGAAGCCAACGTAGATCTACTACCGTGAGATTAATCCAAATGAATAAATGTCTTTAACTTTGACTTAATTTAATCATCATTGAAAGGTATTCTAAAATTTGTACCTGCAATATCATGACTTTTTTTATGTATGTGACATGAACTACACCTAGGTGTAAACTATCGAATCAGTTGCACAACAATTGAAAGAACTGAAGCCGAAGCACTCGACACGACATCAATACGAAGGTATCCTGAGCCGCTACGCCTTGTAGCAAATAGAGGTATATTACATATTCAACGTGAACTTGTACATAATATATATGGCGTATAAGGTACAAGTACATGTCGTCAGTCACGTCTGTCGCAATTAGCCGGCGTTGTGTGCCCACCGACGACGCGAGCGCCTCTCACACACGCGTGGTTTCATTCTACTGCCAATTTGTACCGCATTGTTACGCTTTACACTACATGCCAGCTGAAATACATGAATTTGTGTACTTGTATTAGAGCAGCGTTGGCGTCTGCATTATTATTCTATCAGCATATTCGGTTCACAATATTTAAGTAGTCCGAGTCCAGCTTGTACAGTATAGTTATCACAATATCTTATAAATACTATGTTTGTTTTAAGTAAGCTGTCATTAATTTATTATTCATAATACACTAAAGAACATACACTTACCTAATTTTATGAATTTGAGGCTATTGTCTATCTAGCTAGGACCTACATAATGTTCAGCAGTGCTCTTACGACTAAATTGACAATATGACAGGTGTATATACTTAGATGATATTAATTTAATAACATTACCTACTATCCATAAAGACTTAGAAATATGTAAAATAATATAAAAAGAAACTGGCGGACCGCAAATGTGACTCGCGCACTGACAGCGTCGCGACGATGTCGTGCAAACTTATGTAATGTATAGGTAGCTCGTCCATTGCTTTAAAAAATTTTGCTAGTATTTTTAAGTAAGAGCATAACTAGAGAGATGACGAAGAACAAACTTAACTTTATAGTTGTTAAATGTTCTCCCATACATCAAGGTCAATTTCTCAACTGCAAATGTATGTTTAGACTCATAAATAATCATTTATTTTGTTTTTATTAACATACTATCAATTAACCGTTTGCTTCTTATAATTGAAGTATTCTGGTTCAACCCGCAATTTTACTGCTTTAACTACAATATACATAGGTACATTATCTCCGATACAATCAACCAATACCAAAAACATTTCATGAGATTTGATTTGTCTTATTATCTAAACTATATTTGGAAGAGCGTTATGTTCAAACGAAGCTAGTACCTACAACATAAAAACCACGCAATTAATAAAACCAAATCAGATAAAAATAATTAATTAACACTGCGTACCTAATAATAAACTTTTAATTTGACACAAATTCGCTAACAAGTTTAATTTCTAAGAACCTCCAAAAAGATTTTTGCAAACTGTCAACAATTATCTCGATTGAATAAAACAAAGCGACATTAAGATTGAGCTCAACTTTCAAGAGGGATTAAATAAACATTTTATTTTGATCCTAAAATGGCAACACCGCCTGATGGTAAGCAGTCAGTGGAATCCAGAAGTGGTGGCCACCATACAAAAAGCCATCGAAATATAGCAATAAAAAAGTTAGTAGATAATAATGGTCTTATTCTCCTTAGTCTAGTCTAAACCTTACTCCTATCAAATAGATACGTAGTTGACAGCAAAACGCAACACAAATATTTGCCCAGGGAGCTGTAGGTCAGTAAAACACACTTTGAAAACACTAATTTAGAACATAAAACATCGGAATGCCTATCGTATTTTCGTATGCAGATACTTGTATAGGTACATATAGCTTAAACATCTCAAAAGTAACTTTCCATTGCGAAGAAAACTTTGTACAGAGCGATTTCTTTGTTATTTTTAATATCGACTTTTTTGCGCTCCATCGGTGGTTGCTAATGGATTTTCAATATTTGTGTTGACAGACAAACAAGGGGCGAATGGAGTGAGCTCTCGAGTATTCCGTCTGCGTCCGTCCCCACGATTCAGCACATACCCGGAAATAAAGCAATCCAGAACATTTAAACGATATTTATTTACGGTTTACACTACTGATTAGCTCTTGGTCAACAGAATCGTTTTATAGTTACAAAGCTAGTTATAACATTAAAGAGCTTTTCTTGACCCCTTTGTAGTAGAGGAGTTGTACTTACATTTTATCAGACATCACTATAACTTAGTCGAAATCACTGCTAGGCATTTCCCAAATATTTACTCTCTGATCACTCCAGGATGGTTCATCCATCTATCCATCTAAGTACTATGAAGTTTTGCTCCACTAGGTAATAAAACCCAAATCTCTACAAGGCAATTCACAGTAGCACCGACGCGAAACCTCGTATCAGTCGGTCGACGAATTCACGCATTAGGGAATAGTGTTTCATTCATACTAAAATGCGGATCGCTGAATATCCTCTCAACAATTTCAGCGTCCCATTTCAATATGAAAGTGTGGTCATTGAATAAATATTAATATTATAAGAAATATTTTATTAGAAAGCTCTCTATCATCAAAACTGTTTCACGTCGGACTCTATTACCATAATAGGTAGGTACAGATTTTTTTGTGGCTGCCTAACCCTCTTTCAATTTCTTATGTTGACGTCGCCGACCAAATTGGTTCCGCAATATTTTATTTTAGTCTTCAATACATCGTACTATGTTTGTAAACTTCGAGTAGGTAGATCTTTGAGTATAAGGTTAAGCTAGAATAAAGAATCGATTATAAAATGTGATATTTTATTATGATACATGTAGTTCAAACTTAATTGATGTCCACACTAGAGAGCAAGACTTGTAGTTATCGTGGGCGGTTTTATAACCACCATAAAATTAAACGTCCACAAAGTACCTACATTCAGATTCGGATCAAATTAACGCATCACGCAAAGTTTTGCCCGTGAGGTAATCAAACCTGAGCTTTTTGCACAATGGTGTCACGCACTCTCAGTACCTTATAAAAACAATTTAAGTAGATAGTAGGATGTAATATCATCATATTAGCCAAAAGACGTCTACTGCTGGGCATAGGCCTACTCCAATTTTGCCACCGTGGACCCTGGCCGGTCGTCAGCCGCTCTTATCCACCGGTTACCGGCCACTTTTTTTTTTCGGTACACCTTGGTAATAACTAGGTATACTTACAGTGAAAACTCATTTGATTTTTTTGCAGAAACAATGAACTAAAATTTTGCTTACGGTGCAGTTTTATCATAGGACGTTGTTGCCCGTCTTTTATGTGATGATTTTTCTGCCGCCTTTCCATGAACCTAATAGTTGTACGCCAACATTCGGTTGACTTAAGTATTGCGCTAGTAAAGTAAGAGAATATAAGTATTATGATATAGATAAATATAGAATCTATAACAAAAGAGCACTTTCGAGATCAAATTGAAGAAAGTACTATTGAAAAGTTAAAGGTGAAAGAAATTAAGACTTAGTTTATATAAAAAGTTGTAATGGAAGAGCCATGTTGCATTGAACAAACCACAATGGCGCCATCTCATTACCATTTCAAGAGCTGTTTTAGTTAGAACACGTTTTCAATGTATCTTTATATTATATACCTACATACTTTATAGTGTAAAGTGAAATTTTCTATTTTGGTTGAGACAATTTTATTGCAAGACAGTACAGTTCCGTAGGTAGTAGCTAGTTATAAAAATTAGCTAGGTATTTGACATTTCCGTCACAGGGGTCAACTTATTATTCTGGCATTAAAATAATTTAAAATAATGTATAAATAACACTTACTCTAATAAACAAACTCAGTTGCGAGAGCACAGCACACGTGAGAATACAGTAAAGTATACATGCGGACTCTCAAAATATTTGAAGGTAACATGTCCATATTAACCGCTAGCTACCATGTGCGGTCTTAATAAAATTTGCTAGCGAAAAGTTGGCATCCTACATATATTATCTGCTTATCCTACAAGAAAACGGTATATTGCTACCACCTCATATGGATCAGTTCTAGAATTGCCAGCATTATAATTTATGAGGTTACCGCATAGAACAGCAAAGATTACACAACAAGTTTTGACTTTCGGGAAAGGCATAGAAACTTTAAATAACAGTTTTCTATATTATTATATTATTTCTATATTATTAGCTTATAGTTATTCGACATTCGTTATAAATTCTACAAGTAGAACGCATATATACTGACTGACTTTCACATAAAATATCTACCATTAATTTCAGATATAAAATCGAATGCAGCAAATAGTATTTTAGAACGGCAATAAGTTACATCACTAGCAATATTGAACATGAGAAAGTAGTACAGAGTAGGAAAATATCGACATACGAATATTGTACGCTATGTACCATTTATCACAGTGACTTACGCCGAGTTAAATATCTTCACGGATAATCTAAAAGAGAAAAGAGTGCGAAAATAATTTCATTACATACTTTTTATGTAACGCACTACCTAACGTTTTATGAAATGACATTGAGTAGCATAGAGTGCCTATAGACTGTAGCATAAATCTAAAAGACGTTGGAAAATTACCACCCTAACGCCCAATTGCGAAATAAAGACATGCAACAAAGAGATTCACAACAACAACAACCAAACTGCGAAACGAGAGACATTCAACTGACGGACGTCTTTCGGCTATCTTTTCTCTGTTTAGTGATGTTAAGATAGCGGCCAGCGCTTCTCCAATTATGGCAATTATGTAAAACCCCTGAACGCATAGCTCGTTACAGACCTTTTGCCATTATCGAAAGTCGAACGTGGTACTCGTAAGATTATACCCCTCTAAAACATTTCGTGGACGTCTCATTTTATCTGTTTGTTACGTGACAGTAGCTCTTTTTAAATACATAAAAAGGAGAGGTACGAGATTAAAGAAAACATAATTTGTACTTGACGTCCATAACTTTTACGTACCTTGTTCATTAAGGGTTCATAAAAAGTTTAATGCTAATGAAAGCTCAAACAATTATGTTCGACGAACAGTCAATAAATTAAAAAGTTTTATGAGAAAGTAACAAAGTTTTATGAGTAATCTTCCTTAGAATAGTGTAAGAAAGTAATATTATTTACATTAAAGTAAAATAGATACCTACTTTAGGAAAGTATTATTTGCATAATGTTATTGACGCAATATAAAAATTAAAGTACATGTTACCTGGCCAGGTAATTTAAATAAAAACAATTCTCTTGATGAATTGATTTGAACCTGATGATGAATGGTGGCGGGCAACTGGTCAACGTGGAGATACTTGGGCAGACCTATGTCCAGCAGTAGACGTCTTTCGGCTGAAATGATGAGTATACCTAACCACCTACAGAACTAAAACATTGCCTATCGACTTTACAGTGATACCCTATTCAGGTATACCCGGTATCCTAAAGCATTTATCCAGTTAGGTATAGTGTGCGGCTAGACAGACGTATGAGTGACGCGTTGTGGTTGCGGTAGATGCGGCTAGACCGCTCGCGGCCACGCCGCGCGCCGCCGCGCCGCGCCGGGCCGCCCAGCCGCACCGCACCCGTTCTGTCTCACTCTATGCAGTCTGTGCAATGCACTAAGTACTCAGACGTCATAACGTGTTGTATTGTTGCCTTGATGGCAACAATACACAAAATTTTAGAGTCCGACATTTTTTTCTGAAAACTGGTGCCATTTTATCTCATCCACATTTTTTCATTAAATCATTGATACCTACTCGTAACATTTAAAATGTTATTCCAGTTCCGAATGGTATGACGAAAATTGTAACAGAATTTATCTTTTAATTATGTCACATTTTACGCCATAACACCATTGCAAAAGACTAGTTGATTGATTAGAAAGCGAAGAATACCTCTGGCAAATTCAACGCCAATTGCAATCTACTCTCTGACAATTAATCCTACCGCTTTAGTCGTGTTTAACATTGTCGTTGTATAGGCGCATAATTATAATGTACTCATGACACGTACGCACACATTGACATAACAAAAATCGATGCTTTTATTAAATAAACCTGCCTCTAAATATTATAGAAAACTACCTAGGTACCTGCTCTAATGTAAAGGTATGAGATAGCTAAATGGTTCGTACGCCTGAATAAATAAGATAACTTTAATGTAAAATTGTAAGTTACATTATAGCTAGGCTACATGTTGTCAGCACTACCTATTGGATAACATTTGCTACACATTTCACATGTTGCTTGGTAAGTGAATAATAAAAGGAATGAACAGCAAGCGAAGCACGAGATGCTTTGTTCAGGGAGACGATAAAATTTACATGGGACGACGGGACGCGCTGCCCGACTCGTAAAACTTGGTCCGATTTCTCTTGTGGACCTAAAGTAGGTACAATTGGAATACATATTTACGGCTGTTATTTTATTTATGACTGTAATCGGTAAAGTTCGATGTGGAAGGTTTTATAGAGGTGGGTAGCGAGATTTCTCGTCAAAACTGAACAACTCGAATAGATTTACTATTGATGAGTAAGGCAATTAGGGTTCAATGGAATAAGTGTAAAGATTTTCTCTTTTAAAGGTAGATTTCATTAATTATGGTGACATATGAATATTATACACCATTTAAAAAGTAGGCCAAATAAAACCGAAAAGATACATTATCTTCTTCAACTTCTTTAACACACGAATTGTTTTCTAGCAGAAAATCTACTCTTAAACGTTGCCATGACTGCAATCGTTGCTTGCCCAGCGCTTATCCAATTTGAAACCTTTGTTATCCGTGGTCCTACTACCCATTAATCTTTAAAAAATTGTTTGTAGCGTAGCGACACGGAAGTAATGATGTCAGCACCGCAAGCGTGGACATGTCACAATAACTATTACATATAACTACTATGCGTGTAGGTCATTAGTAGGTAGTGGAAAATACAAAAGTTTAATAGCTGTTCATGCATAAATTTACTGTTATTCTGAAAGTAATAATGGCACGAGGAAATATTTCATTTATTTTAAATTAAATGGATTATATTTCAATAATATTTTAACAATAAAAACAACTTGGTGAGGCCAAGGAAATAAAAATTTGATTTGATAGCATCTCTCCTGTGTTTCATTCATTCGAGATCGAAATAGGTAGAAGGTCGGTAACAACGGCGAGGTACAACAAAAAAATTACTTTGTTGACAGTGAAAATATAACAAAACATTTATATTTCTGTCTAATACATTATTTCTGAGTGCTTAGTGTATATTGGATTTCTCTTGTATCAATATATTGAGGCAAATCAATAGAATAATATTATCATTAGATATTATCACCCTTAGTGTCAATCAACTATATTGGGTATACTATAGTTATTAGTAACCAGGTTTATACATGGAAGGACTTTCATTTGAACTTTAGAGACTCATTACTGTACACCATTAAGCCGTAGTGCGTAGTGAGACTTCTCAGGATTCTGAGTACCCGTAATGATCATTTTTGTTTACTTGTTACTTATTATGACTGGCCTGTTGGTCTAGTGGTTAGTGACCCTGACTGCTAAGCTGGAGGTCGTGGGTTCGATTCCCACCCAGGACAAACCTTTGTGTGATGAGCATGATTGTTTGTTCTGTGTCTGGGTGTAATTTATCTATAATATGTATGTATTTACAAAAAAAAAAATGTATATAAGTAGTATATCAGTTGTTTAGAACCCATAACACAAGCAAATATAATTGCTTAATTTGGGGCTAAATGGCACTGTGTGCATATGGTAGAATATTATTATTATTATTATTATTAATAAAATAACAATAATTAATATAATTAATAAATATATAAAGTAATAGGTCAGTAATAAGTCACTGACCTCAGTATAATTGGGTACCTACTCACAGTAAGAGAGAAATAAATTATATTATTATTATTATATTATAGTACCTAATGTTATAGGTAACATATTATTATGGTACTGTGACTGAAAAACTAAATGTTATGTATTATGTTAAATATCCGATTTAACTAGGTATGCGATATGTTACAGCTTCGCGAATAAATTCTAAATTGAATTATCATGTGGAAGGAAAATGCACTCAAAAGCTTCTCAGTTCCTATTGCGTTTTAATAATTATCAGAAATCAATAATACTTTTTGTTGTCGTTTCCTCGAGCATTCCTCACTTACTCCGTTCACCCAAAATAATAGAATAAATATCGGTCGAATTCAGAAAACTCCTCTTTTTTTGAGGTCGGTTAAAAAAGAAGAAATGTAAAATTTAACTAAAGAAATAGAACTTAGGTACAAGTCTGTTATTAAAACTCTAGTCTAGCACATAACTTATGATCATCAATTTACATAATAAGAACAGTAAGAAGGTACCTACCATCAGTGTTAGTGTTTCCCAAGGTAAGAAAGCCAAGAACTTTATACCGCAACAAACATAATACATTCCTTTTGTAGAAAGTAAATTGAGAGAATTGTAGTTTAGGTAGTGAGGGGATGAAAGAAAAAGGTTACAATAAGGGTTCTCCTCTGAGAACAATTTTTCAAACTAGGTAGGCTTCTTGGTTTACTCACATCAGTGATTTAAAGCGAAGACAATATGCTTTGAATAACTCAACTTGAATATTTAAAACTTTGCGGTACCAACTTAAAAGTTTTGTAACAAAACTAGGATCATTGATAGTATTTAATGAATCATATTTATTATTATACCGTCATAATTACGTTCTTCGTTTAAAAATGACTCACACATTTTATGTCATAGTCATAAGTGGCCTTACGCGCATAAGCACAATTATTTAAAGTTCATTAAAATTTAAAGAGCTACAAGATAACCTATAAGTTTGTATCTATTACTTACACCTAATAAAGTTGGTTATCTCAAATATTACACTAGGTACTCATAAAAGTCCTCCAATACGGCATTAAATATCGTATTTTACGGGCGAGTATTGGGATTTAAAAGCAATCAGTTGCTCAGGGAAGATAACGAATCAAGACGTAGATTCGATGATTAGTTCCCGTGAAGCTGATACGTACAAGGGGATCAGCACGGGTTATAAAAGTAAATTGAATTGTTCTGCCGAGCTGTTGTTCCACGTTGCAGAAGTCAATGGCCGCTAGTTGCGTTCTTATGTTTTTTATCTTTTGATTTTATTCGCTTTCAGTATGTAAAACGGATATTAACGTCATCATAAATACATCCATCACACATGCCTAAATCCAAACTCATTTAATAATTTACCTAAATCTTCAATGACACATATGAATATCAAGATTACAAAACACTGAAGTTTTTGGCCAGTTTTCAAAAGATAATTAGAATTATATGTAACTAAAAGCGCCTCGCGGCTTCGCTCGCGCGTAAAATAAGTTTTCAGAATTTTCAATCAGACCGATATTCAGGATAAATAAAAGCCTATGTAAGTAAAATAATAACTAGCTATAGGTATTATCAATCCTAATTTGCTATTGTAGTAAGGTTCTTATAGTATTTGCTTGGTACCAAATTCAAAATTATAAAATACTTATTTAATCATTTCTGATTAACTAAATCAAAATACGAATTACTTTCTTCTAAATGAACTTATTTTTAACATTTTAGTTTCCTTTTTTTTGTTTAAAATTTATTATTATTATTTTACGATTTTCAGTGATGGGTGGACTTAAATCTTGCTTAGGTATTATTTCTGTACGAACTAAATATTTTGGAATATTGAACCGTATGAAGTAAGCCCGACATGACTGCTGTTTAGGAATTCCCTCGACTGTCTATGGTCACCTGTAATGGCACTTAAAACCTATATGGGTGCAAAGTTCTCATAATTACAAATAAATTAAGTCCAAACACCAAGTAATTGCTGTAAATCGTTGTCGAGTTCCCTCGGCTGTCTTTTGGCTCCATCATCAGATCGACTTCAAACCTTCACTAAATAATAGTGCCTTAAAATATCTAATGAAAAAAAAATAACAAATGCACTAGTCGCCAGTACGATTTTCGAAAGTTCGCCTTGATTTCCCTGGGATGCTATCATCAGATCCTGGTTTCCTTATCATGGTACCACACTTGGGATAACTTCTTTCTAAAAAAAAAGAATCACCAAAATCGGTTCATAAACGATGAAGTTATCAGCATGAATGGGCCGAATTGGGGGAAGTACTACCCTCTCATAGCAGATCGACGTAAGAGTAGTAGTATTCGAACTACTGCGTTTCGTTCGGTGAGTGAGAGTGCCGGAAACCCAATTTCCCCCCTTTCCTTTTTCCTCACCTCCCTCACTTCCATCCCCTAACCCTATTCCCAGCTGCCATAGTGGAGGCCACCATACCAGCAGTTTAAGGCGATGGCTTTTGGTATGGTGGCCACCACTCCTGGATTCCACTGACTGCTTACCATCAGGCGGGGTAGGCTAATATATTATTATATAAAAGAATATATATATATATGTATCGAATTGAGAAACTTCCTCCTTTTTTTGAAGTCGGTTAAAAATGCAATCATTGGAAAGGATTGCAAATACTCTCTTACCTTCGCCGGTATAGTTTCACCCATCAAATACTAGTTTCAGAATAACCCATTCCGACCAGTCCATTGTACTTAGCTGTCAATTCCTTTTACGAATTTTTTGCGAGACCTGAATGGACCTGAAATTTAAACAAACAATTCAAATTGAAACATTGTGTCTACTGGATTTTAAATAGTACTAGTCAGTTGTAAATAGTCGATCTTGGAAGTCAAAAATGTTGCACTACTTGTTGTTACTATTAAATAATGCCAGTCATTGGACTATTTTATAATAATAAAATAAAGATAGAAAATAGGTTGCAGCCTCTCGTAACTCTAAATACCGATATTAAGTAACTCGTAACCGTTTTTCCTAAAAGCCGAGTCGCGTGTAGCAAAGAGTGAGGAGGATGAAGAAGATTATGAGGAACCGGGCGTATGAAAACTGGTTCCCGTTACTTAAGGACGTAAGTATTATCAGAAGTACCTATCACTCACTTATTGTATTGTATAAACCCTAAAACATTTGTATTTAAGATTCCATAATAATATGTACCTACACGAATACACGAATTTCATTACCTTAAAATATCCTTCGTACAAAACCAATTTGTACATAAGTAACTCCCACGAAGATTAATACGAATATAATGATACGTTCTCTAAAGAAGCTAATCGGAATACATTTGTTTTTATCTACTTATTAGCTTTCAAAACAGCTTTAGAAATTCCTAAAATAACCTTTTTTTCTAACATCGTTCCCTTTCCGGTTACGATTGTTACGTAACAAAGAAGTTTAGATACGTACATATTGAAATTGTCTTTCTAATCTCAATATGAATTCCGTATTAGTAATGTTATTCAAAACTTCGATCAATATCAGTTCTTTGATTCCAATATTGCTATTAGGTACTATTAGGGCGGCTATAATAAAACTTGGACAATTAAATGTAAGTCAACGTCGTCGGAAGCGGCGAGATAAGACCTTGTGGCACCCCTTAGCATGGTACTCTGGCTATTAACAGGGTGGCCCTTCTCCCCGAGCTTCTTGAACTGTCTCAACGTGATTAGAACCACCCATTAAAATAATTCAAACGTTTGGTGATTTCCTTTATGTGGAAATCCTAAAGAATTATGTTTATCTCTATCTCCCCTATAGAAAAAACAATAAATAGAAATAAGGGGCTTAAATGAAAAGCATCGCTTAAGTACAACTTGATTAATGAAAACCAGTGGTATTATCGAGAAAACACTATTAATACCGGGATCTGACAAGGAAGCTTAATGACCATTCTGACTAAGCCCTAAGTCCTGAGATACTTAGGCGGTTTTCTGGCTTACAGCAGTACACATTCATGCATTCTAAGGCATATATTGTGGAAATCTAAATCGTAATTACACGTGAAACTAAAATCGGAACGTTTAAATACTAGAGCAGAACCTAATAAGCTTTCAAATTAGGTATACAAATACCTACTATGTTTTCAGTTGATCAATTCACAACTGACTGCGTATTCTCTGCCTCACTTATCTCTTCAAAACACTTTAATTTAGTAATTTTAATAATAACAATAATACATGTGACTAAATAAATAAATAGAGAATAAAATATAAAATTTATTTTTTGAAAATAGTATGTAGAGTCAAGTGATTTAGTTAAAATCTGAGCCACATATCACCTGGCCCGCCCTCCATCGAACAACTAACTAATGACTTTGTTTTGACTGTATCAGTTGTAATCTATTCGCCAATCTTCCATGGTCAACTTTCGGCGGTACGTAAAAAAAAACTAATATCATCACTCCATTATGATATCCAGGTATCCAGTCTGTGTAACCACAAAACAGGCAAAGATGTTTGTTCGATTCTGGACACTAAAGATTTCAAACTCTGAGCTATTATTTTATTGAATACCCAATTAAAAATCGGACATACGAGACGCCACACTCTCAGAGATAAATGCCGAGCTGATCACTAAATGTGTTATTTCTACCAATGGGTATATGCCAGGTATAGCGTACGCTACGTATGCCCTTTCCTCATTGGTAGAAATAACACATCTCTTCTCCTCTCCGCTTTGGTGGAAACCGGGTCTAAGTCACGTTTAGCCTTATATCCTAACTAAAAGAACACGACGTGGTCACAGTATCTATAATTGGTAGAAGTTTTGTAAGGCCAGAACGACGACGGCTGTGGGTCTGCGGCCAACTTTTACTTGTTCTCCTATAATTACTTTTACTATACACCACTACTATCAAAATCAAGATTTTGATTATAAAACTTTACAAATTATACTGTACCGAATATGTGTCCATAAAGTTCACAAGAATTATATAATAATATTTTTATTGTCAATAATTCAAGTTATTATAATGATGGTCTAACGATTAAGTCTATTGATCTGCGTGGCATACGAAGTAGTTGGTTAAAAAAAAACGTAACTAAATTTTATCTGGGTACTTATCCCAGCATCAACTAAATGCCTAGTAATGGTATTAAATAGACTTGCACATAATACCTAGGACGCAACTCAACTGCCTAAGTGCCCTTATGAATCACAATCCATTTCTTCCCACTCCAAGAAAATATTAAGTAATAATTTAACCAGTCTATTTGCCTACCTATGAAATAAACTGACAAAACTCACATTGATTAGATATTTTTTTTATAATGACCAATTTAGTTAGTTCCATCAACAAGATTGTGAGGGGAAGATAGATGATTCTCATGTCTCCATTTTATTTCCCCGCGGATAATCTCGTTGTCTCCGGCTTAAGGACATGTGAGCTGGAAATACGACAGCAATTTTCCTTCAACTATACAAAAAATGAGAAACGTTTAGCGTCGTGCATGGGTACCCGTGAGTACAAGGTTCACCATACCGCTTCAGAGATACTGACGCAACGAACCGTCCCCATATTATTATATCCTTTTTATGGATCAACTCGTGACGTCGCCGTTTGTCACAGAAAATCATTTCCATCATACATTTGAAACAGCGGGATATGTCGTTTATTTTAAAGCAATACAAAAAAACAAAGTCTGCTTTTTGATTCTGCGTATACATTATATCCCTAGTACAATAAAAAATATTATACCGTGAAAATAAATGAATTAAGTACGTTAAATTTACAATCATCATCATCTTCATCATATCAGCCAAAAGACGTCCATTGCTGGACAATTTTCGCCACCGTGGCTGGTCGTGATTTACACTAATATCAATTAAATTTGCTAATATTCTAGAGGACTATCTGATTTACTTAGCAAACACATACGGTGTGGCTGTATTTTCTTACGAAAGCATTAGAAAGAACAAAGAAAGAAAAAGTATTTATTCCGCCCAGAGGCGACATACAAAAAAACAAGAAATAACAGTGAGAATAGATAACAAACAAAGTAGGTACAGAAAATAACTTAAATAGGTAAATTTAAAACTAAAACTAAACTAACTTTAACAAACTCCGCATCAACTCCGCCATTAATTTTCAAGATATAATACTACTAAATATAAAATCACCTGTACTATTTTCCTTTACTAAATATCGCGAGGCCTTCGTATGCTGCCTGTTTAATAAACTCACAGTTTTGTTCTAAGCTAAACGTGCATGATGGCGCCGGCGTCCCTCCGCCATGATTGATTTATCACTAACAAAATATACTTTAAACAAGCAGTTGTTGATGTTTGTTTGTAAATTATTGCATTTATTTTATACATATATTATTACACATTACAGCAATAATGCCGAAAATAACACCAAGTCGTTCATGCTATCTGTTATGGAAAGGAAAAAAGATAAGGTAGTAATTTAAAAAATATCGTACCTTTCAAAGAATTCGTGCCGCTTTTCAGATATCTTTATTAAGTAAAGATAATATAGGCGTCTATGCAATAAAAATAGCAATCATAGATTCCAACAGCTTTTATTGTAGGCTATTATAAAAGAAAACGTGACATAAGAATCTCATCCGTTCAATATAAAAATGTAAGTAATAATCTTCCTCAGCTAACCTACAATGTTTTTGGTCGTTTGACTGATGTGAGCTTGTGATGAATGTCTTGATTACATTCTTGTGACTCAAGAGTGCGGCTGACGGATGACCACTTCGTTTATTGCCCTCTCCCAACACCGCCCATAAATAAAATAGTATTACCGCCGACAAAACAACTACATTTCGACGGTTACACACAATCATGCGTAAAATCAAAGCTTAATGCATCATGGTTTACATATAATCCATTTGGCTGTCGTATATAAACGGAATATGAATGTTTTGAGAGAGTATAGTGGATATATTTCTCCTTTCTTGAAGAAAAGCTATAAAGGCACGTACAGATTTACGTAATGTATCACGCAATGTAACATGAAACGAGCTTTTCATAAGTGTGGACACTGGGCGCGCACAAACCGAGCTTGTACGTATCCGCATCTGTTTGCGGCATGCGCGCGGCGTGTTAAGCAATGTAGGTAACAGGAAACGAGCATTTGGGCATGGATCGCGCGCGTTTTGCAGTACAGACACACACAACCCGTCCACACTGTCGCTCCGCGCACACTGCGCACCTTGTGTTCGGGGAAAACTCGACAAATTGCGGATCACGGCGCGCACGAGTTGTGATGGTCTGTTTGTGCGCGTAGTGTGCTCGGTTTGCGCGCGCAAGGCGTCTACACTATGGGAATTCTGTTACATTACATGATTCATTGCGACAATGTGAACGGCAAATTCTTTCATTGCGTGCTACATTGCGTGTTACATTGCATGTTACATTACGTAAATCTGTACGCGCCTTTATTATATGGATTCAATGGAAATATCAAATAGAACCCATCATTAATACCTAAAAAATATATACGGTTGAATTGAGAAACCTCCTTCTTTTTTTAAGTTGTTTAAAAATGGAATCTTAAACTGGAATCCAACGATAATAAACGATACATCAGAACGCACATTATCTCAGGAATACTAGGGCATAATTTTTCGTATTTTAAAACACACAAGATGGCCATGTACAAATTACTACGCACCAACAGGCACACAAGATACCGAAGTAGCGTGAAATACTTACTGTGTACCGAGGTATTTCTTAAGTATGGTTGATGCCATTTGAAACAGATACCTCTGAAAATATTACAAAAATATTTAGATAATTCTTTATAAGTATTCTCCATGCCTACTTAGACGTAGCATATAACATAGCATATAAGATTTGTATATGAATAAATATTTAGTTGAAAAGTGAGTTGCTTTTAGGCGGTAGAGTGAGTGAAGACGTACAAGAACATTTCCGTAAAATGACACGATAATGGAAGCTGCACGAAATAAAAGCACCTACAGTGAAGACCGTGCTCTTACTATCTACTTACTTTCATAAAGTTTTTACTTACCTAATAGAGTACCCGTTTAATCATTAACTCTCCAACTAAATAAAAAGTAATTTAAAAAATGACTGAGTAATTTAAAAATAAAATATAACGTACGGAAACAGAGGTCGTGTCGGTATTAAGTAGGTACGTAGTCCTACTAATAATATAAATGCGAAAGTTTGTGTGCGTGTGTTTGTTACCACTCAGCGCCTAACCTCTGAGGCTAAACCGATTTCGATGAAAATTAAGTTACTTTTTATTCCGAAAATCGGTCTGGTTTCCGCGGGTAACAAAACATATTTTAGGCGCGGGCGATGCCGTGGGGCGCAGCTAGTAAGAAATAAAAAGTCGAAGATGGTAAGGGTGGACGAAGAGGCTTTGCCGTGTTCACTTACAATCATTTCACGCTTAATATACCTGCGACTCTTTTAATGAGGTGTAATTTAAAAGCTTTATGGAGTTCTTAAATATTTTCCCCCAAGCTATTTGAAGAAAGATCGAAACAGTTTTACTTTTCATTTTGTAATCCACCCTATAGAAAAGAACGGTCTTAGAGCGCCAAGCGTGCAGTAAATTGATTGGAGGGTTCATGATTAAATAAACTTTTATATCCCTTTTGCTTGTGTTTTTGTTTTGTTTAGAACATTTGGTAGGACAAAAATTATAAAATAATAAATCCATATTTGTCAATTCTCTTTACTACAATTTGTAATTATCTAGAACATAAAAGAGTGGTGCCAATTTCTACCCAGTTTCCTTTCTTTAGACATTACGCTTCTCTGCTTGCAGGCTTTTGCCTTAAACTTAGGCACATTGACCCACATGCATGTCTTTTTTAGTTTTATGACGTTTGTAAGTATTATTTACATCATTACCTTTCTAATGAGATTACTGTTCTTAATACTTAAGTCCTTTCGATCCTTAGGAAAATATATATATATAGCAGACAATGAATTCGACTCGTTACATGTTGTAAACTTATATCCAAGTATCTGAGACGAAACAAGTGGAAAATGTAGGTGCTAGTTCATCAAACCCATACTCGTCAGTTTTATTTTAAGTATACATTAATTGAACTACAGGAAATTAACCCTTAAAAAGTATACTTTTTAAACATTAACTTAGAAATTACCCAACACTTTGAACAAAGTGAGTGTATGCAAAAAGCTTATGCATTTAAACATAAGTATACGTTTGTCAAATACAATAGAAATCAAAAGAGACTTATTAGTTTAAAAAGCTTTAATAAATAATGAATGATATATAGCACCGCTGAGGGAACAGTTTCATTATGCCACGTTCATTGTGCTCACGATCCCCGTAGAATACAGCATCTTCCGTCTCACAGTGGTGGGCCAACCCTTTATATTCCTCGGTAAAGTTCCGCGATTGCAAAAAGTATCATAAAAGGAAGAACAGTGACGAGAAAATTAATTTTCCATATTTGCATATTACTCTACAATCACATAACAGATAGGTATATGTAACTAAGTCACTAAAAAGTTATGTCAAAGATTGTGTCTCTAATTTGTTAAAAGCTGCTTCGTAATTTATAGCGATATAAAGCGACATCACATCGCCGAAATCTGCAAATTAATCCCGCATTTCGTCAAATCATATTCTTATGTATGACATGCTATTATCAAAAGGAATTCTTTGAAATATGACATCACGCTGATTCCATTTTGCGGCCCGTGTGTAACGTCGCAAAATTTTAATTAAATCAAAGACAGAGCTTCACAGTCTTGTGAGTAATTAATTACTTTTTTTACAATCCTTGTCACTAGTAGATAGATCCTCAATAATGAATGGTTTATATAAGTCAGACAAGAAGAAATAAAGGAAACGAAGACGTTTACTAGGTCGAATCGCGTCGAAATTGCAGTTATAGACGCTAGGAATAAGCATCGTGGTATTTGCTGTTTAGATTATCGACCCTTGGGCCTTATACAAGTGGCAAAGATTTCTATTCTCTTCATAAAATAGATAAAAAAATGTATAGGATTGACATAAGCGTTGGCGTTAGCTTAACTTCTTAACTGTTTAAACTGCATTGTTTCTTAAACTTTATAGCTTTTCGAAAGACATTGACAGATTAAACGATCTATTAGTATAATAGATAAATCATTTTAGAATTTGTTAAGTATGAAAAATTCATAGGCTTGTCACTTATCAAACAAATTTCGTGCCGTCTTAGCTTTATTCATTGAGAAAAATAAAAAAGAAGAGAAGACTCTCATCAGTACTACACTGATGAGATATCCATAGATATTAAGCTTGGCGAGTGGACTATAAACCACAGAAAAGATGGTAACAGCTATATCACACAATAATATGCAATCAGTTTCAACTAATCACCTATGTCTTTCAGCATACGTCACACTTAAAGTACCTGTTATTACTCATGGCCATAATAAATATGTATGCATTTAAAATATCACTATCTACCTCAAACAACAGCAAACAATACGTTATTGCAACAGATGTGGCCACAAAATTGTCCGTTTGTAAGATAATTATAGATATAAAATGTCAGATAATAATCCAGTCACAATTATCGAAATGCTGTTGGTTCAGAGTTGCATTACAAACTGTACTTTTGATTTTGCTCACGACCAATTTACTGACAAGTTAGAGCCATGTTAAAAACTGGTAAGAATCTCAGGTCATCTATTCTAATATTACAAATGCGAAAGTAACACTGTCTGTCTGTCTGTCTTATTTCTCCTACCCTTGTATACAAAGAATCGCCTCATAATCATGTAATCTATATATTAATAGTAAAGCAAAACCTTTGTAGCCCTTTTAATAAAAATTGCGTGGACCGAGAAGTATGAAATTTCGCACACTTATAGTTTACTAGTGATTTAATAGTGGTCGCCTAGTTGCCGAAATTCGACCATTTTTTTATGGATAATTAAAAAAAAATTTCATTTTGCAGTAGGTTTTGTATAAAAAAATAATGTCATTATATAATCGTCTGGACTACATAACACAATATCTTCTTTTTTATCGTAGCACCACTCGACACACCGCAGTATGTACTGCAGTAGCCATTACGTTATGCCTTTTCATGCCCGCTTAAAAGTCCCGGCATCAAAATTTAAAGGAAACATCCGCTGATAAAGAGTCCCAGGTTTCTATTGTCCAATTTAATGTAATATGAATGAACCGTTTAGTTTGAGACTACTTTAGCCCTGTGCGTGTGCTAACTCTTTTCATTCTAATTATTAACATGTAACACTTTGACCTTACGAGCGGAGCGTTCACACATAAGAGTGGCAACGTCGCAATTTAGAGTCATATTTTCGAGGTTTTCAATTTTTTTTTTATTGCACACACACAGAAATATACATAGGAGAGAAGATACATATATAGAAATCATGTACAAAGGCAAGCTTAACTCAGAGCTGAGTTCTCTAACAGCAAACCTTAGAGTGGTAGAGGAAGTAATATTAGTGAGAGTATAATGAAGTGTACAAATAAGTAAGAAGAAAATAACAGAGAAAGACTTAACCTAAACGATAACATAGCTATTTATGGTATACAACACTGTATACTTGCTATTATAAACATACATTCTAAGAATACATAAATAGTATAATTAATGATAATTATATATAGTTAAATATACGTACATATAATAATATACATGTTTACAATTAGGTATAAATACATAGATATATAATGTTTACTTATATACGATAGATAAAAAATGTTCTCTTGTTCTTTTCTTGAAAATTTCAATAGAAGGACTGTCACGTATGGCATGAGGAAGAGAATTCCATAGCCTTACTGCCTGTACAGTAAAAGATTCGTCATAACGACTAGAGTTGTGAAGAGGCATTTTAAGTAAAAGCGAAGAAGTAGAGCGACAGGGTTTACCCCTAGGAACAAGGTACTCAAAGCGTTCACGTAAGTAAGACGGAGAATTAGGATTACGAAGGATGGAGAAAAGAAGAGAAAGAATGTGAGTATCTCGACGCTGCCGGATCGGTAACCACTTCAATGTCTCACGGAATTGGGAGACGTGATCATATTTCCGTAGACCGAAAATGAAGCGGATCGCCAAATTCTGCAGCCGCTCGAGCTTATTAAGATGTTCCTCCTTAGCGTCAAGAAAACAGACATCAGCATAGTCTAAAAGTGGTAGAAGAAGGGATTGTGCAAGTGTAACTTTAGTAGGAAATGGTAAGAATTTTTGCAAATGTTTGAGTGTTTGAAAAGAGCAGTACACCCTCCTGCTTACCTCTGCAATGTGGTTGTCCCACGAGAGATGAGTGTCCATAAGCACACCGAGGTTCTTCGCAGCTTTAGAAAGCTATATAGGGACAGAATCATAAACAATTTGAGGAAGAGACTGAGCATCTACAGAGTTAAGCATATACCTGCCACCAATAATGAGAGCTTGAGACTTTGTCGGGTTGACCAGTAATCCAAAAGATTGAGCCCACGTGCATATTTTGGCAAGATCATTATTGATGGAAGCAATAGCCTCAGTCAACTCTGCAACTGTAGAATGCCGATACAGCTGCAAGTCGTCTGCATATAGATGATAATGTGAAGTAATGACTTTCGTGATGGCGTTAATAAAAACGGAGAAAAGAAGAGGAGAGAGAACGCCACCTTGAGGAACGCCCGCAGTCAAATCACACCATACGGAGGAATTCTCCTCAGAGTGGACTGACTGCGAACGGCCCCGAAGATAGGAATTGAACCACGCAATCGCGGATGTTGAGACATTAAGAGAGGATAGGATGCCTAGAAGTATGTCATGATCAACTGAGTTAAAAGCGCTGCTGAAGTCTAATAGTACCAGTACTGTTACACGCTTATTCTCCATGGCCAGTCGAATGTCATCAGTAATTTTGACAAGTGCAGTGGTAGTACTATGGCCAGGACGAAAACCAGACTGGAACGGACTTAGCAGGCTATTAGAGGATAGGTAGTGGGACAGTTGTTTATGGACAATGCTCTCAAGGACTTTAGATAGGACTGGTAAAATGGATATGGGGCGAAACTGGGAAAACGAAGTAGAAGTAGTGATTTTGGGGAGAGGCAATACATAAGCTTTTTTCCAAGGCGTAGGAAAAAAACTCATACACAAGGAGAAATTAACGATATGGGTAATGACGGGCACAATATCGTCCAAAATAAGTCGAAACATTTGAATTTGAAGCCCGTCATCACCCGCTGCTTTAGTAGTGATAGATTGAAGGGATTTCTTAATATCTGATTCCGCGACTGCGTAGAAAGAGAAAGAAGTATTTATCGGCAAAGAAAGAGATGAGAGATGTCGTAATGTAGAAGATTTAACATTGCTGTCTATAGTGATTGGTGACCTGGCAAAATGAGCATTTAGCGCATTCAGATCGATGTCATTATGACCCATATCCGAAGTCTTACCAATACCTATAGACCTTAGAAATTGCCATACTTGTGCTGTATTGAGATTTTGAATGGAAGTGTGAATGTGGCGTCGTTTAGCATCTCTACACATCCGACTGCAGCGATTTCGCAGCTTTTTAGAGAGCCCAGTTCTCTTCCGTAGGCGTTTTTTTATATTTCCGCTTCGCCTTGTCCCGCTTTGCCATGAACGTCTTAATAGTTTGAGACAACCATGGTGCTGGCAAATGTTTAACTTTTATTTTTTTAAGTGGCGCATGTTTGTTATACAAGTCTAAAAGACACTTTGTGAACGTACATATTTTTGTATCTAAGTCATTGCAGCAGTAAACAAGAGACCAATCAATACTACTCGCATCCATCCTCAAACGCTCCAAGTTGACATTTTTAAAGCAACGAAGAAGGATAAATTTACTCTTGCGCTTCGGAGGACGAATTTTGTAGGATAAATATATAAGGTCGTGATACGAGAAAGACGCAGAAAGCTGCCCATGTGTAGCTACTTTACTAGGGTCAGAAACTAAAATGAGATCTAAGAGAGAAGGAGTACAATGAGGAGCCCTGTGAGTAGCATTTAGGGGAAGGATATGCATGTTGACAGAAGAGACAAGAGATTGAAGTTTACGGCTACGCGAGTTATCCTTGAGTAGGCATGTGTTAAAGTCTCCGAGAATAATCGTATGATCGTATAGAGAAGAGAATAGTTCTAATTTGTTTTCAAAAGAAGAGAAGTAATCAATTTGACAAGATGGACTATAGTACACACCAAGTAAAAATTTAGAGTTTCTAAAATTTATTTCCAAGAAAAGATGCTCTGCAAATTTGTTATATGGGCTCGGTGACTGATCCACTATCATATATGAAATATCACTTCGCAGATAAGCTGCAACCCCTCCATATTATTTTTATCATTTAATCGGATCTATATTACAAAAATGTGTTCAGAATAGTTTTTACAATTTTAACGAAATGCAGTAGTACGGATACTACTACTCTTAAGTCGATCTTCTATGAGAGGGTAGTACTTCCCCGGCCCATTCATGCTGAAATCAGCGTGGATCTACTACCAGATGTTGTACCTTGTAAGTTTTGTAGGCGATATGCTAATCGCCATTCAACGTTCTTATGGTTGCATACACAAATGTTACAGCAAGAGCTCGATATTGATCTGCAAGTTGTTTTGAGTTCTGACGATTTTTTATTAGGTGATTGATGTTCTAATTTGAAGGTGAAAGATCGTGCACTATCGTGATACTGCAAGGCTTGTGCCTGTTCACACTAGCGATTTGTCCTGCGATTTTCCAGCGGTTTTGAGATTTCAAGATCGCAGCGTGCACGCTGCGTGCTCGCCGCGAATTATCCATCGCTGCGTGCTCGCGGCGAGCACGCCGCAAATTCGCCGCGATTATTTTTTAGTTTTTGTTTTCGTATTCAATTTAATCGTCTTCTAAGTAAGACAGCACGCACCGTGCTCGCCCGTGCACGCCGCGATCTCACCTCGCCGTGAAATCGCTGAAAATTCGCCGAACAAATCGCTAGTGTGAACAGGCACTTCGTCTGCGGCATTGTGCTCATAAAATTACAAAAGTTGCTAGGTCAACAAACCATTTGCAGTAATGCGTACCGCACATCACAATTATTGCAATATCTAACTCTAGGCAATCTACATAGGTGAAAATAGCGCACAACTATCCCAATTTATGTACATGTTGATATAATTATACCTACTTACACACTTTCAAACTCACAAACTTTATGTTTCTGCCCTTGGCAATAAAGAATAGAAGTAGGTCATCCTCTTCATATTTTATTTCAACGAGTCTTAAATAAAAGTGTACGATTACGAATATTTTGTATTCAGAAAATTAACTTCAAAACAAATATCAATTAAAAAGATCAAAGAGTGTTGGGACAGCGGCAAAAGGGTCGAAATATTTATACAAGGCTGTTGAATACTTTTTCACAAAACAGTAGAAGGGAGTATAAAACAGGTAGATAACCAACTTCAAATAAACCCGTAATTAAGCAAGATATTTGTTTAACGGATTGATGAGTTTTGCCACTAGAATAACAGCAATAATATTTTAAAATGACTGTTTACACATGTATAACTAAAATATTGAATTAGTTTGTTATTTACCATATCTACGCTTTAAAAAGACAAGGATGGCTTTATCACAGTGGAGAAGAAAAAGAGGAAGTCCACTTGTCGAAATCAATGCGGTACAGGGTTAGCAGGACCGAACATGCTGATACGTCCCTCAACACCGACAACGATTATATACGTGTCTCGATTACATCACTCTACGAAGGCCGAGGAGATCGTGGAGTATATCGAAAAGAAAACCAACTGGACTTTGAGGGTCAAGCGGTTAGAGTCGCGTCATAGCACGAATTTTAAATCATTTGTGGTGCGAGTGCCGACTCATCATCTTTAAATTTTCCTCAAGGCAGAGTTTTGGCCTAAAGGTATTGTGTATCGGCGCTATCGTGGGAGGTTACACAATACTGAGCCGCGTAATATGACGCCGTCGTAAGCTGATGCACTCGTATTAGTTTTAGGTTTATATTATTGTATGTATGTTAGTTTATAAGGTATATATAAATATGAATTGTAAAAAAAAAAATGATCCGAAATAAATGATATGAATATGAATATGAATAAAAATAGATCTGTATAGCTACGTACCTACGTACGGTGCTGTGCGAGAATCGAAAAGTTATGAAACACCACCTCCCAAGTAAATACGTCACCAAAACTAATTAATGGGCTTTCAGCAGTATTTGTCTGTGTCTCACTGTAGTATTACCCAGATTTATAGTAGGTACATAACATAATGCAGGATGCTTACGTTACGCATGTATTCTAAATGCTGGGTTGCGTTGTTCAAAAGCGCCAATAGCCCGCGTGAGACTTTGTAGCAAGTCTCACGCGGCCAATTAGCTCACTTTTGAGCACTGTACCTACCAAGTTTATTGTGCAGCGGTTTAACGCGCCACTGTGCGGTCAGGAACCGCTGACGACATGTACAATTAAGTAAAACGAGAATATTAACACACACACACACACACGTTACGTTTACGTTTTTATCTACATAGCTGTATGCGTTAATTTTTTAACTTAATACAAAATATATTGCTCTTCTACTTATTACGTATTTAACAATAAAAATTCATGAATAGACAATAAATTTATTCAACATCAGTTGACTTAGCTAGCTCTACAAAAGAGAAAAATAAAAATTCTATGTGACTGAATTTAATACAGGTAAGAACACACGTTCCCACAAATGTTCTATCTTCACCTAATTACAAAACTTGTATTCTTTTCACATCACGTATCACATAATTGTAGGTACATGAATACCAACACTGTCACAGTTGTAAAAGGTAAAACAAAATCCAGCGCCAGACGTGGCTGCTCGTGTTGTCTTGAAGGCTTAAAATGTAGCCCACGTTTCTTTCAGAATATCAAAAAGAATTGCTCGCCTTTGCAAACTACAAGCACAATATTTTTTGTTTTCTCTTCGATCGTTTCTTGAGTTACTTTTATCTGGGCAGTCTATTCATTTATACAGCTTTTGGTTCTATGTTTATTTAGTATAAGTGTACCTAGTTGTTTCAACAAGCGAATGATATTGTTGTTCCTGACCCAATTTTATTGACACTTTCTAAGTAGGCACAGGGTAACTTTATCATTACGGTGCCTCCTTCATTAAGAAAGTAGCTCTTTGCTTGCCAGTAAAGACTGCACTAAACTTTGGAAACTAGGCCTAAATATCTACTTACATTGACTGTACAGGGCAATATTTGCAAGTGAATTGGTCTATGCTTAGTTGAAATTTGTAAAAAAGAAAAAATAAGCTACTATGGTATCAAAGATACCTACTATGGTTACTACTTACAGTAATACTTCGTGTTTTTATCGTTGTTACTAAGACACTTTTAATTTATAATTTTTATCATTTTAATGGCAACTAGAAAAATATATTTCACTTGTATTATCCGTATAATCGATATCAGCCCACTTAGTTATAGATCTACATAAAGAAAAAGAAAAAACATTTGTCATATAAGTACAAACCTAAATGAACAGTACAAGGTACGTAATTCGACAGATAACAATAACAGGTCAACAACATTGTATGTATGTAGTTAGGTTTTTTTGTAGGGGGTAATGCGTTTAAGCATACCTTCTCGTCCGGGGAAACGAGGCGACTATGTCGGACTCGTTGGCCTAAGATGGTAGGCGGCCGAAATACCGACTAAAACGCCTCTGTGCACTTTCGCCTTAACGATATTATATATTATTACTCCACAACCTCTTATAGCCAACCTCAACTTCAATATATTATATATATACTAGCGGCCCGCCTTGGCTTTGCACGGGTGGACATTTTGGGATAAATAAAGATACTTTTGTATCGGAATATAGAAAAGTGTTTTTGTTTTCAGGCAATTATTTAAATTTTCTCTGCGTAAGAACCATCCACCTCGTATTTCGAGGAATATTATAAAAAAAAAGAATTAGCGATTATAGATTGAAGAATCGCTATTATAGATTGTCTCTATCCTTGTTTTTAATGGTACAGAAGAAAAAGACAAAACACAAAGTAACATTAAAATAATACTGCTTTAAGAGGTTGTGGGTGGTTGTGGTAGGCTCCCATGATCCCCTCCAAATGGGGTTCTCGCCTTGTCGCGGCGGGGGGGCTTAGTAGCCGTGGTTACCAAGGACCACGGTGAACCAAGAGGAACCCCAAGGAGGCGCCGCTCCTTTGGGCTTTGCCGGTAAGCCCACGATGGAGCGGCTCTGGTGGGTTGCGGTGCTGTTTGGGCGGCACCGCAACTGGGTCGGGCTGCAGTGTTGCTTCGGCGACACTGCGGCTGAGCCACAGTGCGCCGCTCTCCCTACCTTCCGCGGCCTCGGCGGGGCCGCAACCGTCAGATTGCGGACGCGGTGGGGCCGCAGGGTAAGAGGAGTGTCGGTATTGCGACGCGCCGTTATCGGGCAGTCGCTGCCCGAACAGCACGGGCCTGAGACGGCAGTGCGCGTGTTCCGCACACGCCTCTCGAAGGAGGGGGGGCTAGGCTCCCCAAATCGGACGGGGCCCGCTCGCGTGTGGTGAGCGGGCCATGGCCCGTCGGGGTCGCGGATGAATGCGCAAGCGTCTCCCGTGACCCCGACAATCTGGCCGTCTGGAGGAACACCGTGGGTTTTAGTCGGTATGCCGGCCGCGCTTTGAGTGCGGTCGGAGAGTCCGACATAACCCCCGTCTTGCCCGGGCGGGTGCGTATGCGTAAAGCATTTCCCACGTAAAAAAAAAAAAAAAGGCTCCCATGATGAACCAATTCTTTAAAAGAGTAGAAGTCTAATCGCATTTATGATTTCTAAATTAAATAAAAGCATTCCAATTGCATTATACAATACGCAGTACTTTTAAAGGATTTCTTTGTCGGTAATCTGTATCTTTCAGTTCTTACGTTGACCCCGGTACGCAAATCCATTCGGTGTAAAGCCCATTATCCCTGGCCAAGAGCCAACACGGCGACAATGCTCAGGCTACGTTCTGGCACAACACCAATAGCCAGGATTATCTCGTCCCACTACCAATGGATAGAACGCAAAATACAAGATTTACTACGGTCACGTATTTAGTATAGCGATTATATTAGAGTTTTGTTTGTGTTGTCATATGTTATCTTTTGTAGATGTTATTGTTTCCATATGTACTCGTAAAAGAATGTTATATTTATTATTAAAAGTAAAGAAAGCGAAACAGACAATTTTATGTTATAGCAATTGTTGTTGTTGTTGTTGTCTACATGCTCCACTATAAGAAAAGTAGAAGACATACCTACAACTCATATAGAAATACATAATAAGATATTAATGCTGCTATTATTGAATACTAAACTTATTCAAAACAGTACACAATACGATAATTTATAGGTAACTGGACAACTTCTACGACCATGCTACGAGTAGGTCTACGAGTCTACGAGCATATACGAGTGTGTAACTTTGAAACAAAACTGCAATACCTCAATCATAATAACTACCAGAAAATACTTCAAGGTTACTTGGTTGTCAATTTTCAAACTGTAGATGCTTTTTTTTTTTTTTTTTTTTTTTCACTTATCCCTATGAAGGTATCTATCTAGTGTAGGTCAAAATACAGTGCTTTCTTCCAAATTCACTATCCAAAAAAATCCACATTCATCATCAGAACACATTTGCCAATTGTCATAAATTAAAGTAGGTATGTTTGTTGTCGCTATCGTGTTTTGGTACATCGGTGTGAATTGTGACGGGCGACAACTTCACAACGTGGAAAAAAAACAAGATGGCGGCGACTGAGTGGAGGACTACAACGGCCGACTCGTTCTCTTGCGTTCGATCCTTCTTAGTGATAAGTTGTGTCCACTGTGTCTAGCCTAGTATATAGATTAGTGTAGCAATTCCTATATATATATAACCTCTATATTATATTATTAATTCAATATAATTGTAAGACGTATAAAGTATCTGTTCTTGAATTCTAAAAGTTCGTTAGTAAAATGAGTAGATTATAAATAAGTTAAAAGTTATATTCAGTACCTATAATTTCCGTAGATAATTGTATTACGACAAATTTGTATATAGTTAGGTTATTCGGTAATAAAGGAAGTTATTGATTTATTAATGGTGGTATTTCTTTTATGTTGGTACCAGTCTCTCTTCCAATTAAGTAAAAGATACTATATGTACCTAGTATGAAGAATAAGTAGGTACTACATTTGCTGTACACTATTTATAGCCAATACGGAACGCAAAAATAACAGTAGACTTCAAATAAATCAGAGCGTCCATGACGAATGTTATCGAGGCTCGCATATCAACCGGAATTGATGGTATAATCTGTAAAAATCTTGCTGCTCTATACCAGGTACAATATTATATGCTCCGGGGTAAATAGTGAGTAACAGTAACAATAACATCGTAACCAAACTAGAATGAAACGTTAGATCCATTTATTTTTTATGTAAACATAAAAACCACAACTTTATTATCACCTCGTGTCTAAATTAAATTAAATTACCTAATAGGTACCTACTTATGGGACCCAGAAGGTTGCTAAATAATAATAATATAATTATATATAATATATATATATTGCTCACAACTAAAATTTTAAATGTTTAATTTTGATATAAAATCAGTAGGTATACATAACCATGACAATCTTTAAGTGTTTTTCTAGCCTACCAAATTGACTTCACCCCACCTGATGGTAAGCAGTCAGTGGAATCCAGAAGTAGTGGCGACCATACCAAAAGCCATCGTCTTAAATTGCTGGTATTGTGGCCTTCACTACGGCGGCTGGAAATGGGGTTAGTGGAAGGGAATGAGGGAGGTGAGGAAAGAGGAAAGGGAGAAAATTGGTGCTCTCACTCACTGAAACAAAACGCAGTAGTACGGATACTACTTCTCTTACATCGATATTCTATGAGAGGGTAGTACTTCCCTGGACGATCTGCTCCACAGACAACAGTATTTTGACATCAGACTTTATAAATTCGATCAACAGTCAAAGGGAACTAGTTGTATGTGTAGCCTTACAAATAAATTGATACTTTAAGGTCGTAATACCGTTTCAAAGATATGTGATGGCGTCGCTAACTTAAGCATTTTCAAATATAATTAAACTGACTATAATCGGCTTAACATTGTGAGCTAATTAAAGAGGTATTAATTTTGATTGATATTATAGTATCTGTAGATCTATGCTGTTTGCCTCTGTTTCTGTTGGGTAATGCGAAATGACGCTGATGACAAGAGGTCCGAAACTCATAATGCTTAATTAGGGGTTACCGCTATTCGAGTTTTACTGGTTTCCTAATTATACTTATTGCTACGACTAAAATTGAATTAAGCCATCGTATTTCTGCCACCTGGAGAGTAAATTTATAACAACAAGAAAAGTATTCAATTTCTATACTTAAGCTTTCTTGGTGGTGTTGTGTTCCTATTGGTGCGAAGCCGTCCAGAGGGCCTAGAAAAGTGGCATAGATTTCTATTGTATTCATAGAATAGATTAAAAATTTAGCTTTTGTCAATCTCATACATTTTGTGTAAAATACAAAATGCTAGTTATGTAGTTCTAGCAGTATACTTACTGCTAGAACCACAACATGCAAATAAGTTTTGGGCCGTCTCTTAGTATATTTATGAGCTAAGAAAGACGCTTAGCTAATAAATATACTAAAAGGCGGCCCTCAGCCTAACAAGACTTAACAATAATCAACATTCTGCCACCAACAGTCATCATAAAATCAAAAGAACCCTCATATCTTATTTTATTCAAAGTACGACTCTAATTATTTAAAGTCATAATTTTTGCATTGTTTTTTGTTTGAAGCAAGTCAATAAAGCAGGGCAGAAAGTTTACCGTTACGTGGGAAGGGTACAGCGTTATGCCTTTGTTTTGACAGCTGCATATATTACACATGCAGAATGTTTATATATTTTTTAAATATTTCTCGCACTAACAAAGCTCATCTGCCGCGGGGTAATTTACAGGGCTCGAATAAACCATTTGTGGGTTGCACAAATTGGTATTGTTAATATTGCAAATGGCGAGATTAGTACTTTAACAACAACTTCAACCGTAAATATACACATTTATGCATAAAATACAGGCTATTTGTATATTACAAAAGAAACTTAACGCCTAACTAATGTTTGTAACACATAACAATATTTTTGACGATACCTATAAATAGTATGTAAATTGTGTACCAACTAGTGTTTCGGTTTACTATGTTCTACTCTACCGACCATTACTACCGAATTATTAATAATTTTCTTTCTTGTTCAGATGAGATGCACTTGTGAATTAGTAGCTTCTTATCTGGGGACATCCTCCAGTTTACATGTAACCATTTGGAGTAGGTAATAGCAGATTCAGAGTAATATCATGCAGGTTCGAGGTTACTTTACTTTAACTTATTTTTTGGTAAGTATGTATCTCATTTTTAGCGCAGATAACTGGGAACAAACATTTAGTTACGCACAGGTAGGTTTTAACCTCGTTAGTTCATGGCTCGCCGAAAATTTATTGTCATTAAATGTTGATAAAACAAAATGTATGTCAATATCTTTATCTTCTACTACTTCTGCTCAATATTTAAATTATAATATTATTGCCCATACTTGCCCAAATAATCTTAATAGCTTGTGCCGCTGCCCCAGACTGCAAATGACTGACAGTATAAAGTACCTAGGGATAATCATTGACAAGAATCTAAACTTTAAGTCGCACCTAACACTCCTAACGTCAAGGATTAGAAAACTCATATATATATTTAAGTGTCTTAAGAATGTAGCTGATAAGAACGTTATTAAAATGACATATCTTGCTTTATGTCAATCTCTTCTTACATATTGTATATTAGTTTGGGGCGGTGCTGCAAAAACTTTAATTCTTCCTGTTGAAAGGGCTCAAAGAGCTGTTCTTAAAGTATCACATTGCCTGCCTTTCCTTTATCCGACCACCGACCTATACAGATTCTGCAATGTACTCACGGTTCGCCAGTTATACGTTCTTCATGCAGTACTAAAAAAACACTCTGAGTTAAATTTCGCATCATCCAACCAGTCACAAAGAAGTAGAAACAACAGAATATGTCCCCCAGTTTTGTATAGAAATAGCCTATCTCATAAGATGTTCTGTTTCTTAGGTGGGTATTTATACAATAAAATAAATTCAATTCTTGACATTTATTCTCTTCCAAAATATAAATGCAAGCAAACTGTTTCTATGTGGTTACAAAGTCTCACCTATGACGATACTGAAGATCTTTTGAAAACATTTATTTAACTTGTGATTATCTTATCTGCACAGACACGCACACACACGCGCGCGCGCACGCACACACACGCGCGCGCGCACGCACACAAACAGACACACACATACACAAACACACACACACACACACATACACACACACACACACACACACACACACACACACACACACACACACACCCACACACACACACACACACCCACACACACACACCCACACACACACACACACACCCACACACACAATTTTTCTTAAACATGTATATTAGAATAAATAATAAATTGAAATTCTCTATCGTACTTACACCAATTATATAATAATATATCAATACATTATTTACAGTTGCACACGATCCACACTATCAGAGACCATAAAGTATGGGAGCCTGGTAATCTGTCTGAAAGGATTTTCCTAGTGCAGATACCAGTCTCTCACAAAGGTGTTCTTTAAGTTTAAATGTAATGCAACGTATTGTTATAGAAATAAGTAACCTTTGTGAAAGAGAAATAAATGTATTTATTATTATTATTATATCCTAACTGGAACAACAAGGAGTAAATAAACACCACAAGGAATGCGGTTCTGTTTAAATAACAAAAGCCATGCCGAGTATTCGGTTTAACTTTTTCAAAGTTTTCGAGTGTGGTTTCTGTGATACCATAAAGATGTTTGGTATAAACTTTTCAATACAACATTTTTAAGAAAAGAATTGTGTTTTTAAGTAAGCGTTAATTAGATTTTCCTTTTTCTTTATATAACGACTCCATTGTCCGATGGCAGTAGGGACGAATGATTATTGCGTATAATAAGGGTGCCGAGTTTTAACCGAATACCGAGTTCCGCGTTCGGTCTAACCGTCTGCGAATGAATATTTCATATTAAAATGTTTGACCTTTTTACCTTAGTTATTGAACTACACCGATATGCGACGAATAGACTAGTATTTAGTCAGGATTTCACTTGTACCCATAAGAAATCTTTGATATGTGTATGAGTACCTACGTAGAGGTATAATAGCTTATTGTTTACTTTGAGGTTTAAGAACCTCAAAGTAAACAATAAGCTATTATTAGCTATTATTTAGGCAGTTCCTTAGACAGCAGAGGTAAGCCTCTGCTGTCTAAGGAACTGCCTGATAAGACCATTCTAGAAACTTTACGAGAAAGTGTTAATCTAAGCCCTGATCTCCTTTATTGAAATAATGAGCGCTGCGGTAATATGCCTTAATATATATTTCGATATTTCTACTACTTATTATCTCTCTAATACCCAATAAATAAACCTACAGCAAGATAATTAAGACCATTATTGCGGTACATAATACTTTACTGGATATATAGATTGTATTAATACTTACGTAGATGCATGATTATATAGAAGTATTAGTGTATGACTTAAGCATATAGACCGACAGACACGGTCTATTTGTCTATCCAGTGTTATTTAAAACCGTTCAATGGCTTAGGCTCGATTCCAGCCAGAATCGCCATGCTTGCTTGGCTATGACTGCGGTCACTAATCCATTTAGATTGACGGTTATAGTGTCGGCAGTATTATCATAGGATACTGCTGGCCGTCCTACAGAAACTCTACACGACAAGACCATACATACACAATTGTCATGAACCATAGCGAGAGGGGAATCGCGCAATGGAATCAGACAAGGTAGCTTAATACTCAAAGTTTCCATCACGGTGTCGACTAATTGCGTTAGTTAAATACCTAGTTATATTCGACTTTACTAGTAGGGTATCGAGTATTTTATTAATCCCTAATTTTAAAATCTAACCTATCTAACATAGACTTAAAATTTTATATAAAAACGTATGAGTACGCTAAAAACGCCTTAATATTATATACCATATTAATATTATAAATATTAATGTTTGAATAAATATTAATCGAAAGTTTGTTTGTGTATGTGTGTGTTTGTCACCACTCAGCGCCTAAATGATTACGATAAAAATTAGTATGTAGATAGATTCGGTGCCGGAGACGGACATAGGTTACTTTATATTAAAAAAATCGGTCTGGTTCCCGAGGGATGCACGAAAACATATTTTACGCGCCGGCGAAGCCGTGGGGCGCTCTTAGTACCATATAAAAAACAAAGCAATTTGTAATTTAAATATACTATTTGTACTACGCCAGCATGTTAATCTAAAGTAGGTACTTAGGTTTACTTCAAAAGTAGTACAAAGTAGGACAATAAATATATCTGTATTGTGAAAGTTTGTGTGTATAGTTTAACAACAATAAATATAACGACAAACAACAATAGTAAACAACAGCGCCGGAGCAAAGAATCAGTTGTTAAAGTGAATAAGTTATATCTACGCGGTAGGGTGCCCATTGTTGACTACAAATTACGGGTTTCTATTTAGGGCACAACGAATTATGCCTTTTATTTATGTTATTTATGTTATACAAATGACTGCCTATGAACTTTCCAGCCTTAAATAGGAGAACACGTTATTTTTTACCGTGTAAACGACACATTGCAACAAAACGAAAAAATACGAAACATTTACCTGTGTACTATATATAACTTTATTACCAATCTGATTATCATCAATTATCTCTTACATTAAAACAAAGCAATTTGCACTCGCTTATAAGATAAAACGCCGTGATACCCATCCATGTAGAGGATCTTGTAACAGGATGAATTGACTAATATTTACCTACATTTTTTCAGTGTACGAAGCAAGACGAAATGTGTTGCAAGGCGCACTACTGTAACAAGGTATTTAAGCAGAAGTTACGATATACCCCAGCTCCAATAGCCGCTGTAAATAACGCTCTATCTGCGAAGCGCCGCCGCGCGCCCTGCCAAATTGCTTGGCAACCTCTTCAGACTTCCTCTTTGAATAATATTATAACAAACCGTACAACAAAGCAAAAATAAAACTTATTACGTCCCCTACACACGCGTACACAACGCAGACTGAAACACTCCAAAGAGGCGATACAATCTGCCATTTTGTTTAGATTTATTAAAAACGTTCGCAGATGATGTTGCCATTGCCACGTTATCACAGTAGCACGAAGCCGCGTGCCCTCAGGCGTTAATAAATAAGTAAATATTAAACGGTCACGAGTCCGTTATAATCCAATTTGCGAAAAATATTTTGATAAAAAGTATTTTGATAAAATTCCGTGTTATCTTCAATGGGAATTAATCTCTACAAAAGAATGGGGCTTTCAAGAAAATTACTGTCATTACACAGGCGGTGTTAGATAGAGATTAAATATTGAAAATGAAAACGCAGAATTATTTTAATGTCATGGAAACGACACGCCGCCCGTCAAAATGTCAATTTTGAAAGGTTCTAAATACAAGCAGCGGATGGTATAGATAAGTTTTTCTTACTCGTTTGTTGGTACCTACAAAGCTTTTCTTACATATTGTGGGTATGTTGATGCTTAATTAGTTATATCAGTATTATGTAGGTGTTTATACGGCTTATACATTAGCAGAGAAAATAATTCATTCAATATTTTTATCAAATTTTGATAATAAAAACAAATATGCGTAGTGCCCTAAAGTATAGTTATTCGTAGCAGGTAAGTCGTAAATTGCTACAATTTCGCTACGATATCACCATTTTTTATCGTGATATCGTATCGTATCTGATGACGTCTTTACGCAATCATACCGACTTTACCTAGGTAATGTTAGTCCTAGCAGTAAGAATATAGTAGTGGTTTTATTTAAGTGCCACTGTATTGGTAGAATTAGAGACATGCCTTCAGTTGCAAGTACAATGTGTACCTATATTTTTTTTTGTGTTGTTTTGATAGTTGCCATAAATTAATTGTAACTGGCGATTAAAAAAGTAGCCTGAGCTTTCTGCCAGTTTTTACAATGGTCAAGTAAAAATAAGACTAAAGTTATATTATATTAAACAAATAATTTTAAAGTTTACTTGCAACTTGCAACTATTCACCGAAAAGGATTAGGCTGCGGCACGTACCTATTTCGTTTTGTTGAGGTTCTTAATAATAGGCGGTGAACCTATTTTCATTTACCGGGCAAAATTCCAGGATTCTGTTGTTCTGTTGATGTCTGTTGCTAACAATTTATGACGGCAAACGTAATAAAATTTTGCTCACTAGGGATTTGGACTAAGGTTGAAATGTGGTAGTTGAGGAGAGAATAATCAACAAAGTTACGTAAAGTACATAGAAGTGAGTTATTTAATATATTATATTCAATATCAGCCCGAGGTAGGTAGATGAAGCTGTCTCGAGGTATGTCACATCACGCGCCCAGGGACCTGTCCTGATTCTAAGACATGGCATCAGTTATTAAATTCAGGACAGCTCCCGACAAGATTTTTGTTAGGTAATAAAGCTAAGTTTCTTAAACAGAAGTGTATGAACTAAATGGCATTTACCACGTCACCAATCTAATGCTCTTTTTAAATCAAGTGGTTCGATAATGGGATTTGTCATTTTCAAAAAAATATAGTACCTACTTTTCTACAGTAGGGTATTTTAAAATATCAGTTCTGTAGTATTGTTACTACTCCATCATAATATTGGCAATAAAAAATCTAAAAGTAATAAAAACTTAAAACTTTAGAAAAAATAGAAGTACTTTCCTACTTTTATAGGGTTTCAAGAGGAGAAGTCTGCGAGCTAATGCCTGGTGCCAAATAATACAAAAAGCGCACAACGGCACCCTGCTGTGTTACCATTGTATAGTTTTTAGCGAGCGGTACAGTTGCGATCAGTGTTGCCATAATGGTCGGCTGCACGGAGTGCGCGACAAACAAATACGTATACCTATTGATAAAATACGTGTACCAATTAGTTAAAAAGTTACGTACCAATTAGTTATTTCAAACATAGTACTTTGGAGCAATTATTTATAATATGAGTAATTGATATTGTAGTTAATAAAACTGTTTGTTTGTGCTACTATGGCTAATGCACCAACGCACACGAAAGTAAATCGTAGCCGTAAACCGCAGATGATTGCAGTAACTATTAAATTATTTAGATTCGATTATTCATATTAGTTATTTAAATTATAATGTATTTTTGAAAATGCTTGCGATTTGTGAGATTTTTATATTTACAAATATTATTGTCCACTTAAACATTAGAATAATCTGAAACACAGGTTTAACCTAGTTCAGGTAGTAGTTAAATATTCGGGTATAAATTTTTAATTTCATAAAAGTAAATATTATTCTATTTGATTTTTTATGTATTAATTTGGATTAATGAACATTGTAAACACTTTGTAAACTTGATAAATAAATTATTCTTATTTCAACGAATGAAATTAATTAAATTTAATTTTTGTATTCTCGAATCTATTTAATACCGTAAAAATGTATTATTTTTTATTAGTAGCTGCACCCTGCAGCCTTGCCTGCGCGGAAATTATTATAACTCGGGAACCAAGCGATTTTTCGAATAAAAAGTAGTCTATGTTCGTCTCCGGATTTATCTACATACCAATTTTCATCGAAATCAGTTCAGCCGTTTAACATGCATGAATACATACACAAACTTTAGCATTTATGATATTAATAGGATTATTACAAAACTAGAAACAGATTGTGACTTTGTACAATACATTTTATTAAAACGCAGCGTCACCTGCGTGCGTACAGTTTTGTTTTGTACAACTTTTGTGTTGACTGACCCAATAAGTTACGAGCCGTATATAAACACAATTAGGTAAAAAGTCATTATACTATCTATAGATTCTCGGGTAAAGTTGTACATTTTATTCTGAGTTTCAATTACATTCATTTTTTTGCGACTACACACTTACACTTGCAGTTTATACGTTGACCATTGTACAATTATGTTAAAGGTCATGTCTTTTTGAATTGCAGGGTTAAGATTAATCCAGAATGTTCATACCAGATCATACTCTCTCAGTCCTCGTTTCCGTTGTATTTGAACTACGATTACCTTGTACGATCAGATGAAACACTGACTCGTTAATTTACCAACCTTCGTCGCAGTAAAAAAAAAACAAAAACACAATCATAGCAAAAAATAAAATACTGGTCGAATATAGTAAATAGGTTGATTTAATTGTGAAGAGTAAGAATTGGGTGAAGCTGAGAAATCTGGCCCAGAAGCCCACTGCCACTTGAAGATTAATTTTGCCAGACGGTCTTTAACTCGATGTTTGGCAATCGTAGTACCCGATTTGATTATTTGCCGACATCTTGTCGAGAACTTTTATAGGCTAGTGGCCCATTTCCTCTCATCCAGGATCACGGTGATTGCGTTGCTTTGTATGAGACTTCCAATATTTTTGAACGATTACGAGAATCGAAATTTAATAATATTTTTAATAGAATTTTAGTTTTAAATACATAAATAAATAAATTAATTTTTATTTCTCAATCTCAATATTTAACTTATGCTAATGTAATGTAATAGTAATGTTTCACGTTATATCAGAAGTTAACTTTGTGAGAGACTAGTGCCGGAAGTAGGTTTGTGCTATGCACAACCTGTATTCAAACAGTTCACCAGGCCCTCCCGCAGTTGCTTTATTGGTATACAAGTTTGTTAGTTACATAAAGTTTGGTTTTAACATTGTGCTTAAGTCCTTAAATAAATTATACAACATTTTTGTAAAAGAAAATAAAAAGAAAAAGTTATATTTCTATAGATATATAAATAATGCATTTAATTTTGAACTATTATTTAATAACATTCATATATTTGTTATGGAAGATTATGGACGTAGGAGGATAAAATATTGAAAACCTAGACGAATTTTAAATTAACATTTTGAATGTTTGGTCTTTTGTTGACCGCCAACTCCTAGGATCAGATCAATATGGGTACAACTGTTAAATAAAATTGAAATTAAAAACCACACTATCATAATTACTTACTTACTTATTTTACCTCTACGGTGATTTTCTTTCATCCCTCCCAACTCCTAGCTATGATCCATTTGTTTTTAGTCAATTTACTGATTGTGATGTTAAGAAGAGTATTATGGCAATCACATCCAACGCTGTTGGAAGTGACTGTGTCAGCCGTAATATGATCCTTCCTATCCTTGACCAAATTCTACCTGTTATACGTCACATCCTCAACTTCTCCCTATCCAGTGGTGTTTTTCCAGCTATGTGGAAAAATGCCCAAATTACGCCTATACCAAAAAAGCCAAATCCTACAACTTTCTCTGATTACCGTCCTATCTCCATCTTACCATTCCTTTCCAACGTCCTTGAGCGCCTGGTACATAACCAGCTAAACACATTCCTAATAACTTATAGGCTCCATAATCCTTTCCAGTCCGGTTTCCGCCCTGGTCACAGTACCGTCACATCCCTGGTGAATATTACGGACGACATAAGACTCGGCATGGAATGTGGAAATCTTACTGTCCTTACGCTCCTAGACTTTTCAAATGCCTTTAACACAGTGGATTTCGACATTCTAATCAACATACTGCGCTCGATTAACATATCTCCAACAGTTATTGATTGGTTTCGCAGTTACCTGAGTGGCCGCCGGCACTGTACACGCGTTGAGGATGCTGTTTCCTCGTGGTGCGGAACATATGTCGGAGTGCCCCAGGGTGGCGTTCTATCTCCTCTACTTTTCGCAATATTTATAAATTCCATTTTAAATAGACTTACTTCTTCCTACCACCTCTATGCAGATGATCTTCAAATATACTCACAAGGTCCACTAGACAAGCTGTCCGACACAATAGCCACCATAAATCAAGACTTAGTTTCTGTTAGTGACTGGAGCAAATCGTATGGCCTCAGAATAAATCCAGGGAAGACGCAGGTGATTATTGTCGGCAGCTCCAGGAAGCTCTTTAAAATTAATTATACACAACTACCACAGGTTGTCTTCGATGGTACCACAATACCCTTTAGTATCAAGGTCAAAGATTTAGGGTTATTTATTGACTCTGATTTATCATGGGACACACAGCTGCAGGAAGTAAACAGCAAAATATTTGCTTCTGCAGGCTCATTGAAGAGATTGCGGAACTTTCTTCCCACTGCCACCAAAATTGTGCTTGCAAATTCCCTATTACTTCCTATCCTTGACTATGCGGATGCCAGCTATCCAGATCTTACCGAGGACCAATTAAACAAACTTGAGCGACTTCAAAATGTTTGTATTAGATTTATATTTGGTCTACGCAAGTTGATCATATCTCCGAATTTCGTAAAAAGCTCAAGTGGTTACCAATACGACTTCGCCGGAATGCTCATATCCTTTCGCTATTATATAACATACTGTTTAACCCTTCGACACCTTCCTATCTTAAGAAACGTTTGGAGTTCCTTTGTGATACACATCAGAGGATCTTACGATCATCAGAGAATCTGAAGTTAAAAATGCCAATTCATTCGACGGTATTTTTCGACCATTCATTCACCGTTGTGGCTATTCGATTGTGGAATGCATTGCGCTGGAAGTAAGACAAGCTCAATCATTAAATATCTTCAAAAATATGGTCAAGAAACATTATTTGACGTTATAATGAATCATATACCTTATTTATATTTATTTATGTATTATTCATTATATTATGTTATTATATATGTATATAGATATATATATATATATATATATATACGTATATATTATATATGTATATGCCTACTATATATAACATAGATTATGTACTCGTTTATATAATTAATAATAACACTATTAACGTTAATTATAATTTGAATGTTGCTAAGTTCCTATTAATCCCATTTATTTACGTTACACCACAATTTACTGCTTTTCAACCGCAAAGTCCATCCAAAGGTTGTCTGGAAGAGATCGCTTTTAGCTATAAGACCGCCCATTGTACCACTACCATCTGTGTATTGCATTGTCTAATGTTATGTAAACTTTACTTGGTGTACAATATAGAATATTCTATCTATATTATAGATAAATTACACCCAGACACAGAACAAACAATCATGCTCATCCCACAAAGGTTTGTCCTGGGTGGGAATCGAACCCACGACCTCCGGCTTAGCAGTCAGAGTCACTAACCACTAAAACAACAGGCCAGTCGAACACTTCACTATATGAGTCTGAAAGTAAATAAATAAAATTAGATTAATGGACTTTAAATATTAGTTAATGTTTTTTTATGAATATTAAAAGCGTTCGAGCAATCAATTTAGTCACAAACATATCATAATTACGATACTTTAAAACTTGAACACGTCTTTCGCAAGTGCAATTTACGATATTTTTAACGACTCGTAGATTCACATCAAAGTTTAATAAAGCACCTTATGCTTATATCATAATATAAGAACTAAGTTGAAAGTTTGATAAAAAGTAATCATGAAAGATCTTTGAAAGTCGTACCTACTTGCCAAGTTTATCTTGGACATTACTGAGCGCGAAGAAATACAGAAAACTGGCCTAGAATCAATATAATACAAAAGATAAATAAAAGATGTTTATAAAAATACTATTCTGGAAGTTTTTAAAAGCTAAAATAGTTATAACGCATGCATATTAGTTATTTCATACAAGTAACTTTGTAACTATCTAAAGTTTGGTTTAAAAGAGAATTCCATTTTAAAATTAGAAGTGAACTAAGTGTGCAAACGGTGTGAATATTCAGAACACGAGGTCATATTGATTTTGTGTTGTAATAAGAGCACATATTTAAGTATACTAGACGAAGTAATTTAGTTAGCTGGAGTACTATTACTGAATACTAATTACGTGCAACCGCAGAAGTGGTATCTTTAAATAATCTACAAGTTTGAATTTTATATTAATAATTACTTAAAAATATCTTTTTGGGTGTAGTAAGAGGTGGATGTGATATTAAAAGCGTTTAAAATATCAACTAACTGAAACAACTACTACTTAAAAAGTATAGGAATTCCATGACCATTAGTCAGGCTTCCTCAATAAACCTTTTTGTGTCAATCTCTAGGACACACGAACATCCTAATAAGCGGTACCGACTTCACGTATTTTTCGAGGCACAAAAGTAGTATTACAGACTCAGAGAACGTTTATCGATCACCGGACTGACCGTGAAATGCGATAAATCTCGCAGACCTATAGATTCGTTCGGCTGTTATTTAGCTTTCTCTAAAAATATAATAAATATTATGCCATCTTGTAGTAAGCAGTGTATAAATCATGCGCTATTATTGTCATGTACAGTACAATAGCTAGTAGTACTGTAGTCTAAGAAAATGGCTAATTTGTGCGAGAAAAATATATCTTTACGTTGACGTCAGATCGTACTCTTGTTTGCTAGTACTATCGGTTTACAAAAAGGAAAACCACATCCACTGCCTTCGATTTATTGAAAACGAGACCATATGTGATAAATCTAATTCGACAAAGGCTGTAACTAACTTTCCTAGAAGCGTATAAATTATATTACTTACTCGTAACTTCAAATAAAGGGAATAATTTATTGTTCCCTAAATAGAAATCTGTAAACTGTCGCCAACAATGGGCACCCAACCGCGCGTAGATAACTGACATAGATAAAATAAAATGCTCGCTATCTTATTACCTACAAAGAATCGAAACCAGAATATCGTAACATTCATTACCAACAAAATAAACTCATGTTTTGTTCAAGTATATACTGTAATAACAGTGAAATCACAAGCACAAATAACAGAAGATTTGAATCAAATCAATCCTTTTATTGTCATTCAGAAAGGACTGTTACAAATATACCAAATATACCTACTATAAGCTTGCTTATAAACATGTATGTGTATTTATATCTTACTCCTCGTATAGTGGGCGGATAAGAACCCAACTCTTTCGTATGCTCCGTGGGTGTCAGGGTTGTGTGTGTACATTTAGACTAAGAATAAATAATATTACCTATAAAAATATATCAGTCTTTTGTAATTTGTGCCTGATACATGACAATAGACTCATTGATACATGGAACTTAATATATTTGGTGAAACGTGGGTGTAACACACCATTGTCTACCCCTTTCGGTTCAAAACACTGGTTTTTACCATAATCGCAGGTAATTTATTTCCTTACAGGTATTTCGGCTTTTAAAGTAATGAACTCTAGTCTCTTACCATGTCTTACTTATGGGTGCCAGACGTGGAAGTTCTCCTCTATAACCATGAACAAAATCAGGACCTGTCAAAGGGGGATAGAGAGGAGCATGCTCAACATCAGGAGGATAGACAAGGTAAGACATACTAAAATAAGGAAAACCACCAAAGCGACAGACGATCTAACCCACGCATTAAAACAAAAATGGAGATGGGCTGGTCACGTCGCGAGGTGTACAGATCAGAGACGGACCGCGAGAGTAACATCGTAGAGTGGCCCAACGGGTAAGAGAAGCCGAGGAAGACCACCAACCAGATGGGAAGATGACCTCAGACGGACAGCTGGCACAAACTGGAGAGACGGAGCACAAGATAGAGATGCTGGGCATCTTTGGAGGAGGCCTATACCCAATCCGGGGTTCTTGTCGACAAAATCTACATACTTTATTAGTGTAGTATATTTAAAATTTTGTAAAAGCAAGAAATAAATGGCTTATTTATTAATTTATTTATTTATTATTTCGGCTTTTCCCAAATAGGTTCTAGTAACATATAGCGTAGGTATTCGAGTTGAGCTATATAGTGCGGTGAAATGTTTCAATGGAATAGTGCTACAAATTCTAATAGATCAGCTGTCAATAGTTTCTCTGCAGTCGAAGTGTCGAACATTCCAATTTCAGCGTCGGTTGCCAAATGTACTCCACTAAAGTATTATTATAAAATACAAACAGAATATTTCACTTAACGAAAATTTCAATATTGATGTCCTACATTAATTTTGTGTAAATAGTAATTAACATTGTCAACAGTTTTATTTGACTTAGAAAAAGGTTTTCATTTTCAGAAATTGTTTTTTAAATTTCTATTTATGGACTTTGATGAGAAAATATTGTATTAATTGAGTAATAAACTATTAACTTTAAGTATTTAAATAATACAGTTAACACAAACTCAGCTAATGTATTTAATTACTATGAAGCTATGATAAATTTATCTAGAAAGGTTATCACAAGAGACAAATATCACCTTGTCCAACTACTAAGTTAACTTTTCTTATTATTATTTTACTAAAGTGGGGCCACTTTAGTGCCTTTCCTCTAACTGCTTACCCCGCCTGATGGTAAGCAGTCAGTGGGATCCAGAAGTGGTGGCCACCGTATCAAGAGCCATCGTCTTAAACTGCTGGTATGATGGCCTCCACTATGGCGGCTGGGAATGGGGTTATGGGAAGGAAATGAGGAAGCTGAGCAAAGAAGAAAGGGGGAAATTGGGCCTCCGGTGCTCTCGCTCACCGAACGAAGCGCAGTAGTACGGATACTACTACTCTTACGTCGATCTTCTATGAGAGAGTAGTACTTCTCCGGACGATCCGGCCCATTCATGCTGAAACCGGCGTGGATCTACTACCGACATAGCAACATCAAGCAACTGCCGTCTAACCTCTACAATCCACAACCCAATTATTGAGTAAGACTGATAATCGCTACTTTTATGAACTATGTATTTATGTTATACAGAAGATGTATTATTGTGTGTAAAATTATGTATTTATCATAGTCTTGCTGCCACAGTAACGCAGGGTTTAATTGCATTTATTTGTTCCAGTAGGTCTGGATACGCGTAATTGTATGTTTGTAGAATCCTTCATGATAAAGGCATGTTTCCTAATTTGAAAGTTATTTTTGAAAATAAGGGATAGTTCACATCCCACGTACTTTAGAGGGTACGAAACCACCTTGATTAGGTTCTTCCCACGCTGCGCCTTCCGGTTCGTGGTCGCCACTCTAAATAACTGTTTATCAGGTTTAAAATATTTATTAGTACCAGATTGCAAAAGAATTTTACGAATATTTTTAGTGGTCAAGTTTTTTAATGATTTTTTTCAAGTTGTTACACACATGTATATATATATATATATATGTGTGTGTAACGCGCTAATCTCTGAAACTACCAGTCGGATTTAGAAAATCCTTTTTGCGTATCATAGCCCAGTTCTCGTGGAAGGTTATAGGCTATGTAAAATCACGCTACTGGTCACTGGAGCAGAGCAGTAAGCAAAGACGCGGGTTAAACCACGGCGCGGAAAGCTAGTATATTGCTTGGATGCCGGTTCATTGCCAAATAGTTAGCTAGCTATTATAATTCTAGATATTAAGTATTTCTTGGCAAATGAACTTGACCTTAACCTAAGAATTTGAGTGAAAGAGTTACAAGCGTACCTACTGGGGTGGTGCAGAGATTCAGCCGGATAGGCAAGATAACTTATGAAGATATCAATAAAGTTTTTTTTTCGTGTTTAATTATAATATTATGTAGCTTACAATCCAACCAAAATTCAATAGCGTAGAAAAAACGTTAATTTAACAAAAAAAAGCAAGCCGTAATTTGGATTTTTTGCCGAAGGTTTTATTTGAACAATATTATAAAAAATCCAGGACTCATTAGCTGACAGCTGTGCGTCAATTAAACGTAAAATATAGTCCTTGGAGACAGCGGTCCCTCTCGCCCCGCTTCTGTGTTTCACCCCTTAGCATCCCTTGTGCCACAACTCAACCCCTCCCTCCACGATCTCATTAGTGGAGCTCTGAATGTACAATTTGTTCGGAAACAGACACCGATTGCTACTTTAGAAAGCGTGCCCACTCGTTTAAGGTCATTTTTTTGTTACTGTTTGACTATAATTCCTGTTCCCTAATGGGTCTTTTATTTGTAATTGGTGTATAATTATTTTTTGTTTACTCAATAAAGTTTAAACAGATTTCGAATGTAAATGCGCGTTAGACTTACGCGCACTGTATGTGTCTCACTGTGTGAGTTTTTAAATAGTATATGTAAATGGTCAGAACGAATTCTGTATGTACATAAAGTAGGCGTATTAATTATTTTTGCAAAAACCTTTATTACCTGTGCTAATTACAAAATAAATAAGATGAAATTTGTCAAACACGGTAATTTGTCAACAACGCTTGAGGTTATAAAGCTTAGATTAAAAAAAATATCATTAAGTACTTAATAAACAATTTAGTAGGCATCATTATGTAATATACATATGTCGTTTTTCTCTATGAGTTTTATATATCAGGTAAAACATTGAGATACTGAGAGTTGTAAATGTCAGCATTCAATAATATTTTCAATTACATGGGGCGGCAACGGTCAAAAGGGCTCGACAAATTGAGTGAACAAATAAAATCACAGACAGATGGACAACTACGGACCCTAAAAATTAAATTAATAAAAGCTCATTTAGGTTAAACGACATTCACATGTACGAATAGACATACCTTACGTGTATTTATATTGTTAAACAAATGAAATTAATTTAATCCGTTTACGTAGAAGGTACTGTTAGCATTTAGGAGGTTGTACAATAATAGGCACGCAGATGTATCGACTTGCGGTGTTAAGCTCTCATGATTAGTACATCGACTGGTGACTAATTTATTTATTTAAACTTAATGCATACAGACGGACTTAATGCTATAAGCATTCTCTACCAGTCAACCTTAGGTGGTGCAGAGATAAACGAAGTAGATGCAGTAAAAATAATTCGAAAATATATTAAAAAAGAAATGTACTGGTTGTAAAAAAAAAACATACATACAACAGAAAAACATAAACAATAAACAAAACAAACAAACAAACATAACAATTTTAAATAACAAGTATAAATAAATACCTACTACTTCATAGACTAATGTACGAAAATAAGACAATTATCGTGATAATTTCAACAATTTCTCGAAGAGCAGAGCCCGTACTTTTAGCTTAAATGTTAACCGGTTAGTGGCCATCCTGATTTCAAGAGGTAGGTCATTCCAGAGAAGAACAGCCTGGCTTACCAATAAGGAATTAATAATAAATTCAGTTTTATGGGCAGGACATGCAAGGAGAAGATTATTTGAAGAACGAAAGTTTTTGGCGTGAGTGGAGCACAAATACTGGAAGAAAGGAGTTAGGTAAGTAGAAGGAGAAGGCGAGTTATGAATAAGAATAAAGTGTAGTGAGAGCGGCAACGAATTTACCTACATACACCTATATACACACACTACATAACAAGTCTTTACTTTGTCTACACAACTTTGTCTTCGAAGGAAATAGTTATGACTTAGGCATTATGTTGAGATTTCTTTAAAGAGGGATTGAGAATAATGGTTTGATGATCTGAACTCTTTTGTTAGAGATGAAAAAATTCATTGAACAGAAAGATGACAAAATCCTAGTTAAATAAATAATTTTACATATCTTGCAAAAAATTTCGTGACGCAACTACACTGCATATAATATGTATGTATGTGATAAAGAGCGGCAGGCGAAAATTTATGTTGTCAGTGTCGAACGTCTAGTTTAATCCAAAGCCGAGATTCCTGGAAACCGCACAATCTAAGTAATCCGAACCGGTGGGAACTTTCATTACCATCATTCGTTCATCGCGTTGTGCTACGAAGCCATTATAATCCGTCTTTGGAAGCGCAAATATAAGGGCCTTAATTGAAAAGTAACAAATTTAAACTTGAGTTTTTTGTTACCACAACGAAGGTAAGGCATTGCGAGCTTACCCTTGGGATATTTCTTGTTCAAATATAAAATCACAGACAGCTGTAATGCTTGATTAGTGTCGTGGACCTTCGAATTTGAGATGATTTCAGTAATTCTCAGTGCTCGGAGTGTTGAACTATGCCCAAAAAATGTTAACAACCTTGCTCCCTGTTACACCAGGCGTACCAATATCTTCTGTTCTATTAAAACACTACAAAATTAAAGCAATCTGCGGCAAACACTTTATTATAAGACTGAGTCAAATTGGGTCAGTCCTCATTAATATTTTAAACTATTTTAGTACTTACTGTTCGTTGTGATTTTGTCTTTACATAATCGCTTTGCTTTCGTACACGTCGTTGCTGTTAAATAAACGCGCTTTAGGGCTTTAAGCACACTTGCTTATCATGCGCACCTACTAGTGTACATTTTGACTGCGTGTTCATAGGTAGGCCTTCCAGCGTAGTGTTTACACGATTAAGGAAAATATTTAGCTTATGGTCTTTCACTCCTTTACCTCAAAACACCAAATACATAGTTGTTTGTGTCTCTAAACTCTGTTAGGTAAATAAGCCCAACCTATTCCTATCAATTCCATTATTACCTCCCGGCTAGTAAAAAGCTGTTGACCTATTTAAACATAATTTTATAAAATGCATTGCAGGACGTACAATTTCAAGTTATAATTTAATTTACCGTTGCACAGTGGGTCTCTAATGGTATAAATTGATCGTTTGCATCTCTGTATTTAATCTACCCCTGATAAAAAGATAAAAAATGATGGGGTAAGATTTATCTGATCATATTTAGAAAAATTGTTAAGAATGACAAGCAAAACGTCGGCTTTAACCATTTACTCTCTTATTTTATTTTCCACCAATCATTCCCAGTATAGTTTTCTGCCGGCGTTTATAACTTTACACGCATTTATTTAAAATTTTAGTTGGAAGTTTCTCGAACGCTATAACATATCTTTTTTTTTCAAACGAATCTTAAATAGAATACTTACTTTAATATTGGCAGTGGTTTGACTAAGCTGGCTATAAAACAGTAACTATGTCAAATCTAACTCTCCTTACGCACAATATGGTGAAAAAGAGGGTTGCAAAGTTTTCTTAATGGATCATTATGTCTATACCTACGAATAAGTTCCTTAATTACAAATTAAATTTGCTTGATTGCTAAAAACTTAAAAACGATCATCTAAATGTTATTTGTGATGTTCCAAACATTTCTTTCGCTAAAAATCTCTGTAAGAGACAGCCGCTGTAGTTCGGTGGTACTATGTATGGACTGCAACGCACAGGTCGCGAGTTCGATTCCCGCTTAGTGCAAATATTTGTGTGCATGAACATGTCTATTTGCATCGGTCTGTGTGTTTCTATGTATAATATGTATGTATTTACAGTAAAAAGTATTGTATGTATATCTGCATTCTAGAACCCATACCACAAGCTGTAATATATGCTTACTTTGGGTTTAGATAGCCCTGTGTGTAGTTGTTGAGATATAATATATTTATTTCTAAGAGATGTATGAAATATTTTATATTTGATCATGAACAAAGTTATAACTTCTTTTTTGCCTAGTACTGAGCACGTTGCTAAACCATTCAGGGGTTGCCCATTAAAATGAATAAAATTGGACAGTTTATTGTTAGGATAATATTCCTAATTCTCTTGTTTTTAATTATGTTGATTCCTACAAGGTACTTGATTTCTCACTGAATAGCTGATCAGTATTTAACATAATTTTACTTCAGTGATTTATATGTGGGCACACGGCATTTTGCTGGTAATGGTTCCCTGGTTGGCTACGTTTAATAGTTTACTGTAATATTCTCCACAAATAGCTCAGTAACATCGTACATTCAATAACTTCTGCTTGACATAAACATGGATGCGTAAGAATCAATGACCCATTTATCACCCCAATTTTGCCTCGATAGTCGTTAAAAATCATAGCTGAATATATACTTATGTCTATGTTATTATATATTATATATTGATTAAGGTATTTACCTTCTTTTTTCTGTTCATATCTCTCTATCTCCGTTTTCGTGTGTATGCTTTATATTTAAGACGTGTAAAAGAAATAAGCTTGTACATTAATCTCCCTACCCATATGAGTTGGTACCAATGTGATTATTTTTTTAATTATTATTAAATATTTACCTGCTACAAAATATAATATTAATAAATGGTGTAAATCACAATCTGCCTGAGTAAATTTAATTTCATGTAACAGTCACGATTTAAGTCATCATAATCGTAACATGAGGACCAATACAGACCATCACCATTCAATTAGAAATGTGGGTTTATATTGTATTTTAAAAGAGATGTTAGTAAAATTAGAACACAAAAATTTTGCTTGTATTTCATCCACTTTCGCTTATTTTCCAATAAAGTGCTCGAACAAATTTAATAAACTCTACTCACAACAAAATATTCAACTCAAATAAAACGTAGCTATTTTTAATATTTACATTCTTTTACTGATGATCGTTATATAAACAGCTCATTACATTGATTTGCGTACACTCTTTCCTTGTTATGAGAACGTTCACAAAAACATTCAAAAGCCGATTTTTTTTTATTACTACTGCTAGCACTTTACGTAGGGAGCACTTTAAATCAGTACTTATCTATTACTAAAAACAGCACCAGAAAGTATTGCTTAAACAGAGGATCTATAGGGCAAAAATTCTTGGTTTAGAGCAGGTAATTATAAGAAGAAATATCCGAACAAAACTTCATAGTTTTGTTCGGATCGGATCTTTACTACTGCGATTACAGTACTTTTCTGAGCAGTAATAGAAACCAGAACTAACCTTTAGAAACACAACATTACCTAGATAATATTGCTTAATGCTGATTAAAACTAAATTATTTCAATTTAAGGGTAAAAAGTGACAAAAGAAAACTTCGTTGTGGCCTCTTAAAATTTTATTGCTTTTTAATTAGGAAAGTGGTTTTGATGGGACTCAATACGAAGTTTCTCGTGAATTTTAAAGCCCATCACTGTCACGTTTCTATTTGACAGTGACGCTGACCAACTTTATGAAATCAAATAAAGAGAGAACCAAACCTTCAGGTTAGTTTGTTTTATTTGGCAACAGAATTCGTGGAAATAGAAACTTTGTTTTCGAAATTAAAAAAAAAAGTTGATACTATTGGGTGATTGCTGATGTGTGTGATTGATATTGTGTGTGATTTTTTGTTTGAAATACTTTTTATATTTTATAGATAGTTACTACTCATATGCAGTATGTATTGCAGAAAGATATTACTTTAGTAGCGTGCATGTTATCAGTCTGTACAGAATATGTTTATAAACAATATTTCAATTCATATGAGTAGATTTTTCAGAACTGAATTTACTACATGAATCTTCTGCTAAGTTCTAACTGGTGTTGCACCAAAATATTTATTTTCGTAACGTAGAATCAAAAATACAGAATTTTGTAATTATTTATTAAGTTTTTGCTAACAAGGTTTCTCTTACACATTTTATAGATAAAGATCGGTAACTTCAGTCATTATTTATTCATTCATTAATTGCTGCAAAATTAGTCATAACAAAGACTCTAAAAAGGTTATTAATGTTTCAGTTCGAAAACTTTGAAAGCTGCTTGGAAGCAAACTTACTCAGACTACTTAACTTCAGAAAGTAGAGGAAATATTTTTATTTACACAAAGGAAATGTATATTTTTTTTGGAAAGCGTAATAAAATGATCATTTTGTTTGAAAAAGTTTGCATTTTCAGGACTGTTTGGGAGTTAACTAAAACAAACTTTATGAAAAAGTAATACAAAATCATACTAAATTTATTTTTATCACAGCGTATGACTTCTTGTATATTATATGTATTAAAATCAATATAGAAGTACCTATCAGTGTCACGTTTTAAACAGTGGCGGTTGTATTAACTATCATATTCGACCGAAAGTTCTATGCCCATTCAGAACAAGGTACCTATATACCTATGTAGTTATTATTTTAAAAATGTTTTAATTGAAATTTAACATTTATATTTACTTTTAAACTTTCGCGTTGCATGATATAAATTTATAAACATACGGGAATTAACGCGATCATACATTAGGTATTTACATACCTTATTTTGCTTAACATTTATGTTTTGTGTAAGCAAGTGTATGGCTTCGATAACCCTTTTAATTTGTACTTAACATTTATGACAAAAACTAGGGGATGATATATCTTCACTCATATTATACCAACCGTTAAAATCATGAGTTAATAAGTACGTCGAGCATAGCCAACATTCGATACGTATATATATAAAGTTCACAAGTAAATACCCAAACAACAATGTATTATTTTTTTAAATTTTATATTTGCTTTGTAAGTTAACTTTGAATATCTATTACTGACATGACATACATATAGTTAAAAAGAGAATTTACAAATATAGGTCAGCAATAGGTTAACTTGAGTACCAATGTGTGGTGGTCAATGTTTAGGTATAAGACCCTGTAGACAATAGTAAATTACTTTATTATAATTTTATATTTAACCCAGTTCTGTTGCGCTCGTGCAATAGACTGCTAGACACAAGCATGTCATAATTTTGACGCCGTTTCCTCCAGTCATGTACCTGCCGCGTATAGTCTATAAGTAATCTATAGCTCCCTTCAGATCGTCGATTATTTCGCGTGAGCCATACTTTGCGTTCACCTTTATATAATAAAGTTCAAAACTTTAGAGTTGACAATATTGAATGAAAATTATGTATGCTTAAGTTTGAACGATGCGGGTACTGGAATGTTTAATATTCAATCAGTGCGGGGTCGTATTGTGGCTCTTCCCGCCACTCAACGTTGAGTGGGGTAATAAAGTAATAAATAAACAAGTAGGTTGACACCGGCGCCTGCCCGAGGACCCATGCCATACCGTGATCCACTGTCACAATAGCTGCTAATTAAATTGTTATATTTGCTTAATTAGATAGGCGATTTCACTGTAACTTATCGCTAACTATATTTACTTTAGTAGGGCATGTTTTTTTAGTATTTAGTAGGGTATTATTAAACGTTACAAATCATTCCAAATCAAATAATTTATCTATTGCCCATTCATAAATTGCTGAAAATAAATTACTTTTAGTGATAAGATGCCGCCCTATCATAATTTATTTTAGGTATAGTAAAAATAAAGAATTGAGAAAAGCACTATAAAAAGGATTTTATTTTATTCAGCTGTACATTCTGAAATACTTTGTATTTTAAAAGTACGCTATAATCTTCGTGCTTACACACATAAAATATCTAAAATATTACTGCAGGCATTTATACAGTACCCGAAAAGGGGAAGGGAAATGAAAGTAACCATGCTGCTATTCTAGCTGTCATAATAATGCGTATTTTCCATATCATTTATTTATGTAGTTTTACTCGTATTATGTAAACCTATTATTGTGATACAACTATTAGGGTATGTCTTAAAACTATTTCAATAACGTTATCACCTCTAACATAATAAGTGATAAGTGAAGATCTAATTAATAAGTGAACAACAACAAGAAACGACCTCTTTAAACTTAGTAAACTCAAGTTAATGCATTAGTCAAACGATATACGAATAAATTGTAATGCCAATATTTATTTTTTTACCAATGAAATAAGCTCATGTATGTATTATATCGCGTTAAAAAATAGCATGCTAATATTTAAACAAATAAAAATGAATTTGAGATAATATTTTACCTCCATCCCGCCTATTCCGCGAATTTAAGTTTGCAATGCTAGTACCGCGACCTGAATCATTCCTCACAGTTAATCTAGTGTCAATAACTAACTGCCGTAGGTATTTTTAATGCTATGCAGTTGGTCCACCTCTTATTTTTATCATACCGAGAATAGTGGCAAAAATTAGTGCACCTGATGGAAAGTGGTAACCGGCATTTAAAAAGTCTTACAATATTTGAGCCGTTACTATTGTATGTTAATTTTTAAATGCGAAAGTTCCAGTAGCTTAAAGAGTCATATTGAAGCTTTACTGTTTTGCTTTGACTAACTTTGCAGTGCAGGTGGCCTATTGAAATGTTCTGTAACGCCCTTGACGCCCGGTCGTCGCTGTCAGTTTGTACCTTGAATAGAACGCCTTGACCTCATTCCAAGTAGACTAACGAGGTATTCGATGGTAACTCTCATTATGTAGCTCGCGAACTGTCCCTGTAATTACACACAATAAACGTGATTGTTTTTATAACAACTTATTCGTTATTTATTTCCCAGTAATCTAATACAACAGCTTTGATTTAGGATAACAAATGGGTGTTGTCTTCGTTGTAATGGTATTAATCCTAATAATTGTATTAAGATAATGACTATTACAGTTACTCTGTGTTGAGTTGCGGATTACCCACGAAACAAAACAGAGGACATAAACTTATATAACAGAACACCATGCTCATAAGAGCAAAGTTATGGGAGTCAAAATGAGGGTATGGGCTTATTCTATGGCTTACAAACCAGATAAATCTGTTTAAAATTCAACTTAAATGTAAGATTGTATTCATCGAATATGAATCGCGAAGTGTGACTTCTTATCGTACTCTAATTACGTAATTATAATTAATCAACAGTTCACGGATAGTGAACATAGCCAGTCGGTGCGGCTATCTCGCGAAGATAGCGCACAAACTCCGCTGAGAAACTAGTCAGAAAATTAATCTTATCTCAATTTTCCCGTGTTTTCCTTCTCCACAGTGTTTAATTGTGCAAGTTTTAATTACATGCAAACCGAATACTCGGTACCGACGTGGGGCCGTTTATTTGCTAGATATTTACGACGACAATGTTCTTATTAGCAACAATATAACCGTACTTACGTGCACACTTTATTGTTGCATTTGAGACTATTCGCCTAATATAACTCTTAGTTTGCACAAGAGTGAAGTTTTAAAGAGAAGTTGTAGCACGTACAACTTCTCTTTAGAAAAATATTTTGTATCTTCGTCGTACTGAAAAAAATTACGTTATCTTAGCTAATGTAAAAATAATAAATTACTTAGCGAAACATGTATGATTAGTGAATTCGTCTAGTCTTGGCTAATGTATCACATACACGCAATTTATTTTTCGAAATATTTTGTAATACATTTCTGATATATATTATCAACATACTGTACCAGAGATTTTAAATTTGTGGCGTGGCCGTGGGTACGGTATAAATATTTGCAGTCATTCAAATATTTGTCCCCAATAGGTATATAATCCGCGACCCAAAGAAGACCGTTCGCATTGCCGCTTCTGCTATATTATTTGATTTCAATATTTCTTTGCGTAAACTAATATAATTAAAAACGGTTTGTTCGCGGTCGAAATTGTTTTATTTTCCCCCCACACTGTCCATACAACAGAAAACGTTGCCTGAATTTAATTTCGGTCATTATTATTATTTTTTTTTTTTTTAACACAGCGCCATCTAGCCCCAAATTAAGCAATTATATTTGCTTGTGTTATTATATTTGTATATATTATTAAACTGTGATAATAAGGGAGAACCTCCGTTTCAGCCAGTACCACAACGTCCACTGCCGGATGTAGCGCTCCCGATAAGCATATCCACTTTTACCTTTTTTTACCTATATTTAATCTATTTTCGGGTATTTTCAACCAAAGTTTCTTGGTTTTTTACATGACACATATTTAAGAAAGAAAAAAAGAATATGTCTTAGGTCAATAATTTTAGAGAGTGTTTTAATTCGTGATGTTTATTCTTAGAGTCATCGATCGGTGGAGCATAGACGGCAAACCACCGTAGTCTATTGCCAACCAACAACGTTTGTAGAAGGAAAAACCGATTCGCAGAACACTGCTCGCTACAATAGTCATATGTCTATATTATTGTACTGTGTTCGTCTGAACATGAGAGAATATCTTTAATATCTGCATGTTTCTCTCAGTAGGTATATATCTTATAATTAATTAAAGAAGAAGCCTAACAATAGCTAATGTTTTATTAAATGAGCAAACTCTTATGCGCAAACATAGCATAATTACGATAGGTACTTTAAAACTCCAACACGTCTCACAAGTACAATTTACGATATTTATAACGACTTGTAGATTCAAATTTCGTTTTATTAAAACACCTTTGCTTATCTCATAATATCTTTATGAGATGGTTTAAAATCTTTTTTTGTTCCATTTCATTTTTTATTACAGCGCGTTTATTACACAATTCCTGTCTATATCACTGTCAGCGATGTCATAGACGCAGGGGTAAGGAGAAATAATGCTGACTTGCAATATCAAAGTCACTTTAATAATATTCCTGTGGTGAATCGTAAAACTTTATACTGGCGCATTATAAAATGATTAGATTTCTTTTTGCATGATCAATGTTATAAAATGTTTGTAAACGTTGACGATGCTAAAAACGAAAATCAATACAAAGACTTTGTTATTTTTAGGACAAAGTACAGAGAAGGACAATTCCTATATTCCAAAAGACTTTTCGAACATACGATCAACATAAATACAAAAGTTATACGAATATGTTATCAAGACTTAAATTTAATATTTATGGAATAGGTATATCATGATTTGATACAGGGATAAAAATTTTTACTAACTTTAGAAGTAACGTGTCACTTAAATGACTGAAAGGCTTTTTATACTATATTATGTGTGTATTATATTTAAAAACCTGTCTAAAGAAATGCTACAAACAATAGTGAAACCCGTCTCAAAATCCGTTGCGTGGTTTAAAAGAAGTTAGCAAAGAAATAGACAAGGAAAACAGCGACTATCCTTTGATAGGCTATTTAGAGATGAAACAATAATAGTTTTGGCAGGCAAGTCTATATGTAGCTAGGACAAAAAGCATAGATGATGTGTTCACTAATGAATTGGAATCTCTAAAGACGTTAGTATAAAGTAGTGGTTATGTATGTAAGCCAGAGTGCCATACAAGGCCAACGAAGCGTAATAAAGGCACGAGATTCTTTCTTTGGGAACCAAGTGTATTAAGAAATACCCATGATACCGTGAGACTATTTCATTTCCTTATTCACTCACGTAAGCGTTTTAATGAAAGAAATAATCAGTAGCTCGAGTATTTAATAAAACTAACGTGCGTTTGTCTCGTGACAGCTTAGTATTAGGTGCCAAAATGTAGTTTCTAGAGTAAAAGAAGCGCTGTTAATTTTGCAACGCAAAATATTTCATGCAGTAACCTGAGCGGAGGGACTAACGCATTAAGACGACCAATATTAATGAACCAATAAAAAAAATATAAAAATGCGATAGCACAATTTTATTAAAAAGTTTCAATATAAAATTACAAACTCATAACTTGACTTTCAAAATTACCCTGACAATAACCCACGATATGAGAGTATCGGTTAGTCCCGCATCTAAAATATAATTGAAAAAGATAATATTAATATTCTGAATTTTACAAACATGGAAATAAGAAATATAACAACACATTAAAAGCTTCAAATACGACGAGACTTTAATAATAATACCAATATCTGTTGTTATTTATATTTAGGAAATGATTTCATATTTCCTATATGACAAAATTTTATATCTTGCATGATTAAGAAAAAGCAAAATTGATTTAATAGATTCTATAAATAAAATGAGATCACGACGTAATCGAAATTAACCTGAGTCTCGTCAGCTTATAAAATAAATGTTCATTGAAAAGTCTTCAATTTCTGATTTCATTTACAAGACCGATAATATTTAGCGGGCACGGAGCTGCCGCTGCGAGATAAAGGGTTTGTCGAGCAGAGTCCAGGCACATGCTCGCTTATCGCCCCAATTGCAATCAAGCAAACCCGCTTTGTGTCAACGACAGACATTCTGTTACAATGCTACCGACGTTTACGACCGATTCATAAGTAAGCTGTTAAAGAATGAACGGTAACTTAGCCTTTGAGCGTGTAATTGAACATTGAAACTGAACTATTGTTATGAAGGAACAATAGATATTCATTAAACACCATTTTTCAGAGTAAACGTAAGGAAATAGTTCGATGTTCAAGAATGGTAACAATATACATCTTTTATATTGACTGCTAGTGTGATTTAGAAGATAAAGATGGAATAAAATTTAGGTATTTTACCTAATTGTATGTTTGACAAGTATTTTATGATGTAAAGCCTGGTTCTTATTTTCGTCTTTCTTCTATATTCTCGTCTTCCTTTAAAAAATATTAAGAGCATTCAAACAAAAGAGTGTTTTATACAACTTTAACGTAATTCTAAAAAGTCTTCTGAAAACATTTTTAAAATATAGCTACGATTAATTGACAAAAATTAAAAACCATGAAAATATGACACTAAATTGCGACATTGCCACTCTTTTGTGTGAACGCTCTTAAAAACAAAACATTTGTGCTTTGAAGGCGATTTCGCCTTCAAAGCACAAATGTTTTGTTTTTAAGAGCGTTCAAAACAAAAAGCGCAAAGTGTATGATTTGGAAAATTAGTAAACATATTTATGTTTACTAATTTTCCAAATCATACACTTTGCATCACACCAGCACAGCCTAAGAAGCCACATCTAAGTACTTAATACGTTTTAAAATTATGGAGAATTGATCAAAGAAAAAATAATTTCTACCAAGATTTGTAATATTGAATCATAATCATCCTGTCAGCTAGTTTTCCACTCACGATTAGGATATTAATAATCTTGTGACAAACCCATTACAATATTTTAAATGACAGTAATAATGTTTAGTAGCGTTTTAATGGAGAGGTAACGACTAAGAAAGTGCTGACTATATTTTGTTAAGCTATTGACCTTTGCGACAATGACCGGCAATTTTCAGATAAGTTTAGAGCTTTGAATATACTTTCATGATTCCTATTTCACTCTCCTTTGTGAACAAAGGTTTGTTTTGAACAGGTAAATAAATGCTCTTTGTTGAGTTGTGATATTTTTCGCATCAATAGTAAATCTGTTTTCGCTAACGCACATTCTAATTTGTAATCTCGTCTGTATAACAATTTTATTGCGAAAACATTTTTCAGACTTGATGTACCTACCATAAAATTCATTTTAAGCTAGAAAACCTAACATTTATTCGTTGACCGAGGTGGGTGATGTCAGCAATAAATTTGACGGGTGAAACGTTAAAGGGTGCAAATCTCTTTGCAAATGACAGGTCGCGTGACCCCATCGACGCCGACATCCTGAATAGGAGTGCGATTTAGAAGCGGCACGTATTTGCAATCAATACATGCATATGGATATATATTATAATTCTGTACGGCTGACCTAGGCAGGCAGCTGCAAATATTACGTACCTAGGTCTTCAGCGATGTCACATGAAGGATATGAAGATACGAAACGCCCTTTTATAAAAGAGATAGATGTGTGTACCTTAACAATGATTTTTTTGGTTACCTTTCAAAAAGTGAGTTCACAAAGTCACGTAGTATTACAAATTTCTGTTGTGCTTTAATGAACATGTACATTTTTAAATCTGCAGCCATTAATCCTAACACATTTGAAAGCATTGCGAATGTTGTAAATTATAATTTAGCTATGAACATAATTATTATAACGAGGCTATAATGAAAATTAATAAGAACATATGCGTCGAGCGTAGATAATAATTATATATGGTCATAAATAAGCCAATTTAATACAGTAATAGATAGTATCTGTTTGACTAATAGATATTTATTGCTCAATGTTTATGGAGGTTTATGGTATTTATTTGATTTCTAAAGGCGAAAGAATTTTCAAATAGGTATCGTAGATTTAGTTCAGTCGTTACTAACAAACAAACAAATAAATAAACATACAAAAAAACTAATCTTTTCTATTTATAATATTAGATTAGATAATACTCGTAATCTACTTATTTAGGTATTTCAGTCAAAAATCGTTTACATTTTGTTTGAATACGCTATATTATTAGTTCGTTGTAAAAAATGCAGTAAATATTATGTAAGTACTCTATATTCATAGTCTTAATATATATGTGTACTACTTATAACGAACTGAGATTATAGTATCGTTATAAAGCCAAGCCTGTTCTCATACAATAATAAATAATTTTAAATGTCTCCTTTCCTTTCAAACAAAACAACTGTTAGGTAGATTGTATATATTATAGTGAATTAAATAAGGCTATTAGCTTGTATACATTTCACCATTAGGCAGTGCGATCATGATGCGCTTGTAATAGAATCTTACATTCTAATTCATCTTTCATATTTCGCTTTTATTGTCATTGTATAATATGTAGTATAGTATTTATAAGTACCTAGTAGTTTTAATATAGATATTGTATCGTATTATTGCCTGTTCAACACGCGTTTCATTAAATCTCATCAATTATATTCTTATCTAAAGCTAAATAGACCATTGTCACTAAATTACAGGCAAATGCCCCGGGACGTGTTGATTGTATCGATATGAAATATTCACGACCAGCGCAAGGCGGGACCAAATAGATATCAATAATACACAACATAAAAATACGTATTTTGTTTCGGGAAATGCACGATTTAGCAATTTACATGCCAGAATTTGTTTTATTCCGACCATACGAAGAATTTATTTTTATGAAGTTGTGATGGAATATGTATTTGGATTAAGTACAATTAATGAAGTCAGCAGTATTAGAGTCAGTTGCATTAGTGCGTTTGGCAACTATTACATTTGTTTTAGGGTGAAAATGCATCTGTGTGTTGTATGTACTTTTAGTTTTGCCTAAAAAGTATGTAAGGTTGCAGATTGTCGCGAATATAATACGGCATTGTAACACCAATTTGATCCGCACGAGTTGTAAACTCTGCCGGAGCTTTCCAAATAGACCTTCAAAGAATATTCAAAGCTTCCCCAATTTTTTATTCAATGTTACCCCAGTCAACTCAGCTTCTCAGTTATCCCCCGTGGCCGGGTCACAATTGAAATACATTCATCATTCAAAATAGCTCTCCTCTAATTCCAATATTCTCTATTTTAACTGAGCTATTTTTGTAGTAAACACACTTTGCAAATTGGAAACCCACGCAGGCTTCGATAAAAAAAATGCCAGAGATAAGTTGTTATTTATTTATTATTCGAAATTGAAATATTGGTCTGTAATGGCTCTTTGATGGCAGCATTCTGTCTGTGTAATATAACTGGCGGCGTAATGAGGTGGAGGTTATTCCATTAATGTTATTGAAAAATAGTCGTTAGTGTGAGTGGCATGGAGAGGCTTGGAAGTGGGGCCGTCGAGTTTGACTGGAACTCTTCGTATGAAGTTAATTGGATTTTTCCGTTTGCCACGCTACGAACGTGTGCTGTGTGAATAATAAGCGCCTTAATAGTATTTTGAGCGCCCCACTGAAAATGATATTTGGTACGTACTCGCGATAAACGCTTTTTATAATAAAATCTACGTATTAAGATTTAATTAATAATCTTACATTTAAAATATTAATACCTACTTATAAGTATATTATTTCTAAATAAAATATATCCTGTCCTTTTGTATTATGTACTCTAAAAATTAAGCATCTATTGATTAATTAAAGATGTAACAAGTTACTATAAATCAAAAAAATGGGCAAATACAAAATTCGAAGTAGAAATAAAATACTTTTTCTGTTATTCTCAATGTTCTTTTATTTGTCTCCTTTTTCCTTTTATTTTCTTATCCTATAGTATTTATCTCGTTTTATTTATAAAATACGGCTAAAAGGATTATATTTTCTTTAAAACATTTCAAATAGATTTAACTGATATTTTACTGGTGCCTTGACACAACTGGAAGAACATGTAGTTCCCAGGGGGCTGTATGAAAACAAGTTGCACAAAGCTGAAGTTTCCGACTAAAGCTATTAATATAACTTAAAACTTTATCGTGTATTAGGTTAAACATACTTCTATTTTAACCATGACATAGAAATGTAACACATATTCACCTTTAATTAAATATGTAGTGAATGCAATATGTAGATATTCTTGTTTAGAACAGGTCGATTAACAATTCTTTACATTTATCGGCTCAACTATGATTGTTTATTTGTTTTAGTAGACCACAGTATAAGATAAATATTATGCAGTTATATAAAAAGTTCAAGTTCATATAAATAAATTTAACTTAATTAGCAATTATTTTAAGGTTACTATTAATTTATACAAGCGAGGACGACCAGCAGCAAGTAGACGTGCCAGGGACACAGGCCATCATGGTATGGTAAGGGACACTTTAGTATTATTATACAATTACCAAAAAAACTGCAGGGTTAATGCTTCCTTACCTGCTAACTGCTTCAATCAGAATTGGTGGGATACACAGGATATTACGACTCATCTCTTGATATATTGTACATGCTTTGGTTACCCGGCGCCCTTAACAACTCCCGTGGGATCTTGGGAAATGATGTTGTGATCTCACCCCTATATCATGGTAAACTTACCAGTAACCAATTTATTTCACTACTTTATTGATAATAAGACATAAAAGTTTAGTTCACTCGAGGGTAAGCACATATATTCACATTTAGGTTTTGTTAGATATTTTGAATATTTGGCCGGGTCTTTAGTGTAGATATGAAATTACTATTTCTTAGCGTAGATGTCGTAAGAGGCCACTACTCGTAAGTGAATATCACGTAATGGTTAACAATGTTACCTACCTGTATATTAAATAACACCTTTATGAAGTCGAGAATAAATAATCTATTAATAACAGCCGTTTAGGCGCAGAATGTCCAATTCGCAAATTAATGGCTCACAATTCGCACACCTGAACTAAGTACCACGTTTAATATCCGGCGTTCTTATAATAATCTTCGACAAACCATTCCGACGACATTAACCCTAATATTTATCCATTCCCTTGGGCGTTGCTCTTCGAAACTGAATACTGCAGATCGTGGTTTAACAGCAGCATATAAACCGATTAATTAGGGACTACTATACTATTAATATGAACTCTAGAGGTTGAACATTAACATTTACAAAATAAATCCAAGGCCTCAACAACTATAGTGTACGCGTATTACCATTAAATTAAAATAGGGTATGTAATGTGTTGTGTAACAGTATAACGTTCGGGCAAACAATTCTATGCGAAGGTTTACACGGGTATGGAATTAATTATTCCCAGTTTCACAGGTGAACTAACAAGGGGCGTACAAATGTCGGCCCTAATCAACGCTGACGCGACACTTAAGTATGTAAGACTGATAACTGGTTCATGAGACAATTTGCCTATTCAATGACGCCGCTTGAATATCAATTTAATAAGTAGATTAATCTTCTCTCTAAGGTTGTAGTTTCTGAATCGGGTAAATATTGATTTGACTCTTTCAAATTTACATGTACTTTCTAAGTCACCTTGGACGTTATCAGAATTATTAGATGTTTGAAATTCAGTGCGACTTATTTTGGATTGAGCAAGGTTTAGAGAGAAAAAAGATTTCGGAGAGATATCTCTATAACACTGAGCAGTTCGGCTGAGGTAGAGTTACACCATAAGCCTAGATAATGGTTCTGATGAATAAGTACTGCGTACTGTAATAGCACTGTTCTAGCCTTATTCGAACGAGACCGAGAGTTAAACTAAGAACCACCAGGTGTCAATGTAACTGTCCAAAGTGGTAATTTCCAAGTTAATTTCAAACAATTCTGACATGGTATCAAGAGAGACACGTATAGTGTGGTATTATCCTAAGGTAACTAAAATATAGTACAAAATAATCCAAGAGTCCAATTATCTTTAGCCCTAATAATTATATAAGATATACAAAGTAAAGCGCTCTGTGTAGATCTTATCTTACTGTTGGGGCAGTTGGGAAATAACAGTTCATGTAGCAGGAAGAACTTTGTTTTTGCCTTAGTATTCTAACTCACAAAAGATGCTTCTGTGAAAGTAAACGTGTATAACATAGTACTACTTACGACAGGCCAACTGTATATTTAATTGCTATTATATGTAGTTGTAATAATAAATTGAGTAATTTAAGTATTAAATTAGTGTTCAATAAATAGTTTAAAAAAAAAAAATTATGAGTTTATGTCATTTATTATTCTACTAAAATAAAGTACTAAAACTTCAGGCAGAAACTAGTTACACAACAAATAAAAAATCGTTTAGAATCGAACGAGCAAACCTTCTAATCATAAACATTTACTTCGGGTCTTACGGGATTTAGACGGTCAAGTTTTAATTGAGTTTTAATGTCAGAAAACTTTTCTGTTTCCTATATTAAAGTACAAACCGCTAATAACTTACGTTGAACGTAATATTACCGCAATTGTTGTAGTTTTATGTAAAACTTTCTTTAAGTAGACTACTAGGTTGTCTAGACTATTTTGCCATACTCAATTAAAACTTGGAACTCTACGTTTCCTTCTAATTTTATTACTGAGTCTTTTAAGCGTGACTTGAAAATAATTCATGAAGGCCGTCAGTTTAGAAGACTTTTGGAAAGATGTCCACAATATATTAAAAAAAATTAAAAACTTTTACAGAATAAGCCGTTCAAACATTCCCATTTTTATGTGAATGAAAAAAGTTGGCTGCTAGAAGAATAAGCCTACTGATAAAATTTTGCATACAAAATACTGGGAGAAATCAGGCACAAATCCTACAAACACATAGTGGCGCTCACAAAAAGGTTGTACTAAGTAGAAGATGTATGAAATGAACGAATGTAGCACTAAAGATACCAAAGGGTCGACAAGCTCTGACCTATTGGGGACAGACCGACCATAATTTACGATAGTATAAAGTGGGCTAATTGGAGGAATAGTATCACTTTTTTCTAGAATTAAACATGGACAGTAGTGTATTACACCTATTTTTCGCCTGCAATGTTGAGAATCGTACAATTTGAAACCGTGATAATTCCAACATCTGCGCATTTTTTCAATAGAAAACTAAGTGATAACAACAGTTATTCAGTCAAATTAATGTAAAAATCCATTGTTCAAATGGTAAAAACTATAAAAGTTCTGCAGTGCCCACATGCAGTCAACAATCGGAAAATTTATTTAAAAAGCCAGGCAATATCATCTGATTCTCTGACTCTAGCACGTCCGCGGCTCTGTGAAAACTTGTATGTAGATAGTTCATCCATTATGGGAATCAGGCCTCAAGGATTTTTTACGCTTTTTTTTTGGGCGTGAACGTAACTCTAATGAAAAGACTGGAAAACAAACTTTCCTTTGCGTGTGAAAACAAGGAGCCTTCAACGGTGGGTATAAGGGTGAATTTTGCAAATGGTAACATAAATATGGAATTGAGAAATCATTTTTTAAAAATTTAACTACCAAATTATGTATTCGTTATCTTTCTATCTTTTACTTACTGAGACTTAGTTAAAGAACTTAGTTTATAAGGTTAATAAAAAAAAAGTTTTATTATTTCTTGCTTTTCAGTTTTTTTGGCGATATAATTATTTTGTTAACAAATTTTACTTTATAATATTTTGTGGCTATAATCTTCTAATTATTATCTGCAAATAGCACTATGTCGCAGAAATCCTGCACTAAGTACGGCAAATTATTTCATACACCAATAAAATAATTTTTAACAGAAAGAAAACCGACTTCAACCTTGAAGGAAACTAAAAAGTGAAAAATAAATTTACTTAGCACATAGGAATTCATATTTTGATTTAGTTAATCAGAAATGATTGCATAAGTATTTTATAATTGATGTTGGTGCGTTGGTATGACCATACATAAAAAGAATAACAAATATACGCATCAAATTGAGAACCTCCTACTTGTTTTCTTCGGTGTTAAAAATTAACAATTGACATTTGAATTTAATCAATTATTTTACACACATTTTTTTTATTGAAGAATAAACATTCTGCAATAATTTTTAGGATACTGTTGCTATTGACCTTCAGTCTAGTTACCAGCGATGCTGCTTTCTATGTAAGGCATAATAGCCATCAATATTGTTTTCAGATTCTTAATTTTTACAGCTATTGCACTAACTGCATTCTGTAATCAGTGAGTTGTTAGGTAAATATATTTGATAATAAAATTTTGATGCCACATGGTCAAAGCTTTTTTATTTTAACTTGTGCACCAGTTGCTATGAAAAAGTGTATAAGATACCTAGTAGCACTCAAGAGTAAAGGTTATGATGGAATGCTTACAATATAGTATCTTATTCGTGTTCAAATAAGTTGTAAAATATTCATATATCAAATAAACATAATATTATAAAGTTTTAGTAATACATATAAATTATGAAACTTATTAGTATCAGAGCTGGTACTAAAACTTTATTTAATGTAGTAACGTCTATAAAGCATTAGCTGACGAATTCGATTTAGCTGTCGTGAGCATTAAGAAACATTTTAGTACTAGAACATATTAGTCTACACGTGTTATATATAAAATATATCAAAACTTAGAACATTTTACTGAACAGAGTATTTTTTTTATTTATTGATCATTAAGAAGTTTTGCTGTAGGTCTGTTTCACAAAATCATATTCGTATTCATTCGAATTCGTTTATGTATTAAAATCTCACTGCAAGGTCAAGTACTTCTGTAAACGAGCATTCTATGTAAATAGATGTACAGTTCAGCGGCTCATCGAACGGTAAATATTACGACTACTCTTAAACATTTGCAGTGTTTCCTGCCATGAAGATAATGTTCTTTTTAAACCTTATTTGAAGAAGGTATAGTAGATCGTAAAAGTCGTAGAATAATAGTTAAGATGTTTATTACCGTTACCATACATTCAGATCTCAAAAGTAAGAAGCTAAATTTTTATGTAGAGCTTTATAACGTAAGGTGTGTCTGCAAGTTGAGTCTTTAGTTTTACTCAATATTATATTATATATTAATATTCGACGGTGCAAGAAATGGAGAAATCGCTTTTAAATAAACTGTCGTTAACATGGCCTCAGGTACTTACTGCTGTCAAACTGTAATACACTTTGCAATTCAGCCCACTTAATTGTCATATTGAAATTGCACGGTTTGATCCTATGCTTCCTGCGTAAACAAACAAGAGTTAAACTCTCTCATTTTATTAATTGACGTAATTTCATGTGTTAAGTTTGAATGTGGGCTAATAAATAAGTTGACGGATAAGTAATTATTACATAGATAACATACCCACTGTGCACAAAGCTTTATTTTATAGATAATTATACTTACGAGTATACAATGCTTTGGGCTATTTTGTTAAGTAGACACCGCTGCAGTAAGCGAGTCATAATGAAAAGCTTCCAAAGAGTTAGCCCAGTTTTAACAATAAGTTACTACCTACTGCATTATTATTCTCATCATTACTCTGTATTAATTCTAAACCAACAGTTAAAATTATTGTTCGATGTTTTAAAACGTGTATTTACTCGCAAGCTTTTCATCATTATCACGAAATATATTTTGTCCCAAATCAAGAGTGCATTTTGAATCAAACTAATTTCACTAATAGACATTTTCATGATATTTTCATCAACAGTCGTATTTGATTTTATAAATGGATGCCGACGAGATGTACATTCATAGGAATAGTAAGAGATAAAATCGGATAGCACGACAGCACCTCTATATTGATCAAAAACTGATTGGTTTAACAGAACATTCTAGATGGAATGGTCAGAGTAAGCGCTGAACGAGGCAATTTTCACGGAATAACAGTGCATAACGTGGTCAGCGATTCGCGATGGTGAATTACGATAGGAGTGCAGCATGCTATGCTAATGAGCCGTTGACTCAGATAAAACCTAATTTATGAACGTTGGCTGCACATTGATACTGTTATGACTGGTCTACACGTGCGGGTGCAAACGTTAAAAATTTAAACTGTTTACGGCCCATTTAAAATTGCAACTTTAGTGTTTGCACACAGTCACTATGATAGCAATATTAAGGTACTATCTTTAGTTATTAACATTGATATATAATGGCAATTTACCGAGCATTATAGAAGGCAGTATGATTGCCCAGCACTGTCTTAGCACGTTTCATGCAAGTCGTTTAGAAATTATAGTCGACACCGAAAAGCCAACAAATTATAACACAGTGATACTGCCCCTTACTATACTCTAAGGGCGGAGCTAAGAGGCTATTGGACACTTATCCTGATTTATTATAAGTGACACAGCCATCAGCTATGAAGAATAACATATAGGTAGCTATGAGAGTTTCATTTTCATTGAGAATTTTCTGCTTCAGTGGTAACAATGCAATATGTATGCTACTCTAAAAAAGGTAAGTACTATGATCTACTGTTTGAAAAAATAATAATCCGAATCAAATATAATTATTTATTTTTCGCAAATAAGTAGCTAATACAAATATTGAATTAGAATAATTATATATATATGAACGTAAGCTGCTATTGTGTACTACAAGCTTAGTATGTTTTGCACTGTGTTACTCTAAATTAGTGAATTTCTTGTATGGGTATGAGTCTTTCTGGGTTGGCAATACCTACCTGGGTGATGCCCAAAACATGGGCTTATAGAGCTTACTATCTTGAATATTTGCTAAAAAGTATTTTCAGTATAATGAAAACCTGTAATCAAATGTCGTATAGGTATGGTTTAGAATACCCAGCAATTGAAAACGTTAAAGATATTTACACGGGGTCGAGTTTCCCCTCTCTCATCAGATGTCACGCCGAATGGAACAAGTTCCGGAATTCTAAAACCTTCATGTAAAAAGGACCAAAGGGTTGCTTTGAAAAGGAGTTTCAAAAAGCTATAGATAATATTGTTTATATCTCATTAGGACGAAAGAATTACGACCGTATAAAGGTTTCATCTATGCCTAAATAAATAATATTTAGCAGTTTCATTAATCCAATGGCAGTTAGATTAGGTACATATAGCTAATTGTAATATACTTAAATGCCAATACTAACTTATTACTCACCTTATGCTGTATTTCCACTCGTAAAGAAGTGCTAAAAGAAATTAATGATACCCTTTTACAATAACAAAGCTCGTGAATAAGCTTACGACCCGTTTGATGATAAGTGGTTACCGTAGAATGAATGCTTGTAATGGCAGGGATTTGTATAGTATGTTATACCGCGGTAATACGAACTTAGACGAGCTGACTTTACAATAAATGGTAGGCACATCTTAAAACTTACACAGTATTTTATAAAGCAGTGTTATGAATTTGAATGAACGTGGCGGGCAACCGATAGATGAGAGCGACTCACGACCGTCCAAGGTTGAGAAAATTGGGGGAGGCCTATGTCTAACAGTAGACGGACGTCTTTCGGCTGACCATTCAAGTTCACCATGATCTTGAATGGTCATTACAAGAGAAGAAAAAACCTACACCAGTAAGTACTTAAACATATTGCTAGAATATAAATGTCAACTTTAGGTATCTTAATTTAGCTTTTAGACTAAATAGTTAATTATTTTGAGAGTCGTATTGTGCCTTTTGTCACTATGTAAATTTCAACATCTGTCATTGAAAAGTTGAAGATTTTTGTTGTAAACAACGAAGGAAATCACTCGCGAAGCTTCTTTGTCAATGGAGATTCGTATTCGCTCGAGGAGATACATATTAATGTTCTCGACTTTTGAAGAGTCGATCCATCATCGCTACCTTTGTGGCACTTTTTTTTGAAAATAAGAGAAAATCTTTTTTGTAATATTTCGCCGAGTACTTATTATATAAATATTTATACACGCGCAAAAATATAAGGCAGAGTATTTTACGCCTACGAATTTTGTATGAATTGAATATTATAGCGTTGAAGAGCATGATACTGATGAGGTGGATAGGTTGCTAAACTCTTTCTGGAACTAATAGATTACAGATTTCGTTTGTGTCCTATCCAATACCTTTTTGTCAGATATTGCTTATCTGAATCGTAAACCACAACGAGCGAAGTTATAAAGCTTAAAACCCAAGCGAGTTGTTCATTGTTGAGAAATTTCGTGGTAAACGTACCATAAATTTTGTGCTCAGGACAAAGTTAGTGAATAATTTTCCGTGTCTCTGTTTATTATAAGCTGGGAAAGTTGGTTGAGAGTCGTTTCTCGTAATCAACTTCGCGAATGTGACTCGCGCTTCGCTGATTGTGAACGTGGATACAATGTAATCATCATATTTATTTAATATAAAATAAGATCGAGTATTATGGGAAAATCCTATATCTTCACCGAGTTGTAGAATGGCTTTAAAATAATTCAAATATTTTCCCTCGTAAGACTATTTCGGTGACGTATTTGTCCGGTGCGGATTCTTAAAGCGTTCCGCAAGATCCATTCAGCATTTCTCTAAGGAAATTCTCAGCAACGGCCCAGACATTCAACCTTTGTAAAGTGTAGAGATCATAACATCACTGTAGATGGTTGAGTGAACGCTTCGCGTTACTCTGTGGCATATTTACGTAATATATTATTATAATAATATTAAGACGACCTGTGTGGTTCGGTGCTACTGTGTAATGACTGCTACGCAGAGGTCGAAGGTTCGATTCTCGCTCAGTGAAAATACTTATGTGCATGAAGATAAATATTTGCTTTGGTCTGGGTATTTCAATGAATGATATGTATGTATTTTCTAAAAAAGTGTATAAGTATGTTAATCCGCTTTCTAGCATATAAGCTTACCATAAGCTATAACATATGCTTTCTTTGGGTCTAGATATCGGTGTGTAGTTGTTGTAATATTGTTATTATTATTATTTTAGTCTTATTTAGACAAAACAATTAATCCTAGAAAGTAATTATAAGAAGTTTTTAGATGAAAAATAAATAAATGAGATATGCACGCAATAAAGACAACTTTCTTTAGCTTAGTAATTGAGACCGCTCTCAAATCCTTTGCCGACAGCTCTGCGTAACTGAGTTTGAAGCCAGCTGCTTCAAAGTTTTTACTTTTTCTTCCAACGAAGTTATTAGACTTTTGTGAGTGAGATAATTCTCGCAGTCAAAGTAAAAATCTTGAACTCATTTAAATTACATTTTTACATTCCTTTTTTACATTGTAATAGTTATCTTTTCTATTTGTTTGTGACTTGAGTGAATATATTTCGTATGATCAGATTAAATCGAATACAAAAATGTTACATGATTCAGCCGGCTGCGCACTGACGCATTCATCACCATGCACTACCATCGGGTGCAGTGAAACTAAATAATACACTGTCGACGATATAAAACTGAATGTACATACATTCACACAGCATAAAATGATTGTGATTAATTCTCACTGGCATTATTGTGACTTGGTCATATCAAAACTGGATATCAGAAGTAGTGTAGACAGTTTATAAAATGCTATACGATGCGGGCCTTCTCTTAAAATGTAGGTGCGTGTTTTTATACAAAAATTTTAAAAAACGAGGCCGGTATTACATTATCATATACAAATCATATAAATATGATTTCATATCTGTCAAATTCTACTATCATAGTTATATGATGACGTTCTTCATTTTTACACATTATACTTATTGATCATAATTATATGATATGGTGATGATGGCTAGTCTGTGGGTCATGCTCGTGAACGGGTGCTACCTGGGATGACTGGTCAATTTTGGCATGGCATACATTTAATACTTAATTCTGTTTTACCCTGTCGTTCAATATGACCTGGAAATGCATTTACATTTTTTTAATTTTAATTAAGATACGTAGTCAAATTACCATACTAGATGAAACTAAATAATTTAAATCCTCTATTTTCTTTTCTTATCTTTTTTTTAATCTTAGTTATTAAATTAATTGGTTTTTTTGTAATAATTACTATTTATAGTTCTTTCGTTGGGTTAATGTGTTAAAATTGTTAAAAAATTGTTAACTCAAAAAACTGTAATTATCTGGCGATTGAAAAGTGGCGTGAGTTTCTTGCCAGTTATTCTCACAGCTCTACCTCGTCAGCGAACTGGCTGTAGGTTAATTAGGTGATTTCATGTAATGTTGACTTTTTATAAGCATCATACTTTATGATCAAAATAAAATAAATGCTTTGACTTTGACTATAAACGTCATATATACCACCAAGACGTGTTTTCCGTTGCTATGGGTGCTACGTTTATGCTAGTGTCACAGTCAAATTAAGGGATCCTCTTTGTCAGCTAGCATATAAGTAGGATCATAGCAACACGCTAACACATTCTATTTACATATAAACTGTGCTAGTGTGTTGAGTATGATCGTATTTGTACGCTAGCTGTCAAAAAGGATCCCCTAACTATGATCATAGACAATATGGATCACATGTAGTTATTATACCGTTATATGTTCTTCATTTAAAAATGACTCACACATCTATGATCATATTTCTATGATAGTGTAATAGCGGCCTTAAACTGTTGTTTAAAATGTATTTTTACACATTTTAAACAACAGTTTATAACTATAAACGCGGTATTTTATTATTGGATAGTTTGAAATATTTTGAAAATAAGATTTAACAGGGTTACCTCTCTTTCCCCTGGATAATCTTAGGTTTTTCACATTTCACTCTCACTTTCTACATTTTGATAGTAAATTAATTAAAATTTTCGTGAGCTTATCTGATTATAAAAGAGTAAAGATTACCTACCTAAATAAACAATATACAAAAGCATAAAGTCAAACATTAACATTAATGTATGTGATGTGTGATTGTTATCACATATTATCGCACATCACATACTGCATAGGTACATTTTTAGTTACAAAGGAAGCTAATATTAAAATGTTGCCGTATAAGTCCGCGCCTATACAGCTTAAACCTGTTTCCATATTCTAGTAAGTATCTTAGGCCCGGCTGTAAAACAATTGCATGTCACACGCTCAATTTCAATTTTCAAATCATGATATGATAGCCTGATTGCAAAATTCCGAATCATGCAGACACGACATGGCGCTTTGCCACGCAAATCGAATAAGGACACTACTAACGTTACCGTGAAATATACGAATACTTTACAACCCTATACAAGACAATCCGGCTTATCGCGTTTAGCAAACCGCAGTACAAATGGAGCGATATCCTAGCCCTAACTGTGATTTCAAATTTGTTATTATACATCCACGCTTTAACGCAGATATCATCAGGATTTTATGACCAGTGGCAGTTATAAGAAAAGGGTGTAGAAAACATACATCAATAAAAAGATTGCGGCATCAAAAATGAACTTTAAAAGAGTATATAATTTTTTCGAATACTTTAATGTAATATGGAGAGACTAAGGTCTTTTACCAGTGTGTGTTGCCAGTGATGACATACAGAGCAGAGACGTGGTCGCTAACTATGGGTCTTATACGAAGGTTCAAAGTCGCTCAGAGGGCGATGGAGCAGGCTATGTTAGGCGTCTCCCTGCGCGATCGTTTCGAAACGAAAGTAACTGACGTAGCTCGCAGAGTTGCTTCTCTGAAGTGGCAATGGGCAGGACACATAGCTCGCAGAACTGACGGCCGCTGGGCAGAAAGGTTCTAGAGTGGCGACCACGGAACCAACCGGAAGACGCAGCGAGGGAAGACCCCTCACAAGGTGGACCGACGACCTTATAGAGGTGGCGGGCAACCGATGGATGAGGGCGGCAAACGACCGGCTACGATGGCGAAAATTGGGGGAGGCCTATGTCCAGCAGTGGACGTCTTTTGGCTGATATGATGATGATGATGAATATGGAGAGTTCATTATACAAGGTAGAAATTAAAGTGAATGCAAACAGTAAGTAGGTATAGCTCTATGTCTATACAGTAAGTAGCTATACGTGCAAGGTTTTAACAATTTGGTTTATTTTACTAATATTAGGGTGCCTTTTAGGTGCTCACTAAAGCGGGATTCAGCAAAATTCATTCTCTAAGGGGGTAAAAAGGGGTGGCAAAATTAGAATGAAACTTCTATAGTTTTGATAGTAGAATTTCCAATTGAAGTACTAGGAAATACTCATAATTTAAAGAAATTATAATTTAGTTAAATATTTTTTTAAACAACACATTATAGAGGTAGCTAAAGTTTGAGAAGATGTTTAAATGTTATTCTCTGACACGTGTAACGTTGTATGGATTAAAACAAAACTTAGCAAACACATAGACTACGTTCTAAATGCTGTTGGAAAATGGTTGCCGTAGTATTATAACAATAACACTTAGAGGCGGATTGGTGTTTATGCCTGTTTCTTTAGTGCATGACTTATAAGACCGTGCATTTAACTGCTTTCGGCATATCCTTTAGCACCTCTTTATGAGCATGTAGATGCTCTCTACTGTTACGGATGGACCATTGGTTCAGAATCAACGGCAGCTTACAAAATTGCTCTAATATTGGACATAACAACTTAGGTACCATAACATCACATCATTTAAAACTTACCACTTGACTTTATCGAGTGAATGCTGCAGAAGCTTGTTTCATTATAAAAGAAAACATCGATGATATCTTTCAAACTTTTAATAAATGAAATATTAGCATTATTAAATATAGCAATACTCGCAATAGGATTTGATAAACATAATGTTTTGGAAGTCCTAAATACACAATTGATTAATATACTAGCACCTCTTAGGCCTGTAATAACATAATCTACGCTTAGTATATATGTATATGGGATTTTCAAACTTACATGTACTTTCCAACTTTATCTTAATATGGTGAAGGAAAACACCATGAAAGAACCGTGAAACCGCACACAAAAGGTCCAAAGGATCAAAATACTGGCATTAATAACAGCCCAAAGCGATAAGAAAAGTAGTGTCCAAATTTAGTACAACCATTATGTTTACGTATTAAAGAAAATTGAAGCTGATGAAATCCTATGCATCTGCTAGCTAATAATGAAGGCTTTAGAGTACTCCACGCATTAAGTATTACCATTGCATCGCACACTTATATTGCAAACTCATATAGGTTACAGCTATCACCCTCAGACAGGCTACAAAAAATTATTAAACAACACACGTATTTATATTAAAGAACATGCGAGTCTAACTAATTATTCTAATATTTGTCTTCCGTCGACGATATAAATGCGGTAAGGTAACCTGTTTAGGGAATCGCCTCCGAGACTCTTGAAAGCTCCCTAACCAAACTAACGGAGCCTGACCAGAATACTGATCATCGGCACCCCTTACTTAAATATTCAATGAAGATGTTACCTTTTCGCTAACTTAATTATAATTAATATATTAATGATAATTTTATCTATATTAAATTGTTCTCGATAGTAGAGATCATTCTTGGTTCTTAACTAGATTAGGAAAATAGGTGCCTTCTAATGAAATTCCTTCCATCAAATTATAGATATTTCGTTACGTGATAGGGATACTTGGGATAGACATTTTTCGGATGGTTCCTTCACTAATCGACAGCTTTGAGGTGTTTATAAATTCTATGTACATTTTCTGACAGTTTAGGTATATTATAGCTATTATCCAATCCCAAAGCAATATATAAAACAAAAAAGAATGATTTTAGATTAAATACGTCAAAGATGGCGTGGACAGATCCCTCACAAGGTGGACCATCATTATCATCATCACATCATCCAAATCATTTCGTCATCACCATCATATTAGCCGAAAAACGTCCACATTGAGTAGTCGTAGGCTGCCATGTAGAAAAATGCGACATTTATGAGTAAGAAAATTGATAAGGAGAGAGTGTCCAACGTTGAGGAACACTATAATTTAGATTACATTCATTCGCGAAAGATTCATAAATTCGTATTCGCACTGATGGCCTCGGAGTTAAAATGAAAATCATTGATTGAGCGCCGGAGGCCCAATTTCCACCCTTTCCTCTTTCCTCACCTCCCTCATTCCCTTCCTCTAACCCCATTCCCAGCCGCCATAGTGGAGGCCACCATACCAGCAGTTTAAGACGATAGCTTTTGGTATGGTGGCCACCACTTCTGGATTCCACTGACTGCTTACCATCAGGCGGGGTGGAGTCACTTTGGTAGGCTAATAAATATAAAAAAAAAAAAATTCTAGCCCCTCCGGAAAAATAAGACCATAAGCCTATTTTGCTTTGCCAATTCATCTAAATGTAATTAAAAGACATATTTCCTTGGCAATGAGCTTGTTGTCATTTTATTAAACACTGACATTTTACTGAGTATACTGATATTATCTTAGTATTAAAAACGTCTTAAGTGTATCTTTTATGTATGACAGTTATAAGCGAAATATTAGCAAAATGGGTCATGATTCAGTTGGTTCGATAGTACCTACTATGTTGTGTTTAATTTTACTGCATTGTATCCTATTGCGGAATAATTAATGGCTTTTTACAAAAACAAGTATCATACAATTTTTTTTATTTGTTTAAAAATGTAAATTATATCTGTACCTGTACTATAATAATAGTTATTATACATATTATATTTTTTAATGTATAATTTTCATAATGCTTATATTTAAAATGTCATGTATTTGAGAAATGATTAATTACAGCGAACAATAATAATATAATAATATGTGCACACATACATATAGGTACCTATAAATAATGAGCACACCTTTCAATTGCACTATGTAACTCGTGTAATATGATGCAAGTGATGTAAAGTAAATTGAGCGGAAAAATGAATGTCCTCAATAATAGGCTTGTGACGTAGATATGTTCACAGAGTTATATGGTACGAATATATCGTATTATGTTGAATTAAATCACTGTACTCGTACTCATAGAACCATCAATTGAACCATGGGTAACTTTACTTTCCTGTGACACAACCAGTAGAACATCGCAGTTGTACCACGGGTTGGTAGTGGATTATATGAATATCAATATAATAAGTATAATTTACATAAGTATTTTTTTAAACAGTAATATTAATAGTTTGTATTAATATTGTTTGAGTAATGTAGTTTTTAATATTTAATTAAAAACTGAAGTTTTTTTTTATGTCTGTACATAAACATATCCCCAAGCCTCATCGATGCTAACCCACTATGGTGGCAGCTGACGTACCTATGTGGGATAAGTCTGTAAAGTCAAACTTTTATAACTTTTATAATATTGCCTGACTTACGATAGGTATATGGCGCAGCTGCAACCACGCTTCGTGTTTATTAAGGACATTTTGCCACTAGTACGGGATATGTATGAATTGAGCATCATACGTGGTTCTCTCTCTCTTCTATCCTGAGCATTTGCGGTGGAGATGTTCATATTTTTATATAGCCCCATCCGTAGACTGCAACAGTGTTAAGCGTTTTCATGCGTCAGTCTCAGCAATCATAGAGCAATATAAAAAAAGAAACAGTCATAGTTCATTTTTGGTTATATTTTCACAAAATTTAGGTGAAAATTTTCAAGGCTTTATATATCATAAAGCTGTAAAAGCTTTTACTGTCATTTGTTTGGACGCGCCTCACGCATGAGTCGAAATAACTTTAAACTGCTGAAACGCTAATTACATAACTTTTTGTCACAACCGCTCAAATTTGGGCCCAAGTTTTCATTTAAGTGACATTTTCACATAAAGCCGCGACTCGGTGATATGATTTTAAAGCTACGTAGTTAGTTCAGTTACGATGAAAAACTCATTACTGAACTGACAATGTAGGGAGTCTTTGTAACACAATTTTGTAATAAAATCTTGTTACAATATTGAGAGCTTGAAAACATCATGTAACATAGAACTGGGGTGAGGATACAAAGCTTGTTGAACCACACCTAATACCTGGCTATGTAGACTCAAGTAAAGTCGTCAAATACCCCTCACTTGCCATTACGCCTCCCAGTTCCACAGTGGCACTATACACGCGAGTACATTCCCTGTCAATTCCTTGAGGACCGCATTGCAGCATTTGAATTATTTATCAATTTCCTTTGGGTTACTTCCAAAGATCAACTATTTCGAACAGGACTCCGGATTTTCAGAGGTACCTATCTTTTTTATTGTTTTGTTAAACAATCAACACCCGGACACGCTAAGATTGGCATAATCATCATCTTATTCTGCTTTAACATCACGGTGTTGTCTCTAACATTTTATATGTGGCTCTGATGTACGAAAACATCTAGTTCTTATAAATTACAAATAATTAGTTACAAATTAAGTTACACCGATTTCATATCATCCTTAAAGCGCCTCGTCGTATTTAACATAATAGCTGTTCGTATGCCTGCATTATTTTCTCTTAAAATAGTACCATATAACAAAATTTTGAATCCATAGTAAGTATGTATAATATTACAAGTTGACCCAATACGGTACAACGTGCATCTATTCACACGTATGAATGATATAAAATGTATAATGTACTTTATTTTCAATATTTCTTTATCTCCGTATCCAAATGAAACACAAACAACGTGAAAATGGAAAGCATGTGTCGAATAAACACGTAGGTATCTCTCTTACATGTGCGTGTTACAAACACAGGAATTGAGCGACGCGACCGGCCGATTTTCTAGTGTGTGTCACAATGGACCGTAGCAGCTTTTTACACGTGTAGTACACCATTATGGTTAATAATATTATTATTACACATTTCAATAAATCCGTATAATGTTTTGTTAAGCAATATCAAAATACATCACCGCTTTGTCTACGATGGAATTAAAGGTCACAAAATGATTGTATTGTATTTATACAATCATTTTGTGAATTTGAATTTGACGCACAAGAGACTGCCAGTCGCCGCGCGCCGGCGACTATTATCAGCACGGCTTCAAATGGAAGCGTTCACATTGCGAGCAACTGTTGTAACGACCGGACGTCGCCCACAAAAATGGCTCAGGCTTTCTATACCGAAAAATTTATATTGGAAAAACAATCCCGAAAGCTATATATGATTTATCGAGTGACGAATATTCTAATCGGGTTTTGAAGAAAAACAGTGAAAAGAAATAGTGCAGATATTTGGAGGTGAAGAATTACCAGAGAAAGAAAAAAAAATAGTTGCAGTACTATTGCAACTTCTTTGACGTTCATTCTACACGAATGTACTTGGAATACTGTCGCTGGGCTTGTTGGCCTCGGGCACTAGTTGCCCATATTTTGGTCGCCGAGAGACTGAGTCGCCAGCGATCAGTCGATAGTGCATAATGGATCTTAGCTACCGTTTTTAGCATTATTTTGTATTATATTGTCATATTAAACGTTTTACGCATTTTAAAGCTATTTGTATACGTAAGAGAAGAGATTATCTTTCTACGTATAAAACAAGAAAACTTTTCTTATTTATTCCTTTTAACAAAAGTACTCCACGCGATCAAAGCGTATTTTCATAAACTTGTGATATATTTCAGAAGAGAACGTATTGTCGGCTCATTACTGACATTCTATTAAAGGTAAAATAACTTTCTGACATTAAAAAGTAGGTACGTCTCTTGTTCTTGTTTGCATTATCTCAGGTGGCGCTAATCAAATAAGAAATTCGATGATGATGATACCGTAAAAAGCGACTCGGCCCAGCGTAACAAGAAAAAGGATGTCTTTATGAAATTATGTTTTGCCCCCGCGTTGAGTGGCTGACGTTGACAAATGACACAGGGGTTGTTTTTCACTGTCAGATCGAAGTGACACGTTTGCCAGTGACTGTGTAGCGGAGAATCTGTAAAGTGAAATAAGCACACGCAAAAACATCCCGCTTCAACGCTGGCTAAATACGTAATTAAATTTAGCTTAGTCCTCTGCCAAAAATACAGTAACAAAATCATTAGGTACTTTACTGCGAACGCGCAATTAAATTTCCATACATCATATTAACCATATTACTATATTATGAGATAAATAGCAAAAACTAATGCGAACAATTCAGAAAAGCGGTCCGTTTCTATTGATTTATTCTAGCGAAGGGGCGCCTTTCTTCGCCGTTTGTGATAACTGTTGTTTGCCGGGGACATATCTGATTGATAGAGTCAACAGTAATAGCGTCCCTTCAATCTATATAAATCTGATGGCAGCGGCAGATATTGTGACGCACCGCTGACTGCACCCTCTTGCAAAAACTAAATTAAATATCTCCCGGAGAGTTGCTCATTATTCGAATGCTAGCTAAAAGTTAAAAGACTGACGTATGTATGAAGTGCTTGATAAGTTAATGTATTCTGTATTTGCGTTACTCAATATTTTGTAAGTATTCCATATCGAGGCAACACGACGTATCCATAACCGTGACGTAAACAAAGGTCTTGCCATCGCATAAACAGACCCATAAACATATTTCTTTTGCTCAGAAAACGAAATAGCTATCGAGATTCCGTAGTAAAAATTGGAATGAGACCGCGCGCTGTTATTTATTATTTAGGTGGATGGAAGACAGATTTATTTAGATCACAGTTTGGTACAAGCATAACTCTCCCGACATAAATCTCTCTGTCTATGTTGATAATTTAATTAAACTTGTTTAATATTTTTTCATTACTAATTTAAGACACTATTAAAATAGATAGCCACATTTGTTATCGCCAAATTAATTTTAAAATTGTGAATTAAATATGTCATTTATGGAAGACAAATCTTGTCATTTTTAGAGAATATTGTAAGGGGGAAGCATCAGCATTAATTAGAGATAATGAAACTGTAGCTCACGTATAAATTTTTCTTATAAAATTTTCGTGATAAATGCTCCATAATCCAATACAGAGAAGACAGCTGGTGGTGCTCTTTATTTAATTGTAATAGCCGTTCTAGTTTTCTGTGGTGCCACATATTTTGTAGTAGCCTCCTAGTAGTAATTAATACAAATTATGTACTTTTATTTATAGGTATTCTGTATGAACGTAACTGAGCAGAATGTACCGAGTTGAGTTAATGAAGACTCTGTTATTACTATTTTTAAATTCACTAATGAGCAAGCATAGTTCAAATTAAATATTTATCAATCGGTTAGTAGCAGAAATTCGACTACCTACTATTTGTTTAAGTAAGGATTGTTTTGTTAAAGAGTATACCTACCTAAATAAATTAAAATATACGTAGTGTACAAAAATGATGCTGTAATGTTCTTAAAATTACTGAAGCAACTAATAATAGATATCTATGTGTATCGGCAGGTTACACGCTCGTCGGTTTTGTCAAACAGCACTCTCCTGCAGTTTATTTCCATAACAAGGAAACAATCAGTTTATCACTATACGGCAACATATAATGAAAAGCCACTAATCTACAAACAAAGACGATCAAATTGCAATCATGTGTACACTTAGAAACGAGGACTACATCTATTAGTCTATTATCTATTACTTATATATGGGCAAAGGGACGGATGAACCCATCTAATGATTATCACATATTGCTTTAGTAGAAGCGTGCGTCGAGTTAACTCGCTAATATCGCATTAAAACCGTCTCTCCCGTTATCTGACGGGTTGACCGAATAGACCGGCCCACTGCCTGGTATAATCTCGGGCTCTCGATCCCGTGTCTACTAGGGATTACTTGCGTCTCTACGAGGCCAACAGCAATATTCACTAGCTCAATAGCTCTGATTCATAGACATAATTTGGCTCATATACCTCCGTTTTATTGCTGCTTCAATAATTACTATGATTTAAATATTTTTATGATTTTATTGTAAACTAGCGGCCCGCCCCGGCTTCTCACGGGTGGACATTAAACATTTAAGGATAAATAAAGATACTTTTGTATGGGAATATAGAAAAGTGTTTTTTATTCACGCATTTTTTTCGCAATTTTTCTCTCCCTAAGAACCATCCTCGTACTTCAAGGAATAATATAAAAAAAGAATTAGCGAAATCGGTGCAGATGCTCTCGAGATTTGCGCTTAGCAACACATTCAGCGATTCATTTTTATATTATAGATGTATGTGCAGACGCAGAAACATTTTAAGGTTTACAGGACTGAGCTGTATGTTTCCAATTCTCTCGCGACTTGTTCTTTAATTGTCTAAAGGACACAAAGTACGCCCAAAGACAAACAAATATTAGTCAGACAGTCAGACAGATTTACATTACACAACTAAGGCAGTAATATTTATTTACGTCATTTTTGAATACTTATTCAATAAAGTTAGAAATACGAGAGTGAACAAAAGTGAAATTGTCTATCACAATGAAAAACTTTGTGAAACAAATTATTAAATTCAAAGAGCTTCATCAGCATCCGTCATGAACTCATGATGTATTTACTACAGTTTTATATAAACAGTAACAAGATTTTTTTCTGCTTTAGCAATTTAAATAATATATAAATATATAATATAATATATATAGCAAATATATAATATAAAAATAGTTATAATTTAATTATAAAACGGCGTAATATTGCAATCAAAAATGAAAACGATCTTTCAAATTATATAATTTAAAATAATATAGATTTTGTCTCGAAAATGTCCAATATCAACCAATAATTGCTGCCCGTGCCTACTAATTTTGTAAAATTTGATTATGTAGTCGTACGCTTAGAAGCAAGCGACATAGTAAATTAACTGTCATTAAATTAAATTAAAGTGTGTTATAACAGCAAATACGTTCGTCTTGACCGGTAGTTTGTCATGAATCTTGGACGCGGCTCATATCCGAGTATAAATGACACGATCGATCCTACATGAACTATCTCTCTATAACGTTGCCCCGCTGAGCTTTGTTTTGGATAACTTACGATGATTTTACAATGTTACAATGCCAATTTTTTAGGCTAGGTATCGTCTCGGACGTCCCCAAAACACCTTTGAAAAGTTTTATTGCAATTTGATTATTGGTTTCAGCGCGCATCAAAGATAAATAATTTTTATATGTATTAAGAAGATGAGAAAAGACATGAAGAGATTAAATCGTCTGCTTACTGGTAAAGTATGTTAACTGCACATTTCCTTGAACTGAGATTTAAGCTTTGAAAGTTTCATCGATTTAAAACTAATATTAAATTATTTATTATACAAAATATTTTAATGCCAAATGATAGATAAAATATTCAAGTGTATCTCAATTAAATTAAAGCAACACATTTTTCAGAAAATTAGGCAGTAAATCAGTTATTATTGACCTAGGGCATGCACTTAACTGGTTTTACTCGTAATTGAAAAACACAGATTTAGTACCTTTATTTGCCATAAATGCTCAGTCATTTGAATGGAAACGACAAGATAATGGTAAAAGCTAGGTATTACATCAGAAAAGATGTGCGTGTAGAATGAATTTATGGAGTTATTGGGTGAAATTCTGCATTTATCTCATTTTACTTGTAGGAATTTAAACATATTATGCACTTACTATTAAAATGTTCATACAAATTACTTCAAAAACATTAAAAGTGTTACTGAAATGAAAATACCAATTTATTAAAACAATTAGACAGTATTTATTGTAATATCAATCTTAAAGCCTATAATCAAATAAATTTAGTTGTAAAAATTCTTCTGAAGTATGAAAATCATCCATTGTATTGATTTTCATTCTTCAAAATAATCTTCATCATTCGCTGGTTTTTATCATTTATGATGTTTTACTAGTTACCATTATCTAGCACGGGTTTGTCAACAAAAAAAAATTAAATAAATTTATATCTTTTTACCTGTATATTTAGCCAACAAACGTAAATAAATGAATTTAACTTATTTTAGCTTAGCTTAAACTTTATAGATACGTAAATACCACATCTACATCGAAAGAATCGTAAAGTGATATATCGTCCTTTACTCGTGCTGTTTAGTTTTATTTCGATGGTAAGGCGATTTACCTCTGTTTATCTGAATGATTATTACTATTTCATTGTCGTTTACCATATTGTTAATTAAGGTATCTTTGTATTAAACGGTCCTAGCAGTTATTCTGTTTTACCAGTAGATAAAGCATCGAAAATTACATGTGTATGCATACATAAGTCATTTTAGATAAAAAATGCATTTATCATGTTTTACCAGTAAGCAGACGATTAATGGTAATTACTTATCTTGCTTAACCTTTATTTTCACAGAAGGCCACGGTAAATAACACTTAAAATTTAAGTTCTGGAGATCGTTCGGCGTGATTTTCTATTTAGAGTGGTAATGCGTTACTGATACTCATTGCTGGTAAGGTAACTAATCCAGGATATGTTTCAGGTATGGTACATAGGACTCTCTGTGGTCGTTAATCGCTAAAGATATGACTTAAGTTTTAAATGGACAACTTGATATCGAATTCCGTTACATGGTCACACAAATACTTACCTCTAGCACGTAAATCAACTCTGTAGTTTTCTATTCTCTAAACTACTCGGTTTAGGTATCGAGTCGGTCGTGGTGATCGACATCTTTGCAATTTTTAAAATGAATCAAAATTTATTATTAAACGGAATTGAACACTGAACAAACCGCCCAGAGCGGTAGTTCGTATATGACACAAAAGAATACATTCAAATATCGTTTACCAAGAGTATTTCAGTGATATTTCTAAGATCTAGTACTCAGAGAATCTAATTGCTTTTGTCGTAACCCTCGTCTTTAGTTAGCTAACTTATAAATTAGTAAATCGTTATAAATGTATATTTAGATATCACTGATTATTTTAATAATTCTATTACAAAAGTACTCTGGTAATTTCATCTTAGTACTTCTGTACAACGGAATGTCTATAATATTATTATAGCTCCTGCTTGTTTATTACAAAAGAGTAATTCAAAAAGGCTGTTCTGTAATCTCGGTGTAGTATTACTTATTACTTGCTGTTGATAATTGAAATGCTGTAATGGTGTATCTCTGTAATACCTTTGTTCACTCTATGAAATGTTAGTTGCAAATCATACTTATGACCCATATAATAAAATTGTTTAATGTAAAAACGACCAATATTGATTAATATATTATTCTATATATTTTTTATTCATAACTTGAGGATAAGTCGTAATCGTCAAATCTCAGAAATACAGCTCGTGGTCGCTCGCTGCTTCTGACGGTAAAAAGAAAAAGCTTTACTTTTATCCCAAGACCCAATTTATCCTCCTGCTAGAGCTGAGCGCCTCGTATCAAAACTTAAACTACAGCACAACATAAGATAGGTATTCTATAAAACGGTTTCTGTCTAAATTCCTTCATACCATAAATAGGGTAACTAGGGAAGTACTAAGTAAAACTGTGTATCTAATTTGAATGAAATCTTGTGTACCCTAACTCTCTTATCAACTTACATAGTGTTGACGAATGGCGGCAATATTTAACAGTGACTCCGATTATAATTTTGACTGCTCACAGAATATTTTTTGTAAAATAAACATTGGCTGAAATTTAAAACATGCAAGTCAACAGGGTCAAATATAACTAAAATAGATAACGCCTAAATTGAGCTGTCAGATAGTTTGGATAATTTGTTATGGCGTAACAATGTATGAAAATTCTTGCAGCATATATAACACAAATAAATCGTAAAACTATACACTTTGACCAAATAAATATCCATGTACAAAATCACGACGATACATTACAGATATTTATTTGGTCCACGTCCAAATGTATAAATTTACGATAAGGTAAGCTATTCTTCAAAAAGTAACTCTGATTGTAATTGATTCAGACCAACGCACAGCCAACATAAGTGAAAAGAAGGCGTAAGATGAAATGATTACATTAAGATCACAAGTCGCCAAATGATATTTTTTCCTTTCTATTTTTTTATACTAAGGATGCTTGTGGCTCTGTGGGAAATTGATGTCGTAAATTGTCACAAAAACTGGCAAAATACCACTTCAATTACGTCAGGGGTAAAGAAAACGCGTTCCTAATGAATTTATATAAAGTCAAAAGTTAATTGAAGTTGTTAAAAGTTAGTTTGCGATTTTAATTATGTGGAGAACATAAAAATATCCACACATATCTTTATAATGCGAGTTGTTTGAATGATAAGAAAGGAAAACTTTTTGTTCATCCTGATGGACTTAATACCAAACATTTATTTTCTTGCCCGCTGTTACTTTAAAGTTCTAGTAGTTTCGTATCATTAACTAAAATCCATGTCAGTAAGACTTAAAGCCGACTCATTTATATCTGTCAACACTTTAAAGGCGATTTACAAAATGTAATAAACGAGTAAGATACGGTCCACAGCAAATGTATAATAAAATGTGTGGGTACATGACTAAATGTCGTCTAGTGATTAAGATGTTCTCCTATTATTCGATGGGTTTCATTTCTACGTGTGACAAAAATTTCTGTGCTGTGCTAATATACAGTTTTATATTTGTAAAGTAGGAATTTGATGCAGAGCCTGATCCTACCGAAGAATGCTGTGTTTATATTATATAGCCATACTAAGAACCTTCATGATTAGTTCTGGGATTTGTTTGTTGGTCACCCGTGATTCTCTAAGTCCTCACATGAACTTCTAGAATGCCAAGCAAAGCCACCGACAAAAGATTTGATGTATGGCGTAAATCACCTCTTCGATTACAGCGAATTTTTTTAATTATTATAATTAGGACTAGAGGCGTGGCTGACGCAACTGACAGCTAAAACAGTGCGTTAACCATGATATGCAAACGCCTTAATTTATTTAACGCTATCTTAGACCACAATGAGAGCGGTATGTCGTAAATCGTATATTTATCTGGTATGTAGGTATATTCAACTTAATGTTTAAATAATTATAATAATTAAGTATTCTTAGTATGTATGTTTATAATAACAGGTACGAGTATAAATTGTGGAATACTATAGGTACTACTATGTAATCTAGGTTAAATTGTTTTCTTCATTACTTTTCTTTGTTATTTTCTTTCTATACTCTTACTAATGTTACTTCCTCTTCCACTCTAAGGCATGCTGTTAGAAAACTCAGTTCTGAGTTAAGCTCGCCTTTGTTCATAATTTTATTTTTATTTTTCTTTGTATGTATCTTTTTTGTGTGTAATAAATAAACATTTTTATAATTTTATCTGAATGGCTTTGGCTGCTGACCTTAGCCCTCCACCAACGATTACCACTCAGAACCGCCGTAACTCACCTTCATCTATCGATTGCTTTTTTTTTTTCTTTTTTTGTTTATATATATATGCATTAGCCTACCAAAGAGACGCCACTCTGCCCGATGATAAGCAGTCAGTGGAATACATGTCAGTAAGACTTGTAGTAAGTGGTGGCCACTATTCCAAAACCTATCGTCTCAAACTGCTGGTGTGGTGGCCGCCACTATGGCTGCCAGGAATGGGGTAGGGGGGGGGGGGGAAATAAATAACTGCGGAGGAAGCGGAGGGGATATTGGTCCTCCGCTCCGGCGCTCTCACTCACCGAACGAAACGCAATAGTACGGATACTACTACTCTTACGTCGATCTTCTATGAAAAGGGAAGTACTGCCCCGATCAATCCGACCCACTCGGCTAAAACCAGTCTAGATTTCGGTAGTAATTCAAAAAACTAAACATTATTTTTGCCAAATTATTTTTAATTGGGGCATGGCTCTACTTTGACTGCGTTCTCGTCAAACAATATTCCTATGGGAAACGTCAAGACGCTTGCGATTGTCACCCTTACTTCCGCACTGACATCGGATTACTGAACCGATCTCAACTTCGATTAGGTAAAGAGGTAGCTGGATATTGTGGAATAACAACTACATCCCACGAGAATCGAATTTTTGCGACAAATAGAACTTTACACAGTTGACGCCGCTGGCGTAGGTTAATAGAAACTATATTAAATATTCTCTCTTCACCGTAAATTGGCTTTATTCAGAATGAAACCCTACAGGATATTCAGTTATCCATATGTCGTTTACCACCGCTATCGAAATCAGATTAAGGGGAGTAACTGAAAAGTAACAGGTATTTCAATAACGTACAAGATTCTTATCAACTCTGATTCAATGTAAATTCTATAGAAGCTTAAAAGTAGATCTCAAAGTGAATCAGGTCTCAAGAAACGACTTCGTATTCTATGTTAACTATGTCGGGGATTTTGCATTTTTTATCTTTAGACCTGATACTACCTACTTGGGCAGATGTGTTGGAGATATATAATGATGACATGCAAAGTATCTAAAGATGCAGTTACGAAAATGTCTGTTTCTACCACCATGTGGGAACTGATATCTTGTGAGACTGAAATAACTTTCCACAATTCTTAAATTGTAACTCAGCACAAAGAAGTGTAAACAAAGGACGTATAGCGTCATTCATTAATCAACTGTATCGTACCAGACAGGTATTTTATAAATAAATTAATATAATTATTTTTATTAGTACTATAATTTATATACGACTAACTCGGACCTGCTATCTGTACACTTCTATCTCGTTGAAAGAGTTTGTTTGTGCCGTTCATCCGCTACTAGGCACGGGAGTAGTGCAGTAACCAAAGATGGATCTTAACACGGATGAATACAGACAGATTGTATCTAAATATACCTAATAGAAAGGCTTCCGAACAGACCTTGCCTAGGTTATCGTAAAATAGGAATAATTTATCTATTTCGTACCGTTTCATCAAATCCTTCGCCTTTCTAAAAATACTCCAGAAACTTGAACGAAATTCCAATTTATATTGGGTCCGAATACCTCTTTAAACTCTTTTATAAGTTTTATATTTCATCATAATTTTGTAAAGCCATTTCATTTATCTTATTATTAAAAATAACACTCAATGTTTATGTTTTTATTCATGACTTGCTTACCCGGCGAACTTCGTGCCGCCTAATAGTCGATCAACATAACTTTATTTTTCTAAAATAAACGTAGCCTAAGTTACTCCTTATTACATCAGCTAGCTGCCAATAAAAGTCCTGTCAAAATCGGTCTAGCCATTTCAGAGATTAGCCGGACCAAACAGACAGACAGACAGACAGACAAAATTAGTAAAAAATGTTATTTTGGTGTATGTACCGTATAATATTCATACTAGCTGACCCGGCGAACTTCGTTCCACCTAGCAGTCGATCAACATTACTTTATTTTTCTAAAATAAAATATTTTTTCTAAAACAAACATAGCCTAAGTTACTCCTTATTAGATCAGCTACCTGCCAATAAAAGTCCCGTCAAAATTGGTCCAGCCAATTCAGAGATTAGCCGGAACAAAGAGACAGACAGACAGACAGACAAAAATTGTAAAAAAATATTTTGGTGTATGTACCGTATATATATTCATATACATGTAGTAAAAAACGGTTATTTCAATATTACAAACATACACTCCAATTTTTTTTATTGTATGTATAGACTAGTTGACCTGGCGAACTTCGTTCCGCCTAACAGTCGATCAACATTACTTTATTTTACTAAAATAAAAAATTTTTTCTAAAATATACGTAGCTTAAGTTACTCCTTATTACATCAGCTACCTGCCAATAAAAGTCCCGTCAAAATCGGTCCAGCCATTTCAGAGATTAGCCGGAAAAAACAGCCAGACAGACAGACAGACAGACAAAATTTGTAAAAAATGTTATTTTGGTGTATGTACCGTGTATATATTCATTTAGATGTAGTAAAAAACGGTTATTTCAATATTACAAACAGACACTCCAATTTTATTATATGTATAGATGTCAAAGCATATCTGATGATCCTGTCATTTTATTATGAACATCCTTATGCTGGCTGCTTTATTTTATTCGTTTATTATTTATTCGTATACTTTATTGCCAGCTTATTGATGGAAAAATATTTCCAAATTAATTTTGCCAGTAACGACTAAGAATTTGCATAAAATCTGCTTTTCATAAAATATGTTACCCATGTTCAATAGAACTGATATAGAATAACGTCAATTTTACTAAGAGCTACTTATAAATCACCATCCTCACCTTATTGAAAAAGGTGAATGACTTTTTTTGGATATCTTTAATAAAATTGATCGCAAGAGGACGGAGCCAAAAGGGACATTTAGCGCGAACTGTGCCAAGGAACCGATTGGCCCGATAACAGTAATTTTAGGCAAGTTCATGCAGTCTCGGTATTTTTTGCCACCTTCATTTAATATTCAAGGCTCGGAGGACATAATTCGTGGCGGTGATCATGGAAAGAGGCGGCGCCGCGGCGGTGTCTCGTTATCTCTTTTTCTATTCGTCACAGAACTTGAAATAAATTTTATATTAAATTGACATTATAGGAAACTTTGAGAAATTCAAGATAAAATATGTAAATTTATAAGACGGAGCTTTATGTTTATTGCATTTCAATAAGAGACAACTGTTATTTAGTAAGTGGGAAATATAAAATGAAATATACGTCGCAGCATCCTCAGAAATCTGATTACTTTAGTTTTACGATAGGTTAACGAGCGTCTTACCAGTGACAGAAATGACAACGTGTAATACTTGTACATTTAGTTTTCAAGGACTATACCAGCAGCGCTTTTTATGTTATACTAGCTGCGCCCTGCGGCTTCGCCCGCGCGAAAATTTGCTATGTGTCTAATTAATGTAACTCGGTAATCAGAGATCAGAGTGATTTTCGAGATAAAAAGTAGCCTATGTCCCGAAACCAAATCTATCTACATACCAATTCTCACCGAAATCTGTTTAGCGGTTTAAATTTAATATGGTGGTTAAGTATTCTTAAACTTTTTAAATCACCGCGCAATTTTCTTAGTTTTTCTTTCATAAGAACCTTCTCCTGACAATAACAAACACAACAAAAAAAGAGATATAGCCGTTCAGGCGTGATGCCATGAGCAAGGGAAATAGGGATTCATTTTTATATATATAGATAATAGTAATATTTTTCTGTCGCCGATTTTGAGACAAAATCACATTAACTTAAAGCAGAGTTGCTCATGTAATTATTATAAATTGCCTACAGGAGGTCAGTGTTCCTTTCCTAATATAAATAATATATACTATAAACTACAATAACAGAGACAACGTTTGCTTGTTTGTTTCTGTGAATCACAAATATTTATTTTAAGTGCCGTATAATTTTCGTCGGTCGTCGTTATTGTCTTTAAAGACATCGGCAACACGGCTTGCTGCAGGAGTTGTCTTATTAATACAAGTAAACTAATAAACAGCCCCCACAACATAAACCGTAAAATTCACATTCTTTAATGTGCTCAAGATATTTTTGTCTAATATAAGTAGGTACAATGACATTATCCATCATAATATGCTATCCATCAAACACAGTGACATTCCTTCGGCCTGAAGACTAAAGCAATATGTACTCCGCTATTATATAATCCGAAAGTAATAAATTTATTGTTTAGAAAAACAAAAAAAACATACAAATACCGGCTATAATTGTATGATAAAACAATAATTTATATACAGAGTGTATACGACGGTATGACATTAAATGCAATTACGTATAGTATGTGACATTATAAAGCGAGACAAAAAAAATCTACTAAATATCTTCAATAGTTTAGACACAGGACAAATTTTTTAATTTCTTTAATTCTAAATTAACACTATGTAAGTACGTCAAACGGTCACTGACTTAAGTCATAGTCCACGTCGAAGGATAAACGTTGCCGTTCATTACAGAGTTCAGTGAACTTGTCATAATAAAATGGTGTATTACTTCGTTACTATTAAAATATTATTTTGAACAGTTAAGTACACATTTTGTATTGTTTTGTTAAAATTGTATACTTAGTATTGTTAAATTTTTTTACATTGTGATTTGTGAAATAGAGGTACATTGTGAACTCCTGTGGTAAATTAAGTTCATCTTACTTTATACTTATACCAAAAATTAACAGTTTATTTATATATCTACATAGAAACATTTATCACAGTTCACATGTTGCCTTTACCTTTTGTAGTAATATGCAAATTGAGGCAACCTGTAAAGCACACATTTTACTTTTTAATTTTCTTTACAACATAGAAAGCTGTAAGTAATTAAGTATCTATAGAGTTAAGTGTATTGCCTGCGTCACTTTGCATGCTACTTGAAACTGTAACTTACAAAAATTGTAATAACCTGGCGATTAAAAAGAGTGGCCTGAGTTTCTTGCCAGTTCTTCTCATGGCTCTACTTCGTCAGCGAACTGGCTGTAGGTTCATTTGCTGACATTTTGTAAACTTTGACGTTCATAAGTGTTAATTTAATTAACTTAAATGAATAAACATATATTTCATTTCATTTCATTTCATTTCATTATTTATTTTGTTAGAAAATTTCAAATTTTTGTTTTTCTTCAAATTACTTTTGTGATTAATTAGAAATCATTATATGGGCTAGTAACACCTGCCTTTTCATTTAATGTCAAACCGTCGTATACACTCTGTATATTTATAATTTTTTAATAATACCACAGACCTACATTATGACGTGGGGGATTTTACAAACATACAATTAATAGATAAAAAATTAACTTGACTTTCAAATCAAATAAATAATATGTAGGTAACAAAATCGACGGTCTCTACGTATAAAGACATGTTAAAATCGTGGTTTACAGGAGAGCGTTTTTAAGTTTTAAACTGATTTGAAATTTATCATAATTATTATGATCTTACTGATCCCGCAGGCTGTTTAGAAGTGACTGCCTCAATAGCTAGACCACGTGCAGCTGACTTTTGCAATAACTTTAACTATCTGTTCATTATACTTGACACATAAATAGGCAATGTTGTGTAAAATTGATAGGACTTGAAATTTGAGAAAATAAAAAGGCGAAACGTATTTTCGTTTCATAGACGCCATAAATTCGCGGAGCGGAGTAAGTTACGCCTTATTTGGCAGACGAATGTACTTGACTCGATGTGGAGTGATACCTCCCCTCTCTAACCCTTCAGAAGAGCACTCGTATTCAGTAAATCGAAAGTCGTTACACAAAAACCGAGATACGTTTTTCCTATCGCATATAGGGCTACGTCTTCCTCTTTCAGTGAGGCGCTTTGATGATTTTTCGCCTTTTTATGTCGCCGTTTAAGTTAGAATCGTATTACACCGAAGTTCTAGTAAAATGCCACTTTTGTTTTCAAACTGTTAACTGCCAACATAGTTCAATGACAAAGTTTTACAGTTGCTAGGATTACTGTTTATTTTTATCAACTTGTTACAACAAATGGTTATGATTCTCGAAATAATTTTGCACTTAGCAAAGAAACGTGGATAAAGTACACTCATTTATATTAAAGTTTTGGGTCTAGTTTTACTTTTGTCTTCAGTAGAAAAAAAAAACAATAAATGTAATAAGCAAATATTGCAAAGGTACTGCTTTCAATGATTGTAATTTATTATATAGCCACAGCCGACAACATTTTTTTTTTTATTTGGTTAAATCGCCATAATATCTAAAAATATTAGATACATGTCTGATTTACGTGGCCGCTTTGAACCACGTTATATAAATTAAAGTCTTGTCTCTAGATCCCTAAATAGGGATTAGCTCCTTACTTAGCAATAAGGCTGCAATGGATAATTGTACTAAACCTGTCTGTACCGCTGCCTATACTCAATAAATTAATTATTCCTACCTTTTCAAGAGACATCCGGCAAATCTGTTGATAAACTAGTGATGAGCAAAAACGCTCGTAAAATGTCCGATGAGAGTATGCATATTTATGTGTTGACGCACCCGCCTTACAAGAACAGGAGCACAACATTCGAAAACGAGTTGATTATTCTCGACACGTAACGTTAGGTTTAAACATTGCAGAACTGTAGAGTAGCGATTGGATGGGTCCTACTAGCCTATTTATTGGAATCTACTTTTACAACTACAAGAAATATACGTGTTCTAAGTCTGTATTTCTGTTTGTTCTGACAACGTTTTTAGAATTTAGGTTTAACAACAGCTTTGTCTTATTTTAAGACATATAATAAGCAAGAGTACATAATAGACTTGAGGCCCTAGACAAGTGTCAAAGATTTCTATTCTATTCATAGAATAGATACAAAAATGTATGAGATTGACATAAGCGTTGGCGTTAGCTTATGTCAATCCAATACATTTTTTAATCTATTCTATGAATAGAATAGAAATCTTTGCCACTTGTCTCGGGCCCCAGAGCAGTTTGACACTTTGAGGTATTACCTAAGTATCTCACCTCTAAACGCCAGTATGATATGGGTGGAGTTCTCTGCTCTGTTGGCCTTTGACATCCATAGTCAGTTTTCGCATAATGTTATTTTAAGTTCCATTTTAACAACTAACTACATGTTTCACTGTACAACGACTAATTAATGAATATGGCTTAGCATGCCCAATAGAAAATGTTAACTAGCGCTAATAGCGATGGTGGTATTACCATTCATCAGGTGTACGATTGGTACTATACTAAAGCAAAAGTGCAATTTATTGTAACAAGATTTAAATTGTTTTAAAGAACAAAATTGAATTATATTCTGAATGAAGTTTAACATAAACTGAATTAATTAGTTACTTTGTGACTTACATTCATACATGAGTGAAACAAAACCTAGCTAGAGAAATATGAGATACGTAGATATTTCCTTTAGTTATAATTCATCGCGAGTAGTGAGCGGACGTGCTCTGTTGTTATTAATTATGTCAATATTTGTGTTTCTGAAGTCGGAATAAGAACGGGAAAGTTTGTTATTTATTTATCTGAAGCGAAGAAACATCTATTAACTAATTACTAAACGGATTACACGTGATGATGTAAGAAGCGACAATGTTATACTTATGTAAACATGACAACAGAACAAACTTAAAGGAAATACCGAACTCATTCATATACTAAAGAATTCAATTGAATGCGGTAATTTGTTAAATCTTTAGCGGTAGGAATACAAAAAGAAAGTTTTTAATAAGAAAAACATAAAGCGGAGTATATTCATGCTTTATAGGTACTTCATTGGTTTTGCGACTTGCTCTCTTGCTTCTTTAGCTTGTTCAGGTCTGTTGTAAGGTTCTTATTTTGAATTCCCGGATTAAACCAGACCAAGTAAAAAAAATTGTACTTACTCGTACTCGGCTTTATTAAAGTGATCAGACCCAAGAAAATAAAATTTAGTGCATTGAAAATATTTTCAGTAGTGTATGTTTTACTACTGTTTACGTGCACCTTTCATGCAACCGCCTGTATTAATTAGTAGTCCGGTAGAGATCACCTCAACGACTTTATGACATGATGTTGCGCACGGTGCGTGGGAAAAGACAGAAAGCTCCTTCCATTCGCTCAAAGCCGTTGGCCATATTAGCCGCCTTAGTTCTATTTATTTAATTATTTATTTATTTCACAGTACTTAAAATTCACAGTCTTATGAATTTTAAGTACTGTAAATCTGCTGGAAATCATCTGCTGTCATCTACTGACACCTACGTCGATGACGTACGATTCACGATTCTATGAGAGGGTAGTACTTCCCCGGTCGATCTGGCCCATTCATGCTGAAACCAGCGTGGATCTACTAACGTGAGAAACCGGATTCATTTCAGTTTTATTTTCATTTTTCAGTGACTATATTATTGACAACAATAAGAAAACTTTGTTTGTACCTACTGATTTTATTGACTTCCTTGTTGCGTCAATTTATTTGAATACCCTGAGTGTCACTAACTATTTGACGCTGACTGTTCAATAACAAACATACATACTTACATTTGATAGTATCGTTCAGCATGTAATAGTAAGTATGATGTACATAGATATGATTCGCACCAGAGTTGAGATCGTATCGTTAGTAACAAGTGTAATATATTGTTGTAATTTATTTCATTTTAAGCTGTCCAAATAATTGAACATATAATAATAATTAAACAAAATCTGTTTCTTTTTTAATAGCTGCATTCGAAAGTCTTTCCTATACCTACACAAAGTTATGAGTTCAAAAAAAAGTTGGCTAAAGAAACTTTGTCAAATTAAAATACCTAATTTATCTAGGTTCAAGAAAACATCGTGAGAGTGCCAATTCACATATAACAAGCATGTAGAATAAACTTCGTGTTTCTTCTTCTTTTCTGTATAAGAAGAAACTCTTATTTATGTCATCATGTAAAAAACACTGCGCTTGCAGGGAAAGTCAATCGCGTTTGCTGCCGAAACAATTCAATTCTTAGAAACATTGCAAACAACTCAAAGCATCATAGACTTGTTAAAAAGTTAAATCGTTTTATGAAAACAAAATGCACAAAAATAAAGGCAACAGTGCGAATACGAAGAATGTAATTAAAACAGCAATAAAAGAGCACATTTTACAGCTTTTGACCGCGGTGTTATATTCTCTGTAAAGGTTATTATCTGCTTTTTAAACTTCGCTTTCAACTGCGTGAATTAAAAACGAAAATATAAAACGATGTGCCTTAATTTCGTCTGTCTCGCACGAAACAATAGGAATGGGGAAGCGGCTGTAGCTTTTAACGTTTTGCAAGCCTATAACTGCGCGTGTTTTATTATGTGTAGCGGGAAAATCGTTCGCTTTTACAAATTCTTTTATTTTTTTATACACTCATAAAATGTAAGCTTCCAGAACGAAACGGGTTTACAGTTTGTCTTTATCGATGCACAATTTCTCGCTACGAAAATATGATCTCGATACTTGAAAGTATTGTTAGGGTTATGTTTGTATGCTGTAAAAGTACACGTAGTAGGTATTTGCATTGGCTGATTTCACACATCACATTGACAAGTTAAGATAGGTTATTTTATAGCTTTCAATCATTATCTACTTTATAGGAAACTTCCTAGAAAAATATTAGGGAAGTCAATAATATGATAAAAGTTATTTTACATTACATTACAATACATTATTTTAACAGATTTACTCGGTATACAAGTATAACAAAAATATTTCGTTATTTATTAAACATAAGTAAAAATAGTAACATGTTATCACGACACAAGATTTTTCATATTTTGTACTCGACATGAGAATCAATCTTTTAAAGGTTCCGGTCATTTCTGAGTTTTGACATTGATTAATGAGCTAAATATATTGTTTTCCTACGCTCACGAGGATCTCCTACTTATTACATAATATGGTGCATTAGTCAAATGAATATAATTCGGCGCCGGACCAGTTGTACCATTGTAAATTTTACACGTTCAAAAATAGGTTAAAAGCAACGGGCAGCAACGTTGCGTAATAAAATATACCTTTAACGCGACCACCAACCAACTTTACAGGATACTGTGATTCTTCTTTTCCTACCTACGTACAGCAGTATAGGTATCGGCTGGTTCAGATAAACAGAACAAAAGTAAGTAACAGTTTAGCAGGCATGAAGCAAGTATGTAATGCCCTTTCTATTTTACGCGTTCATAGGTTATTTGTTGGCGGATCTTATTTATCTTATTATCTATATATCTTATTTATTATATTTATATTAACACACGGCCTGGGTTTGAAACCGGGCAAGTACCAATGTAACTTTTTAAATTCACATTCATATATTATACTTTCTAAGTCTGCTGACTTTTCGGTAAAGGAAAACAGCGTGAGTAAACCTGGACTAATAATAAAAAATCTGATCAAATCTTCTCTTTAAGAAGACGCCTTTCTCTGCAGTGGGATAATAACGGGCTTGTGTACTGAACTACATGATGGTGTTTCTATAACTTAGCATACCTATTTAGAAAAACAGCCTAAAAGTAATGATATGCCATGATAAGTCCGATGACATTACTTCAGTAAGTACCTTATAACAATGTATCAACGTCAGCATATCAGCCAAAAGACGTCGAAGTAATTTTCGCTACCATGGCCGGTCGTGAGCCGCCCTCATCCATCGGTTGCCCGCCACCCTTATAAGGTAGTTGGTTCACCTTGTTAGAGGTCTACCCACGCTGCGTCTTCCGGTCAGTGGCCACCACCCTAGAACCTTTCTGCCCCAACCGCCGTCAGTTCTGCGAGCTATGTGTCCTGCCCATTGTCACTTTAGAGAAGCAACTCTGTGAGCCACGCCAGTTACCTTGGTTCGCCTACGGATTTCTTCGTTTCTTAAGTGATCACGCAGGGAGACGCCTAACATAGCCCACTCCATCGCCCTCTAAGTGGCTTTGAGCCTTCTGAGAAGACCCATAGTTAGCGACGACGTCTCTGCTCCGTATGTCATCACTGGCAACACACACTAAAGTTTAGTTGTAGCATAGCTGAAGTAAATCTATCTGAATTTCAATGTTGAACCCATGTCTTCACATAAGCCCTCTAAAGTCACGGGTATTTTTCGTATATTGTAGTAAAATACCCATATAAAACTTTATTGAAATTAGGATCTATAATTAAACCATTACAAGCTGCACTTTTATATAAAAACACTGCCTTTTGAGCTAGATAATTAATTACTTAACCTGAATCTCAGAAATTAAAGTGTACAGTAATAAAATAAAAAATATTTGTTCGATTTTGCACTTCAATGAGACGAATTTTTTATAATGTAGGTATAAATAAGGGGTTGGTCATTTCAATGGTCGGCTTGTTTATTTATTTCGTCTACTTGTTTATTTTAGCGCAAGTATAGAAAATTATATGCTGCAAAGACTTACCTAACAGACTGTGAAATGCAAATGAGTGAACAGTTGTGGGGAGTTGTATAAGAGCAAACGTTTGTTGAGTGCGGCCGAGCGAACGCGTGGCGTCCGTCAGCCAGACACCCGCCTGCGCCGCGCCACGCCTCGTAACTAATCTTATAACTTATTAGTGCCACTACATTAATTGTAACCACACGTTGCTGATTGAACTAAAATCTCCGGGTATCAAAACGCTGTTATTACTTGTACTAAACCCCATCTGAACGCTACCACGTAAATGTAATACTACAAGATTTGTGCAATTCACATTCGTTTTAGGAATCTTTCGTTTTTCTGTAAATGCAAACCTTATTATATGTTACCATAAAATGGTAAAATATCGTTAAATTCTTCGTAAAATCTGACATTAGATTCTGGAGTCACAACAAAAATGAGTTCAAATAAGAAAATAATAAACAATGTAATGTTGATATTACAGCAACCCAGTCGCCGACCGAATATATTTTAAATCTCTTTTAAAGTTCTATATATAATATATGTTTTAAAACATGATACGTATTTAACAAAGCGTAATGATGGCAAATTAATTATGGGCAATCAAAATACTTAAAATCATTTTCACCGCAATTGCTAACTGCGGTTAATTAACATTTGTGGCTTGATTTTGATTGAAACGAAAGTATTATAATATGAGTTATTAAATTAGTTAAGTCAAATGGCTTATGTTAGTTGGTTCATTATAGTAACAATTTGACTTCTACAAAGATACATGTACTTTTTAATACTACCTACTGAAGACAAAATACCACGAGTAAAATAGATTGTAACAAAAATGTTGGGGAAACGATTAAAAGGTTTGAGTGTGCAGAACAAATGTGAATGAGCTTAACCAGTATTTGCTGTGTCCTTTCCACTTCTTTCTTTTAAATACTTTATTGTTTAGTAGTATAAATGAATTTGTTTATAACATAAATGTATTGAAAGCAAGCTTTACGTACCTATCAGGTCTATGTAACGTTTTACGCAGCTCATATACTGAATCCATAAAAAAATTTAATAACCCTAATCTCATACCGCACGAAAACTTCATCTCTGGGGAGGCACATGGGCTACTCTCAACATACCACACATGATTGCTAGTTAATAATTCATAGAGTTTTAAAATATACATGAAGTTAGATATAGCTTATGGAGCTATAGGTAACGTTTTTATAGCTGGCGATGTAAATAAATACAGTCTGAAGTGCCAAGCTTATAAGGCCTATATTTTTCTATTGTTTATATAATTTAGCTGTTCTTAAAAGATCCGAATACTCGCCTTTTTTTAAATTTTTTGCTATACTTTTGTGGTAGTCCAGGTATCTCCATTTCCCCGTAGGTCGGAACCATCCAAGTTAAACTTCGAAAGTGCATTTGGTTTAGAACAGCCGCGTCGGCGATCTACCTATCTACTAATTTATGCAGCAAATAATATTATCAGAGTATATATAACTAGGTTCTATAAGAATATGCGTTTAAACTTCAGTAGCGATAAATCATTCAACACAGGATAGGCAGCAGTGTCTTGTAATAAGAGATAGGCAGCAGTGTCTTGTAATAAGACTCACACTGCAACAGCTTATTTGTCTCCCAAAGGATGACGATAATGGTAAGTGCCACTCACATAAGGATACATGTTCTGTAATTTTTCCTACCCAGTACCTAACATTATATAGGAAGAGTAATAAGAAATAACATTAAAAATTTTATGTTAAGCGCCTGACGTTGCAGTGACGCATACGTGCGCGACTGATATCATAAAGCTAACTAAATCTCAGTAGAATAAACTTTAAACCACCGTTCTTCGCCCCGGAGTCCATCTAAACTATTCCCTACGTTTTTTAAATTTACGAGTATATATGTAAAACAATAAGCCTATCACTCATCGCCAGTAGTGTTGATACGACCTAAATACATAACTAATGTAACCACATAACCCAATACTACAAATAACATTTTAGCCTGTGTAAACATTTGTTTGTGTTCTACTCCAACCGAATCTACAGAGTTTCAGTTTTGTTTCACCCTTTTAGTTTTAATCATACATTTACATATATAAATATCACAGTGAATCATACAGAGGTGTGCTATATACACATTTTGCCTTTTGTATTCATTTACCTGTAATAGATACGCCCCATTGTAATATTTCAGGCACTGTTTCGAAGAATAGATATATTTTCACAGCTCCAATTTTCCTTATATTTAAATTCAATTCATTTATTTCGAATATTTTTTCAACAATCCATATTTTTATAATTATACCTGACTTGACTGGCCTGTTGGTCTAGTGGTTAGTGACCCTGACTGCTAAGCCGGAGGTCGTGAGTTCGATTCCCACCCAGGACAAATCTTTGTGTGATGAGCATGATTGTTGGTTCTGTGTCTGGGTGTAATTTATCTATAAAATGTATGTATTTACAAAAAAAAATGTATATAAGTAGTATATCAGTTGTTTAGTACCCATAACACAAGCAAATATAATTGCTTAATTTGGGGCTAGATGGCGTTGTGTGAATGTGGTAGAATATTATTATTATTATTCTCTTTATTTAACTATATACACACAAAATTACATTTTTAAATATATATAAAAAATAATAGAAATATACATTTAAAAATATAAAAATATGGAGACCCACCGATATCGGGTACAGGGACCAAGCTACCGGTGGTTAGGGCTCCAGAGATAGGAACCGCCTCACAATGCGGGCCGTATCAAGGAGCACAGCCTTTTGCATCAGGCCCACGATCCAGCCACCTAACGCGAGCCTCGCGAGATGTTGATTATTATTATTATTATTATTATTATTATTTTTATTATTATTATTATTATTATTATTATTATTATTATACCTTACAAACAAACAAACCTACAATATTATAACCCTAGATCTATCACGAGTGCACCACCTTACCGGCGTCATGACACCCGAAGACTGAAAAAGCTGGGGAAATCATTGCTTAGTCCCCACAGGGACCATCATTAATAAAAATAAGTAGTCTTCCTATTGTGACTGGATATTTGACTGGCCTGTTGGTCTAGTGGTTAGTGACCCTGACCCTGACCCTGCTAAGCCGGAGGTCGTGGGTTCGATTCCTACCCAAGACAAACCTTTGTGTGATGATTGTTTGTTCTGTGCCTGGGTGTAATTTATCTATATTAAGTATGTATTTACAAAAAAAAAATGTATATAGTATATGTATGTAGTATATCAGTTGTTTAGTACTCATAACACAAGCAAATATAATTGTTTAATTTGGGGCTAGATGGCGCTGTTGATGATATTATTATTATTATATTATTATGTATCCTCCCTAAATTTATCTTTATCAAACATTATCGTTCAAAATCAATTTATTATGTACATTAAATTTAATTTATAAACAAAATGCTAAACTTTTGCCTACCTTACAAAAATCTAACGCGCTTCATTTCCCATAGGTACATAACAACCTTACATGCCCTTAAAAACCTCTATTTTCACTTATTCATACATTAAATTGTACTTACCTTGCTTTTGCCTTACCGAGGATTATAGCCCTTTGATTACAATCAATTTTCAATCATTTTCCTCATGGGTTCTAATAAAAGTTCTCAGCAGGTTTTAAATTAAAAATTGATTTTAGACAGATTTAAAAGCTTCAATTTACAATGTTATCGACAGAGAGGACGGCAATTTGTGAAGTTAATTAAGTGAACAAAGCGTATACGTAAGATAACTATCTAAAGCTTTGTTCTAAGAACAAGAATGGATCCTCGCTCTACAAGTTTCTTATCGCTGAGCATGAGTTATCCTCGCTAACCCCGACCAACAGTTTAGCTACCACACTGTAATCCTAGTAGGTAGTATTAGCCACATGCGAAACTATAGCTCACTGGAGTAATCTCACAAGTCACTACAGTAAACGTTTATAGGTGTTGCTTTATTTGTTAGGTATTAAAAGGCATAGTAGTAAACTATAGACGAGAAGCGGTGTTTATCTAAGTTTAAACAAAATCTTAGAATGCAGGGGCGTTGTTAGTAAGGTTACTTCATAAGCTTTTACTTCATTTGGCGATTAAAACCGCACGCACTGTTATCACAAAGTAGATAAAGCGTATATATACTCACGTGCTGTTAAACATTCTCGTTCTAACAACTTGTAAAGGTTCACATTCAATGTGCAATTCACATAACGTACCGAAGCGACGTTTTGCACCGCGAAACATAGAATTTATTTTGGTTTTTAGTTTATCGTTTGAATAAAATTTTACTATCGCATAACTTTTCAATCTTAGCTGGTCCATATCGAGGTCCCTTTTTAACAAATAGACTCAGTTTGTGTATGTTTGGTCTGCATATTATGTCATAGTAATATCTATTATCTGTAAAATAAAATAATGGATAGTTGAAAAAGTACACGTAATTTGTTTAGAGACTTGTTAAAAAAGGAGCCGACACGGTACAACCTCTTTGTTGTTTTCTTAAGCAATACCTACTGGAAATCTCTAGCCCTCACATCATGTACCTACTCCTATAATATAAAATTGTAAAAAAAGATTTAAAAGATTTTTTTATTACATATTCTTTTACATGTAGATAAGTGTAACGAAACGCCCTGGCCATGATTTTATTTTTTAGGATTCTACTCGGGATGTTCCATTCGGTCATTACTCAATAATAAATACTACGTAGAACGTTACGTTGCTGTTCACCACAGTCTTGACGTTACACAATCCTTTAAGCATAGTAACTAGTGGAACTCATTTAACGGAATCAGCAGTAAGCGTGGTAGTTTGGCATGTGGCGTCCATCAGAGTAATGTACTAACTAGAGAGCTCGAGAGCGGGTAAATTGCAAATGAACTCGCAAACACTCCCTATAACTAGTTACCTGCATTGGTAGATTTTGTTAATAAGATTTGCCTAATATGAGAAATTTTTCATAATGGCGACATACTTTATTATGTTTTATGGTCTTATTCTGTTATTTATTTTTCACGCTGATTTCAGCATGAATGGGCCGGATCGTCTGGGGAAGTTCTACCCTCTCATAGAAGATAGACTTAAGAGTAGTAGCATCCGTACTACTACGTTTCGTTCGGTGAGTGAGAGCGCCGGAGACCCAAATTCCCCCCTTTCCTCTTTCCTCACCTCCCTCATTCTCTTCTTCTGTCCCCATTCCCAGCCGCCATAGTGGAGGCCACCATACCAGCAGTTTAAGACGATGGCTTTTGGTAGCCGCCACTTCTGGATTTAACTGACTGCTTACCATCAGGCAGGGTGGAGTCACTTTGGTAGATTATAATATAAAAAAAAAAAAACAAAAAAAAGAAATAATTATACGTTACAAAACTCTAAACTATGACTAATAGAAAAAGTATAGACATATCTGAATTTTGTATAGGTTAGCACTAAAAGGTTTTTGATATTGATATCAAAAGAGTCAAACTGAGGGATAGGTGAAATCTATAAAAGACGGTTAAACTTTAATATTTCTTAGTATCTTTCCAAACTGAGGTTATAGGTAATTAATTAATTGCAACCTACCTACAAACATATACCTAATGCAAGACAAAAACACGGGCAATCAAACGAAACCATTCTTAACTTACACTATATCTCAAATGATTTCAGTACATAATATTATTTCGTAAGGTAAGGGTGGGGCTATGTAACACGATCCTAAATTGGACTTTGTCGTAAATATATACGTTATGTGTCGATGTAACTAAATACGATACACAATAATCCACGATCAGAGAGTCGATAATGACGTCTCCACTGTACGTGTGTCTTTCTGAGGGAGTTCTAGAAACGAGGATAGTTAAGGCATGTCATCCACTTCAAACAGAGCTAACCCGAACATTCTCAATAGTAAAACTCCCTACGATACTCTGATAAATTACATCTATCTTCTCTTACTTACTAATTTGCAAATGGATCAATTTGAAAGCTTAGTTAAAATTCAACTTCCATTAATTGTCTCGTTTGAAGTATTTGAATAAAAGGATATAGAGTGACGTTGTTCTAGTGGTGCGTCAGGCTTAAAGAAAAGTAGAGAGGCGCGTTGACGCCAGTCTCTGATTCCGGCTGCCAATAATACGCACGTGATCTGCCTCACCAACTACAACCTTTTGAAAACCTCTCGTGTGGTTCTGTTATTGAAGAATATGCTTATATGTAGCTTCGTAAGTACTTACGATGACTCATTTTGTCACGTGCATGCGTGCGTTAAACAGATCTTTGAAACTGTCTTTAAATTCTACTTAGATATTTACTTGACTGTACAAGAAAGAGTAGACAAGAATTTAATATTATCCTGCCTTCAAATTGTTATTCTCTGTCTTATATATTATATTATATGTGTGATATGTTACGATATCACTAGTGTATATGTCTAGCATATGTATGTAAAATGTGTCTCTGGATATTCTTGTATTAAAACTCATTAGGTACTTACTTTTTTTTAACCTTGATGTTAGTTGAACTTGACTAGATGATTCTCTCGATTGCGAGTTGCCCGAATGTAAGGCTATAATTGTTACTAATGCTATTACTGTAAGGAATTTCTATCGTAAAGACATAAAAATCATTGTTAAAATTCGTCTTTGGAATCAAAACATTTTTTTTTGTTTTCATTTTGTATTTTTGTGAACGTAAGTAACAATAATATTTCTTTGTATACGTTGTGGGTTATTTCATCGACGAATATATTTCGTCTACCAAATCAATGCTGATAATTCTCAATTTCGTAATTAGCTGAAGCAGATCGCGTGGAGTGCTCTGCTATGTTTTAAAATATATCGACGTGCTTTAGAAAAGAGTCACTAGGCATGACTGCAGCAAGTGCAGCCTAATAAATAAGAATTCCTACTAAATTAAATGAGCCTGTTACTCAGCCTGAGAGTTTTTAGTCTAATAAGTAAGTACTTTAACTATTCCTCTGTCGGAACGTCCTTTTAAAAATAAAACTGACACAACCTCTTTTTAGTGTTCCAATCAATGTAATGACATAAATGCGAATCGTTAAATATTTCATAGTCGACTTTCTCAAAAAATATTTCACGTGTTTCACTGAAAACTCTAAAAATTAATATAGTAGGTAGCATTTGTATTGTACAAATCAAAATTTTAAAAAGCTATTATTATAAAAAATATCATCATCATCACATCAACCGAAAGACGTCCACTGCTGGACATAGGCTATCCTCAATTTTCGACACCTTGGCCGGTCGTGAGCCGCCCTTATCTATCGGTTGCCCGCCACCCTTTTAAGGTCGTTGGTCCACCTTGTGAGGGGTCTGCCCACGCTGCGCCTGCCGGTTAGAAAGAAGGAGTTCATCATAAAGAGGCCCTCTTTCTCCATTAAGACAGCCAGCATTTGACTCCAGGAGTTACTGGATCCAAATCCAAATTACCCCACTCTCAACTCGTTACCGTTTTGTCTACCCAGCTTCGCGTTAAAGTCCTCCATCGCACCCATGTATCGAATCCTAGAGGGCATGCATGTATAGTTCTGGAAATGTCCTCATATATGGCCTTGACTTCATAATCAGGGTGGACGATAAACTCGACTCCACTCCTTGGGACAGTTGGTCACCCTTCCAGAAATAGAGCAAGTTACCAGACCTTAGGATTATCGTGTCCTCTCTCTGTCTTCGGACTTCAGAAATAACTTCATTAAAAACTGTTATTTAAAGGAGACATACCCTTCCATACATTACTGGGCTCAATTGATAAAACTGCGAGATAATAGATTTGGTGAAAGTAAGATTACAAAATATCAACCTCTGTTAAAAAACCTTTACCTACTTACCTAGTTTAATTTTTATTATGTAGTTTATGATCCAACAATGAAACTATCAGGTATTAGATGTTACCTACTGTAAGAAAGTACCTATTCACCTATGTACAAGTCCTAAACGATGTTGCTGCCTAATGCTGTCAAATAGGGCCTCAGCGACATCTGTAATAGCTAGTGTTTTAAAAGAAGGAAACTATTATGAAATTAAAATAAGAAATCAAAACACACTAAAATATTTTGAACACAAACGCACGGAAAATAATACGAAAGGAACGATCAAACAAGTGATTTTTTTTACTTTGTTTGTTTCATTGCGTACTACCATCTGTCAGCACAGATTAAAAATACAGAAACAATTAAATAACTCGATCGTATGGGCAAATCGATTTTCAGTTTGATTCAATTCTAAAGATATTTTGTTTTACATAACTGTGCAATTTAAAATGATTTTATTTGAGACGGTAGTAGATCAACGCTTGTTTCAGCATGAATGGGCCGAATCGACCAGGAAAGTACTACCCTCTCATAGAAGATCGACGTAAGAGTAGTAGTATCCGTACTACTGCATTTTGTTCGGTGAGTGAAAGCGCCGGTGGCCCAATTTCCCCTCTTTCTTCTTTCCTCACTTCTCTTATTCCCTTTTCTTACCCCATTCCCAGCCGCCATAACGGAGGCCACCAAACCAGCAGTTTAAGACGATGACTTTTGGTGTGGTGGCGACCACTTCTGGATTCCACTGACTGCTTACCATCAGGCGGGCTGGAGTCACGTTGGTAGGCTAATATAAAAAAAAAAATCTATGTGTATAGAGCCGTATTATATAGATAGCTTTTTAAAAATAATATTGGTTTTAAAATTACTTGGTAATCGATATTTTTTAATCGGTAAATCAGAATTAATTTGATTTGGGATTATTTCAATTTCCAGATTGCCAATTGAGCTGGTTTTTAAATATGTTATTAAGAAAAATATAGCTATTTTTAAGCCACATTACATTTTAGCCCAAAAGTTCCCGTCTTCTTTGTTGCTGTTATTTAAATTGAAAATATAACATTACGAGTATGTGGGTAGGTGTTCTACGTCTAGTATAGGATTAGTAGGTACCTAAGCATACCTACGCAGGCTTTAAACTAATATTTTTAGTTTAAAGCCGACTAAAAGGATATGTGTACATAGGCTAAGGTGATCGTAATAAACTATCAGACAATCTCTACTTATGCATGTTTGTCATTACAAATAAATATAAAACAAAATTCGGTTTATTTTCTGTTCTATAGTAAACAAATATTCACACCGATCTAATTGAATAGGAAAACATTGAATTGAAATCGAAGTGAAATTGTGTGAATTTATAATAAGCAAACGATATTTTTTAATAATCAGGAAAACGTACAACTGACTAAAACAATGTCATTTCGGCAAATTGAGTTCTTAAATATTGCACAAATTCGATTCACAACAACATTTGTTTCACATAAGATGTAATTCATCATGTTCGTAATGCAACTCACATGTGTATTTTAGTTTTTCATCAAGATCAGTTTTTACAGTAAATATACCTTATGATGTTAAGGTTATATAGTAAAGATTATAGAATATTTAGTGACATTTTTTTATTTGAAAGCAGGAAACAAGTCGCTGTACTATACCTGGTATAGTACAGCCACTTGATTTCTAAACAATTAATTGACAAGCTATGTAATACAAATCCTGTAGCAATTGTTTTTTTTTAAACTATTACTATTACTTTATTTAAACTGTGTAATTTATTTATGGTAAAAATCGTCGCTATGCAGCAAAAATATAGTACCTATTTTTAAATTAGAAGATTCTAGAGCGACGGTCCCAAAATGCAGCAGGTTTGCTGGGCGTTATTTTAAGCATCTAAAGCATAGCCATGGCTTTGACCTTCGAGTAAAATATAAAAAGTATACCAGTAGTGAAGATTGCTACGTACCCATATCCTAGATACTCTATTTTCTGTGCTTAATAGTAATATATCATCTATGTTATTAAATGCTTTGCACTATCCTCTATGACAAAAATGAAGTGCGGCAAATTCAAGACGGTTATACATATTTCAGGTTAAATAAAAACAACATCCTCAATAGTAGGTACCTTAAACATACTTAAATAATGTATAGGTATACCTACTCGTTTTTGCGTAAGTACATTGCACGATTTGTGTACCTACAAAAATGGCAGAATGCTTTAATATTTTTATTATAACTTCATAAATTCAATGTGGCTGAACTGAACTGGAAAGAACTAACACTTTCACAGTCAGAGCTCTACGCTTCCTTTCGATGTCCTCGTCATTTTTGAGAACACTCCTTACTATATGACAAGGATTTGATAATACCCCACTGCTAATACTTTCGGGGAAATGGTATGATTCTGTATGTTATTGTGTTTATATTGTTTGAAAACCCACATTTTGAGTTGGTTGTCATAAACAGTTATTAATCATCGTGTCACCCGTGCAACTTCAAAGACTCGCTTAATCAACTGCGAATGGTTCAGGCGTCTGAGCCATTACTCAACACGCTCGTTTAGACATTCTTGCTTGACGTACTTGTCTACCTAATCTAAAACTCATCCAATTCTATTTACGAATTTCAAATAGAACGAACGAGTTAAACCATTCATCCGTGTCTTGCAAGAACTTCTCATAATTCATCAGTCTAACGTCAAACTTGGATTTCGAGAAATATATTTTTAAAGTTTGCTTTAAGTTGTGCTTGCACAATACATGCGAGAAGTTAAAGCAGCTTAACGATGAAAAGTTATGGTGATCGGTGAACATGTCGATATTGTACGCACGCTTTCAAGTGAGGCCTGATATACAAGATAAATCATATTATTATAACTAACAACTAACTCTATCACATTTATACGCTGATATTACAAACTCTAAACTCTACTTCGATACTGTAATGATAAATAAAACGACGACAGACTTCAGAAATACATGGTGCTACCATGTCAGTTTTTGTCCGACTGCCGAAGTCAAGAAGAGTAGTAATATTTTTCGAGCATATGTATATGTATATGTATTTATGTATGTCTATTTCTTTGGCACGATCTACAGCCTAAATGGTTTAATGGATTTAAACTTAAGGGATGTAATTAGATTCGTATTAATTGTGGTTTCTTTCTATTCAGTTGCTTTAGGCAGGCGGGATTTATGTTTTTAAATAATAATTTTTCTTGTTTAAGAATTGTGAATAGAAAAATAATATTTAGTTAACGACAAACTTTTATTGCTAATAAACTTTTCAAGTTACCTTTGTGGAAGAGAAAATATTTTTTTTTTATTGCGACTATAATAATTAATCCACAATATTTTTTAAAGCAACCCGTTTCGAATATCAGAAATAATCAAGTTGTAACTATTTACAATTTCTGAGCTCACTCGAACGTTAACAAAAGTGAACGCTACGATTACCATTAGCGATAGTGACTGCTTCCACTATCATTTGTGAGTACAACTATCGAGCCGGGTGTCCGAGACTCAAGCCCCAGGCCGGAAGAAAATCATTCTAAATCTTGCGAATATACAAATAATAATAGGTTGGCCCTTCGAAAAAGTCGTGGGATATAACCGTTAGTTTTAATCAAAATGATTGTAGGTACTTAATAGAATTAGCATTTTTAGGTATATGGTACCAATATCGAGCGTTCAACTTCAGGAAATGCTGAGGAATATAATGTCGGTACGTTTGGTGTTTCTCTTATAGCAAGTCAAATTTTAAACTGGAATTATTCTAGCCATAACAGCATAATTATATTAAAACGTTTAGTTATATAATAAAGACTACATGCGGAGAAATTGCTAGAGTCTGTGGTTACCTGGCCACCGCTACGTAATCGAATGAAAGTTTCACACGAGAAATATTTCTGTAAGCCACAAATAATTGTTTCAAGAGTCTATGCTGTAGCCACCGTTAATTGTTTGTTGAGTCCTCCACAACAAGGAATTTGTTAATTAGGCAGTTGTCTTTTTAGGTAAATAGAATACGAAATACGAGGATATCCCGTCATAACAACTTAAGTGAATTATTTTATTAGCAGTTTTGCTCGTATTAAAAATAATCGTACTGGAAATTGCCATGTTACACTCGCTACGGACACTTTAACCTGATCGTATGACTAGACACAAATCGAAACACGCACCAGTGCAGGGTGCTTAACACGATTAATAGCATCAAAGGATCTCGATTTGCAAAGCACATGAAACTCGAACCTTCATTAGAGTACAATACTTGTTAGTTAGATAGTGCACATTCATAGGCAGGCACATAAAGTTAATAGCTACGATGTGTATCAGGAAAATGCTTCAGAAAAAGAGAACGTAATGCTGTTTATTCCTGACGTAATTACACTAAAAAATCATTTCATATTTTATTCTCTTAATATTTACAACTAAATGTAAGAATAATAATAATATATAATAATAATATATTTCTGTAAATAAATATTTAAAAATTAATATTGTATTTTATCGGAAATCAAATAAATAGCTAAAATACATACATGTAAAACAAAATTAAATTAAACAAAATAATACTAATTAATAAGATTGAATTTGGAATGATATCTATCCAATTTAACAATTCTAAGAAGAACTTTTAATTTTCAATTCCATCTTTTAAGTTTTACTCTGTTACAAACTGCTACACTGATATTAATTTAAATATATTAGGCAATTTCCCTTTGCTTTAGGTAAACTTGTTAAATAAACGTCACCGCAAGACGTAATAAAGCAAAGCTAACAAAAAATCTCAAAACTAGACGTACTCGTAGAACCTCAAATAACGTAATTGGTATTTAGCTGAAAAGCATGAGTTCAAGTCCCGCTCCGAAATCGACTATTTGAACATCCAATTGATATAGCCTTAGCCTTTTTTACCATTTAAAGATACCTAGTAACATAAAGTAATAAAATAATTATTTTATTTTATATAGTTGAATACCTGCTCAATATTAGTTTAATCTTAAAATAAAATTTCAGTTTCGTTCATTCTATAAAAATCAATTTACTATTATATTCAAAACCCCATTGAGTTAGAAAATAAGAATAATTTATTGGAAAGATTGTCTAAAGGAAATTGGTTCGGTTAGAAACGCGTCCCGAGTGAGATGAAATGAGTAAGTCGATAAGACGGCAGATAGTCCAGATGTTGAAGTTAAACTTTTGCCTACAATCGCGCTACTTAACTCTCTATTTTCTTACTCCTCAAGTTTGTAAGAAACGGTCTCGTATATAAATTTATAGCCTTAGAAGATTACGAGGAAAATGGAAGTTTAAAGTTGAGCCAGTGCTTCTGGAAAATGTTATGATGCACTACACGTTTAATGGACATTAGAACATTACTTGATATTTACTTATTGTAATAAGTGTAACGTACAGAGTATTTACCATTAATAGACTTCTTAAAACAAGGGTTTTGATGGATACAACTACAGACTATTATATTCTCTGTCGCTTGTCACTAATGCTATTTTTAAGATAACTATGGTGGTTCCATGTCGCAAGGGACTATACAGTTAATGGACACACAGTACACCCTCAATCTCTTAATAAATATTTGTTCGGACCGAAAATTAAAATAACAACTCGCAATGTAATGATAATGGCGAGTCAGTCGCTTGACCACATATCTAATTTAATGTCATAAAATGGAATGATTTTATTAGTTTGAATGTATTATAAATGAGTGAAATTGTTAGCTAAGGAGGCACTTAGTAGTATTGTAAGCTCTTATTCGTAAAAGTTCTTATTCGTGTATGACTTGAGGATAAAATGTTCGAAGGTTAAAACGCATGATTAATGGGCTCCGGTTTTACAACGGTTTATAGGCGCCAGGAATTGAAGACCATCATCGAACGATTTGTTTTAAACTTAAAAAACTATATAGGTCCAATGATAGGTGGACGAAGTGGGTAATGTATCAAATTTTCTAGAGATTTAAGAAATAGCGGTTTATGCAATATCCGTGGACTGAAATAGCGGATGTTTCGCAGTCGGCGAGGGTAATACTCATTCGTTTCATCTCGTGGGACGTGATACAACGGGTAGCGAGCCGTGTGCGACCCATCATTGCGAGCTATATGCCTTTATTTATCCAACAATGTTACGATATTTCCTGACCCGATGCTCTGATAACTTTCGATACAGCTTTATTCGGCTATTTCGTGGAGAGTTGATGAGGAGTTATTACTAGTGGTGATTTTGTACCGTAAAACGTGTTATGGCAATAAAAAGCAGCTTTATTTGTAATGTAATGACACTGGGCGCTAGATTTCCCACGGGGGCTTCAAAACAGTGTTTCAAAACGTCTTGCTCATTTTTGGTTCACGTAACTTTTTTGGAAAATCTGTTAATTCGTTTCTCGTTTATATTTGGTTTATTGCCTTACTAGCGTATTATAATTTATATAGCCAAAAATATTGATGGTATCATTAGTTGATAGATACTTACAATTTTTGATAATATAGAAAGGGACTCAATCAAAACCCTATGTAATTATAGGTAAGTATTAAGAGTGAGTACGTTAAAATTTGTGTTTAGCTTTGCACAATATATGTGCGCATGTCTTTTTTTTTAAGTAGAAACATCACACTAAAATAATAATATAACAATTTAAATAAAAAGCAAAACTTCAACAAACTTCTGCTTAGAGCCTGCATTCAGCAAAATAAAATTATGATCACGAAAATAATATATAGTGACCAAACGTGTATTATTATTAAACTATAGAATTCGTGATTATACTGCAATGATTTCCACTTACACACTTTCATAAACCTTGGTAAAAGGTTACAAGCAGTAAACATCCATGTGTGTCACTATCACCGTTTCTCTCTGTTTATAGGTACATTAGTCTACTCAAACACAGATGTAACCTACACCTACTTTCGTACGTTTGGAGGAGCATGTATATTGCTCGTGGAAAGTAAATGGTGCGATATATCACGAGGGACGTAATTGCGAGAGGAAACTAGATTAAAGGTGAAAAGAATACTTCTGTACGAATACTACAGATAGTGAAACTATGAATTTGAAACTGAGTGCCTAGAACAAAGTATTTTTATAAAAATTAGACTTAGGTAACTTTCATAATTTTTTATTAAAGATATTTGCGTTACGCACTCTTATCTTTAAACTAATATCAAGTAAAGATCGAGGGATAAAGTACTCGGCATGTGATTATACGCGGTTACCCCAGGAACACTTTCTAGCGTCATTATGCGTTCCGAAAATGGCAGCGAGCTAGCAACCTCAGGACCGTAACGATAAGAGAAAATTGTAATGTAAAGCAGCCAGGAACCGTTACGTACCAAATTCACGATTCACTAGAAATAATAAAAAGATACAGTGTAGTTGAGATAAATGTACGAATCAGAGGGCTATTAACATCGTTTTGCGGATGAGCGGCGACAGTAATTGCCGTGTCGGCGTGCGGACACAAAATTTATGGCGCTCACTGCAGATAATTGAGTCGACTCGCTAGTTACTGTGTGGTCCTTGCGACACCTGCCAAACACACTACACCGTGCCAGGAAAAATCTCATTAATAACAACGAAACAAAACAGATTTTGCCTTTCAATCGACATTTAGATGAAAGAAATCTCCTAATGCTTTTAAATTATTATGTCGTATGTTTAACATATAAGAGAAATATAGGTTAGGTTACCTATAATATTAATAATATATGTTTTTTAAAAATGTACTTTGGTTGTCACTAAATCATGCAATCTTAGACTGGTAGATAATGCCTCTTATAATTGGTCCACCTCTAAATGTTTGTGTGTAAAGAAAAATAACTAAAAAGTGTATTATTAATGGCATGTGTCGGTCTGTATGTACTTTTTTCGTCATATTGGAGATATGGCTCGATCTACCATTTATTGTATAAAAATAGCTGGAGGGTGGAAGAATGTCATTAACTACTGTTTATTGACACACCACACGAGGGAAACCGCAGGCGGGAGCTGGTAAATACGTTTTGTCAAACTTAGGTATCGTTTCATTTACTTAGATAATATAAAACCAATTTTACAGGTACCTACTTCATTCCTTTAGATTGTAATTTTATCTTATATTTACGAAATTCTACAGAATTGTTATTAAAGTGAGTATAAGCAAGATAATACTGGTATTTGGTTCTCAATCGGTAAAGCCGTATCACGTCGTCATAAGTAACTGGAAGTACGAATTCGTAGTACTCCCAGGGAAATGTTTCCACTGAAGCACAATAACGTACTAGCGAGGAGCCGTAAGCGGATTATGAGAGGTTTCGAAGTAGGCTGCTTTGAAACTCGCAAGAAAAGCAATATCCATTATCTTGGCAGGGCTTTGTGTGTCGACCGCTGAGCATTGTTGGTCGCTTGCAGCGCCTGCGCCCGCTATATTGTTTGACTTGAGAGGAATTGAACCCCTGGTTTATCTCTAAGCAAAAATTAAGAATCATATCTAGCTAACTAGTCTAAAAGACTATCGCAAGTATTAAATTAAATTTACATGCAGCAAAATAATGATTTTTTAGTCTAGGCATTTTTAAGTTGAGCCTTTTCGCAATTAATCATCATAATTATTTGTTACATCAAAGTTGGAAACATAATTATTTGAATTATTCGTTTGTCATAGTTATTTAGTTTTTAAAACATAATTATTGAATTCGGGGCTGGGTGTACGTGTAAATACCCTTTATTAATTGATTGTAAGTTAATAAAAAATAGCGTTATATCAGTCGATAACAAAACTTTTACTTAATCAATCATAGAGTTGTATGAGTCAAAAAATATTGATTCGCGGAACAAAACTAAGCAATAAATAGTTTAGTAATATTTCCAGTTCGCAAATATCCAGATAACCCCTTGTTACTCTCAAGCGAGCCGTAGCCTTGTTTGTCTACTTTATTGGTAGAAAAATCTCTTCAGCTTTTTTATATACGAGGTATTTATTTAGGTAACAACTGTAGCTCTACTAGGAGTTAACGTATTTGTCACGGTGACAACGTAAAATATTCGAATAAAAATTGTTCTCAAAAGGCACTATTCAAATTCAAATTCAAATTATTTATTTCAGATAATAAATCCGCAAACTGTTAGTAGAATCTTACAAACTTATGGTTAGTGAAAACTAACATTTGACATTTAAATTAATTAATTATTTTGCACATATAATTCTTAATTATTGGAGAATAAAAATATTCTCCGCAATTGGTTTTGTTTTTGTTTACTATATTTTTGTTTTATTGTCTACGGTGGCAGACGAGCCAACAGCCCATCTGATAGTAAGTGACAACTGTCGCTCATGGACTTATGCAATGCCAGGGGCTCTGCGAAGCTGCTGTCTACCGTAATATTAATGCTCTCTTTAAGCCTCGTTGGAAGAAGGACATGTCAAAGCGCTCGGGAAACACTGCAGCTAGTAGTTCGTTCCAGAGCCTGCACGTACGTGGGCGAAATGACCTCTGGAAACGAACCATGCGAAACGAGATCGTGTCCAGGTAGTATGGATGAACTTTGCTGCGATGTCGATTGGTGCGATGATAGAAAGGAGACGATGGCACCAAGTCTAACAGTTCCCAGTTATCCAGTTATTCCGGTGTTCGTAAGGGTTCTTTACTATTAATCTTGGCTAACAGGACTCATAGTTATGGGCATGTGGGAGGCATTGTCTAGAAAACTCATGATAGTGCTAGAAGCTGAATTGTTAAACATTTTGCTCTTTTACCGTTCCGCGCTAAAGGATACAAACATAAACAGTTCATTTATAGGTATATACTACTACACAAATGTTATTATTACAACCATCTTATAAAAAACTTTTTCAGTAAAAAGATAGAAAGAGAAAGAAAATTCTGTACTGTGCACCAATATCACTTTTACACATTATTTATCCACGGCCTTATTCCTAAAAGCAATACACAATAAATGATGGAATCATTACGCTTGTAACTAGTATGTTGTAGGCCACAGAACATCGTGCGCCCCGAGACTACACAAACATTTGTACAGCACTTAATGGTGTACAGTGCACGTACGACGCCGACTTATTATAGCGGAACTGTTCTCCAAGTAAGTAAGTGCACAAAACACGAATAACTACTCCACTACTACCTAAATTAACAACAAGATATAGTAGCTCGTTAGTTATATTTGTTTGTTGTTCCTTAGTTACTCATTAAACAAGATATGCAAGGAGACTCTGAAACAATATACTAAACCACCAGTAGATATAAATTGAGTTTTAAACTTTGTTTTTATTTTCTCATAGACAATTTCTACAGTATGAAACAAGCTTTGTTATGCAAAGAACTTTACAAATATAAAATTAACAGATCTAGATATACTAACTGACTGACGGCGAACGAAGTGACTTCTTCCTTTAAGAATTCTACTTTTTCTTTAAGGTATGAAACCCCAAAAGTACGATTTCACTTGCAGTTTGGGCGTTGATAACAGGAAAGGTTCAAAATAGAGCTTAATTAATAATGTGATTTGTGTGAAAACCTGGTTTTGTAACAAAAGTATTGCCAATCCGCAAACGTGGTGATTAATGATCATGCCTTCTTTATATGAGAACTAGTTTCCCGCAGCGCGGTTTCACCCGCTTTAACGTCCTTAAGAACTAGCCAATTAAACGAAATATAAATTATTCAAAACCGACTGGTAGTTCTAGAGATTAGCACGAACACAAACAAACAAAGTCTTCCACTTTATACATTAGTTTAGATAATGTGCCCAGCAATATTATTATTCATTATATAATCTCAGCAATATACCGAGCTAAAATTATTCATGTTTATCAAAATGCCAACTCGTTGGTGATGAAACTATTATTACATATTATTAAGTACCTGTAAACTATATAGAATTAGTTTACAGGTACTTAATCTAATATCTGTAATTTAATTGTACTTAGCTATTTTCTTTTTTACGTATGTACACTAGTTTATGGTAATGGAGCTGAGTATACATTATCTTCTGTACCTTATTCATCTGTATAATATTATTAAATACTTGTTTATTACCCTGAATAAAATAAAATAAATAAGAATTGCATGAATATTATATAATATAGAGATGGCGAGCAGTTTGAACAAACTTTCTTAATAGCTTTAAGCATTTTGATTTGTGAACTTAGACCGTAAGCACTTGGAGCAAAATAATATAGTTTCAAACATCACGAAATAAACATTTACTGAAATATTTTACATTAGTTGCATTTATTCTATATCAGCATTATCAGCATTAATAATAATAATAATGGTTTTGCCTAGCACTGAACCCTCTTAGCTCAATACTGGAGAGTTAGGCTGCGTAGAGGTGGTCAGATAATATTCCACCTGCTATATATGGATGATCTTAAATTAATTGCGCCAACTGAACCCCAGCTGAAAGAGTTACTGAAGTTAACTGAAGACTTTAGTAATTCTATCAACATGGCTTTCGGAGTGGACAAGTGTGCAGTCATGCATGTAAAGCGAGGCAGGGTAGTAGAATCTGATGGAATTCAACTATCTGATTCTACTCATCTTAGGTCACTTCTAATCGCTGACGCCTATAAATACTTGGGTATGTCGCAGTCGTTGGGCATTAAAGAGACAGATATGAAACAATCATTACAGGAGCGCTTTTTCAGCCGCCTTAAAAAAGTATTAAAAAGTCACTTGACCGTGGATTTCCAAACGCCAACACCCTCCACAATCGTGAGATATACAACCTTAGAGACTATTTTCTCAAGATGAGCGAGGGTGTGCATCGTGATATGGTTGCAGTGGATAGTGGACTTACCCCGCTAGCCCTGGCTAAGGAGAACTGGCGTAGGCCTGTGGTACTCACTATAGACGACCGTAGAATGGTATGGCAGAGCAAGGAGCTTCACGGACGATTCTATCGGGCCTTACACGGGCCTGATATAGACCATGCTGCCTCCGTTGCCTGGCTACGCTTCGGCGATCTCTTTGGAGAAACCGAAGGGTTTGTTTGTGCAATTGCAGACGAAGTTATCATGACGAACAACTACCGGAAATATATCTTGAGGGATGGCACTACTGGCATATGTCGGACATGTCATCGCCCTGGTGAGTCCCTCAGGCATAGTGTTTCCGGCTGTTCGCGTCTTGCTAACGGAGAGTACTTGCACAGACATATAACATATAATCCAAGTAGCCAGGATCATCCACCAGCAAATTGCTCTGCGATACAATCTTCTGGATGTCGAGGTGGCGTACTACAAGTACGACCCTGAGCCAGTTCTCGAGCATGGTCGTGCGACATTGTACTGGGATCGCTCTATCATCACAGACAGGCCTATTATAGCTAACAAGCCTGACATTGTAGTGGTGGATCGATCTGAACGCCTTGCAATGATAGTTGATATTACTGTCCCTCATGACGAGAATCTCATGAAGGCTGAGAAAGACAAGCAAATAAAATATCTTGATTTAGCCCATGAGATTGTTGACATGGTGGGATGTGGATTCTGCTGTCATTGTGCCGATAGTCATTACTGTAAATGGTTTAATAGCAAAGAGCCTCGACCAACACCTAAAGAGGCTCGCATTAGGTGGATGGGTCAAGGGCCAGATCCAGAAGGCAGAGCTTCTCGAAGCGGCACGTATTGTTAGGAGGTTACTCTCTCTGGAACCCTAACCGCCGGTAGCTTGGACTATAGTCTCGTGGCCGGTGGTAATCTATTTTTTTTATTTTTAAATGTGTATTTTTTTGTTTTATATAAATATGTACCTATTTAAAAATGTAATTAATAAGAAAAAAATATAAATAAAGAGAATAATAATAATAATAATTCATTCATTAAATGTTGTTTTCTTGATTGTTGTAACAACTAAGAGCCGGATTCGGCCCTACTAATGAAGAACACTGCCAGTATAACACAAGTTTTGAAAATTCGCGAGTAAAAATCGTACAATCTCTTTTCGCCTAACTATTGTCAAACACTTGATTCTTTCTTAACTTATATATTATATCATAATATATCTAAAACATATTTAAGACTATCTATAATAGGTTATATAATAATAGAATATTTATTATTTCACACAACTTGCGATTTATTTAAATATAGTGCACGCTGTTTTCTTTTGTGTTTTCTTCGCTAGCATGTAGAGTCATCTAAAACACGCATCAAAATCTAATACAGTTTTCACTATCGTTTAAAATTTATAAGCCTGATTTGAAAATTCTTTTTGCGTATGATAGCCCAGTTTTCGAGGATGGTTACAGGCTATGTAACATCACGCTACTGGCGACGGAAGCAGAGCAGTAAGCAAAGACGCGGGTGAAACTGCGCCGCGGGCAGCTAGTTGTAGATAAAACCGAGAATGTTAAAGATTTGTAATGTAAAATATCCTAAAAACATATTCACTTGTGCGACCGTGGCGGGACAATAGGTAAACCGTAAAACTATCTAGCTATACATAAGTAGCGACGAAGGGCGGTGTTATTTTTAAAAGTAAAATCACTTTTCTAAAAAAAAGTAAAACAGACTTTTATTTACTTTTATTTAATCGATAGTTCAATACTAGTTATACTTGGTCGTTCATATATTCTAAAATTTACCTTTTTATTACTTGAGTTATATATTTACCTACTACGTGTTTTTATGTATCTAAGAGAGATTTTATGTTTGTTTTGATATACGTAAGGGTTCTAATCTTATATTTTTGAGAATCTGTCCTTATGGCCGGATCAATTAGGCCCATATTTTATGTTGTATCTCTCCTCTACGGTTTTGGTTGCCAGTATGACTACAATCGGTATATGCCTAAAGTTGTTTAGTTATACACATCAATATCATAGGAGAGTCATTTGTTTGGCAACATGAACAGCATAATCACATCTCAGATGCTCTAACTTGAAAACTCTTACGTTAATAGAAATTAATATTATTATTGAGTGACAGAATGAAAGCTTAAATGCATAGGTACTGCATAGCTAATAGCAAATACTTCAATATTATTTTCTCAGACTTACAAATATATTTGTGTGAAAACAGAACTTTTAATATCAGTAGGTACGCCGTAACTATAAGGAAAAACAACATAAATGAATTCTTTTACCTCTTATTTTTTGTAACATTTATTTACGACTGTTAATATCACCTACACCCTGTTTTAAATGCGAGTAGAAAATTTGATTACATAAAATTAGGCCGCGTCTAAGAGGGTCTAATTCCAACCTTGTCGTTTTTTACAACAACCTTGCAAAAATATCTAATGTAGGTAATTCACGTCTCTAGGGAGAACAATACGGATAATGAAATATCATCAAAGGCTCCCAATGTGGACCAAGAATGGAAATAATAACGAATAGATGACCTTAGAATCAGGATGTTTATTTGATACATCGGTCGATTTAGCCAGCAAATTAATATATAATTGTTAACAACATTTTTCAACAGTCTTCTCGGCTACCTGACTCTAATTTATTTATTTTATTTTATTTATAAGATACAGTTACAGACATCAAAAGCACACAATACATACTTATCAACTTAAAAACAAATCAGTTTAATCTGAAGTCCAATAAAAACTGTATTCAACATTCAATATTATAAAAAAACAGCAAAGTTGCAAAAATAAAATAAGAAGACAATACTTATGCCAAAACTAAAATTAAAAATAAAATAAAAATGACTTGAAGTACAAATTGTTTTGAAATAAAGATTTCTTGAAGACATTGAAACTGTCATGATAAATACCTATTTAAGAAGATACATTGTTATATGTACTGCACATTCGGGACACTGGATAGTTCTGCGAGACGTTATCGTACTAGTCGGTACACTTAACACTTGTAGAATGCGTACGGATCGTGAAGGTATTTTAAAGTTTATTTGTTCCACAACCTGCCTATCTAGAGCTCCATTAACAGTCTTGTGTAAGGTGCACAGATCGCTCATCCATCTCCTCCTCTCTAGCGTGTCCATTTAAAAAACAAACGCAATTTATCCTAAACATGAATGGTTGTAGAGCATTAATTTTCCTCTTAGCACACCATTTGAAACCGTTTGAGAAATAGAATTACCCGAAAGAAACTCTTCTGACTAACTACAGATCTATCACACTCCTGAGTCAATTCTACAAGCTTTTCTCGAGAGTCACAACCAATCGTCTCGCGAACAGGTTTGGCGGCTAAAACCAGCTTTTTGGAACAAGCCGGTTTTAGTACCATAGACCACATACACACGCTGCGGCAGGTTATACATAAATCCGCAGAGTATAACCGTTCCATATGCTTAGCGTTTGTGAACTATGAGAAAGTCTTTGGTTTGGTCGAGACCTGGGCCGTGCTGCAAACTCACCAACTGTGCCATATTGACTATCGATACATCGAAGTGCTGAAGTGTTTGTATGAAAACGCCACCATGTCAGTTCGTATTGATGGTCAGAGCTTAAGACCTATCCAGTTGCAGCGAGGAGTACGACAGGGAGATGTTCTATCACCGAAACTGTTCACCGCTGCACTGGAGGACGTGTTCAAGCTTCTAACCTGGAATGGACTTGGCATCAACATAAACGGCGAGAACATCACTTACCTTTGATTCGCTGACGATATTGTGGTCATGGCTGAGGCCGTTGAGGACCTCAGTGGAATGCTCGACGACCTCAGTAGAGCCTTTTTTTATATTAGCCAACCAAAGTGACTCCACTCTGCCTGATGTTAAGCAGTCAGTGGAATCCAGAAGTGGCGGACACCATTCTAAAAGCCAAACTACTGGTATGGTGGCCTCCACTATGGCTGCTTAGTGAGATTTTTCACGCCCCGCTTAAAAGACTCAGGATCAAAATTAGATGGGAACACATGCTCTGGCAAAGAGTTCCAGGCTTTAATTGAATTACTCTCGACAAATGGTCCTAGGAAAGAACATGAACAAGACTAAAGCCATGTCCATTGTCCATGTTACAGCCACTCCTCGTTGGAGGCTCGATGCTTGAATTCGTTGACGAGTACATATACCTAGGACAAACAGTCCGATTAGGTAAGTCCGAGATAGATATCACTCATCGACTCTAACTCGGCTGAGCAGCATTCGGTAAGCTACAACATTTCTTTTCGTCCTCATTACCGCAGTGTCTTAAAACCAAGGTCTTTGACCAGTGTGTGTTGCCAGTGATGACATACGGAGCAGAGACGTGGTTGCTAACTATGGGTCTTATCAAAAGGCTCAAAGTCGCTCAGAAAGGGGGCTATGTTAGCTGTCTTCCTGCACAATCGTTTAAGAAACAACGAAATCCACAGGCAAACCAAGAATACCGATGTGGCTCGCAGGGTTGCTTCTCTGAAGTGGCAATGGGCAGGACACATAGCTCGCAGAACTGATGACCGTTATAAATACCAGCCATAAAGGTTCAGAGTGGCGATCACGAACCGGAAGATGCCGCGTGGACAGACTAGTCACAAGGTGGACCGATGACCTTATAAGGGTAGTTACATCAGGACCAGTTTATTATGAAGATCTTGTGCCAATTAGGGTGAATTTCTCTGCGTTTAAGCGCTATGTTCAGCAGTAAACATCTTTCGCCCGATATGATGATGATGATGAACCTGAAACATAATTCAGCAAGTTTTTCATAAAGTTTATAAGCCGCTAATCTGCACATATCACGTTACTGGAGCACTTTGCCATGATTATTGTCAAACAGGATTAAAAGGATAACGCACATTAGGCTTTTCTAGAACATTAACTCCACCGCTGCTGTAAATAAACGACACACGTTACACTCTAATGTTTCATTGTCGTCGCCCAGCCTCCCTTTCTGAATAAATGGACCCGTATATTCGACTCAATATTTTTGTTCAACAACTTTTATCAGCTTTTGGGTTGTAAGGTAACAAAAACTACAAAAGTCAATAGACAGAAAATGTATATGTTACACTACACGACTAATAAAAATAATAATATTCTACCACATTCACACAGCGCCACCTAGTCCCAAAAAAAATTAAACGCGCAGGCATTATAATTTGTGTACCTTTGTGGTATAAAACTGTAAGTGAATCTTCTGATCACAATAAATCGTCACTGGGAAATACAGTACATTTATTGCGAGATGTGCATGTAAATAAAATTGTACACAGCATTGTCCTCGTCGGCGTCGTACGTAAAATTCAAAAGACGAATTTTAGCTTATATAAACACTTGGCAGTTTGTTTACATTACATAATGGATTTAATTAAAACGAGATGTGTCTGCTCATTCTGGATTTTCGTAATTACAACGCGAAGTGAAGAAATATTATGATATAATATTCGTAAGCGTTATCGCGTCTACTGTGGAGTTTTATTAAAATCATAAATCCCGTGTCAAATGCACCCGCTCTCTGCCAAGACTGAATAACAGATGTACAACTGTGCATTAGTTATGTAAATCAGTTTCATTTTAAAAAAGGAACCTAATGTAAATAAGGTTCACAAATGTTTCTTGCACAGTCACTTTTAGTAGGATTCAAGTTCTCTTGTGTTTTATGTGCACTTAACACTGTTCCGTTAAAATTCTAAAAATAAGTATAATGTTGTTGAAATACATTTTAAGTGTAAGCCACAGCAACATAACTTAGGTACACCTAACTCAGCAGTACTAAAACTAAGTCTGCGTTTATTTATAGTATCATATGTTTTTTAGAATGAGTTCATAATCCTCTGAATATTTTAAGCAGCTATCTTTATTATTACAACGTTTATCCTTTAATTATATTCGATGCCTTCTCAGGTTTAGCCTCTGCCTTATCTTAAATACTATAAAAGTACATTAAAGTTAACTTATTAGAGAATAAGTTAATAAGGGAATAACTTTGATGGTACTTACTCTCGTTGTTCTGTTAACTTAAGACTTCATTATAAATTATCGAGGCGTGCTCAAAAATTAAAATACAAGATGAAACTCACAAGCCTAAAACAAAAAGAAAAAGCTTTGGTTGAACTTTAAGTAATTATACATTCCAAGAACATAAGATATAATGTGCTCACTGTGTTCTTAATCTACTTGGTTTAGTTAATCAAGTTTATTTACGTATTATATAGATTAAAGTTGCGAAAAAGATTTGTCGTAAAAATATACTATGATTATAAATGTGCATGAAAATATTAAGTTGAATCTCCATTTTTCTTCCATTACTCATAGAAATAACATTAGTGTGAATGGCTAAACGTACGGTCCGACAAATTTTCAAAGAAAATCGGGGGCCCTTGGCAGTATCAGAGGGATTATGGCAGGGTCTGTCCCACCCCGCGCCCTCTCGCCCGGGTCTCCCTGAAAGGTACTGCCCGGCTCCCGATTGTTTACGCTTCAACTAACTTGTGTGCTCATTTTAGTTAAACATCACTTCCAAGTTCGTATATGTTATAAAAATAACTCGACTATCCTAATTTTCACTGTTGATCTTATCTTTGTACATTGTCGCTACCAGACCAAAACTCTTCGACTCTTTAACATCGTTTGTGTTGCCACTAATAATAACTCCTTTGGTGCCTTGTCAGTATGGGCCTTCTTCTTTCTTTGACCACTGTGGCTAGTTTTGTTGAGTTTCCCAATTGAATCTTTTGACAAACTTTATCTCATCAACATCCTCTCTACTTGGTAGTCGGTATGTAACATATTTACAATGTAATGCCTTTTAGATTTTAGATGCTTTGAACTTTGTCATATTTCATCACCATGACCTCGTTTAGTATCTATCCGTGTGTTGTCGACATGAATGGTTAATGATATAAAGACCTTCTGCCTGATTCCTGAAACATCGTATCACAAGGTCATACACATCATCTTAATCGCAATCCTTAAGTTGACAGCAGCTTGAATACAACCAAGCACCAAACCGTTCGAGATATTACGTCCCGCAACGACTACTTTTCCTTACTCATATTTGTTTTGTACCACCTAGGAGTGTTATTTGTATCATCCTGTCTTAAAACATAGTATCGTTGCTGTTTGCCTTTTACGTATGATGTCTTTTTAAACTTAGCGCATAGTCATTTAAGTAAATTATTAATAGTTCCCCTGTTACTACAATTGCAAGGGTTGTTAAGTAGGTATTCTAATAATATTAATGTTTAACACATAACCTAAGTATTTGTTAAATATTAATTATTGCCAAACGCTAGTTCAATATGTTATTAGTTGCACTAACCTGATTTGTCTCTAAATTTGTCTGTCTTTTATCCACCAGGTAACTATATAACCTTTAAACGACAGATGATTTAGTATTTTCGAGCCAAGTTAACTACTGGAAGAAAATGTCTTTTACGTCCTGCCAGATGCATTTGAAAATGTAATAACTTGATTCGCTGTCGATTTCGAGAATTCAGATATTGTTGGTCTGTGTTTGCTGATTTTTTTTCTTTTTTTTTTTAAAACCACTTCCGCAATATGAAACAAGCTCTGTGTCGCGGGGGACTTTACAGACATAAATTTAACGGATACAAAGTACACCCAGACTCGGAACAAATATTAGTAAGTTTTGTCTCTCGTGGGGATCGAACCCAAAACCTCGTGTACAGCAGTCGTTTGCGCTTCCACTGCACCACGGAGGCAGTCAGATAGTGTTGAAATAAAATCTAAGTAATACAAACTAAAATGTCTCTGAACTCAGGAAATGGTTGACGAGTAATTTAAAGTAATCATAGTCATTTTAAATAATCTATACTGTTATATAAAGCTGAAGAGTTTGTTTGTTTCTTTGTCTGTTTGACCGCGCATACAGCTGGAACTACTAGTCGGATATGAAAAATCTTTTTGATGATAGCTCAGTTCTCGAGGAAGGTTATAGGCTATGTAACATCACGCTACTGGCGACGAGAGCAGAGCAGTAAGCAAAAACGAGGGTAAAACCGTTAGATTAGGTACTTTATTCTTTGCCATTGTTTAGTTTATCTACATCATTTACAAATTACAAAGATTTAAAAAAATATGAAAATTTGTAGTCAAATTAGCCTTATTCTGAAAAAAATTGGCACTTTTTTATCATTATTCATACTGATTACTACTGGGCTCTCAGGATAAATTTACTTATTTTAAAACTGGATCAGCATTCTCTGTGCGTCAAAGTCAAATGATATTACATTGCGAGTATGTGTACTCATACTCCCGTTGTCCTTATCAAACTACGTAAAGTTACACATGATATAAACTTTGATATCAGCAACTATAATATAATGTATCTAAGTGATCATTATGTATAAAATAATAAACTATCGACACAAACGCTCACACGGTAATACGTTTAAGATTAACCTTAAATGAATTAATGCTGTGACAAGAGCGGCAAAACCCAGAAGTCCCTTACAACCTATTAGAATCAGTATAATTACTGTATTATGTTAATATGTGGTGTAGTTGGGTCATGTCGTACAATTAACAATTAACATAGACGATGAATGAATACAATGTACGAAAACCTGACTAACTAACTAACTCACTATAACAAAAATGTTGGACAAACAATGCTAAGTTTTAAAGTGCTGAACAACCCCAACCATTAAAAAAATATTACAAGATAATACTATAGTTACATTTGCTAGATGTTTTTTTATGGTCAGCTCTTAAATATGCCATGTGATTTAAAATCGTTCATCGTCAAAGTATTCACATGTGGAAGTTGCGCCTTCGAGAATACAATTTGAAAGATAATGGCAGGATGTGAATTCTCACGTTTAGGCGAACGCGACTTCAATTTGCTTTATTTGCTAATTAGTAAAGTTTCCCCTTTGAAGCAACGAGACGCTACGTTGGTGAGGTAACGTGCAAACGTGGAGTAAGCTCTTCATAATAATTATCATCGTTAGGGAACTATACGAGCTATCCGACCTCGAGCGACGAAATACATCAATGTCATGGTCTCATATTGACTAACTTATCAACGTTCGGTTCGCAATCATTTTAATAAATAATATCGGAAACTGCAATGATTTTTTAGTATTTATTTGTAAAATATACAATAAAATTTATATTTTTATAATTCCAAATTTATTATGTCATGCGCCTAAAGCCTTTGATTTTCCTACTTTTGTTTTGTGGAAAAGTCGCGAAACCGCGAACGATTCGCGGCTTAAACCGCGCCTAGCACTCGAGATAAAACGCCGAATAGCAGAATTGGTTACATGCTAAACAGTATCCAAAAAGCGTGGGATCTGATACATTGGAAATATCTTTTCATTCGCTCCAGTATAGGCTCCGATTTCACGACCGATCAACTAATATTTCGGCAAATAATGATATCAAAAATCTGGAAATCTCCTCTGTACAATTTAGTCAGTACATTTTGAGCCTAAAACAAAGGCGATCGGGTCAAGGGTATGCACAGTAAACTAATCTCTTTTAAAAAGTCAAAACGGCATTTTTCATAACAAACTGCGATACACGAGTGGAAATTTTGCAATTTGTTTGTTCACAGGCGTTATGTCGAGGATACATAAGTTAATCTATATTTGTAATAATCTCTAACGAGATAAAATCTGTACATAATATATTTTAAAAATTACTATTGGGGGTGATATTTAATCGATAATCAGTATCGATTAAATATCACCCCCAACGTGTACGGTAGTAGATCCACGCTGATTTCAGCATGAATGGGCCGGATCGTCCGGGGAAGTACTACCCTCTCATAGAAGATCGACTTAAGAGTAGTAGTATCCGTACTACTGCGTTTCGTTCGGTGAGTGGGAGCGCCGGAGGCCCAATTTCCCCCCTATCCTCTTTCCTCACCTCCCTCATTCCCTTCCCCTAACCCTATTCCCAGCCGCCATAGTGGAGGCCACTATACCAGCAGTTTAAGACGATGGTATAGTGGCCGCCACTTCTGGATTCCACTGACTGCTTACCATCAGGCGGGGTGGAGTCACTTTGGTAGGCTATAATATAAAAAAAAAAAAAAAAAAAAAAAAAAAAATAGTAATTTTAATATTTGCATAAATTTGTTATTATATATGTAATTGTTATAATAATAATAATAATAAATCAAATTTATTTCAGCCATCATACATATTAGCTTAACTTAAAATACATATTAAATAAATTTTATATCTAAAACACAATCACTGTTTCGGCGTCGTGTTACGCAGTTCGGTGTTACTAAGCCTTCCACGAAAGCGACCTTCCGGCCAAAATTCTAGACTCAACAAATTGTCAATGTGTTGAGTCAGCACACGTATCACGAACGAATTAAAATTCGTTTTATGACGCGCCTCCAACTTCTCAACTCTCAAAGTCCAGTTGGTTTTTACTCTCGCATACTCCACCATCTCATCAACCTTGGTGGTGTGATGCAACCGAGACCGAGAGTTATGGTTTATTAATGAATATAACAATTGGAACATGTCTATATACCAAACTGTGTACGACAAATGGCAGATTCTGGAGAACTTGTTTCATTGTAAGATCTACATTGTACGAGTACATACCAAAAATCAAGCACAGTAGAATTTCATTTTATTTCAAGTTCTTATGAGTCCACTAAGGTATCTGATATAATAATTTTGACTGATGCTAATATTTCATTTGTAATTAGATTTGTTCCAGACAAAGATAACGTCAAAGTTTAACCGGATTATCCAATCGATCGGTCGTTCATTTGTCTCCTGCTTAATGTCCCAACGAACGCTGAATTATCAATTATCGCCACTCACCATTTCGATAAGTACCTATACTGATTTTATTAAAGTATCCATTAAACTGGCATTTTAATTGATTATTGGTATCGTTCGCGGTCGAAATTCGACTGTTACTGGAGCCCAATACGAAATGATTACGGTATAACCAATTAAATTTGGCACCTGCTTTGTTTATTGGTATTGTATATGGTATTTAACAAAGAGTTCAAGCTATAATTTTAAATTTATGTAATCATTTAGCACAAGTACTACTTGGCATTATGTATTATTTTTATTTATTATCCGATTTTCAATTTACAAGATACTTTAAAGTATTGAAAAATGTGGTTTTAATTCGTCATTCACTGGCCATTTAAGTACCTACTGTGTGAATGCCGAATTGCCTCAAAATTTTAAAAGATCTATAAAAGTCTCATTGAATGTATTTAGTCAGAAACTTTTCATATTTTTTTTATTTTTAAATGCTCCTCAATTAAACGAATTATTTGAATGACTTTGAATAACAATTATACGCTCAGCCGGCTTCACAGACGTAAATGTGATTGACTTATTTTGAGCGACGAAGAAAGAAATGATCATACTTTTAGAGAAACGTGCAAATGGAAACATGTTAGCAATAAAAAAAAAGATCACACAAATATATACACCATGTTCCCTCGATCTGTGAAGAGATTGAAGATATTGAGAGATAGAAAATTGTATTACTAAAATACTCGTCACGTGAGTAGAACAGTGTATAATTTTTAAATCTGTAAAATGTTCGCCCCAGTGTATTGACGAGTTATTCCAGTAGGATCCCCTATATCTGATCCCATATTGTATTATTTACAGAGCTGATGCCACCAGCAAACACAAAATGTCAATACTTTTTATTTTCAAGAAGTCTAGTGTCAGTAATTAAATTATTTAAAAAATGTAAAATGTAAAGTAATTATTTAAAAAGAAAAACAAGCTCCCATGGCATAACGACACCATGGCACGACAAGGGTCAGAAAAGTTACGTAACGTGTCAAATATATATTCGTCACCGCGTGCAAAGTACGCATAATTGTAAAACATCTTCATATTTCATTATCATTTGTATGTACCTCCAGCAGCTCTAATAATTTCACATTATTACATTATCCACAAACTTCGAACACAAGGGATGGAAATCTATGTATCATAAAAAACCAAAAAGGAATCATCAAGTACAGCAAAGAAATTCAGAGAAACAGAAACCAATTTGAATTTCAATACTCCACTCCACTTCATATCCATTTAAAGTAAACATTGAAAATTTATCTTTTTTATTAATGCAATAAAGTGTAAGCGTTAATGAAAACCTTTTAAAGATATGGCAGCTCGACAGACGTGCAGACAATTTTATCACGTAAAAATAAAGTAAATATAAAAAAAATAACTAAAATAATAGGAATTTAGGTTATGGTGAAACATATCATACACAAAATATATTTCAATACAATTTTATGTAACATTAATAATATGGATCAATTAATATAAGAGAATGACCATTAATATAAGTCACGTTTACACTAATGGCATTTTATAGAGCTTTCCCAGTTAAGTTCGATACAATGAAGATTTATTTCAGAGTCGAACCAAGCCTTGGTGGAAGAGAAACTTTTCCAAAAACGTAAACTGAAATGCTAGTGATTTCTGACGTAATGTGCGAGAGTTTATCAATGTTTATACAGGATAAGCATAAACATTGATAAACTCTTTCTCTCTTTACTGTATAAGAAGATGTCTTTACCTTACAAGAAGACATTAATGGGCTGGCACATCTAGTATACAATTGTTTATGCTAATTTAAATTTGTGATGCTGTACTATTAATGATTTTGGCCTTGAAATCGAAAATACGATCTTACGACGTTTTTAGTATTTGATGGAATTGATTATATTATAAGATATGTCAGGCACATTTAGAAGTTGACTTCTAAATGTGCGGACTACATTGATTTAGTCGGCCATTCGGTACAGGGACGGCAGTTTAATACTTTACCACGCATGCAGTATCGGCATCCGGCGACGTAACGAAACACGCCTACTCAAAACTCCCGATGCATTTGTGTCCTTGACGTCACATTATGTTAGAGACGTAGGACTTACATGTTCCAATGTGTTGCATTACAGTATTATTTTAGAAATTAATTGATGCTAATGAAATATATTTTTTATGTCAATTAATATCAATGCAGAAATAATAATTAACGGCTACAAAGTAGAATGAAGTTCAAAAATACCGTGGTCTAGATCAAGTTTATTTTAATCTGTAAAGTGTGTCTGTCCACGTTACTCAAAAAACGTTATATTGCTATGAATGATTGCTTCAGATTAAATAATACTTCAGCACGTTTATTTCTAATCCGCAAATATAATACAAAGTATTGTTAAAATTGTTTACATGGTTATAACGTTACCCATGTGTCGGTAAATCTTATAAAGAAACAGGGTCGTTCCTCTCGAGAAGGCAATTTAATATCTAATCAAGGCAAATAACTCCGTAAATATGGTGGAACAATTGAACGTAAATTAGTTTTTGGGGAACAGAAACTCAATTGTCAAAAATGATTCGTGCCTTTCATCTGCGATGAAGATTTATTTTTGTAAAACTTATGATATACTGTCCATCCGAAGATCGCCTGAAAGATATTACATAATAAGAAGACCGCCCATTGAACAACAAGTGTATAAATAGTATCATATTACTATTATAAATGCAAAAGTTTGTGTGTGTGTGTGTGTTTGTTACCACTCAGCGCCTAAACAGCTGAACCTATTTCGATGAAAATTGGACAGACATATTAACTGAGCTCGCCTTTTTAATGGGTGAAAAATAATCTGCGAGAAGTAACGTAAAACGTAATGTTTTTAGTACCAACACACATCTTTTAGCTATTTGTAGTAGCTCAGGTTTCATTTACCGAATCTCGAAGCTTAAAAAGTCACATTAGCATATTTGTAACACAACTCACTCAAACGCAAGGGGCGGTAAAAGTACCTAACAGTTAAGCCATCACGACTCTTAATGTTTTAAAAGTTTTGGACATTTTATAAACCACGGTATTTATACGGAAGTAGATCCAAGCTGCTTTCAGCTTGAATGGGCCGTGTCGACCAGGGAGGTACTACCCTATCAGAGAAGACCGACATGAAAGTAGTAGTATTGTTACTATTGCGTTTCGTTCGGTGAGTGAGAGCACCCGAGGCCTAATTATTTCCTCTTTTCTCTTTCCTAATCTCCTTCATTCTCTTCGCCTACCTCACTCCCTTTACGGTAGCTAGCGGCTTCTAGAGTTCATGAGCGACAGTTACCACTTACCATCACGTGGCTGTTTGCTCATCAGTCGCAATCGAGAATAAAAAAAAATATCCCCCGGATTCTAAAACTGTTTCGATTATATAATAATATAGTGATGACCTCGTCCTCATTACAGTATACATTATTCTAAAACACTTGTAAAATGAATCAAACGGCGTGTACAATTATTTATTGCTGAGCTTATTTCTAAGCTAAGTTTGTTTAACCTAAGTCTGTTTAAAGGCTTCTTCGCAAATTTACACATACGTAATATTTTGACGGAAACATAAATAAATTAACTTATCTAAAGGAGCTTTATCTAAGTAAAATAATGACTATGATTCGACTTATTTGACAGTATAATCTCAATGATTATATAATTCAGTTAATATAAGTAACTCTCAAAATTTCCTTCTCAAAAATTAATAAAAAAGAATTGTTTAACTAAAGGAATTCATACAATCAATTCGTATAATTATCTGTATACAGATACTATTTATTCAGTGTTAAGTGTATTTGAATAAATTTATTAATTCACATTGCTTTTACATTATTTGGCTATACTATCGATTTGTGAAATAGCCAACAAGGCGGCGGTTGCTAAGAGTATGTAGTTCAGTTTGGCTGCTAGTTCATATAATGTGGGATGTGAGATTATGACCCCAACTAATTTCAAGTTTCTAAACTTCATTATCCGCGCCGTTGGAGATCCAAGGTGATGACAAAATTATAATAAAGACTCACCTACACAGTCTTAGCTAAAGGTTTGCTTTAAACATGCCTTAATTTACATCTTTTAAAATAGTTTAACTTATTTGCGTTGTAATAAAATACTTATCTTTAAGTGTATATAAATGTCTTTGGTATATTAAACCTAGAATATAAATGCTGATAATATAATTAGTCGTTCACGATATAATTTGGAGCTTCATTGAAGCGTGACTGCGAAATCGTGAAATGGAAATCGACCAAAATAATTTTTAATCGTAAATAAAATCAATAAGTAGACGCTGTTACACACAAATGCGAATTGTACATATAGAAAAACATTATTAAATAAAAGCTCCATTAGCTCAGTAAGTATATTACTTTATTCTTTCATTACATTAACTTTTCACGTATTTATATGCATCTTCATTTTGTGAAGAAATTTACCCACTTTTGCCACAATAACCCAGAGTTTGTAATGGCCGCTGCCGACTTTGAATATCTTTTATTACTTACTTTGAACGAAATCTCGTCTTTTCCAAAAGGTTTTAAAAAAACTGATTTTAAAATGGTCGCGCAAAGTTTCACGACCTTGCCAATACAATCTAGATCTAAAACAAGTTCGATTAAATTGGTTTAACTTGAGTCATTTGAATGCTAAACTCGTTTCGAGTTGAATGTTGTTCAACAGTAAAGCTTTTGTATGTGTTTAGTTTCGAAGATCGTCCGGCGAAAGCAGCATACGTTAGTAATTAACCGTCGCAGTGTTCAATTAGAGAGGAACCATTAGAGTTTGCGTCAAGTCTACCTACATAAACTTCACGTTCATTCACAAACAACGCGTCACCTACAGCAAAATCCAGTAATCTCTGCAGCACTGACTAGCCCGATGAAAATTGTAATAAATTTTAAGGACATTATTTACTAAGAATGTCCTTAAAATTTGAATTTACGTGGAGTTTATGTTTCTCAGAATAAAAACTTTTCGTTTAAAATTTGTACAAGTCTACGATCTACGGACAGTGCTACGAACGCTTCGAGCTACGAGATAGCAGAGTGTGCATCGATCGCCTATAGCCAGTATTATAGTTTAGTCTGACATGTATTGCCTTCATAGTCTCATAATAGTGGCAATACGAAGCATAATAAATATAGGTACGTAGCTTTTATAGGATGGTAGATTCCCAGTCGGCATCGTGTGTGCACTTTCATTTTGTTTTATTTGAACTGTAACTCGCTATGAGATTCAGTAGACTGTAACACGGCGTATTCTGCGTTCCCATAGTTCTTGCTTTTAAAATTATCATTAGCAAACTGTTCTGCATTTGTCCATTTGAGGTAACTGGGAATTACAACGGGAACTAGACGTGAGTGGCAGGTGATTTAAGTTGTCACAATAAAACCGACACTAATGGTAATTGTGTTGCGGAATGAGATCGTTGTAGCCACAACACTTTGTATAATGTATCACTTAGACTTGTTTAAGAGAGACCTCGTAACACAGAGTGATATCTGTAATTTGTATTGGTACGCATTCTACTTTAAAACATCCTATAGACGAGTTCGAAATAAAACGAGCTAACGTTAGTCGGACTCATTTCCTGACGGTTCCACTCGTACCTTTGTTTTATTTAAAGAAAATAAAACAGGATTCCTCAGTTCAGTAGAACTAACATTATTTTAAATCAATTTCAAGTACGTGTTCTATAAAATTTACATGACTGACACGATGTATGAGGATGGCTCAGAACTGGTCAAAGTATCGCCTAGTGGACTTCTTTCGCCTAAAATGACAATGATAGATGATGATGTTTTACATTGATGATTTTATGATCTTCATTGGACTAACTAATCAGGTGTTTGGCTTAAGAAACATTAGGTAAACTGGGAACATAATCTAAGTATATAAAAGCGAAAGGTCACTCACTCAGTCTCTCACTCACTCATCACGGAATCTCAGTAACTACAAGTACTTGGGATCTCAAATTTTGCATGGTGGTTCCTTTTAGGACGTAGGTGCTTACTAAGACGGGATTTTGCGAAATTCGACCCCTAAGGTGGTGAAAGGGGGGAGGAGCAAAGTTTGTATGGGACAATGAATGAACAAAATAGAAGTCGCAAGTTTAAGTGAAATTTCGTCAGTTTTCGTGGTAGCGGGTGATAGGATTTAAATGGGATTTGCCATAGAGACGATTATACTGATAGATTATACTGACATTTATTACTGATACAACGTACGATTGCCGTACGATCAGGCAGGCAATATTTTCATATAGGCACACATCTAAATTTTCACGCGAACAAAGTCGCGGGCAACAGCTAGTTACTTATACAGACAGATTTTTAGAATTTAAGTCACGAATCACATTGTCGATCATCGACATACACGTTTTAGGAGTAAATTTAAAACGCGGTTTAGTGTGTCGCGTATGCTGATTTTGTTCGATGCAATACGAACCAACACGATTTGGTGAACCAGCTGCGTTCAATCTGTAAGTGCTGTTGGATAAAACGATTTTCCTTTTTTTAATTAATTAACACAATTACAATCAGCTTATCGCAGTCTACTATTGGACATAGACCTCTCCCAATAATTTTTAGGGTTTGTTTTAAATTTTCCTTCTCTGTAACAGTGATGTTTTCTGCTTGATTCTCTGCGTTAAGCGGGCGTCGACTGTTACAACACCCTCAGGACTGAGAGTGGTAATTAATTATGAATCTTTATTAACAATAGCTAAAAGTGGTGCATCCAATTTGTTAACCGCCGTTTAAAATACTTGGCTGATGCTCTTCTTTGTTGTCAGACTAAAACACAACTATTGATGTTTTGTAGGTATAATAAACTGCATCATTCGGTCGTCACACTTCACTAACATAACGAAGTGTCGACCTAACAAGAGTCATAACCTAACATAAGTATATAATAAAAGTAACAACCTGATATTCTGTGCTCGTTATCTCTGCGTTCGGTGGAACTAGTTCAGCCTCGCTCCATATAATCTATTGTGAAGGCCTCTTTGTTTACCTCTGTGACACAGATAATATGAAAATAACAAATTAATGTAGTGTGAAGGGTTAAAACTGACAAAATACCGTTTCCATTTTTACAAAATCTCTACAATTTGTTTCGTACCTACGAATCCCTCACTATACACAATATAATATTATATATATATATATATATATATGTATATATATATATAATTTCACCTATCTAAAAACTATAGGAAGGTCGTATAAACATCCCATTGTTTATCTACCGTGTCTCGAGAGCGAGTTATCGGATTAAATTTTTGGAACCATATTTACATTACCATATCAACTTTTCATTACATAAACAAAGTTGATTATTTATCTTAACATCAAGGCTGCTTTTAAAATTATAAACTACTCGGAAGTGAGCATATATGTAAACTTGCCACCTGCGCCAATTCTTTATTGATCCCAGGTTTATTTAATAAAAACAAGTATTGAATATCTCTTACTAACGTCTAAATGTGCTGCCTTTTTGGGTACTATTTTTATTTCCATGGTAAGGTTCAATTAACCTAGTTGATCTTGGACAAATTGTCCAGATGTAACCCAAAAGTTTGACAGTTTTGTTTTTAAAAGCTTTGCAGTTTATTTCTCAGACAAAATTCTAACGGCGCTGTTTTTTTCTGTAAAGAAATCTAAACTATAACAAGTACAGCACTCTAAAGATCCCACAAGTTCAAGTTTTCACGAATCAGAAAAACCTATTATCTCAATATCTGTCTTCGAAGACAAACTGAGTATTTTCGTAATAAAAGTAAACAAACGAATACTATACCTAACATGAAACTTTATCTATATCTTTAATACAAAGTCTAATAAGTGAGTATAAATTCTAGAAACTATATAATACACTTTTACCTTTTTCATTCACAAATAATTAATTGCCAGTTAAGAAAAAAGTTACCATCAATATTAGCTAGACTTGAAGTCTCTTCAAACCAAAGCACACATTATCAACAGAACTTTCGTGTGTGAAAAGCTGGGAATAATTAATATTTATGTTCTTCTTATCTATACTCTTCACCATGGGCTAATGGTAAAAACTTGCTATGCAAATATATATCTTCTTCACTTCTGATAAGGCGTATATTTCAATATATCTCTAAATAAAATTATTTATGTCATTTCATCTACTATTTGTCAGTTAAAATTTAACTTTACTATCAAGTTATTAACGTTTATATTTGTATGAAGCGAATCTCTAGATTCTCCTGACATCGATTAAAGTGTACAGTCTGTAATAGATCCTTACCCTTACCTAGAAATTACTGTTTTATACAGAAATAATCGAGGCTTCGGTGTTTATAAAAATAAATCTACAGATAGGTGCTAATATTGCAAGTGGTGAGTACGAATTCTAGGAGTTTGTATGTAATTTAAGGGTACATAATCTTGACTTATTTGAAAAATTCTTTCAGCATATAAAAGGTACTATATTGTAGACAGATAATTAGGCTATATACCTGGAAAAGTCTGTCGATACGTATGTAAGTTTAAATTGATCCTTCGTGCTGTACGAGCGTTAATAAGAAGAAAAATGGGACTAACATATTTATCAGATCTTATAAATCGTCACTTATATTTTTCACAGTACGCTGCGCTAATAATTTTTGTGCCAAGTTTAAAAGCTGTAATGAATAATGTACAGATTCAGAATTCACTCGCTCCGGTATGCCTCCCTTGTGTCCAACCAATGCGATGAACGTTTTTCATTATCTTACGAGGTCAATTTTTCATTACAAGTTATAATGCGATTTAGGATCTCCTCATTTGTGTCCCTATTCAACAAGTGAAGCCTAACTTCGATGTGTTTTTGTTTTTGTTGTTCAATGAGTTTATGGCAGCACCCACTTGATGTATTTTTTCATATTTGCAGTGAGACGTACATTACTCATATAATTTTATACGAGTACATTAAAAGTTATTGATAGGTCTGACGTGATTTGATATATTTTACACTACCACTTTTAATTTACTGTCGACCTTTGTCTCTGGTCCAGCATAGGGCTCGTTGTTGAGATGAAATTTTGAAATGGAAGCAATTAATATACTTGGCTTATACAAGTTACCTTGGTGCTACGAGGAAAGGTGTGGGTGTTCAAATTATAACGGGCGTTTTGATTTTGATAACGAAACAGCAATTAAAAAAAAACTGGAATGGCGAGAAAACATAATTGTTAACATCTGACTTCATTAAAGAAACGTCATGGCCTTCGAAGAAATGTTATAAATTTAAATTGAATTTGCAATTCCAAGTTAGGTGAAAGATCAATCTATGTAGTGTTAAAAATCAGAAGCTTTATGAAATTTCGACAATTTCTTTATTTTTATATGCAAAAATACCTACTTACCAGAACTAGATGAAAAGATGAAAGTGCATTTTACTTTTTTTTTCATTATACTGTAGTGCTTTAACTTATAACTTTAGAATATTAATTTCGTACCATCATAAATGGTGAAGGAAACCAAAACTCCAACTTCATAAGAAAATATTTTTTAATCACTAAACTTGCTCTAACAAACTTCGATGAGTGAAAACCGGGATTTATTAATAAGTTCAGAATTAAAGTTATTTTTAAATAAAATTAACGTTCAACTATTTATTACTACAAAGAAAAACACATTCGCTTACGGTAGTAGATCCTTGCTGGTTTCAGCATGAATGGTCCTGATCGACCAGGGCATTACTACCCTTACCCTCTCATAAAAGATAGAAGTAAGAGGAGTAGTATTCATACTATTGCGTTTCGTTCGGTGAGTGAGAGCGCTGGAGGCCCAATTTCCTCCCATCACTTTTTCCTAACTTCTTTATTTCCTTCACCTATCCCATTCCCTTCCCGGTAGGCAGCGGCTTCCTGAATTGCAGTCTTCCCTCACAATGTTAGAGACTTTGAGTCGTCCATTAGCGACAGTCACCACTTACTATTAGGTGGGCTGTAGGCTCATCTACCACCATCGGCAATAAAAAAATCCAAACATAAAAATAGTATTTAATATGATTTAATATGATTTTAATTACAATTCGGCCGGCTTACACAGTTCTAGTACATAATAATAAAGGACAAACCTTTGTGTGATGAGCATGATTGTTTGTTCTGTGTCTGGGTGTAATTTATCTATAATATGTATGTATTTACAAAAAAAAAAAAAATGTATATAAGTAGTATATCAGTTGTTTAGTACCCATAACACAAGCAAGTATAATTGCTTAATTTGGGGCTAGATGGCGCTGTGTGAATGTGGTAGAATATTATTATTATTATGAATATTATAATAATAAAATGAAAATATTTTAAAATAAATTATGTACTTAGTTAGTACTGATACCTAATCGAAGTAGGTAGATCTTATTTCTACAAAACAAATATTTTTGTGGTCAACAAAATATGTATTTGTTCCGAATTCTAATTCTTGTTTTTTGGCATATTAGGGGCTACGTACCTCAAGAGGCAAAATGGTACCCATTAAGGATCGCTTTGTTGTCCGTCTATATGTCTGTCTGTCAATCCCTTTTGAAAGAATACTGCCAATTTAAAAACGAAACAATGACAAGGTATCTACTTACAGTCTCTTTCAATTTCTACCATTCAAAAGAGTTAATTGCAAAGTTTATACTATGTGATAATTACATCTTTTTGTAACAGCTTGTTTATTCAATATATTATAGTATTTTGCTATGTCACTGAGAATCTTTTGTCCCGCTGGCATTCCATCACTACTTTTATTTGTCATAACGATTTATTCGCAGTTTTATTTTAATAAATATTCGTTTTTCAATAATCACTTTTCCCTCATCAAAATGAACAACTTTTGTCTTAAAACTGTTAAAAAATGTTAACTTTTTTAGGCCTTCAAAACGTTTAAATATCATAACAATTAATTGGGACTTGTTAAACTAGTAATAATTAAAAAAACAGTCCGTAGTTTTGTGGTAAGAGCTGAGAACTCTTATATATTGAACGATTAAGAAACTACGGCAACTCTCAATATCATAAATTCTTTATTAACATAACCTGTTGCATATATTTTAAGTGTCCCCAAGTCCTGCACTAGTTATAACTGTGTTGTAGGAGTAATCGTCTTCCGCAATTCGAATTACTTATACAATGTTGTGAATACATACATACGTATACATATGTATATATATACTACCCTAACATAAAATATATAATAAAGAAATTAAAATTAAGGTAATTCGTACATGCTGAAAGCACGAATAAAAAAAAGAGATTTAACAAGTGAATATATGCCTGCGAAGAAATGGAGAGGTAGCTAGTTAAATGGACATACATTGATCAGACAGGTGATATGTTGGAAAAGGGTCCAATTAGAAGCACTCAATTGACGGGAGAGTCTGAAGACTTTCATGAAAATTGAGTATATTTGGATGCGTATCGTTGGAAATTACTTTCTAAGTTGGTATATGTTATCCCGTTAATAGAAAGTAGGCGCAAATTTATGTTTGTGTGTATATTTGTTTGTCTATATAGATGAGCTGATATATTATCAACTGTTATCAATTTAATATGTAAAATATCTAAATAAACCTCACGCTTAATTCAATGCAGTCGCAACATTCATTCTTAACTGACGTCTCCTAAATGCCTAATTTCAGCGTCATTTAACAAGTAAAATACTTGAATATATATGAAGCTGAAATTTAGCAGATAGGAAACGTCAGTAAATTTAGTGACTGAATAAGTAAGGCTAAAGTTATTAAACTCCAATACTTTTAAGACTTCAAGCTGTAGTGGACATTTAAATAGCTAAAACACTGAGTGTCTTGAACGAATTGCAAAATTAAATTTGAGAAAAGCAGAAGAATCTTAGTTAAGAACGGAAAGCGAATACGGAAAAAAAAGAAAAAGTTGCAGATGAAGTTTTTTGTTGCTGAGCATATTTTCCTTATGAAAACATCACGAGAGTTGGCTCAGATTGCGCTGGTTTATTTTACCCGCGACTACGGTAATGAATTTACTCTTTATTCACACTAAATTATGCAGTTCGCGCTACTTCATGGTTTAAAAAGAAAAACAATAGAATAAAGTAGTGTTTGCATTAATATACATAATTATATATCATTTTTACCATCTTTTGTTTTGAATAATAACTACCTCAGTAGTGCAGTGAAACTTCTGTACTCGTAGGTACAGGTTGTGTATCTGATTCTTACACGTCGTGGAAAGCGTATAAAAATCCGTTGCGTTCAATCAATTTCAATTCAATCAATCAATTTAATAATAAATACAAATTACATACAATATAGGTAGTTTCCCTTTGGTCCCAAACTAAGCTAGTGCGTGGTTTAAAATAATTTAGCACAGAAATTTACTTATACTATTTAGAGAATACGTTTTCTATGTTATAAATAATATTGCCTATATAATTGAACAATTGAAAACGTAATGTTTTTTATTAGTTTCTCTCGATTTTATCACGTTCCTTTGCCATGGCGGAACTGCGTGCGATGACTCACCATCTATGCGATAGCTACTTCACCAGTAGACTATGACCCCTATCGTCGTCCTAACGTATATTCAATACGTAGAACATTTTCAAAGTAAGAGAGTTTTATCTAAAACGGTTTTATTTCGCAAGCTCCATAAATCAAGTGATGGGAGGACAGCTACGATACTTATCTCCGAAAATAGTTGTAAAAGCACAGCATGCTTCAATGTACGTGCGCTGTTGGCTTATTATACAGCTAATATTTTCTAATATTATAATTCTAACTGCACATGTTATTTACTAATTTAGTTAGTTATGTATATTCACATCCACCATTGTTGCCATCTTGCCAGCAGTTTGAGACTATGGCTTTTGGAATGGTAACTTTCAGTGTAATACTGGATCATACGAAAACCAAAGTAAATATAATTATAAAAACGGTGTGTAACTATACTACACTTACTAATACTTATGTAATTTATTTATTAACCGACTTCAAAATAAGGAGGAGGTTTCTCAATTCGACCCTACATATTTTTTATGATATATTTCTATACTAGCTGTGCCCGCGACTTCGTCCGCGTGGAATAGTGATTTTGGGCAGCATTTTTTGGATATATCTTTTGGTTTGTTTTGAATTATAAACATCTTCGTTTAGGTGAATAAGAAAAATCTTTACAGTAAATGCTTCTCTATCTACAATATTAGACGTATAGTCATCGCGGATCAAAGCCATACAGGCTGCTAGGATTACTTACACGTGGCAAATCCACATAAAGCTGACCATGCGAAAAACAGTTAATATTTAGATCCACACTCATTAATTGTCATCGCGAACCATAGGCTCACTGGAAACTGATCTCGTTTAAAACTAAACGGGAAATTGTTTGGAATGAAAGGAATCCGAGGAATAAAAACGCTATAAGTTTTTTTTTTTTATATTAGCCTGCCAAAGTGCCTCTACTCTGGCTGATGGTAAGCAGTCAGTGGAATTCAGAAGTAGTGGACACCATTCCAAAAGCCAAACTACTGGTATGGTGGCCTCCACTATGGCGGCTTAGTGAGATGCTTCTTCACGCCCCGCTTAAAAGTCCCAGGATGAAAGTTAGGTGGGAACACATGCGCTAGTAAAGAGTTCCAGGCTTTAATTGAGCGACAAAAGTATAAAGTGCTGAACCGTTTGGTTCGAGACCCTTTAGATTGCACTGTGAAAGGGTAGCACTTCAGTTCCGCACGTGTCGTTCTGGATAAAAAGAGAGAGGGTAGAATTAATTTAAAGAGCTGTTGAGAAGACTCTCCGTGGTAAAGGCGATAGAAGACGGCCGTTGAGGAGGCGATGTCTCTTCGCAGCTGTAAAGGCTCAAGGGTCTTAGGCCTCCGGGCTTCCATGATACGGACTGCTCGCAAAAGGCCCCGTACCGTCTCGAAAATGGTCGCCGGGTCCCACTATCCGGTCACCAACCTGCACGACGAACCACTCCGAGATTATGCGCAACCTGGTGGGGCAGTCTCTTTTTTTTTGGTTAGCTCTAATTGGGCCCTTGTTCAATGCCGCGGGCGGCCAGCGGCACCACCGTTTATACGGGTCTCCCTGGCCGGCGGGTTGACCCACACCACCCACAGAATGACTCCGCGGATACTCAGCTGGTCCCACACATGCTGCGAGGTTTGTCATCTCTGCATCAGTTGGGCCTCCGGCTCTCGCGCTTACCGAACGAAACGCAATAATATGGATACTATTACTCTTACGTCGAAAACTATGAGAGTAGTACATCCCTGGTCGATCCGACCCATTCATGTTGAAACCAGCGTAAATCGACTACTACTATTTCGTAATTCACTTCAATTCCACCTATTCCGTAACGAAACGTGTCAAACAAACATGTTTTTATCACAAAAAATAAAAAATAAAATAAATCCAGAAAATATAAATCTAACTTGTATTTACATTTTAACTAATAAAGTATTTACATTTTAATAAAGAAATAAGACGTGTTAACCTAACTTAAAAACAAACTAAGCTAAGCTATATACATACCACATTTATGACGTGATTATTTAAATTCATGCTACAAATATTTGCACTGAGCGGGAATCGAACCCGCGACCTCACAGTCCATACACAGTACCACCGAAATACAGAGGCAGTCGATTTCCCCCTGACTTTCCCCTCCCTTTCCCCTGACTTCTCCCTCACTACCCCCGCGCTTTCCCCTCACTTCTCCCTTCCTTTCCTCTTCCTCCCCCTCCCTTCCCCCTCCCTCCAAATTTCAAGTCGCCAACTTCAAAAGCAAAGATCTTTCCATACAATATTTCATCCTTTATTTCACTCATATAAATCCACCCCAGTAAAAAAAAAATTATGAGCGTATTTTTTATTTAAATAAAAGTATTCCAAAACAAAATTTCAAAGCTGTGACTTAAAAAATGAAGACGTTTCATACAATCGATTTCATCCCTTTTCATACACTTAAGGGTTGAATTTTTAAGAAAGGGTTTCTTTGTACACTTCTAGACATTAAGACAAACACACCCTCCAAATTTCAAGTCGCTACAACCAGCGGTTTAGGCTTTACGTTGTCTGTCAGTCAGTCAGTCAGTCAGGACAAGCCTTATATAATATGTATGGATGTATGGATTAGACGTATAGCCATCAGGGATCAAAGCATACAGGCTGCTAGTAATGCTAACACGTGATAGAGCCACATAAAGCTGACCGAAAAACAGCTAATACTTAGATCCACACCCACAACTTTTAGTGTCTTACCTTTACTTTAATTACTTAATTAATTAATTACTTTAATTAGTCATCGCAAAACATAGGCTCACTGGAAACTGGACTCGTTTAAAACTAAATGAAAGACTGTTTAGAATGACAGGAATCCGAGGAATAAAAACACTATCAGCTATTCCGCAACCTGTTAAAATATCTGCTTCTATAAGATTTCGTAGTAAATTAACGAATGTTGGATGTGATTCTTTAAATTGGCATAACTTTTTTATTTATGAACCGATTGACATGAAACAAACACTAAATGTTAAGTGAAGCTTACCACAATATATTAGTGAAAACCATATTTAAATCGGGTAAGCCGTTTCTGAGATTAGCGTGCACAAACGCACAGACAAACAGACAAACAGACAAACAGACAAACAGACAAAAATTTTAAAAATCATTGTTTTGGGTTCTATTTGCGTTGTTATAGGTCCCAATAGTATTTTTTCTCATATATCTTTCATGTACAGACAGCGATCGGTTACATTTTTATTATATGTATAGATGAGAATTTAATACATTTCATCTACTGTGTTTCAACTCTGCATCTTCCGATACGTTGACTAGTAAATAATGCCTACTATACATGTGTGTGTCAAAAGTTTTAAATAAAATAAAGTAATTACGCAACGGGAAATTTTTGCCATATCAGTTTACGGATTAAATTAGGTAACTAAGTACGCATTGTTTACGTAATTTACATATAGGACATTACTACATTACATATAGGACAAGAAAAACGTACCTATTATGCAAAACTTGCACTGTGTATAAAAGTCTGATAATCTACAGTGCCTTATCAGTTATCACAAAATCATTATTTAATTAAACGTAAGAAATTTTCCTACAAAGTAAAAGGTAACAAACTTGAATAACCTCCCCTTTCCTAAAACAATCGAGGTCATTAAGCATAAATGTACATTATTGATTACTTTTCCAGAGCTCTTTTATTGAGATGTTGAATGGAATCATTTCTCGCCTCACATTAGGTTCGGAGATAACTTTAAAGATGAGGGAGTCCAGTAGCGTCGGTCGCACTCACCTGAGTTTCAATAATAACTTTTTATTGCCATGAAGACGGCACTCAAATTGCCTAAACTGGAAATGTAATGGGATTATCACTGATCCGAAACGATGAAGGCCTCTCGTGTAGTACGTAATAAAATTTACGAAATGCGTGGAAAAAACTTCCCGGGCGTTGACTGTTGAACATTCAACGTCATCTTTTATTTTTGTGACATGTAATCTTTACGACAGTTGTAAACACGTAAAACATATTATTGCCTTAATATTATTTCGGTTACCTTAACTATTGAACCCTCGTGTAAACTAGCACTAAATCTTGTTACAAAAATATATCACAAAAATAAATTTTAAATCTACTACAAAAATGTTTCGTATAACGTCTATCTAGTTTCTATATATATATATATTGAAAAGTGTAACAAAAATATTTTCATATTTCATCTTATAAAAGGGAAGATTTACTTGTATTGAATTATGCATGAGTCTGACGAAATGTTAAAATAAATAAATATTAAATTCAGAAATTATGTCGAAATATCCCATTCATGTTAAACTGCAAACAATATAAATTAACATTTTGTACTCATTATAATTTGTAAATGTCAGTACAATAAAGTTTTATTTTTTTCATAATAGTTTTATGTCATGCCTCCACGTTAATAAAAAAGATATATCTATTTATAACAAACAAGAGCGAACTATTATTTACCAATACTGCCGTATAATTTAGGTACAAAAGACAAAACTTCATCAAAATGACGTAATTTCTCCAGTCGGGGAGAGATAACACTGAGAAAATACTGCTATGTATATAATATATGATACTTGTAGAGAACAGCTATCAATTTTGGAATCACACGACAACAATCTAGTCTCAACATAATCATATTAAATAAAAGTTATTTACTCAGAAATATTAAATCATTGTTGTGTAGGTTTCTTGATAAATAAACAACAACGAAGAAGTTGTACGAAACAAATATTTCATACAACTTCTTATATAATGTACCTACATTATGAAGAATGCCTGACGTATCATAAGATCTTAACCTAAAAATAACTTAACGAAACAAAAATATAGCAATCAGATAGCTAACTTTCCGTATCGAGTAAGCCACTTGACGTAAGAAATAGCCTCTTTATAGATTACTAAGGGATGCCGCATCCAAGACTTGTAAGCGTCTGATCGGCGCCCCCTCCGATACACTCCCCTACATTAATTGGCACAAGTTTTCCGCGCAGCAGGCACTAAGTCCGCCTAATGCGAGACCACGGCCAACTTTCACTCGTTCTTCTGTAATTACTTTTATTGCTTTCTTTTTCATTTATTCATGAGATTATCATTCCCTCATTAAAAGTTTTCATGGACATTAATATATTTCTGTACTGTTGATTCCGTGTGTTTTCGCAATAAATCCATTTTAATATAGTAAAAATAACTATTTGTGGAATTATTTATACGGTAGTAGATCCACGCTGATTTCCGCATGAATGGGCTTGATCGTCCAGTGAAGTACTACCCTCTCATAGAAGATAGTAGTATCCGTACTACTGCGTTTCGCTCGGTGAGTGAGAGCGCCGGAGGGTCAATTTCCCCCCTTTCCTCTTCCCTCACCTCCCTCATACCCGTCCCCTAACCCCATTCTCAGCCGCCATAGTGGAGGCCACCATATCAGCAGTTTATTCAGATTCCACTGACTGCTTGCCATCAGGCGAGGTGGAGTCACTTTGGTAGGCTATAATACATATAAAAAAAAACTATGCCTAATTACACTTTTTACTACATCACAGTTTTTACTGAATATGTTGCCGAAATATCAAATTGAAAATGTGCGCATTTTACTCCTAAACTGAAATCAATCAAACCAGCAAGAACACAACAAAGCGGTCAATTTAAATTGAAACTCTCCTAAGAGAAATCTCAATATGCGCTGTCCTCACAAAATATATGAGTAGGTACTCGTTGAATACCTAAAATGCACAATATTTTTAAAATGAATTAAACATACAAAGGGATTAACATCATGTATTCACATGCCTAAGATTATACCTGTCACAGAGCTATTATAAAGTCAATTTATGCAAAACATAGCGACTGGTTCATTCGGCGTCTACCCGCCATTTCTAGGGTAGGTGACCCGGATAAAGGCGTCAAATTACCAACGTCAAATTCCAGTGTCACCTGAGCCGGGACGGGCTGCCGTCGCCATTTTTATCCTATTCTGAGTTAATATTCCGTGGACGTCCGTCGGGAGCTGTCCATGTAACGGACACCCCTGAATCATGGAGCTACGAATTACAAAGTTTCCTTACCCGACAAGATTTATTTCTTAACCGATGGAATGCTGTCTGAATTGTGTTTATTACGAGAGTCTGCTTCTTGGTTTAATATTCGGCAATTTGTTCATTGTTAAGATAAATTTATTATTTGTTAAAAGTAAGTTATTACCTAAACTAATAAACATGTTTGAATTTAAATAAGTAGTGACAAAATATATGTGTCCGAAACTACTTTGATGAGTTGTAGTACATTTGATTTTGTCATTAAATAGTAAGTAATCTTAAAGCTTATAAACTGTTTGCTAAGGTTGTGAAAGAATATAATTTGGTTTTACCAAACTGAATAAAATTTTGGCCTAATTTCACAACTCTATGTAGATGGTAATTTTCTTTGTTACTTTCCCTATCAATTCAAATAAGATCACTGTCATTTCATTGCTTTCAATTTTCATGAAATGGACTAAAGAGGCTATCGAATTACTTTACGTTTACCCTTGTTTATACAACTACATATTTCCTAAAAACAATTTAAAGACTTACACCCAGTTTCTGAAAGGCAAATCAACGAAAAATTAACTAATCATCTGTTAAATATCATCAGCATGAATAATTAGTTCGCAAGAGTAATTATAACTAATTAGTTAGCATGAGTAATTATAAATAATGAGATCAAATTAAACCAATTATCCATGCTTTAAGCATGCTTTTAGGTACTTTACATGAGATTTTACAGGTGATTAGTTTTTTTTTTTTGATCAGCCTTGCAGGAACTGAGTGTAACTGTAGGTAAAATTCGAAACTACATCACGTTTTTTAACATATTGTTCTAATGTTACAGGCTACAGAAACCCGTTTGTAGAAGCAAATAACAAACACACAATTATGATTAAATGTGCATGTTTAAACAAACTCATACAAACTTTAACTGCTACCCTGTAGTAAGAATAACTCACCTTACAGCTCTCATTAGCTCTACGGTTAAGCTTACAGCCTCGACGTGAAATTCTATGTGGTTCCAAAAATATTATTGAGTTTTCCCTTTAAAAATTCCTGCCAACGCTCCTATGAAAAGAAGTTTGTGGTATTTATATTGTAAAGATAATATGGAATTTTTGGGTTTCTTAATAGATATTTTATTTAGTCTATCTTTTCTTCTCTTTTTAGAATGCAAAAAAAAATATCTTTCATCTATTTCCTCTTATCATCCCGGATCGCTCTCGTCGGTCTTAAATTTATCATACGTCAAAATAACTACTAACATGAAAAAAGTCTATGAACACGTTTATTTACGTAGCATCTTGTTTTTATTTCGAGTAGGTATATTAAAGTCGCTCTTAGCTCAGAACGCACATTTTCATTGCCTCCCACGGGTGCCGTGAACAACGGCTACGGATTTATATCACGAGGGTAGACTGCAACATTCACCTGCGCTAATAACGTAGTATTGCACCCACAAATCCCACAAACATTGCGTAATGATTAAGGCAATAAGCTCCCCAAATCCCTCGTTAGAACTGTCTATCTATTATATACGAGACTGCCTGCTGGATTCTGTGGAATCCTGTAATTTGTGATCTGCAAATTTACTAAAAATCATATTGACTTCAAAATTATAAATGTACAAATGTCAATATTGCTTTTGGAACTGTACTTAATGCCAGGAATATTTTAAGCTATATTTTTGTTATAGCCTATTTTTTACGATATTTTAGGTACTTTCTTATTGCTATGTCATCACGATACATTTTTTTAAATATTTCAGTCTGCATTTCACACCCTGGTGCGACAAATAGACGCTAGTTGTGAAATAAAGCTAGTAAATATATTTTCATTTTATTTAATTTCTTTTCATTTCAATGAATATTTTATTTATCAGATGCCAAATCAATTTTAATTAATTTGCATTATAACTGTGACAATTAGCTATACATATAATGCATACGTTATGAGATTTGTGGTATCCAAATACGTTAAACTCATGGCTTAAATCGTTGCCACAATTTGACAGGTGTCTAGCTAGATTTTTTTAATAACAATCACACGTGTGACGACTTTGACCAATGTTTAATTTGATCACAGGTGGTTTGGTTGGTAACATTCAATTTCACAATTGCATCCTTTTCGCTATAAATTTTTATGACCGTAATGATTCAAAAAAATCATCTCTACATATAACAAGAATGCTACCCATTCTTATTCAATCAAAGAATACTTACAATCAAACGCTTTATAAATTCACGTAACTCAAAGTTTACCCATAAAATTTATGCAAAAACGCTCAAGCTGGGGACAATCGAATAGTGATTCAATAGCGAATGAATTCAGCGAAAAGCATTGTGCTTACCATGCACCAACTGCATTCAATGGGTACACTGTTCAATATAGTTCACTCAATGACGTGATTTACATTTATTCCTCGACGGAAAAAGACTCACTCAATATAAAAGTCGTAAGCATCTTTCATTTTGAAGCCACGTAAAATAGGATTATTTAATTGATTATATCATCCCTACAGTAATTTATGGTACACTGGTACTATAAATTGTCATCTGGATGAATTGTAAAGGCTAGCTTTCCTTTTTTATATGTTCATGCATGCGTTGACAATGATTGAACTGGTTGGTTGGTCGCGTCACCACACAGCTTATTCGTATTGTTTATTAAAAAAAATTGTATGAGCGGCCAAGGCTTTGTATTAGTAAGTCGATGTTTGCGAATGGTTCGTTAGGTAGAATCTGAAAGTGAACATAATTATTAATTACACAAAATTTATCTTTATGTAATCCAACAAATGGTTGTATATTATGAAAAGATTATATCATCCTCTAAATTTAAGTGAACTTAATTCCCAATCAAAGAGCTTCCCTAGCTTGATTGAAAATATGAACGTGATGACACTTATGTCTAATTAAATACACAGCTTTTAAATACTCTATAAAATTCCCAATATTTAGTTAAGGGTTTGTAATCACAACAGCTCAACTGCTGTTACAATATGCTTTTTCCACTACATATACTTCATATAAATATACTAATTCTAGATTTATATTACTGTTAAAGTTGCTGTATTGATTTGTCTACCGGTTATGGTTTGATACTATTGTAATGTACCGGTATTAGTAATTATTGTTACAGATAGTGTAAAATGGCTTTTAGACCGTGCTGGGGGCACTTCGACTGTTGATTGTAATATATCGTTACTCTGACAAGTTATACTTTTATTACAACTGACCGCCGCCTCGCTGACTAACCATCGCAACATCTAAGCATCGCTAAAGTACCGTCGTTATTATAATTTTCAAAATCCAGATTTCTCACGATATTTTCCCTACATGTCGCTAATGTTCAAGATAACTATAAATGGTACAATACACGACTATAAAAAGTCTACATTAGCATTAGCTCCCGGTTTTAAAGGCGAAGACGAGAACCTACAGTGCCTAGCCATTGGGCTATCACTACACACACATACTCATACACTGCAGATACGTCTGCCAGAACAATATAAAGTTTAATTTGAGACTCAATGTTGGAAAAAGCCTTGCTTTTCTCGAGAGGATCAGTAAGTAGTCTGAGAGAAAGGTAATAAAGAGCCAATTTTAAGGTCAAACTAAAATGAATCTTAAGCTCTACAGTTATAAGGCACAGTTTCTAACTTAAATAAGAATAATTTAAACTTAATAAAGAAATAAATATAAGTACTTCATTCGACCTGAGAATTACATTCGTAAAGTCGGTGAATGAACTCGGTCACGCTTCGAATTCCTAGGTAATAAGGCTATTACTTAGATATTATTATGCCTTTTTTTTTTTTTTTTTAACGTGGGAAATGCATTCCGTATACTCACCCGCCCGGGCAAAGCGGGGGTTATGTCGGACTCTCCGACCGCTCTCAAAGCGCGGCCGGCATACCAACTAAAACCCACGGTGTTCCTCCAGACGGCCATAGTGTCGGGGTCACGGGAGACGCTCGCGCATTCATCCGCGACCCCGACGGGTCACGGCCCGCTCACCACACCGGAGCGGGCCCCGTCCGATTTGGGGGGCCTAGCCTCCCCTCCCTCGAGAGGCGTGTGCGGAACACGCGCACTGCCATCTCGGGCCCGTGCTGTTCGGGCGACTGCCCGATCGCCGCCCGCAGGCCACCTCCTAACTCGGCCGCAGAGGATAGGGAGAACGGCGCGTCACAATACCGACACTCCTCTTCTCCTGCGGCCCCACCGCGTCCGCAATCTGGCGGTTGCGGCCCCGCCGAGGCCGCGGAAGGTAGGGAGAGCGCCGCACCGTTATACCGGCACTCCTCTCCCGCCACGACCCCGCCACTCCTCAGCCGCAGTGTCGCCGAAGCAACACGGCAGCCCGACCCAGTTGCGGTGCCGCCCATACTGCACCGCAACCCTCCTGAGCCGCTCCATCGTGAGCTTCCGCCAAAGCCCAGAGGAGAGGCGCCTCCTTGGGGTTCCTCTTGGTTCACCGTGGTCCTTGGTAACCACGGCTACTAAGCTCCCCCGCCGCGACAAGGCGAGAACCCCGTTTGGGGGGGCAGAACCCCGTTTGGGGGTGGATTATGCCTTACCATTCGCATTTCAACTGCATTTTCAACACCCAAGTATCTACTTATTATATGACTAGCTTCCCGTAGCGTGGTTTCACTTGCGTTAAGTTACATTTTTGATTACTGCTCTGCTGCCGTCCCTCGTAGCGTTATATTATAAAACATTCCTTAAGAACTGAGCTATCAAACGCAAAAATAAATATTAAAATCCAACGGGTAATTCCAGCGATTAGCGCGTTTAAACAAACAAACTCTTATGTTTTCTAAATTAGTATATAGATAATAACTTTGATGAACATCGCTTACAAGTGATTTTATATATACAATCTCAATCCTACTCAATCTACAATGCTTCTTATTTTCGTCACTCTGACCTCATACCGTAGCAATGTAAAATCAAAATTTATGTTACTGCACTAGTCATCATCTCCAGCTTAATCGGTCCTGACTCGCCCTCCTATTGTAGTGGTGATAGGCAGAACACATAGCTCGCAGAGATAGCCATAGGGCTGCAAAGTTCTAAAGTGGCGACAGTTTCTTACGAGAAGGACCGATAACCTGATAAAGATGATAGGCAATTTTGCTCTAAATACCGTTTTTCAATATTATAATATTGTGAAATAGCATTTTACCATGTCACTTAGTTATAAGCTTTGTACTAGGTGTTCAACAAATATGTAAAGGCAGGAGAGGACATCAGATTCTAATCAGATGATTGTCAAAGCACGTGGTGCGCTACGTGATGTGTCCCCGGAGCCTATTGTATTCTCAACCTCTTTATCTGAACCCTGCAAGCGCAGAATCATGTCCCACTGGACAATATCACTCGGAATTTTACCTTACTGCACTATAATAGACTACGGTCTAATGGTCCTTTCATTGAATAATATTATTGTACTTCAACTTAAACTTTTCAATTCACTTAGACGAGTTTCAGAAAGTATTGTCAACTTCAATAAATCTTGCAATACAGTCAGTGCAGTAAGTATATTTTACTTCTACTAAATTAATTCATGCAGAAATCAAAAATCTATCATTATTGTTGTACAAGTTTCAGAAATGGTAAAGTTACAAACATTAGTGTATTGTGAATAAAGACTTTCATCTTTACTAGCTAAAACTTGACGAGCTTTTTAGACGTGACGTAGAAGCACTTTGTAGCTCAATAACGCGACTCCATTCAGCGTGAACAGTAGCTGTGCAACGCACCCCTATTGTGAGTGATCCACAACGGTTAATCGCGTGAAAAACCACTCGATGCATTCTACTGGTATATCTTTATTTTATTGTGAGTATAAATGTATATGAGGCATCTCTACCCAAAGGAGAACATATCCCTTAAGCACATGGTGTCGATCGTTTTAGTTATTACAGTAAAAGTCGTTACCTGTCATCTATTTACTATGACAAACGTTATGCTTAGGGACTACGCACACTTATTCAGCTCTATTCAGCTTATGCCCATATTTTGGGGCGGGTCTGGGCCTACGCTTTCACGGTTTCCTATACGACATGCTAGCATGGTAGCATAGGTGCAGGCCTACCCTACCATCTCCTTCTGAGACGGTAGGGGGGCGCTGGTCTTGGGAGTAGCGCAGGTCGCTAAGATCCCCAAGGCAAGTTCGGTGGACTAACCTTCTCGAGGTTGCCAGCCCTGTTGTTGGTCTAGTTCACTCTGAAATAGACATACCTGAAACCACCGAGCGCTTTTTAGATATATTACATGCATGTATGTCTATTCATATCACTCATTTATATATGTATTAATATATAACCAATCTAAGGTGTGATCCGAACCGTGCCAAGAGATGCATGGCTGAGGGTGTGCTCAGTCGTCAACGGTGGCTACTCGACACCAGGACGAATCGGGTAGTATTTTAGTCCTCCCTTCGGCATGCGGGGCTCTGCTGTTGGGTATTTTTAGTTCCCTAGCTACTCGTGGGAATCATATGGATGAAACCGCAAAAAATCAACTAAAACCGTCTTCTCCGGTTAGAGAACAGTTCTCTCCTCTATTAGGGGAGACTATAGTACTTATGGAGGAGGTTCTATTAGCCTCTCCTCAAAGTACCAATATGACGTTGGAAGGGACTAGTCCGGCTAAGGCAGGAGGCTCCTGTGACTCTGCCCCAAAGACGGAAGAGAACCCGAAACGTCATACCAAGCTAAGTGGTGCAGCACGGAAAAGATTCCGAAGGCTATTAGCAGCCAATGTGCAGGTCGACGACGCCCGTAAATTGGCTATAAAGCCTTGGAAGGAAATTCCAATCACCAACCTACCTCCAGACCCGAAGGCCAAAAAAAGGCCTAGGTCGGAGGAAGAATCTCCAAAGGAGCAGCCGAAAAAAGCTCTCCGTGCGGAGGAGCCCGTAACCAAGCGCAGCTTCAAATTGGTCGTTGAGCAAACGCGCGTGGGTATCAGAAATCTGAAACCCATGAGCGAAGACCAAATGAAGCTGGTGCATCGCTCCCTGACCCTGGCGATGTTAAACATCGCTGACAAGGGAAAGGGGCCTAAATTTACGGGCTTTACACACAGACCAGGGTTTATTATTGTCACTTGCGAGGACCAGGCTAGTCTCAAATGGCTGTCTGACAAGGTCCCCAGTATAAAACCCTGGGATGGGGCTTTGCTCTCGATCGTTCCGGAGGGGGAATTACCAAAGCCGACGGTAGGGACCATCTTCATCCCCAGCACTGAGGCAGAGTCGCTAGACGAAGCTACCCAGCTGCTGGGGATACAGAATGAAGGGCTAAACACCGAGCTTTGGAGGGTCGCGCACAGTAGGGTTGAGGGAAATGGACATGTGGTGTCCTTCTTCCTGGATGAACCCTCTGTCTCGGCTCTCCGGGCTAGGAACTTTGAGGTGGCTCTTGGTTTTAAGAAGCTTGTTTTTAAGATCAGGAACGACCCAATGGTTGGCCCTTCAACAACTGCTCCTGTGGGACCACAGCCTTCTACATCGAGGGGCTCTGAGAGGCAAGACAGGGCGAATCCTGAAGTGCGGTCAGCCGCGGCCAAGGAGACGCCCAAACCAGCGCCTCGGAGCAATGAAAGGCCTGTGGAACCACAGCCGAGCACATCAAACAGGTGCCCAGTCCTTGTGAGGCAGGAGAGAGTCGCGACCACGCCGCAGTCTGCTGTGGCTAGGGGGTCTCAAAGGACAGTGCATCGGGGTAGAGGCGGACATAAGCCTAGAGTTGCAGTTTCCCAAGGCGAATCAGCAAACGCTTGGCGTACGAGCCGAGGACGGTCGCGTCCTAAGCCTGTACGCACCAAGCCGGCGGGAAACTGCTAGCGGCTACCCAGGTGGGAGTGGTGAGGGTCCTGCAAGCCAACCTCCACCATGCTGTGGCAGCAACTGCGGTAATGGAGTGTTGTCTTGTTGAGGGCAAAGCTAGCCTCGCCTTGATCCAGGAACCTTGGGTAGCAAATACTCAGGTTTTAGGACTCAGTGCTGCTGGTAAGATTCTCAGTCATAACAATGGCAATAGACCTAGAGCCTGTATTTTATTCAATAACCTTGTTGACTTTTTACCGATTACAGAAGTTTGCAATGACGACTTGGTAGCTGCTTTTGTCAACCTCAAAGGATGGAATGGGGCTAGGGTGATAATGTGCTCTGCCTATCTATCTGGAGAGAGAGACAACCCGACAGAAGATTTGGCGAAAGTGGTAGATTATGCCACCAAACACAACGCCGAGCTACTAATCGGATGTGATGCCAACGCCCACCACACATCTTGGGGCAGCACAGACATCAACAGAAGGGGTGAGTTACTTTTTGACTTCCTTATCTCTAACCATCTAATAACGCTAAACGTAGGTTGTAAACCAACCTTTGTTACCCGTACCAGGCAGGAAGTATTAGATATCACGATCGCTACGACTAACTTAGCCAGACACATTAAAAACTGGCAAGTCAGTAGTGAAAACTCAATGTCAGATCATAGGCATTTAAAGTTTGAGATTAGGGCTGCTCTAGACACCCAAATCACAACATACAGGGATCCCAAACTAACAGACTGGGTTGACTTCAGGAGTCAACTCAGGCTTCATCTTGAATCCTTTCCCAAAGCCATCAGATCAACTGAGAGTCTAGAGATTGCTGTGACAATCTTGACAGAAGGCATACTTAAAGCCTATGAAGAGAGTTGTCCGCTCAAGACAAAGACCTCAGTAAGGAAGGTACCTTGGTGGAACTCAAAGCTGACGAAGCTTCGAGATAAAACCAGGAAATTATTTAACAAGGCTAAACAGACTCATATGTGGGAGATCTACAGTAAAGCCTTGACGGAATACAATAAAGAGATTAGGAAAGCGAAGAGAGAATCATGGAGGAAGCTCTGTGAAGAGATCAATAGTCTCCCACAAGCAGCAAGACTTCATAAACTGCTCTCAAAAACGAAACCTAATCAGATTGGGCTCCTTAAAAAGGACGATGGCTCCTTTACGAATAACGTGAAGGAGACCTTAGAGTTGCTGGCCACGACCCACTTTCCTGGGTCCAGTGTAAGGGACTCGACATGTCAGCAGCCAGTGCCTCACAGTAAACCTCGCAATGAGGACTGGCGCATGGCTGCAAAAGTCGTAAGACCCAGGCAAGTCCAGTGGGTCGTTGACTCCTTTAAACCAAATAAAGCGTGTGGTGAGGATGGAATAAAACCTATGTTCCTACAACAAGGGATTGACATCCTTACCCCCTATCTGATCAAAATCTACAGGACGAGCCTCGCCTGGGGATACGTACCAGAACAATGGACTTTGGTCAAAGTCATATTTATACCTAAAAATGGAAGGAAAGATTATAGCCAGCCAAAGTCTTTCAGACCAATAAGCCTCTCATCATTTCTACTAAAGACAATGGAGAAGGTTATAGACAGGTATATTAGAGATGTAGCTTTGGATAAATACCCAATCCATCACACCCAACACGCCTATCGCAAGGGAAAGTCGACAGAGACTGCCATCACCAGCCTCATCGACAGGGTGGAAAAGGCTACAGAGGACAAGGAAATAGCACTATGCGCATTCCTCGACATTGAAGGAGCTTTTGATAACTCACCAACCACACTGTTGGTGAATGGGCTGATAAGTAAAGATGTCGACCCTACAACGGTGAAATGGGTGAATTCAATGCTTGCACATAGGAGTGCAAAAATAGCCCTTCATGAAATCGCAATTGTAGTATCTACAGCAAGGGGTTGTCCACAAGGTGGAGTTCTATCGCCACTACTCTGGACCCTTGCTGTGGACGAACTCCTAGTTGATTTGGCAAAACTTCAGATTGATGCGCAAGCCTATGCAGATGACTTGGTAATTATAGTCAGAGGATTTTGTCAATCAACCATCTCATGTATTATGCAAAAGGGACTGAACACTGTTAGCAGGTGGTGTGTCAAAAGTGACCTCTCCGTTAATGCTGACAAAACAGTAATCGTACCTTTTACACAAAAGAAGCGATTGGATAAACTAAAAATGCCAAAGCTTAATGGTAAAACGATTGCGTTTTCCACAGAAGTCAAATACTTGGGCGTCACAATCGACCAAAAGTTGACTTGGAATTCACACTTGGACAATGTACTAAAGAAAGCCAAGATGACGATGGGAATTAGCGGCCGTATGATGGGCAGCAATTGGGGCATAACCCCTAGAACAACTATTTGGCTGTACACTGCCATTGTGAGGCCGATCATTACGTACGCATCAGTTGTGTGGTATAACAAGACGCGTCAAACGACCACCATAAAGAAATTAGACAGCTTACAGAGAACTGTCTGCCTCATGGCCTCGGGAGCTATGTCGACTAGCCCCGGAATGGCGCTAAATGCTTTGCTTGGATTACCGCCTCTTCATGTATTCATACAAAAAGAGGCGAAAGCCAGCATGTACAGGGCTCATATCCAAGGCAGAAGCAATTGGATCTCCCAGAAGTTGAGGACTTTACAGAACTCAATACTGGAAATACCAATACTTTGCATGCCTACGGATGCCACCCTACCCCGGTTTGTATTTGGAAAACAATACACAATAGAATTGCCATCTAGGGAAAACTGGCTCGAAGACCAGATATCTTTTGAGTCTGGTTGCCTAGTATGGTATACCGATGGCTCCAAAATAGGACAAAAAGTAGGCTGTGGAATATATGGGGAGCGACCAAAGCTCAAAAAAAGCGTGTTTTTGGGACAAAACGCCTCCATCTTCCAAGCAGAAGTATACGCCATTGTGGAATGCGCGAAAGCCAATCTGCAAAAGCGCTACACCAATCAGACTATATATATAAATTCTGATAGCCAAGCCGCTCTACTAGCACTGGATTCGAACGTAGTAACATCGAAACTAGTTGAAGAGTGCATGGATCGTTTAAACTCTCTAGGTAATATGAATAGAGTAGTTCTCAGATGGGTACCAGGTCATGCAGGTGTCATCGGTAATGAGTGCGCCGATGAACTTGCGAGAGCGGGAGCTAATGGAACTCAGCAGGGCCCAGAGCCCTTCTGTGGAATACCAAAAAGCCTAGCTCAAAATGCCCTTACAAACTCATGCATCGAAACAGCCATCAAACTCTGGTCGGAATCGCCAGGAATGAACCACTCTAAAGCCCTGATCAAAGGCTTTAACAGAAGGTACAATAACCTTATCCTTGCGTTGAGTAGGAACAATCTACGCATTGTGTCAAGAGCCTTGACAGGTCATTGTTGCTTAAACAAGCACATGCATAATCTAAGGCTAAGCGAAACACGCACCTGCAGGCGATGTAAAGAGGCAGATGAAACGCCCCTCCATCTTCTGGGGGAATGTGGCCCGCTCATACACAGGCGTCAGTTTCTTCTAGGGAAACACACTCTGGGCCCTGAAGAAATTAAGGAGCTCACCCCTAAGCAAATACTGCAATATATCATAGCTGCAGGGTTTAGTGGTGAACTCTAGCTTGATAAAGCGGCGATCACAATAGACCATTCATGGTCGCAGTGACATTACAGCCGCATCACAGAAATAAAAAAAAAAAAAATAAAAAAAATATGCCCATAGAAAACTACGATTTTGTATGGAGACGCGTACGCGTCCGTTCAGCTTTCCGCATGCGTACGCGTCTCCATACAAAAATAGAGCTGAATAAGTGTGCGTAGTCCCTTAGTCTGCAAACTGAGAAATGTAACTAAGTTCTATATTTTTTAAATAATATTTGTTTATTTATATTAATTTTAACAAGCAGTAAGGAATAGAACAAGAATCAGGCTTTTTATTTTATTATAGAAGAGAAAACAGTCTACTTTATGGTATTTTTAGTGGAAGTAATAAGTCGGTTCAAGTTCATGTAAAATACGGTTTTGTGTGCATTGATGATACTTATTCACTTTTAATTATCACATTCCATTTTAACTGTTTTCATTATACCCTTAAATTTTTTTGATTACACCTTATACATGTCATGTTTTTATAGTACATCCTTAATATAAAATGATAGTATATAAGTAAAAAGTCACATCCACGCATAAAACATATACATATAATATACATACTTATAATATTAATAAGATCCCAAGATATAATAACAAATAAATTTGCATTCGTATTCCAGCAAGCTTGGCATATAAAGACATTTAAACAAATAAATACACGAACATTTCATTTTCAAAAACACTAAAAGTATACCAATGAATACTAAAACGCTTAAAGTATCATAAAAACCACAAATGTGTCAAATAAAACTGAGGACTTGTGGAATTCTAACAGTGAAAACCAACCTACGAATCTTTTCATAGTTCCCAGAATAAGTGATTGAACGGGACACCGAGACGTATCTTCAACTGTGGTCTACTTATAAATCAAGCCTATTCGTATTGTTAATACAACTACGAAATACTATCTCAAAGCTAATTTGTTTATCTTAATGACATCATGTTATGTACCGTACCAAAACAAACTTAAACAGACTTAAGTGATAAACATAAATGTGCCTATACTCCAAGTAATTATCTACTGTTTCTTGTACTCTATATCGTTGTCACTGATCTTAAGATGCTTCAAAGAAAATAACGACGGTATTAAAAGGGCAAATGTCATGAAAGAGAGATCCAACAGTATTATACGTATAGAAATCTTTGAGATAAGTTGATTAGCAATTTAAAACGATAGCCCACAAAGCGGCGAAGTTCGTCGAATTAAAACAATCTCTATATCTACTAGAAATCAGAGTAAAACTCTCGTTTTGACAAATGATAGGCTGTCGCGTCTTATCAAGTTCGTATTGTTTTGTGTTGTAGTTAGAAAGCATTATAAATTAAGTGTTTTGTTTACTTATATAAGCAAATTTTTCACGCTTATCTCACTTTAGAACGCTTCTCTATCTCTACAAAATAGCCATATTTTTTCTGGATATGTTAAAATGATGTTGATAATGATAATGTTTATTTCTTGAGACCTTAATCCCATTAATTACGCCACGTGCATTTTGTAATTATTTGCTTATTTGTGGTCATTTTTGTAGACAAATATAAAAATAAGTCGCATGCTATTTATATAGTACATAGTACATACCAAACTTATCGCTTTACGCAATGTAAAGCCTCTTTAAAATGACAAATAATTGGCTATTATCGCGAAACTATTACCTTACGATGTTGTACGTTACTTAATCTATGAAAGAAGCAGATAACCAATTTAAAAGGACAAAAGCCCTAGACAAGTGTCAAAGATTTATATTCTATTCATAGAATACATAAAAATATGTATGAGATTGACCGAGATAAGAGGTAACAAACATACAAAAAAAAAAAAATCGTATTTTGATTTAGTTAATCAGAAATGATTAAACAGGTATTTTATAATTTTGAAGTTGGTGCCAAGTAAAACAATAACTAGGTACCTATAGGTATTATCAATCCTAATTTGCTACCTATTGTAGTAAGGTTCTTATACTCGTAGTATTTGCTTGGCACCAACTTCAAAATTATAAAATACCTATTTAATCATTTCTGATTAACTAAATCAAAATACGAATTACTTTCTGCTACGTAAACAGGGAACTGTCTTTCGGCTCCATCATCAGATCGACTCCAAATCTTCACTAAATAGTAGTACCTTAAAATACTTAATAAAAAAAATAACAAATGCACTAGTTGCCAGTACGATTTTTAAAAGTTCCTCTCGATTTTCCTGGGATGCCATCATCAGATCCTGGTTTCCTTATCATGGTACCACACTTGGGATATCTACTTTCCAACAAAAAAAAAACATCGAAATCGGTTTATAAACAACGAAGTTATCCGCGTACAAACATAAAAAAATATATATATACGATCGAATTGAGAAACCTCCTCCTTTTTTTTAAGTCGGTTAAAAACTGTGAGATAAGATGATGAATAATAATTTAAACGAATACGCTTCGATCCCACGAAGCAGACACGTTTCTAAATATGTCTAATTAGGTACCTATGCAGTCTGTAATACCTTTATTGTAAAACCTTTAATTACTAACTGTAACTAATTGCTTTGAAAACAGAATAAAGTACGTACGTATTACAAAACAAAGAAAATTATTTTAACATAAAATTAATTAATGTGTATTTAGATCTGGTCTATATTTAAAACGTGTTCTAATAGTTATGTCGTTCAAAAGGTCGGGTCATTCTTGCGTTATTGGATAACGCTAAACGAGCATTGACCTGATAAATGCCTTATTTAAGAGGGTTAAACCTAAATGATCTTCTAATGCACTACGCGTAGTTAATGGTCTTGGAATGAATATAAAATAAGCGGTTGTCTTCAAAATAATAATAACTACATATTAGGTGACACGGTATCTAGTGTATCGGTATTTTTGGAGTCGATGCCATTATAGTAGTAACTAGAGTCCACTGCTTCTAAAGCCTGAAGACGCTAAAAATGAAATACCACAAATGGTCACCACGGACGACGAATTTTGGATATCGGTTCACAATTGTAGCAAGGACATGTCCATCTCCAAGTCAGAAAATTCATCACGAAAGAGATCGACGCGTTACTTTACACCTCTTTACTCCTTATAAAATCACTTCGTCGTCTGTCCGTCTGTCTGTCAAGACCTTTTATCTCGGGAACGCGTATAGCGTATACGCGAGGTATCGAGTTGAAATTAAAACGATATACGATCTACAGTCTCTTGAAGCTGTGAAAAAATCAAACACCTAAGTTAACGTAAAAAAAAGATACGGCCGTTTATGCCGTAAAAAACGTATATTTCGTCACTCTTAAAGGAATCATAATTTATAGGGTATTGACCTAGAACTATGATTTTTTAAGTAATACCGTAATATTTTACAAGTATAGGGGAAAATCTAAAAACTACACATTTGTAATTAAATCATTAAAAAAACAGTGTCTTGGCATAACAAGAACGGCGATCCAAATTTTGAATTGAGTTAACCGTGTCATGTGGGGTATCGTATTAAAGGCTTGCACCGACTCCAAAATAACTGATTAAAAACTATAAACAGTAAAGTATTATAGGTATCAAGTATTGCGTTGATTCCCCTTTAATTTTCTTTGCTATGAAGTAATTAAAATATTATTTTCTACTTTTTAGTTAGGAATTGAACATGTAGGTATTGTATGAAGTCGGTTTTCATTTTTTTTTTCTAAAAATAATTTTATCATTCTTTCAGTTCGGCACTAAAGCGCTATCAATATTAGGTACGCTGACATTATTATTGTCATTGCATAAAATCGGGTCTTGTTGTATATAAAAGCCACTGTTAGATAATTGAGTTTTGCATTAGAATAATTATGTTCTCAGTTATAAACTTATAATCTGGGATTAGATCGGTGACCGAAAAATAGCCGATTCGCTCATCCCCTAGTCCCATAGGAATATAATACCGTTTTCGGTCAACTGGGGCATGCATATCTAATGCAACATCCACTCTAGTAATTTCTACTGATATCTCTTTGCTTTAATAATAAGGTAAAATACATGCAATGTAGGTATATAATGCAAAATCTACCACCAAATGCGAGTAATTATATGGGTACTTTTAAGTGTAAAAATAATATAAAATAAAGAAATTTATATAACATAACTAAAACTTGAAAGCTATCTTAGCGTTTACAATGCATGAGAAACGTTTCTTAAACTACCATATAAAATCAAAACATATGAGTGCATAAAATTGGTATTGACCACGAGATGCATTAGACGCACTAGATAACTAGAGCTGTCCGAGACTTCAGGGACTTTACAAACATAAAACGACACTCGGCGTAAATAGTAGCTTGAAATTCGTAATGTTTTGAACCGATCGATGATTCTAACTGCCAATGACCTTTTCATCGAGGAAAAAAAAATACCTACATGTAAAAATTGAAAGACAGAGTTTAATTATCTAACAATTCCTTTTAACCATGACATCTTCAATTTAGATGTGTGACTAATATTTTACACACACATAAAATAAGCAATCAAGAACTTTAGTAACCAGGAGCTTTATTTTATAAACACCGCTTAATAAAATAATTTCGTAATGAATTATTACGACCTGTCGCAATGAATTATTTCGTAATCCCCTGGGATTACGTGGCTCAAATGTCAAAAACACCCTAGGTAAAATACATATTCTAGACAAATCCTTTTGAGTATTGATCATATTAACTTTCACCGCGCTAGCGAAAGGACGTGTCTCTGATCGTGTGTGTAAATTAAATCATAAGTTTTTAGCGTATCTTTAAATGGGTACGATATGTAACGGTTGCGACGCCGTTATTGGTGACCCACTGTTTATGGAATGCTCGCAAGAAAAATGCAAGAAAAAATTTCACCTTATGTGTCTTGCATTTACAAAGGAAAAAGTGGAAGCTCTCACGCAAGAATGCAGGATGCAGTGGATTTGTCCCGAATGTTCATGCAGAATGCCTAAAAGAGGCAATACTGAAACTCCTGTACGAGGAACCAACGTCATGAACATGACCTTTTCACCGAGTAGCTATGTGAACACTGCGCCGCGAGCCAGTCGTCGAAACACAAGCGAAGTTACTGAAACTGAGTGCCAACTTCTAGATGAGCTACGAGAGTTTCGCCGGGAGGTGAAATCACACTTAGAAGAGCAGCGGAAAGAATATTTACTATTGCAAAATAGATTTATAAACACGGAAACTGAGTTACAAGAAATAAAACAAATATTGAAGGTAGTTCAAAAAAAAGCAAATAACGTTGATAAATTGGAAGAAATAATTAAAGTATTGATAGAAAAAAATGAAAACTTAGAACCAAAACTTAAGAAAGACCATTTAACAATCATAAATCACATAGATGACAGTTCTAAAGATCACTCATTATCATTTGCAAGTGTAGTCAAAGATAAGTCAACACCGGTAGTAAACATAAATGTACCATCGAGTGAATGTGTGGCTACTAAACCAGCGAAAATATTATCGATGGAGGAGCACAAACAAAAAACAAAACAAATGAGACGTTTTGGAAATGATGTTGGTGTGGTTAAAGAAAAAGAGGAATATGAAAAAGAAGAAATAGAGCGAGAAGAAAATTGGACTACAGTTATCAAAAGAAAAAAGAAGTATTCGAATAGTGAAATAAAAAAAGGCGGAAATAAGAGTGTGATAGATATCCAGGGAACAGAAAAGAAAAAATATCTACATGTTTGGCGTTTACAGAAGGAAACAACAGTGGAAAATTTGGAGAAGTATATTAAGAAGATTTATGAAGAGGAAATACCTATTAAAGTTGAACAAATAAAACATAAGTCTGAGCGAGATTACTCGTCATTTATTATAGGAGTTCCTGAAAGTAAATATGAAAAATTGTGTCAACCTGAAAATTGGCCAGTAAACATTGAATTTGCGGAATGGGTGTGGTTTCGGAGGACAAGCAATAAACCAAAAAGACCGGAGTAGCGGAGTAGAAGTATTATACCAGAATGTGCGAGGACTTCGGACAAAGTTAGAAGAATGCCGTATAAATATTTCTGCTGCAAACGCTGACATGTTTGCCATGACAGAAACGGGCTGCAATGACTCAATCCATGACGCAGAAATAATTCCACCAGGTTATACAATTATTAGATGTGACCGTGCGGATGGGCGTAAACAAGGCGGCGCGTGTCTCGTGGCCACACCGCTATATGAGTTGCGGCGGGTATCTTGTGACGTGAACATCGACAAACAAGTTTTTGAACTGGTTAGTGCCACTGTTTATTTAAATAATCGGCTTATATTTTTACTTTGTGTTGTTTATATTCCGCCTAATAGTAATGACAACGAATATATGTTATTGTTTCACATAATAGAACAGTACTGTAATAAGTACAAGGATATAGTTGTATTGGGTGATTTTAATTTGTTTTCATGTTCTTTAGCCGTAAAAAATTATTATGAATATTTTTACACTTTTTGTGGATTCACTCAGAGTAACAGAGTAGGTAATTGCAATGATCGTCAGTTAGATTTGGTGTTGAGTACAATAGCGGAGGGAGGGGGTGTGAGTGTCCGCGCGTCAGAGTCGCCGCTCGTCTCTGTAGACGCCTACCACCCGCCGCTTGAAATTGCACTGAGTATACCCACGCGCCAGCGTTGGCGCTCAGTCACGCCTAGTTCACCGGTGCCTGACTCAAGCGCGAATGTCCCTTGCGGTTGGAACTTTAATAAAGCCGACTTTTTGTCATTGTATTCCCTACTTGCGGCCGTAGATTGGACTAATATGTATGAATTAGATTTAGAAGAGAGTTTAAATTATTTTTATAACACTGTTAATTCTATAATCGATGACTGCGTACCGAAAAAAAAGCGAAGTCGTGTAAGCTCAAGATACATTTATCCTGAGTGGTACACTGTTGAAATAATTCGCGACATAAAATTTAAATCTGTCCTACATAAACAATTTAAGGCAAGTGGGTCTAGCGTTGATTATGAGAAGTTTGCTCGGTGTAGAACTAGGGTTAAAAATATGATAGTAGTCGCAGAGGAACAGTATCGCTGTCGTATTCAAAATCAAATGTTGTGTGATCCTAAAAAGTTTTGGAATTACGTAAAAGCGCAACGAAATAGGAGAAGTTCACAGGTGATTTTAAAAGACGGGGAAGCGTTGTCTGGTCAACGGTGTGTAGAAGAGTTTGCCAAGCATTTTTATTCCGTCTATAGTACAAAACATCCCGAGTTGAATGTAGACACGGCTATAGCTGAGGCGGGTTGCAGGAATGGAGCAGCGCGTGTGCACTTGGATCAGTTACAGTTAGAAGATGTGTTACGTGCGCTTATAAATCTTAAGCCAAAAAAATCTGCAGGGCCTGACGGCATTCCGCCTTACATCTTTAAGGACTGTCGGTCAGTATTAGCCAAGCCGCTGCTACATATTTTTAACAAGTGTTTAAAAGATGCAGTATTTCCGGAGAGATGGAAAGTGACTCGCGTTGTTCCGGTACCAAAGGGGGGTTCAGTAGAAATGGTAGAAGGGTACAGGCCGGTCGCAGTATTGTCGACCGCGGCAAAAGTGTTGGAAGCGGCCATTCATAAGAACATTTACTATCAGGTGAGTGCACAGCTCTCTGATGCTCAACATGGTTTTCGGCCGGGAAGAAATACCAGTAGCAACCTTCTCTGCCACATGGCTTACCTGGTGCCGACGGTGGACAGTGGGGGACAAGCTGACACTGCTTACTTCGATTTCAAAAAAGCATTCGACCTAGTCGATAATGACATGTTGCTTAAGAAGTTGGCAGGGGTTGGTCTCACTCCGCCGTTGCTGAAATTTTTTGCCAGTTACATGAGCAATAGGAAGCAGTATGTGGAATATGCGGGGCACATATCAAAGCCATATTTGACGAGGTCCGGAGTAAGTCAGGGTAGTAATCTTGGTCCATTGGAGTTTCTTCTGATGATTAATGACCTTCCAGAAGTAGTCAAGTATGCTAACTGTTTACTGTTTGCCGACGATCTCAAATTAACTCTCGCGATAATAAACCAGAATGACTGCGCTAACCTTCAAAGAGATATTGATAGAGTAGTCGAATGGAGCAAACAAAATCTCTTACAATTTAATAGCTCCAAGTGTGTGACAATCACCTTTTCTCGTGCACGGAACAATATCTTATATAGCTACTGTATTAATGGCTTGCCGGTGGAAAGGGTGACAGAGGTAAAAGATTTGGGAGTAAGTTTTAATACCGGGCTGACTTTCCATAATCATATCGTACATATCTGTAAAAAAGCCTACAGAAATTTAGGTTTCATGATTCGTACGGTGCGAGGGTTTACGAACGTGAAAGCTATAATAGCATTATATAATGCTTTAGTTAGGAGCCAACTTGAATGTAATGCAGTCATTTGGGCTCCACATGAGACTAAGTATAGTCTTATGCTGGAGCGTGTACAAAATAAATTTATTAGATTTTTATATATGAAGTATTATGGGGTGTACCCATTCTATCCCTTGATGTATCCTTCTTTATTTATTTTAGGTATGGTGGGATACAATCAACTAAGGGTTAGGAGGGAACTGGCACTGATTTCATATATGTTTAAAATATTAAGAGGAAAGATCTATAATCCAGTAGTTTTAGAACAGATAGGCTTGTGCGTTCCGGACAGGTACGTGTGGCGACGGCGACAGCCGCGACTGTTGGCGGTGCCACGTGCTCGGACCAAGCTCTTGAGTGAGGCACCTCTGACGCGGGCACTCCAAACACTCAACCTTATAGCTATAGAGACGGACCTATTTTTTTGTGCTCTGAGTGAGTTCACAAGGATAACGTTATTTGTTATTTGTTACAAGATATAGTATGTATGTATAAATTGTAATTTTCATTATGTTGCTACACTATTGCATTGGGATTAAACCTGTAATGATAGTTGTAAGTTTGATTAAATAAATAAATAAAAAAAAAAAAAAAAAAAAAAAAAATATACAAACTATAATCTAATATATAAGATCATCACACAAACAAATCATGTCAATTAAAATTTTAATAAATTTGACCAAATTTTGATGAAACAAGAAATGAATAGACTCTACTTCAACCTAAATTGAAAATGTTCTTAATAAGTACTCAATAGTAATGCATAAATTTTATATGAAAGGAATTTAAGGTAATAACGTATTAAACAATTTGTGTCAATCAATTTTCATGTTTCATTCATAATTCTTAAATAAAACAGAAAACCCCTAGAGGAGAGTAGCCCCTCAAGAAGCACTCCCTCTAGGCCTGTAAAACTGTCAAATTTGACTTTAGTCGAGTCTGAGCGACTCGTGTGAAAGGAGGACTATAAGTTAATTTTTTATGCAAATAAAATACAAATAATATTAATTTCAATTAATTGTTGAATAGAAACATATTAGAAGCAGTAAAAATATAAATATAACGTAAAATAAAAATAGAAATTCAGTTTATATATGTATAAAAATTTGTTCGCAAGTTAGTTTCGTATTTTGATCATGTCATAGACTAACGTGACAATTATATCTTGACTATTAGGCCTAAAAGAGAAAAAAATATGTTTTGGTTAACGACCCGTGGTCCTACCAATTTGTCCGGCTGGTGGGATTACGATTACGGTCTTTCTGGGCTAAGGGCGAATTAATATATCGATAGGTGTCGTTATTTTTATTCGATAAATAATTAAAATTAGCATTTTCTTCTTCATAACCAAATGAATTTCAATAAAGAAAATATAAAAATCATTACGAAAATAATAATATCACATCAACACACAACGCTACCTAGACCCAAAGTAAGCATATATGTGTGGTATGGGTTCTTGAATGCGGATGAACTTACTTCTATACTTTTTACGTAAATACATGACATGTTATACATAAAAATACCGAGAACAATGCAAATATACATATTCATGCGCACAAATATTTGCCTAATACCTATCTACTGATAACATTCCAAAACTGCATGTAAATGTTAATTATGGAATATTTAAGTTATTATTATTAAATAACTACAAAACTAAACTCTTTCTCTCATTTTTCCTTTTAAAAATTCTCAGTATTAGCCCGGAGTCTGGTATTGAGCCCGATAAATGGCAACAAGCTCGCCTCCTGTTACATGGAATCTAAAATGCATACAGCATACCTAATGTCAAAGAGGCAATTTAATTCATTTGTTTTATATGACAAAGGTTTAATTTAACATATTCTTTTGTTTTCCACGATATTCATTTGTTTTTGAAAAATAAAAATGCTAATTTCAATAATTTATTGAATAAAAATACCGACACATCGATATATTAGTCCGGCCCTAGCTCAGGAGAACTACGGATACATAGTAGTATACCGTAATCCCACCAGTAGTAGGACAAATTGGTAGGACCACGAGACCTTCCTTACCCTTTTTTGTATATTTGTTTGTTATGATTTAATTCAAAATTTACGTAACTGATTTAAAAATTAATTTACCTTTAGAAAGCTTTAATAGTAGTGGATAACATAGACTATATATATTACTTTTTTTCGTTTATTGGGTAAACAAACAAAATCACAATTTTACACTAAACAGTTTAAGAAATTGTAACATCAACTAAGCCGCCATAGTGGAGGCCACCATACCAATAGTTTGGCTTTTGGAATGGTGTCCGCCACTTCTGGATTCCACTTACTGCTTACCATCAGGCAGAGTGGAGTCACTTTGGTCAAAAGTCAAAAATCAGCACCGTTTACCACAGATATGGTCTGTATTTTATTATGTTATTATGTGTTTTTATCAGTAATTTGCCGAATTTCAATATTTGTAAATTTTAAATACAGCACTGCAATAATAGTTCGCAGACAGTACTGCAAAGACATTTTATGTAGGCGTCCGCTAATAAAAGATAGAACTTTTTGATACCGAAGTGAAGCAAGAGGGTGGGTGTCTGGTATATAAATAATAAATAAATGTTAAGTGTAGTAGCTAAATAAATGTAAAGTGAAGTGTCGTCAAGCTTTTTAAAATGATTGGTAAGTAGACTGCCAACCGCCACTAGTTGGAGAGGCACCCTAAGAAGAAGAAGAATATTAGTAACATCGAAAAATAAAGTACATCATTGTATTACGACTGTAATTGACTGTAATGTACGATTTCCACCTAGCGTACGATGACGGAGCGCGTCGGGTGCATTTCACACTGTACTAATAGAAATTCAGGCTTTTATACAATAGTTAGGCGCCATCCGCTTTGGAAGAATGAGGTCATGGATTCAAAACCCGAAAAGTACCAATGTGATGTTTTTAAATTCATATAAAAAATTTACTTTCTTAGTTCACCTTGGACATTATTGACTTACGGTGTAGCAAATCATCACGAAGAAATCTTGATTAATAAAATTCAGTCTTCTTAAACCTTTGTTTGTTGTGTAGGTAAACAAGGCAATGACACCACATCTAATCCATCGCGGGGTTCTTGAGAAATGTCTTCATTTTATGCTATGTGTATATAAATGTCAGTATGCGTGCCATGTCTCTTTTGCCGTTGTTCTATTCTGTTATAATCATATCTTGGTATAAAAAAATAAGATTATAGAGTTATAGTATATAAGTAAGTATACAAGAAGTTTTTTTGTATTATGTTATTTTGTATTATGTGTGTGATTTTAATGTTGTATTAAATACCTACATAGGTTTACGCCTTTTTTTTGCGGAAAGAAATAGGAATAGAACCCGAGTCACACAGTACCACCGAAATACAGAAGCAGTCTGTATTTATGTGTATATTGTATAGTCTGTGTATGCATATTACACCAAATATTTTAAGAGCATATTACACCAAGGTGACTTTTATTTACTAAGAACCAACAAAAATTTACGTAGTTATCTTCAGAATGTATTTTTTGTCGGTAGGTGGCGTCTTAAAAACAAAATTCACAAAATACTAGTTTAGAGGTCAAACGCTTAAAGTTATTGGGCCCTATAATACCCGAAAACTTAGATACAACTAGATTACAGATAAGTGTGAGTTAAATTATAAAAGAAGTTGTATACAAACAAAAGTAATTTATCAGATTATAAAAAATAATAATGGTTTAACTTAAATTCAAATAGGTATATTAACCGAGTAGGTAGTCTTCAGTCTACATGAAGCACTTTATCTCTTTTCACGGATTTCGTAAAAGGCGGCTACTCGCGGCACGGATGCGTTACCTGCCGCCGTTATGTATATACTGTAAATTGTATTTAGAATACAAATTTAACTATTTAATTTACATAGGTAGGTATAAAATAACAGCTACTAGGTAAGTAACAGTTATAGTAAATATTTTATTATTTTATATAAAGCCGCACTGCAGAGTGAATTTAATGTAAACACCACAATAAATTAAACATTTCATATTCCCAGTGGAACAGATACTTTAAGACATCACATATTTTACCCTTTTCCTCTCTAATATTACCTTTTTTTGCCAGCTACATTTTTTCTTCACACTATTATTCGGAAAATTTGTTGCACAACCGCTTACCGCAAGCAGTAAGAACGTTAAAACCGTCCCGTTTGAAAATTATGAGAACGGCTCGGGTTTACTGTAATGAAGATTTATTTTAACTATTTTATCTTTACGAGTAAATTGTTCTATCATGAAAGTAGCTTTATATTTTTAGTGCCTTAATATAAACATATTATACCAAACTGCAATATATCATTACATTTACTGATATAAAAACAGAAGTAGACCGCATATTTACGGCATATAGACGGCATATTTACGCCACAAATTTCAAATTTTAAATTACATACAATAATAATCTGTTTTATGGGAGTTTATAGGTAGTCCGCCACTACCCTTCCCTCGTGGCTATTGTAAAACGCAACAAGGGTGTAATTTGGCAACGTGCTACGATCGTATCGCATCGCATTTCCCTACAGATATCATGTTATTTAATACCACTGTTTGGCTCGCGTTTGTAACAAAGGTCTTTGAGTATTGTTTTTAAACTAAGCTAAAGACTTATAAATACGTGATAATACAATAGACATGCAGTTAGAATGAATCGATTATCTTATGGTTGGGCCCGTTCTTGATATACCAGATTAATTTTGACCCTTGAGATATTTTATACTGTAGGTATATATATCGCAGCCTAATGGTTTAATTAGGCAGCTAATTGGACGCCGACCTAGGAGTCTAATTAGCTACCTGCCTGCAAATGGCTGAAGAACAACTAGCCAAGTCATTGAGCGCAACCTCGCGTAGTCATTTAATTAAATTGGATATTGATTAACAACAAATTTTATTTGTAGAAAGTACAATTCGTAAGAACTTTTTACGTATGATACATACACGCGCATTACCCGTAACGACATTGAAAAGCAACATAGTAAGAAAGGTACGTGTTCAAAAAAAAATCAGTCTAATCTGTCTTAAGCCAATTAGACTTCCCCAAAATTTTTAAACTTTATCTAAAAACAAAATAAAGAATGTAGATTAGATCCGCATAATACATATTTTAAAAGTAGAAAACTTGAATCAGTTTACTGAGTCTTAGTCAGCCATTTCTGATTTCAACAGGCTGACTTTCAATACCTCAAGTTGTTAATTGGATGTTGGCGATTAATGAACTTCTTAGGCGTCCAATTATTAACTTAACCAGATAGCTGAGACATATACACTATATAGCACAAATTGTACCTTATTATTATACACAAAATATAATAGTATACACCTACTTTACTAACACAATCAGGCAACCGATTGCGGTCAAACCAACATAATAAGCAGATGGCAGGAAAACTAAAAATTAGGTCCACACGTACTTGCTCGGTTTTGAATCCTCAACCTGGTGTAAAACAGGCACGTACCATAACCATTAGGCTATTACAACCCCAGCTAAATACTAACACAAAGTTGGTTCTTATAAAAGGTTCAGAAATATACTATACAAAAAAATGTGTTCTTATTTTTTAATCAAAACTTAGAATTTTGATCCTACGACTTCAAAAATGTTCTAAATTATACTTATAAAGTTTGTAACACGAAATCTTAGCGAGTTATTTTGAAGTTATACTTCTTTTTTCTTAAATATTTCAGTATTTTCGGCTAAACTCGCCCACCTGGCACTTGTTTAAAATTCTGAGGTGTCGCAAGAGCCGACAAGAGCAAACTTGGCGAACTTGTGGGAGTTTGGTGTCTGTCCTGGGAACACCACGCCGACGTTTGACACCTCCGACGACTTTGCAACTGACAACGATCGCCACAACTTACTTTTAAAACACTTTTACTGTCTTCACTCAAGTAACCAAAAAAGTTTTTACTGTATACTTAAGTAGGTATTACAATAAATGTATTATGTATGTTTAATGTACAAAACTACATGAATATGAAAAAGAATACAATTTAAAAAAATATATATTTGCGTGTTTAACTAAGTTTTGGTTTAAATTCTTTTCTATTTATTAACTTTAAGCATATTAATTAATTTCGATCTAACAAACATCGTCGGTAGAAATGTAGAAATCAGACCCACGACACTGAGCTTAACGTATAGGTATGTATTAAATTAGATAATATATTCTTTTTCAGTTTTATATTTATATTCATTTAATAGTTTCAGTTTTATTTTTAATTACTTTAAGAAGTAAATTAAAGTTTATGAATTTTATAGAGGAAATATTATATTATATTTTACTTGCCCACTATTAGACACAGGGCTGTATCATGATTTCACTTCGCTTTGACTAGTCTCAGTCGCCTTACAAAATAACTAACTAAAAAGCAAAGTAACGCTTAAACTGCTGCCGCTCACTCTCGGTGTAAAGATCTTGTGGGAATTCTATTCAGTTTATAATGCTGATTTTCTTTCTTTTTAATTTTCAACCTCCGGGAAGCAATTTCAAAAGAAATATATTTCATATACGCGTATATAAGTTAATAGAACTAAATACAAATGCTAGTAGTAGTTTGTTATTGAAATGACCATCCTGGTCAGCTATATATAGACAAATCCAGGCAAACTTGAACTTACTAACTAGTTAAATTATTGAGAAGCGCCCGAATTTCCTAGTCTCATATTAGAGTTGATTTTATTATTGCAAACAGACAACCTGAGTAAATAATTTTGGCTATTCATGAAACGTTCACTGGGACCGAAAAGTTATTTGATTTCGTTAATAAAGTATCGCAATTTCTACTAATAAATTAATTAATTATTTATTTTTCGCCACGCACTTTTCTTACTACATTTGAGGCTGCGTTTCTTATCGGTTTTCTATTTAAATAGGTAGCAACTGTCGTTTTATGTCTAAAACCCAGTTACTAAACATTCAATTCAATTAAATTTTTTAATTTATTTCATAAATATAAATTACATTTTATTACAAATAAGTATTTCCCCTTGGTCCCAAACTAAGCTAGTGCTTGTATCTTGGGTACAATCAGGATTACAATTTTCAATGTATACATATTGAAAATTGTAAGTCTTACAGACTATCATACATACATTATAAGATAAGTATACTACACACCATTTAAATAAAAGATAATCAATAAATACCTTAACCTAAAATATATAATATTAAATATAATCTATGATGACACTTCTCGTTGTGTCTGTCCGACCGGCAGGCTGTTGGTTTCGTTGTCTCGCAGCCTGCCCCGGAACCGCCGGAACACCACGCCCTTCGGCCAAAAATCTTCTTTGGTGAATGTTTTAAGAGCCTTTGTTGACACACGCGCTACGAACGACAAGAAGTTCACGCTGACGACGGACGGTGACGTTTCAGATATCGCTGATGCGAAATTTGCTGCCGGTGAACACACGAATGCGCCGCGTTTCGTATTTACATTTGAAGCCTCAGCTGTCCTAAATACCGATGTAGTATTTCGTAACTCTTTTACTTCGTTACGTAGGTCAGCGATGGTTGTTTGTGAGGCTTCAAACTTTAACATCACATCGGCCAGACTTGCTTTCAGCGACGTTATGTCCTTCAAGAGTCTGGTAACATCGACGTGGTCGAACGTGACAGGGGCATTCTAATCAGCTCCTTAGCCACGAAAGTCGGCACGTCATCGAGAACGGTCACCTTCAGCACGTTGATTATGTCCTGAAGGCTCCGCGCCCCTTTTTCATCTCTCCGACGAGATGGTTCCAACATCACCAACATGCGATGATTACTTAGTCCCATAGTTTGAATCTCATAGTAATAGGAGTTCTAAATAATCATTACGGTGAGTATGTTAGTATTATAACAGATATTATAGCTCTACCTTAAAGATTTAACTATGCACGCAAGCTATGTACATATATTAAGTTATAAACATCCTAATTTGTTGTTATATTGTACATACATCTACAGTAACAACAATCTAATGTTATTTTTCAACGGTTGATTGTTTGAGTAAAAATGTGAAAGAAAACAATAGTAGCAGGTACAAACGTTCAGTTGAGCTCGGTCCCGCAGGAACAAAGTGAAGGGGCCAGCAGACGTCTCCCGCTCGGCCTCTAATTGGATTAGTTTGCAAAACTTCGCCTCGAATACTTCCTTCTTGAATTATGTCTAAATAGTTGTTGTCTAAAAACTTACTATTAAGCTGTCGATACAGCAATACAGAACAATTTTGTGGGATTCTTTGTTGTTTATCTACAAATAAATATTAATACATACAATTAACCATTTCGAAAAAGCGTAATGTTATTCAATAGTTGTAGGCGTAATTGTGCCTTACATTATTTCTTTATTATTCTTTAATAAAAATTTCAACATCAAAGTTTTAATATAAATTCTGTAACGTATAACTGTGCAAGATTTACTTCGTCAAAATCAGAATATTTTGGCGTAGACCTGAAACGGCTAACAATAAATGAACCATGATATCACCGCCAGATATACAAAGCAGTGAACAAATTTAAGTTTCAGGATAGAATAGGATCTTTGAAAACATATACATTTTTTCGCAGAAACGGTATACCGAGACGCGCGGGTTCAAGTTTCGTTTCAAAGTAGAAATTTTCCTCATTTATTTAATAAATGTAATTTCTATAAATATAAAACAGTAATTTTGTAAGTATACAGTTCCCAATCTACAAAATTACTATGAACAAAATAAAAGGCTTTTCTGTCAAACAACGCCTACGCCTTTGTTTAGTTGACAGTAAATTAGGCAGGAGAACAAGGGGCGATAAATTGAACCTAATTGATGGACACAATATTAATTTGAATTTTATACCCGTGATTGTACCTTTCCTCTTGTACACGCACACAGACAAGAACATATGATCATAAATAGATGCTGTTTGTCTGGCATTTGGTATAGTTTACCCCATTTTGTTCTTTAAATACTATAGCATCATGCCTGTTTTTTGTAGGTACCATCAGAGGCATAATTTAACCTCATCAAAATTTCCCTATATTAGGTAAGTACCACATAGCAATAACTTAAAATCAGGTAAAATTTTATATACTGTACTTCTATCTAGCTTTTGACGACAAATAGGTAAATCTAGAAAAAAAAAATAGCATCTAGATGGTGTCTCAGCAATGCAAGACAATATACGTAGCACAATATAAGGTTACCGAGGGCGAACATGGGAATAAAAGAGATTCATTGGTGTGGGACATATTTCACAGTACGCCCCAGGGCTCGATTGTCTGGCAGTTTTCATTTTATTTATGACAGATCATAGCACTAGCACGAAAAGTACACCTCTACACAGATGATACATAATTGTATTGCACATAGCACGTTCCATTCCAGTGACATAAATACAGCTGGTGAACTGATAAAATCGAGATCTTGTCACTAAACATTCGGTTTCGAGTAATGAAGTAGTTAAAATATATAGGTATATATATACCATCAAGTGGGCTGCTTGTCTACAACTGTAGGTAATAAACAAATATAAATAATAAAGTATAAATAATATAAGTAATTCGTACTTACTTCTAATGCCTTCACAAATCAGACTGTTTAGAAAATTCTAAAGAAATGCATACGCTTCTACTAGGTATATTTATAACTTTTTTTATAGTGATCCAATCAAGAATATAATGTCAAATTCTTAATATTTAAAACCACAGGCTTCTCTATCTAACCTAAATAGTTAAAGAGCTTAAATAGGTCAAGGACAAAAACACAACCGATGCACTCGCAATAAAAATCCTTGAGAGAAGTTTTAAGTTCAGGGTAGTCAAAATATGGCACGATTTGATTTAAATCATCAAACATATTGCAAATTATTTTGATATTGAAATAAGAAAAATATTGCTTGACCATCAAAAGGCATCTGATGAATAGATATATAAAGAGTATCAAAAGAACAAAAACACATTTTCTTTGTTCATTTTTATTCGGATATAAACCTTTGGAAAGTGACAAACTATCCGCAAGACAATGAAGACCTTGGTTTTAGTTGTCATAAACTACTGTCCCTATTCTATATAAACTAATATTATTAAGAGAACAGATTAGATTTTTCTATGTTTGTTTGTTTGTATGTTCCGATTTTACTCAAGATCTACGAAACCGATTTAAAAATATTTTCACCTTTAAAAAGCTACAAACAGGACAGGTAAGGTAGGCTATATTTTATTATGTTTAACAAATTTTTTTTGACCTTTTCATAATTTCAATATTTTAAGCGCCTTTGTAACTCTGAAAGATGCAATATGACACTATTGCAATGATATTTGCCATAGCGGGTTTGTTGTGAGACGAAATGTAACTTTTGATACCGAAGCGAAGCAAGTGCGGAAGTCTAATATTATATACTATTTCTTTCTTGCATCACATAAGTTAAAAGTTTGGTGTGTTGTTGCATTTTAAAATAATCATATTGATCTACAAACCTATAACAAACAGTAGTCCATGAGTCATTCATTTGAAATAGCGAAAACCCATAATTCAGCCGCACTGTTTGATCGCGTTATCTGACCAAAGTTTCAGAATTCAGACAAAGGTATCAGCAACTTACTGCAGAATGAGATAAAGGGATGTAAAATTACGACGACAGTAATGTTGCTACTGAAGCAACGGTACGATAAACTAAAGTTAACAAGATAGATTGGAACTCTGATTTTTGTTATTAATGCACTGTTTGTGTATGGAAAACATGTTTCATAGATGTAGAAGGATATCACTCTCCCCTAGTTTCATTGGTGACCGCGTAATCTATTTTTATTAGATAATTTTGTTCTTACACTGAATACAGGGTCGCTGTTCGCTTGCCATTTAATAGTTTTAAGCCGTCTACTATGAATGTTAATAAATACATAGTAAAGCTAGGACACACTTTTACCCTTTAAGCTTGTCAGGCATTTATTGATTCAATAAAAACGGCAGAATTTACAATTATTTAGTTTTATTAAAATATTGAAACAATTGTTCAGAAAGCCTTCAACACTAAGCCTGTCTTTGTAAAGCAATTTATTCAAGAAGTAATAAATAAATAAATTTTATAACAACAATGCTTCAGAATTACAAGACGTCGGAGATCTTTAGATAAGTTTAATCTGCTTGTAATTAAATATATCTTTCTTTTGAGATTAAATAAAACGTACCTATGTTAGATACGATGATAAATAAAATTTATTCAAGACAAGATATATTAGAGAAAATATGAACAAACAGATACACTACGCTTAATTGATTTTATTTTACACTAAGGGCCTAAACACATAACGGCGTTGCGACGCCGCAACGCTGAAATCGGCGTCACCATTTCAAGCAATCTTTTCAAGTTTGCTTCAATTGTGCCGTCGATTTTGTGTGTTTTGGCACTATGAAGGAAAACAAGCTTATGTACCGTCTGATGTCGAACTGTTTATTCTGTAAAAGTATGCAACATCAGAATTTCAACACTTAGATATCGCCGTCTATAGTAAAAACTCACAATACGAAGTGTTTTTAAAATTATTCGGATGCGTTGTGTTGTAAGTGATCACTAATACTACGACTAGTTTGAATTGTGGACAATCTAGTATACTAGTAATAGTTAATTATGTATTAATTTGCACGTTGGAAACTTTTGTTACGACGGTACTTCAGCGATGCTCAGATGTTGCGATGGTTAGACAGCGAGGCGGCGGTTTATTGTAATAAATGTAGAACTTGTCAGCGTAACGATATATTGCAGTCAACAGACGATAACGAAGTGCCCCCGGCACGAACTTACAAACCATTTTATACTATCTTTGATAATTCCTAATGCCTAATATTTACAATATTATCAATTTATAACTGATACAGAAAATACAGCACCTTTAATAATACTATAAATCTAGTATTGGTATATTTATATGAAGTACTTATATGTAACCTATAACCCACATTAAAACACTTTATTGGAGAGAAAAGACTGTATTGAAGTAAACTTTCACAGTAGAACTTCGTAGCACGTTGTAGGCTTTCCTAGTGCTAGTGCTGCTACGTACGTCTACAACGTGCTACGAAATGCTACGGCACGATCATAATGCGACATTCATAATTGGCCCCTACAACTACGAGTATACCTCTACCATCTTGCGGCCTACGACAATTTTAATGTTTCACATGCTGATACGAGGGCTGCTATTTATATATCTGGAATAAAATAAAATAACTATTGTTGACTATTAAATATGGTTTTGTTGCTTTTCAAAATATTCGCCGTGATGTTCGATGTACTTTTGCATTCGGTGAAACCAGTTTTCATAGCACTTTTTCTAATCGGAAGGTGGTATCTCCAAAATATGATTTTTGAAAATCTTGGCTTCTTCTCAAGTTAAAAATCGTTGACCACGTAATTTATTCTTCACGGTTGGGAATAAAAAGAAGTCGTTGGGAGCCAAATCAGGGCTAAATGGCGGGTGACCCGTTCATTCCACCGTTTCACCCTCCAAATATCGGGTCGTTTCACTCGAAGTGTAACAGCTTGCATAGTCGTGATGGAAAATGATTCTACGTTATGGCTTGTTCTTTCTAATTTCTGCAAAGACTTCACTCTGAATTAACAGATTTACGATATTCTAGTAGTACAGTAGCCACGTGTCAATCTATAACAAAAAACAGGTCTTAGAGCCTAGTTCAGGCACAATCAGTCTCCCACAATATATTTGCATACTTATTTATAATTATGTAAACCATGTAAAGACCATTTATATTGGGGAGAGAGAATAAATGATAATTATTATTATTATTATTATTTGTTTCAAAATGCTTTTCGCACGAGCAACTTTTGTAGGGTTCGGCTCTTTTTGGAACACCCAAACTGTTGATTGTTCGGGATCATATGCATAAATCCAGGATTTATCACTTGTATATATTATAGACAGCTTTTGATGTACCACGATTGTATTTTTTTATCATTTTTTGCACTAATCGACACTAACCAGTTTTTGATTTATTGTCATGTTGTGCGGTATCCAACACGACAAAATTTTTTTGGAGCTAAGTGTTCGTGTAATATCTTATGTATACTCGTCATACTAATGCCCAAGATGCCTCTATCTCTCGATATGTAACATTACGATCTGGCTTTATTAGTTCACGCACTGCGTCTATGTTTCGTGGCGCAACAACTGATTTAGGCCGACCATCTTTTATTGCGTCCGTGAGCATACGACATCCACGATTAAACTCACTAAACCAGTGATACACAGTAGTCTTTGATGATGCTTGATCCCCAAAAGTCGAACTGAGTTGATCACCACCAGACCACGTCGAAAATCACAATAAATCCACGAAATTTTTTTCGAGTTAAATCTATTGTGATAATTACACTCAATTTTTAAAATCGCGCTACACAATTAAAACAATTGACAGATGGGTGAAACAAACTGCATTCTACAACCAAAGAGTTTCATTTTCAAATGTAATAATTACTTTTTAAATATTATTTATGTAGTAGCCAGTTCCGGATTCTTAAATAGCAGCCAATGTACGTTAGAGTTTATTCCATTATTTTCGTCCGTGCGGTAGACCAGCAGCTTAAGTATACACAACCCCTCGAAAGGCTTTGTAGCTAGAAATTTAGTGTGCAATAAAAGCTTATTCAGTGCGGGCTAAAATCTTAGAATCCATTGTTTTGTCAGCACGAAGTTTAATTCTTTGCTTTACTTCAATAGTTTAATATTGTAGATAGCAAATAACAAGAACAGTAAGCATGTAGATGTACACGTCACTAAACATAGACCTACCTCATTCAATGGTTTCTTGCTACCTACAAGCTTCATTACATTACCTAAATACAGTAGCTATATAAATCAATATATAACACTTAACAATAGCACAGTAACTTAGCGTTGCACAGCATTCAATATATAATATGCACACAAAATCAATTACCCGGTGCCTTGTTCTGAAATTACAATCAGAATCCTATAGTCTCAACCCGGCATTGTCCACCCCAATACCTCTAGAGACCTCGTATTAAGTGACAGGTCCAATATCGACCATTGCGGAGAGAATAAGGGTTAATATTTTACTAGGTGTCACGAAATATACTAAATTAAAGGCAGAATGGATCGTTTATCGCTTCTTTATTATTTCCTAGATTGCAAGGAGAAGTTTCGTGGTCTTTGTGGACTCTTTAGAATGTTCAGCAGTAGTGAACAATGATTAAATGGTATATTTTTATTTCAAAATTAAGTCCCAATATACAAAAAACAAATACAAAATAAAACACGCTTATAACAAATATTTACAATTTTATTGATTGGTCTCGAAATTGAAACTACGGTATTGGCAGTGGCAATTTAACATGCAGTATAAATTTCTTATTTCCTCATGTTCTTGGTTGTCAGGAACAGTAAGGAAACACAGTCGACATCTCTCACCAATACTTGATGGATGCGGTGTAGAAGCTACTTAGCAATAATTCAGATACGTTGAAACATTAATCGCTCTCTCAAATATATTCTTTAAAGATCTAATATTCAACAAAAATAACAGACAGAAAGAGGAACTTATAATCGTATTGGTAAGGTAAATACTTACAATAATACAAAAAAAAATAAAAAAAAAGAAGATAGAAAAACTTTTTTTATAGATAGAATATATTTATTTTTATAGAATGAAATCTTTCCTATAACAAATTTGATTAAAAACAGTCACTAGAATGTTTTGTCAATATTACGAATTTTTCTTTCTTAAAAATATTTATGTTTTTGCTGTGAGAAGCTAGTTACCCATAATTTTACATTATCATCATCATATCAGCTGAAAGACAAATTTTTGCCACCTTAGCCGGTCGTGAGCCTCCCACATATGGTTGCCCTCCACTCATAATTTAACATGACAAACATAATAACTACATCATATTATTATAAACTAGCGGCCCGCCACTTTGGTTTCGCACTGGTGGACATTTTTTTAAACATTTTGGGATAAATAAAGATACTTTTGTATGGGAATATAGAAAAGTGTGTTTTTTTTTTCAGGTAATTTTAAATTTTTCTTTCCGTAAGAACCATCCTCGTAATTCAAGACATATTATAAAAATCGAAATCGGTTCAGCTGCTTTCGAGATTTGCGCTTAGCAACACATTTAGCGATTCATTTTTATGTTATAGATGAATAAATCATTATTCCACTAATCCATTCGATAAATACTGGTAAAGGAAATTGGAATACCCTACCAATGTAATGTGAGTGTCGTCAATTCTGCCACATTCAGTGCCAACTGTTGACGAAAATGGCTTTTTTATCTTTGTATCGGATCTCTTACAAATAAGTAAAGAGATCCGAGCCGGCGGAAAACAAATATGGGAAACTAAATACCTAAATAAGAAATTGTTTATTTGTCTCGTGTTATATGAGCGCATATTTGTTATTGCAAATGAGCCCACGGTAAATTCTAATAACTTTAAGAGTTATCATGTTATTTTAAGAAAAATATAGTTATTATCTTTTATTTTTTTTAATGCTTAAAAAAACTGAAATTATATCAATCCGCTTAAACAAGAATGACGATCAATGCTGGTAGTGTACTTTGTTTGCAGTTAATAGTAGTTTTCTTTAACTTTTTACACCACTTTTAAGCCTTGTGAAATTATTTTACTAACTTATTACTATTAATCCTATGTTTTGCAGGCACGTTTTATGATTCACAGCTAACAGGCTTGCACACTCACACAGCAACACTTATATATTATAACGTTGGATCGTCTCAGACAACCTTCATTCCCAATATGCACAGTAAAAACTTTTAATAACAAGGTCGACTACTAAAATATCATACTTTACTTGAACCTAACTTACGGTGCACTTTTTTACCGTAATTTATTCTTTATTTGAAGATATGACGAAGAAAATGTCACTTGGTCTACTATGAACTATGAGTTAACGTGCGTTTGTCTCACTGATAACAACGTAATACATTCCTTTGTCATAATTTAGTTCCAGAGTAAATAATAAAGGCGCTGTTTGTGTTATATACAAAAATTTTACGGTATAATGTCAGTGAGTAATAAATACATTAACTCATGGTATTTTATTAGCTAGGTATAAGTTACAGTGACAGGTAATCAGAGAGATTAATTTTATTTTTTTAAGGTTTGGTTTTTATCTGTATATGACCGCCAAAGAAGGTGTGTGAATGATGATCTATTTTTGACGTAAGGCGTTGCTTGTTTGTCTAGGAGTGACTCCAGGATATATTTTTTTAGATACTGCCTGTTAAAGTAGATATGTCCCGACGCAGCAAGCAGCAAGAGAGTAAAAGGAAGAATCTGGGTTTACACAGATTGTCAAAATAAATATTGATAAATCACTAATATTTGGAATAGAGTTCGCGACACTTAAGGTAAATGTCAACGCATTTAATAGACCACTATTACTATTAGAAACGTAAATATTTATCTTCAAAACAAAATTACAAGATGTAGAACGCCACTCAATTTTATTTTTCTTAAGCTAATTCACTCTCGATGAAATTTGCCGAAAACATTTACCTCATGTTACTCTTTTTCCAATTACGGTACGATATATTTGATATTAAATTTTTATTGCCGTAATAGCAGATCGGTCAGCTGCTTTAATAAAATAAGTGCGAGGGTCACAGTTGGCCGTGCCCTTAAACATATTATATTCTGTGTCTATAATATCGACCGCTCCTGTTCCGCACCTTAGTTTATGTTTTGACTGCATGTGTGGTATACTGGTTAATGATGCTAGCTCGCCACTACTTCGCCTTTCTTTCTACTTCAGACATAGGTATATTTGTGTATTTCGCGAATATTTATTTAGAGAGTCTATATGTATGCGGTAGTTTGCAGGACTATACTATAACCTATTGTATCATTAGACACCTCTAAAGAGCTGCTCGAAAAAATACATATAACAATATTACTACTAAAACGTTTGGGCTAAAAATAAAAGAATAGTTAAAAGAGGCATGCTTTGATCAATGTGGCGGGCAACCGCTATAATCCAAATAGCACAGCTCAGATCCTGTTAAGGTCGAAATATTTAAGAGACATTCAGAAGAATTCAACTGATGATGATAACGATACTCGAGTCAGACCAAACATTTTAGCAACTTGAATAATTTAAATGAACAATTTGCAAATTATGTCTATAAAATATTTAATCAATTGGCAACAATATTAAACCATACATGAACATTGCAAAATAAATACACGCTTGAAATTCAGACACTGTCTAAAATAACAGCACTTGTGTTCGACAAATTAATTACTTGCTTTGACGAGTAATTCGCGCAATTATTACAGTACAATTAATATTAATGATTAGACTCAATGAACTAATGAAATATGTACACACGTATCGGGTTTTCGGCGATAAACTGCTGTATAATGTTACACCGTCTGACTTGGCCAACAGTGAAATGATTGAAAATAAAAATGTTGTGATAGCCTAGGAGATACCTCCTATGCGTAACGTCACACTGTAGCAGTTTTTGCTTGACCAACGTCAAACCACACATTTGGAACTGGGGGTCTTCCACCACCTCTTAAATCAGTATTATTTTAATCTTACTTTGTGTTTTGTCTTTTTCTTTTGTACCATTAAAATAAGGTTAAAGACAAAGTAAGGTTATAATAAGACTGCTGAAAGAGGTTGTGCTAGGGCCCCAGTTGTACAAATATTTCATCTGTCAAATTGCATTTTATTTATTTTGTGATAATAAAGAATATTTAATCTATTTTTCTTAGCAAATCACGTACCTTTCTACCTACATATGTATTTATTTCATGAGTAATTTACGAAAAGGAATAAAAAATATTAAATAACCACTCTCCACAATAAGAACAGCTGAAACAAGGTAAGGTAAGATAAAATCAACCTATCCTTTCTCTATTGACAACAATAGAGAACAATACTCCAAAAATTAGTGAAATTCCATTAAATACCAATATGGTAACAAAAGAAAATCTATCTGATTTATTAGTACAATTACGAGAGATAGGGGACGGCTGTAGCCATTGTCTGATCTAAACACAATTCACCGAATCATAAATAACAGGAACAATAGTCAATAAAATTAGATAGCGATGGGTTGGGAATTGGCAAGGAAAATAAATAAGGTTGTACGAAGAGGATATGAGCTTCCACTTCATCGGGATAAGCTGATAATATTCACCTACATATCAAAATACGAGCGTCAGAACAATTTTCCTACTTCGGTTTGACATAAGCTACGTTACGATGCTGACGTATGTAATTTACATCATATTTGAGAAGAAAGACAATATCCGTTTCGTCGTCGATCATTACTTAGGTACACGTATCTCGATGAAAATATATTAGAAACCCTACCGTTCTTACGATACTCATAGAATTTATTGTTACTTTCTAGAGTTTATTGTTTACTGTGCGTTATTTAGGGAACTATAACATAACATTATATTATTATTATTATGCATTATTTAACCCCAAGCTATTAATATATGCATACTTTAAGTCTTGAGAGCGTTGTGTTGTTGTGGTGATATTATTATTATTTATTAACCATGACATTTCTTAACATTTCACAGGCGAATAGTGTTTTATAATACAGCAATAAATAATTAACATGTTTATAAATATCCAACTTTATATGAGTTGAATTGATTGATTGCGCATTGAATAATTTTCCTGCGTTTTTTCTCATTGAGAGAAGAGAATTTTGCTCTATAGTTAAACATAGCTCTAATGCGATAACAAATTGTCGTCTAATAAATAACAACCTAAATTCAGTACTTATCCTTAAAAAATTATGAATCACGGTTGAATGTCCACTCATTCTTGAACGGTCGCTAGGTCTATTATCTATATTATATAAAAAAAAATTATACATACATACATACTTAGCTACACGCTTTTTATCTCCGAAGAGATAGGCAGAGGTGTTTAATTACCCACGTTTCGCTATTTTATTTTGGGTTTCATGTAACAGGGGACGAGCCTTATTGCCATACATCGGGCACAATTCCAGACGCCAGACTAACACTAAGAATTTCTAGACAAAAATATTTTCTATACCCTGAGATCAGTAACCAGTAGATACTATAATTACCTTTCGGTTTAATTTACAACAGAGTACACGGTACATTATTATGTAAAATATTTCATTCTGCCTTCTACAATCACACGATGTACCATCAAGTGTGACAGCTGCGACGAGTATTACCCAGACTAGTAGTTCAGTAACCACAGACAGTAGATCCTATATTCACTCTAATGAATAGTTGTTTGCCATATGAATGCCAAAGCGACTTCAATTTATAGCGTCTATTTACTCCGCATTTAGATCAACTATATATTGTGTCGGTTGTTTTAAATTAAATCGTATTATTTTTCAAAATGAGATCTCTAAATAGTATAAAGTTTCACTACAAACTTCTTCTAAACAAATCAACATATTTTAATACTGATGTGTCGAGTTTTTACACATTTTCTATTTTAAATAAGTTCAATGTCAAACATTTTCCTTCACCGTACGTTAGTAATGTCCAAGATAAACTTAAAAAATATACTTACCTATATGAAATTGGAAAAATCGTATCGATACTAGACCGTTTCGGAAACCCAAAACCTCGTAGCTTAATCGTCGGGTGCCATCGTCGGGTCAACACGTTTTGTTTATGCTTTTTTAATCACACGGCATGTTAATCGGATTGCAGAAACCGTAGTAACAGTCAGTTAATCAATCCATGATCCCGGCAACCAATTAATGAACGCTTTTATAGATGCATGCGTAGATGCTTGACAGTACAGAAAGCTGAGTTAAAATTTTCAATCTATCGTCTGACTTCTGCAACCTTTACAAATTTCAGACGGGTGATTTGAGGCGGACATGAGAAGGGATAGATCCAGGTCCGATAGCTCACAAAAAAATTATCATTTAATTTCTAAACGTCTATCAGATAAAATATAAGTATAACGCGCGTGTAGTCTAGAGGTTAAGGCTGACTAACTGATTGTAACATTGATTGTATGTATTTGAAAACTCTCTGTACTCTATAACACTTTTATTCTATTAATATAAGTTCAACAATAGCGAACAAGTCTTCTATTGCCGACTTTATCCGCTAAACTATAATTTTTTTCGTAACTTTACAACATACACTTGATCACTTATACCTAGGTACTTTCTGTGTCATAAGTTAAATAAATTTTGGATTTAACATCCCAAACTAAAATAAAGTACTATTATTCATTGTTCATACGGACATGAATAAAATAGTCAGCATTCTCCGAAGTAAATCTGTGTGTTACTAAAAAACGAAGTTCCGCTGACTAGTGCGTCACTTTCGAGTGATTCATGACCCTCTGGTACTAATGTTAACTCGAACACACATAAAGAGATGAGTTCGTTTATTGTAAATACCATGAATACCGTCTTTCAAGGGTTGAAAAACTGGGATCGAGTTTTAAAGAAATTTGCGAAGCTTGAGAGTTCCTTAAGTAGGTCATTCAAGATCCTTATTCGGATCGTATTCATTAAACGTAAATAAACGTATTTAGAAAATCCTGGCAATTATGCTGTTTGGACTAAAGTCAATGTTAATATAATCAATATAAAGAGTTTTCGCTAGACAATAATAATAGTTAGGTTTTTTTTTACGACTAAGGTGACAAACAAGCCTACGGCCCGCCTGATGGTAAGCAGTTACTGTAGCCTATGGACGCTTGCAACACCAGGAGCATCACTAGCGCGTTGCTGACCCTGTTAAAAACCTTTTAACTCCTTTCTTAAAGAACTTTTACGGTAGTAGATCCACGCTGATTTCAGCATGAATGGGCCGGATCGTCCGGGGAAGTACTACCCTCTCATAGAAGATCGACTTAAGAGTAGTAGTATCCGTACTACTGCGTTTCGTTCGGTGAGTGAGAGCGCCGGAGGTCCAATTTCCCCCTTTTCTCTTTCCTCACCTCCCTCATTCCCTTCCCCTAACCTCATTCCCAGCCGCCATAGTGGAGGCCACCATACCAGCAGTTTAAGACGATGGCTTTTGGTATAGTGGCCGCCACTTCTGGATTCCACTGACTGCTTACCATCAGGCGGGGTGGAGTCACTTTGGTAGGCTACAATGTATAAAAATAAAAAAAAATCTCCATGTTGTAGTCTCTCGGGATAACCTCGACGGGGAGCTCATTCCACAACCTTATTGTACGAGGGAGGAAGTTTCTCTGTAACCTCTCTGTATGGGACCTAAGAGGTTCTAAGGTGTGAGGATGAACTCCCCGCCGATGGCGGGAGGTGCGATGATAAAAAGTGGCCGTTGGCACCATCCTAAACAATTCCTCAGAACACAGCCCATTGTACAGGCGATAGAATACACATAAGGAGGCAACGTCTCTTCTTAAGCCTATTAATTCAATACCGCCTGTTAGCCTGGTATTGTCGACAACTCTTACAGCACGCTTTTGCACCGCGTCAAGGAGCCCAAGCTGGTATCCGGGTGCTCCCGCCCAAAGATGGCAGCAGTACTCCATGTGGGGACGAACTTGAGCTTTGTAAAGCAATAGTCTTTGCCACACACTGAAGTACCGCTTTGTCCTGTTGAGCACACCGAGCTTTTTGGATGCCAACTTGGCTTTAGCCTCCAGATGACTGCGGAACTGGATGCTGCTGAAGATGTCGATTCCAAGGATCCTAAGGCTTTCAGATGTTGTAAGGGCTGTGTCTTGGAATTGCAGAGCATCTACAAATGGAGCGTTCTTAGCGGTGAACGTGCAGACTTTTGCCTTGGTGGGGTTAAATTGGACTGGATTTAGTCGTCCCCAATCAGAGACTCTGTTAATAATAATAATAATATTATAATAATATTCTACCACATGCACACAGCGCCATTTAGCCCCAAATTAAGCAATTATATTTGCTTGTGTTATGGGTACTAAACAACTGATATACTACTTATATACTTTTTTTTTTTGTAAATACATTCATATTATAGATAAATTACACCCAGACACAGAACAAACAATCATGCTCATCACACAAAGGTTTGTCCTGGGTGGAAATCGCACCCACAACCTCCGGCTTAGCAGTCAGGGTTACTAACCACTAGACCAACAGGCCAGTCAAAAGAGTTAAGAGTGCTCTCGATTTTAGACACAAGTCTTTTTTGACTTTCCTCCACAATGGATCGAGAGGTGTTCGCATGGCCCGTGTAATACATATTCCCAGTGCTGTTTGCATAGCAATGAACATTTTCGATGGACAACATATCATTGATATGCAGCAAAAACAGCGTCGGGGATAGTACGGAGCCTTGCGGGGCGCCAGCTTTTATGACCAGGCTATCCGAGCAACAACCGTCGATGACAGCTCTTATGCTTCTGCCGGTCAAAAAGCTGGCAACCCATTGGCACAACCTCTCGGGGAGTCCGTAAGATGGTAAATTCGACCTCCGGTGCCAGACCCTATCGAACGCCTTCGCTATATCCAGGCTAGTAGCCAGTGCCTCTCTTAGACTCTCGATGGCTAACGCCCAGCGGTGCGTGAGATACACTAGAAGATCACCAGTTGAGCGATTACGGCGAAAGCCGTACTGACGGTCGCTAACCAGATCGTGATCCTCTAGGTAACCCATAAGTCGCTTATTGATAATGCGTTCCATTACTTTTGAGAGAAGTACCTTCCAGTTAGTAAGTTAGTTCTAGGCAGTTCCAGTACTTTTGAGAGGTTATAGCAATAGGCCTGTAATTCGATGGGTCTGAACTATCGCCCTTTTTGGGCACCGGATGCACATTGGCAGCCTTCCACGAAGACGGAACTCGCCTAGTGGAATATGAAAGTTCGAAAAGACGCGTCAATACCGGACACAGCTCAGGGGCACACTGCTTAAGCACCACTGCGGATATGCTGTCTGGCCCACTCGACTTATGGACGTCTAGAGAAAGCAATTCCCGCCGGACCTCTCCAAAAAAGTTGAACTTTTATAGGATTACTTTGTTGTCCGTCCGTCCTTCTGTCGGTCAAGACCGTTTATCTCGGTAACGCCAGTTTCTTGAAGCTGAGAAAAATCAAACTCCTAAGTTTACGTAAAAAAAGTTACTGATATATTATATCTTATATATATGTAGTACGGTAGTAGATCCACGCTGATTTCAGCATGAATGGGCCGGATCGTCCGGGGAAGTACTACCCTCTCATAGAAGATCGACTTAAGAGTAGTAGTATCCGTACTACTGCGTTTCGTTCGGTGAGTGAGAGCGCCGGAGGCCCAATTTCCACCCTTTCCTCTTTCCTCACGTCCCTCATTTCCTTCCCCTAACCCCATTCCCAGCCGCCATAGTGGAGGCCACCATACCAGCAGTTTAAAACGATAGCTTTTGGTATGGTGGCCGCCACTTCTGGATTCCACTGACTGCTTACCATCAGGCGGGGTGGAGTCACTTTGGTAGGCTATACTATAAAAAAAAAAAAAAAAAAAAAATATGTCATATATTCAATCTTGTCCGTCGGGAACATAGACATATTCTCCTCGGTGGCACGATGCTACATGGCCTGTGCAATAATGCATTCGATTGTATAGTTTTTACTAATAAGTACCAAGAACTGTCCGGCCAGGGGTAGTCCGTGACACTCGGCTATTTCATACTGACCTGTGTAAAACTAACGCCGGGGTGCGGGCTCTTCTTCGTCGTCTTTTTGAAGCGTATATCATACATCTCAATGACGCTGACATTTTCTCCTTTTAAAATTTAAATTTATAAAATTAAGTTCTAATTTACTGACTAAAGTTAACTAAATCATTATTATTTGATCTCCTTTTCACACTATTTAAATATATATTGTAAGAGATGCCTAAATAGTCTGTTTGCTTTCTTTTTATATTTTTTATGTACCACGTGGACAATGGTGTGGGTTATGTGCTTGATAAAATTGTAAAAAGAACTCTTCTGTAATATTTAGTATGTAACTGTTTTTTTGTTCCTAACAAATGAAATGAAATTAAAATAAATCGGTGTAAGCATATTCTCAATAACATCTCCATCACATCTTTCGTCTATATGTGGTAAAGTATCAGGACTGCAGGTATTGGTAAACATCGATCTGCAGAGTTGTTTAAGGCAATACCAATTTAATCTCAAAAGTCATATAATAAATAAACTGTATTCATTTTTCCATGTATATACATAACTGAATAGGTAGCAAAGTTTCTAATACTTAACAGAAACTTTGATCTTCTTTACATTTCAAACGAGATGTCACGTCAGCATCTTCCAAGTAAACTTTTCGAATAACATTTTCATGGATTACTGTCGTTATAAATTTTCCCCGTGTAATATCATCAATACCTTAACATTATAAAAAGTTCCTATAGCCTTTTGGATGATAGCTATTTTTTAATAATACAAATTCAATATATTATTACAAAAGGTCTAGTGGTTAGTGAACCTGACTGCTAAGCCAGAGGTCGTGGGTTCGATTCCCACCCAGGACAAACCTTTGTGTGATGAGCATGATTGTTTGTTCTGTGTCTGGGTGTAATTTATCTATAATATGTATGTATTTACAAAAATAAAATGTATATTAGTAGCATATCAGTTCTTTAGTACCCATAACACAAGCAAATATAATTGCTTAATTCGGGGCTAAATGGCGCTGTGTACATGTGGTAGAATATTATTATTATTCTCTTTATTCACATTATTTCATATTATTTACATTTTTAAATAGGTATATAAAACAACAAAAATACACATTTAAAAATATAAAAATAGATTACCACCGGCAACGAGACTAGAGTCCAAGTCACCGGTGGTTAGGGTTCCAGAGAGAGGAACCTCCTAACAATACGTGCCGTGTCGAGCAATACTGCCTTCTGGATCTGGCCCTTGACCCATCCATTTAATGCGAGCCTCTTTAGGTGTTGATCGAGGCTCTTATCTATTAAACCATTTACGGTGATGACTATCGGCACAATGACAGCAGAATCCACATCCCACATGTCAACAATGTCATGGGCTAAATCAAGATATTTTATTTGCTTGTCTTTTTCAGCCTTCATGAGATTCTCGTCATGAGGGACGGTAATATCAACTATCATTGCAAGGCGTTCGGATCGATCCACTACCACAATATCAGGCTTGTTAGCTATAATAGTCCTGTCTGTGATAATGGAGCGATCCCATTCTCGAGGACCGGCTCACGGTTGTATCTGTAGTACGGTACTTCAATATCCAGAAGATTGTATCGCAGAGCAATTTGCTGGTGGATGATCCTGGCTACTTGGTTATGTCTGTGCAAGTACTCTCCGTTAGCAAGACGCGAACAGCCGGAAACAATATACCTGAGGAATTTACCAGGGCGATGACATGCCCGACATATGTCAGTAGTGCCATCCCTCAAGATATATTTCCGGTAGTTGTTCGTCATGATAACTTCGTCACCAATTGCACAAACAAACCCTTCGGTTTCTCCAAAGAGATCGCCGAAGCGTAGCTAGGCAACGGAGGCAACATAGTCTATATCGGGTCCATGTAAGGTCCGATAGAACCTTCCGTGAAGCTCCTTGCTCTGCCATACCATTCTAGGGTCGTCCACACTGAGTAATACAGGCCTGCGCCAGTTCTCTTTAGCCAGGGCAAGCGGAGTAAGTCCACTATCCACTGCAACCATATCACGATGCACACCCTCGCCCATCTTGTGAAAATAGTCTCTAAGGTTGCATATCTCGCGATTGTGGAGGATTTTGGCATTTAAAAATCCCCCTTTTTTTAGGCGGCTGAAAAAGCGCTCCTGTAATAATTGTTTCATATCTGTCTCTTTAATGCCCAACGACTGCGACATACCCAAGTATTTATAGCTGTCAGCGATTAGAAGCGATCTAAGATGAGTAGAATCAGATAGTTGAATTCCATCAGATTCCACTACCCTGCCTCACTTTACATACATGACTGCACACCTATCCACTCCGAAAGCCATGTTGATAGAATTACTGAAGTTTTGAGTTATCTTCAGTAACTCTTTCAGCTGGGGTCCAGTTGGTGCAAATAATTTAAGATCATCCATGTATAGCAGGTGGGATATTATCTGACCACCTCTACGCAGCCTATAACCTAACCCTGAACTCTCCAGCATTGAGCTAAGAGGGTTCAGGGCCAGGCAAAACCATTAGGGACTCAGACTGTCACCCTGGAAGATACCCCGCCTAATCCATAGTGGTTCGCTAATGCCTGGGGTTTGTCGAAACTCTGGATAGGTAAGGACCGTTCTCCATTGCCGCATGCATGTCTCCAAGAAGGTGCGTATTGTAGGGTCTACTTTATATAACTCCAGCACCCTCAAGAGCCATGAGTGCGGCACGGAGTCGAATGCCTTCTTATAATCTATCCAGCATGTCGCAAAATCCTTTCGGTTACGGCGAACCTGCTGGCTAATGGTCGCATCGATAAGGAGGAGCTCCTTAGTACCACGGGCCCCTTTCTTACATCCATTCTGCGAGATAGACATAACCGAATTAAATTCAATATGTTTCGTAATTTTGGTTCGCAGAATGGACGTAAGAAGTTTATAGACCGATGGTAAACACGTAATCGGTCTATAATTACCAGATTCCGTAGTACAACCTGTCTTATAGAACAGGTGAGTATAACCTGTCGTAAGGAAGTCTGGTAGCAATCCACTCTCCAGGGCAGACTGAAATTGAGATGCCAATCGAACATGTGAGCTGCGTAGCCACCTCAGCCAAAAGTTGTGCAGTCCGTCCATTCCCGGTGACTTCCAATTAGCCATAGGACGGACTGCATTAGCTACGTCTTCAGCCGTGATGACTACGCTATCCATTTCTGCATTTGCTCACATTCTCGCTCAACATCTCGCATCCAGCCACCTTCAGAGTGGCTGACTGGTACCGACCAGATACTACTCCAAAACTCTTTGGTCGCAGTAGCATCTGGTAGCTTACCATCGCTGGTCCCAGAATTTGATTGCCTTCGGTCCTTTTGAAATATGCGGTTGACCATATATCGATCCGCGCGTTTTCTATATCTGCCAATTCGGTTAGCCCATGCATATACCTTCTGCTTTAGAAAGTCGATGCGCTCTGTCTGACAAGTAGTGGTGGGGATTAACTCCCGTCCCCGAGAATGCTTGGCTCACAAAGCGCATCACTCTCGGACGTGTATTTCCATTCCTAAAGCAGGTTAACTTGCCAATAAGCACCCTTGCTCTAGCAATACGCTGTTCAATCCTGTACTGCCAGACTGGTGCAGAAGTCCTGCGTGGCATAGGGGTGTCAGAAGTTAGTAAATGGACACACGCCAATCGACACACTGCAACAGCCGCACAATACAGAATTGAATGCGTATAACTCAGACTTTGGCTATGATCGAAGTATTCCGGTAAAAGTGAGTCAAGGGTACTTACTAGCGTTAGGTTTCTTCTATGCATCGGTAACCGAGGCAGACGCGGTCTAAATTCTTGAGGTGCGAATCGATAATCATTGAGTGCATTGCATTGAGTGTCTATAATAGGAGTGCTGTCATCTCCATCCACGCTAACAACACTCTGTATTGCCAGAGTGCACGGAGTATTGGTTTCATTCTGACCTTTCTGGGTGGAGATGGCAGCAGTAGATTGTACACACTCTGATCGCAGCCTATCAAGTACGGCATCATCCAACATTCGACAGCGTTGGATGGCCCGCAGCTGATCCGATAACCTTTGAGCTGTAACATTGGTAGATGGTTCAAGATCCTGAAACAGAGCAAGTAAGAACAGTAGCTATTTTAATTTTTATATTTTCTTTAAGCTTTCTGTTCATTTTTATAAATATTTGGTTAAAAAGGGCGATATTAAACTTATTTATTATTTTTGTATTAATTTATGTACACAGGAAACCAATAAATATGGAATAAAATTAATAAAATATTTTGAGATAAAAAATGCTTGTACTTATATTTGTGTTGCCAGATCTATTATTCATATTATTATTATTATTATTATTATTATTATTATTGTCATATCTATAATGTATATTATATTTCAAAATAGAATATTAAAATTTATTCATAAAATACTGATAGACCTAAACAACTTCATTATCTGCGATAAATGTAATAATAATATGACGGATAGATTTGAACTACTAATATTGTCTAGCGATTAAGGCCATTCGCACATTGCCCCGCATAATGCAGCGTGGTGCGGGATCGCGTGTTGTTTCGTTGCTTGTAAGTATCTCCGTTTGTATAGAAAACACGCACGGTCCAACACACCGGAAATGCATCCACGCGCATTCATGCAACACGCACCTACGTGCGTGAGTGCGGGGCGAGACGCAATGTATGGCACCCTGATTTCCGCAGTGCCGTGCGTGATTTTAGAAGAGCTTGAAGTGTGTTTAAAAATGGATCTCAATATCGATCAGTTAGTATAACTGCAGAATCTTGAATGAGTTCCACACTAATAATGTGAATATCAAAACTGAAGCGACGCTCTTCACTGCACTATCACCACAGCTTATGCTTTGTATGAAATACATACGTGAATCCACGACACGTAACTATGCGCGAGAGTGCGTGAAAAACACGCACGATGTTGCAGATAGGCACTCCCGCAAGTACGCACATAGGTGTGTCGACACGCAACATGCAGCGTGATGTGTGGCAGTGTGTAATCCGCCTAGGATCGCTTTGTCACTACTACTACTATTGCATAACGTGAAATAATATCCCACTTCAAAAATTAAATTGCATACCTACAACTGGCTGTATGAAATCATACACTAAAGAGGGTCCGTTCCTTATTTATCCTTATGAAAGTATATGACATAACGCACTACACAACATTTAGAAAAAAGTGTTCGAGAAAGAATGCACAAGCCCCGTAGATAACAATAAATTACGGTATGAGGGTACACATTATCACACACAGTATGAGTTCATTGTGGGGCGACAAGAATGTCTCGAAGTCCATAAAACGCCTTGCCAATTTTACTTAATTCTTTGTATCTCTCATTCATAGAGGTTTACGGCTTTTCTCCTATTGTCTTTATCTTCAGATTTATGGCGCCAAAGGTTTTCATATGAAGCTCTCTATTCACTGAGATGCCAAATTCTGTCGATCGGCTTGTTAAATTTACTAGCGCCAATCAAGAATAATTTAGGTCACTTGAACAAAAGAACAGAAAGGCCTATGCTTTTCAAAGTAGTGATGAAAGTCAAAAATAATATCTAGGATATTAATGACGTTAAAGAAATATATCGTAAGGAAATCTAGACTTAATTAAGCCTGATATTACCAATGTACTTTGATCATCAATGCTCATTTCTTCTCCCTATAAGAAAAGGCCATCTCTTACAATGGGATACCTAATAATTGTGTGTTTCTCCCAAACCTCATTTGAAATAAGTCTTAGCACTCGGGAACCATGTCAGTGGGCAGTTAATTTCACAATTAGCAGAATAGTGCAATGATAGAGAGGCTTTAAGCCGCTGCTTTAACAATTCCAGATTGTTCATGACATTGGACCACTAAGGTTTTTGAGGTTAATGTGCTAATGCAGTGACTATTAATTCTAGCCCATGATTTGATTACTGATGCTAATATCGTGAGGCGATGTGTATTGAGGTATGTGGATGTTACCCTTAATGCACGAATAACGTTGAATAGGAAACTATACAATAGTTTGTACCTGATTGAATACAATACCGTATAGTTCGTACCCGAATGAACACGATACCGTATTTAGCTTTGTGAAATTAATTTATAGGTAGGTATGCAGTCATAGGTGCGTATCTTATTTATAATACATCGCTTCATGTTTTGTAAGAACGATTATGTCCACTCAGACCACAAGCGACAATGACTAAAGCTGCTGTTCGCAGCAGTTTTAGTCGTTGTCAAACGACGAGCAGTTCGAACGAACTACCAGCTGCGGTGTTTCCCGAGCACTATGACATGTCCTTCTTCAAACGAGGTTTAAAGAGAGCACTAATATCACGATAGGCAGCGGCTTCGCAGAGCCCCTAGCATTCAGAAGTCTATGAGCGACAGTTACCACTTACCATCAGGTGGGCTGTTGGCTCGTCTGCCACTGTAGGCAATAAAAAAAAAAAAAGAGCAGAGTGTTAAGGTTTTGAAGATAGTTATGACTCAGACACTTTTAAGTTTAATTTGATGCAAATGCTTGCCGGAGAAGTAACTCTGCTTCACAGAAGACAACAACCACAGCGATACTTCTGTGCAGTACAGCTTTGCGAACAAACAAGTTAAACCAATACAATATTTATCTTTTTTTTGCCGTCGGTGGCAGACGAGCCAACAACTCACCTGATGGTAGCTGTCACTCATGGACTTTATATATACGTATACGTATCACACCATATACCTCTAATCAAAGGGAGGATCCTCCGACCAGGCTAAGTGATCGTACCTGGCGGGAAGATGCCCAATAGTTGGTAGTCGGGACTTGTGCAATAGTTAGTTGGTGTAAGAATGTTGATATCGCGAGTCAGGCTGCCATATATTTTTGGGTGTTTTTGTCTAGAAGTTGACTGAAGTTGTTAATAGCGCCATCTATGTATTATATGCTGTAAACTTGCAGTCGTCGTCTTCGCTTGTGTTGATTTCTGTGCGTCACCAATGGCCAAATAGATGACGCCCCAGAATTCCTCAATGTCAGGGATCCTGCAAAGCCGCTGCCTACCGGAAAGGGAATGGAGTAGGTTAAGGGCATATATAATAAGTCAAGAAATGAGAAATGTTAGGGAAAAGGAAAGTGAAAAAATTGGGCTTCCGGCACCCTCATTCACCGAAAGAAATGCAATAGTAGGTACGGATACTACACCACTCTTACGTCGATCTTCTATGAGAGGGTAGTACTTCCCTGGTCGATCCAGCCCACTTATGCTGAAACCAGCAAGGATCTACGACCGTGAAAGCCTACGTATAATTTTCTTAGTTGGCACTGCAAAACCTGGCATAAAAACAATGAAAAATGAACATAGGTCATAAAACAGAATAAATTATGCTATTATAAATAAATTACGCAGTTATGTTGTTGAAACAAACTAGCGGTTCTTAAAATTTCCTGATAAGTTCAGTAAATTCTTAAACACAAGTGCATTTAAGTCCATTAAACTTAAAGTAACATCTTCGCTACTAAAATATTTCGCTATATTATTTATAAAAGCTTAGATTGCTTTTTCATCAGAGATGAGCGGAGAAACTAAGATGAATCGTGTAAACGTTCAACAATAGGGTCTAGAACAAATTGTTAACACTTACCTATAAACTTCGTACTAAATAATTATTATGTGTTATGTATGACACACATTTCATTATCATCGACATCTTCATCTTACTCGAGCTATTATTAGCAGTCAATCAGATCAGCTATACCTATTATTAGAACACATTTAAACTAAGGTGGTAAAGTCACCTCATTTCAAGAGGTTCTAAAATGGGCATATAATTCTGACTATATACTTACTACTTAAGTAAAGGTGGCTACACAATAAAACGATATTTTGATGATAACCATCATCTAAACGTAACAGAATGGAGAATTTTCAGAATTACCTGCGTTATACTTTTTCTTATTGCTATTATTAAACAATTTATCTAACTGTTAACACCGTTGGAATATAATTTAAAATGTATGTTTTTTGCATTCTCACTCAAGGCAGTCATGAGAGCTAGCAAAGGACCCTTTATGCTCAACGTATTATAAAGCATACCTCTACCTTCTCAAAACACATCGTACGCGCTCTGCTACACCACCTACTCATAGTTTTACTGAAAGCAGATACATGGTTATGTAACTTACCTTTGCATCGCTTACTACATTACAAATGACATGTAAAAAGCAATCTAACTTTTATTTTATATATGGGAACGATGATGACAGGTGCACTTAGATTCGGTTACACCAAGTATCCTCAAGTCTTCACAAATGTGCATAATTAGTAATATCTAATTTGTGCTATTTATTACAATAAATAAAACCCTGTCACAGTAGTTTCTTTGTCAATATATAACTATCAGACAATAGACTAATAACATAATTATTATTCATTTTATCAATAGTTATCAATAATTCGGGTGACCATTGTTGTTGACGAATGATATGTACAGACTGCTCATGCTGTTACGATTAATTATACAAAACTCGTGAAGCTAATCTTTTCCAGTTTACCAATACGGTACTTATCGATTAAAGCGTATCAAAAAGACTATCTAAGCCAGTAAGTTACTTGATCATTTAGTAGAGTTATCTCAATAGTAATTAGTTTCTAAAATTATGTTCGAACATCATCAGTCTAAAGGTGTCACTCACTGCTTGACATAGATCTCTCTCTAGGGAACGAGATTGCCACTACGCTTAGCGGAGGGTTGTTGACCGCAGTAACATGATATTTAATACTAAGGTAACCACATCTAATATATTATTATATGCCTGTATTTGCATTATGTAGTCGTGTCTTTTCGTTAAGTATAAGTTACACTTTTTTATGTATACCAGCAATGACATTAGTGCAGAATTCAATTTTTATCATTTAATCATAGCTATATTTTAGAAATATGTTCTGATAACATTTTAGAAATAGGTGAAAGCTGTATAAAAAGTAAGTAACCATAATGCTTACAGATATTTTGTTATGAAAATAACGCAACTTAAGTTTTAAATGTTTTATTTGCATATAAATAGAACTGCAAACGCAATGATTTCTTACTTTTTATACAGCTTTCAACTAATTCTAGTAATAATAATAATAATAATAATATTCTACCACATTCACACAGCGCCATCTAGCCCCAAATTAAGCAATTATATTTGCTTGTGTTATGGGTACTAAACAACTGATAAACTACTTATATACATTTTTTTTTTGTAAATACATACATATTATAGATAAATTACACCCAGACACAGAACAAACAATCATGCTCATCACACAAAGGTTTGTCCTGGGTGGGAATCGAACCCACGACCTCTGGCTTAGCAGTCAGGGTCACTAACCACTAGACCAATAGGCCAGTCTTCTAAAATGTTATCAGAACATATTTTTTAAATATAGCTAAGAATAAATAATAAAAATCGAATACCACGAAATATGAATCTATATTGCGACTCCTCGTGAGTGGCAACTCATGAGGCATAAAGGTGTGAGACTCTTATCTTTTTGTCCTCACGGACAAAAAGATAAATATCTTAATTATAGCATCTCTACCATGTACCTACCGACTGTTGCATTCTTGCTAGTGAGTAGTGGTTTCCAGCGTTTACAAAGTAATGTTTTTATGTGTAGCTACTGAGCTACACATAAAAACATTATTTTGTAAACGCTAAGATATGACTTTCAAGTACAGTTACTTGAAAGGCATATCTTCTATATTGTGCTGCAAGTACGATACCTATTCGGCTTTTTTAGATGATCAGCGTAGTCAGCCTTAAAACTTACACTCCAGAGGTAGCCGACTCCACTTATGTGCCGTTGCCTCTTCTAAGATCAAGATTATTAAAGAAAACGTCATTTCAAAACCAACTAACTACAGAAATAATTAAATTTCGAAATATGGAATCGAAATCGGAATTTTGATTATGAAATATATTCTTCAACATATTTAACAACTAAATTTAATTTAATTACACAAATAATGACACCAAAGTATTAAAGCTAAATACTTAATGACCTAAGCTATCTCAAGTACAAGCGTGCCTTTATTTATTTAAGTCAAAGTTACGTGAACACTCGTGCAGGTAAATACGTTTGGTAGTTAGAACTAGGCGTTATTCGAAGTAAGGTCGTGACAGCAAAAGCCCCGATGAATTATTCAGCTCCGTTGAATGTACTTCGAGGTCCGCACCGTGGTCACAGCTGACCACACCGTCTTCCTAAAAACGTTATACATTTTAACTATACATTTATAACCTTATTACTAAAGTTGGGCCTGTTATTGAAACGGATAACAATGGTATATGAGAATAATATTAAAGTAAAGCGTATAAAATTTTGTTTATAGGTTTGAAGTGTGTTGTATGCCACTCACAAGGTAGACCGATTGTCAAAATTTGAAAGGCCAACCGATGGATGAAAGCAGATTACGACTGGTTAAGTGGAGATACCTGGTAGAAGCTCATCTCCGGCAGTGGAGCTGCAATGACTAGTAATTAATGAAACTACATTTATAATTTATTAATAAATTGCAACTTAATTCCACTTTGTAAACCATATATTCATCATCCGTTATGCAAAAAATCCGTGTTGGAAAGGAAACAAAACCTAACGCATGGTAAATACCTACAAATCCCTTAAACCGCTGCGCTATAAGTGTGGCAAATTTTTCTAATAAAACTCGCCGATATATTAAAAGATCTGCGTAACAATAGGAGTCTGTGGCTAATCCTGTAACGAAAAAGGCGAGTTTCGATAAAAAAAATACCTCTATTTTATAGTAAGGGTATATTTACCCGCGTATTCAAGTTTGCGAGAACAAAAGAATGAATCGCAACTATAGTTAGGAATAGATGAATAATTCAATGCCGTTAAAGCCGGACCTCCGTGAAGCACGGATGTATGTGTGTATCAGATTTATATTAAACATTGACCTGTTCAACTTTCTTCGTACGTATTGACTTTCAACCACCAATTACCTTTTTAAAGCAGACACAAGATACTATCTCATTTAAATAGTATTTGTGTATTAAAATAAGTATTTCAACTACTAACTACTAACTAAATGTTATATTTTCAATCGTTGATCTAACCAAAGTGTATAAGCTCGCCTGCAGGTAAAATTAAAAGAGAGTGAAATGTCTCCAACTAAATATTATAGGTTTTTTTTTGTAAACATATAGGCATAGGTTTTATTTCTATTGAAATTTTATCTTCAAGAAAAGAACAACAGGTCAGTTTTATCACGAGCAAGTAAACTTAATTTAACTTATTTACGATAGATAAAATGAACACGAACTTTTGGTCAAATTATAGTTGACCCGCCACTTCGTCACAGAAATCGAACTTGTAGTGTTCAATTGATTAACTTTGATTTTGAGCACACGCTATTATTATGAATTTAAACACCGAATTAGTTATTAACTATCTTATTCTACTATTCTACTAATATTATAAATGCGAAAGTTTGTGTGTGTGTGTGTGGTTGTTATTACTTAGCGCCTAAACGGCTAAACTGATTTCGATGAAAATTGGTATGTAGATAGCTTCGGTGCCGTAGACGGATATAGGGGGAAAATCGGTCTGGTTCCCGAGGGATACATGCATATTTTACGCGCGGGAGAAGCCGTGGGTCGCAGCTAGTTTTGTATAAATGGAGGCAGAAAGGACTTGCTTGATGTTTATTCAGAACCGCCGGTTCTCAGACCATAGAAGCACCTAACTAATCTAATTAATCACCAGGTACTCTTGCCGATTGCTGCCATCTTCCTTTAACAAAAAAATGCCTTCCTTTATAAACACCGAAACCACCTGCAGGAACACAGTTGCAGACTGGATCTATGCGGAGAAGATTCCTTTTTCGGGCTGCTGAAGTTTCTTTTAAGAAAGTTCATTGATCAGTGACCTTTTAAAGATAGTTAGAGTCATTTTATTTCTTAAAATCTTTATTCTAAAAATGTGAAATGAAATGAAATGAAATGAAATGAAATAATGAAAATGAAATGAAATGAAATATACTTTATTTACTAGAATATGGTACAGGGTTCTTAAAGATGTAATACATCCAGCATATCCTGCCATTTATGGCGTATAAATATATCAGTTTTTAGGTCAGGTTGGCGTTATAATATTAAATTCTTATCGTCTAAGTATTCCTTAATGCTATAATATTTTTTACTTAATAATAGTTTTAACATACATTTTTTAAATACTGTCAAAGGCAATGTGCTAATATTGTTTGGTAATTTATTAAATATTTGGATGGACATACAATAACTGTTTCTTCTAAGTATATTTAATCTTATTTGTGGTAGTCGTAACTTGTTTTTAAATCGTGTGCGGCTGGTTTCTGAATCGCCGAATTTCTCGAACAGCTCTGGGTGTTTCTTTACAAACAAACAAATTTCTAAAATGTATGTATGAGATAGGTATATTGACAGTTGCATCTCAATATATATATGCTAATGTTGTTTATGTTAAGAGTAACATTAGTCTATATACTAGAAATTGCGATGTGCATGAGATTAACACCAGGGGTAAGCATAAACTGGTTGGCTCACACTATCGCTTACATAAAGTCCATAATTCGTTTACGGGACTTGGTGTACGTTTATTTAATAAATTACCTATCGACATAATGGATAAACCCTTAGACAAATTTAAACAAATTGTCAAAAAACATTTAATACTTAAGGGTTACTACACTGTTAATGAGTATCTGAACGATAAAAGTCATGGGATGCTCGCTTGACGAAGGAGTAAATTAATTTTACTCTTAATTTTAATGACATTATACTTCAAAGGACATATTTTTGTTAATTATTGTATGAATGACATTTTTTATGATTATTATGAATGACATGCTTTAACAAATAATTTTTTGACATTAATTTATTGATACATTTTGACATAATTTATAAAATGATTTTTTTTTTTTTTGTATTAATTATAAATGACATGATGCCTGAGCCATATTTGAACAGTTAAGTACACATTTTGTATTGTTTTGTTAAAATTGTATACTCAGTATTGTTAAATTTTTTTACATTGTGATTTGTGAAATAGAGGTACATTGTGAACTCCTGTGGTAAATTAAGTTCATCTTACTTTATACTTATACCAAAAATTAACAGTTTATATAATATCTACATAGAAACATTTATCACAGTTCACATGTTGCCTTTACCTTTTGTAGCAATATGCAAATTGAGGCAACCTGTAAAGCACACATTTTACTTTTTAATTTTCTTTACAACATAGAAAGCTGTAAGTAATTAAGTATCTATAGAGTTAAGTGTATTGCCTGCGTCACTTTGCATGCTACTTGAAACTGTAACTTACAAAAATTGTAATAACCTGGCGATTAAAAAGAGTGGCCTGAGTTTCTTGCCAGTTCTTCTCATGGCTCTACTTCGTCAGCGAACTGGCTGTAGGTTAATTTGCTGACATTTTGTAAACTTTGACGTTCATAAGTGTTAATTTAATTAACCTAAATGAATAAACATATATTTCATTTCATTTCATTTACAAGCAGAGTAATGGAAGGATCCAGTATTTTTCAAAAATTGGTTTACAGCTATCTAAGAAATCGGCTCCACACATGGCTCGTATACATTTTTTTTGGGCCAAAAATACTCTATAGCTATCTACTGAGTTGCCCCAGATTATTAGGCCATATCTGAGTACGGAAGAGATATAAGCGTGATAGGTAGTTTTAGCGCAGTCTATGTTTACTGTTTGTCGAATTCTGGTTAAAACAAATACAAAACGGTCTATTCTATTTAATATATTTTCTATGTGGGCTTTCCAATTACAATATTTGTCCAAAGTTATACCTAAGAATACGCATTCATTTGTGTCGGTCAGGTGATAATTGTTATGTTGTATGTCAAGTTTTGGAATATTAGAGTTAATTGTCTGAAATTGTATAATTTTGGTTTTAGTCATGTTTTTTTATAATAATTATGCTTTAGAATGTTATACACATTGTATCAAAGCTTTATTTTAATACGAGGTTTTTAAACCCACAACAGATGTAGCGTGTAACAACATGATGCCTAAGCGTCTGAGTCTGAGTGTTTTACATCTGACACAAGTTTTAGCCAGCGCTAATGACAATAATTACACCATAATACCCACACTTAGATTCACACTTAGGATGAATAGAACTCTCACGTACTAATAGGAGTCATATGCAGCAGTCTCGTATTTGTGAGAGATGTTACAAATCACTAGTTGACAACGCTCAACGAGACGTTTTTACTTAACTCTTTAAAGAAGTGGAATGTAATGTATGGGATATTTGCAATCAAACTCGACTGCGTAAATATTTGGACTCGTTAAATTTAAAATCATTTTGTTTTTCATGTACGAAGTCCTCGTCCTAGGTAATCATGTAAATTGAAAGATCGGCAAGATTAAGTTAGTTATCTTTGTCAGTCTATGCATTTGAAGCCAATTGCCTTTGTCTAAACATAGAAAATTAATGTTGTGAAGTGGATGCATATTTCTACTTCTATTTCTACTTTATTAAGGTTCTTTTACCACCCATGCCCTGCATTATTATGCTGACTAAAATGTCATTGCTTGTGGTTTCGTGTTGGCCGGACCATCACCTTTCCTCTAATATGGCGAAGGTGATGATGGTTTGTCCGTGCGTCAAGCTCGTAAACGGGTGCTACTTGGGATGACTATTCAATCTTGGCATAGCATACATCTGACACTAATCAATATTACTCTGTATATAACGAAGTGTCGTTGTAATACTGAACGAAATTTAATCTGATTTGCCATTTCAATTAAAAAATACGTAGTCAAATTACCATACTTGTTGAAACTTAATAATTGAAATTCTTTCTCTTATTTATTTATTGTTATTTTATCTTGGTAATAATATTAGTGGATTATATATAATAATACCAGCCTGTTTACTGTCCCATTACAGGGCAAAGGCCTCTTCTCATATAGAGATGGCATGATGATGACAATTGCTCAAGGCGGATCGGCAGTTTCAGCCTTTAAGTCCAGGTTTTCTCAAGATGTTTTCTTTCACCGTCATGTCAGTCAGAAATATCTAATACATGATATATAATACATAATACATATAATATATAATACATCACATCCGGCGAGCTTCGTACCGCCTAACAGTCGATTCTTTAATTTTTTGTTCTGGCAATTTTTTCAAATTTTCTCTCCGTAAGAACCATCCTCGTACTTTAAGGAATATTATAAAAAAAGAATTAGCGAAATCGGTTCAGCTGCTCTCGAGATTTGCGCTTAGCAAGACATTCAGCGATTAATTTTTATATTTTAGATAAACTTAAAAAATACTTAGTATTTGAAAATCACAATGTTGCTTGTCTGGATTCGAACCTACTACCTTGTGTTTACAAAGCGGGTGCCTTGTCCACTGGGCCATTTTGACTTCGTTCCATTAGTTGGTTGCTGAGTAATAATTATCTTATGGTGCTTTGGTTGCGTTGAATGTTAAAATTATAACTCATACCAAAAATGTAATAATCAGGCGATTGAAAAGAGTCACCTGAGTTTCTTGCAAGTTTTTTCACGGCCCTACTTCATCAGCGAACTGGCTATAGGTCAATTGGCTGAAATTTGTTTGTACTTTCGACGTTCTTATGAATCATATACGTGATTTATATAAAAAATAAATTACTTATTTATTATTTATCAAAAAAGGCAAAAGAGTACTTTAAGCCTTCATTGTTACAATAACATTTATTAAATGGCAGAAGTGAAGCAAAATACGAGAAATGCGTCAGACGCCTACTTATAAAATCTAGATTGGTTATTAGATAACAATTGCTTCATATAAAGTATGTTACGTACAGGAATCCGGCCTTCACACAGTTAGAAAAAGGCTCGGTGGAGATAACATTATTATTTATAGCCTGGAGGAAATTACTTTGAACGATGGCCTATCCTTTGTACATATCTAAGTGTATAAACAGTGTAATAAAATATTTGATGTACAATAAAGAATTTTCTGTTTATTGAGAATTTATGATGTGACCTTGTCACATTAGCTTCAGTTCACAAATTAAGTATGCTAACCCCGCTGAGTATATAAACATATTCGTGTAGGCACGCCTGCAATATGCATTCATACATTATTTCAGTCTCATAAGATCCTGTGAAATGAAAAGTTATGCAACCAAGATTTAACTCGTAAAGCGACTTTCTTCTAATCCAGTTTGTGGCTGTTCGTAAAAATTAAATACGAACTAAAATGCGTAGAACTTTTTCGTACATGTTGTGTATGTAGCACAGAACAAGTACATACATAGAAGGAGTGTTAATCGCCCTCATATACTTGTCCTATTTTTCCAAATAAGCCGGATACATTGAAAAGAAAGAGACAAATAATTTTGCTAAGGACGCCCGGTGTACACTGTAGAAACGTCAATTTGGTTACCTTTGGTTACCTTTGGATGCCGAATTAAAAAGTGAACTAATGTCAAATGTTCCAACTTGTCAAGGCCTCTAGACAATTTAGTCGGATTAAACCGCCGCTCGTAATTTTCATTGTTGTTTATCTGTTTTGTGAAATAATCTAAGTTATTTAATAATTACATAGTGCTATTGTGAAGTAAAATTCAGCCCATTGGATAAGCAAAGTCCTGCGTTATTGTAGGTTGTAAATTACATTCTTTTCGCAAAGAAAATCAAGTTTAAATCGTCAACTTCCATCGGTGAGTAGATAACAAACCAATAATATATACTAAAAACCTATTTATACGTGCAAAATACCTAAGTGATTTATACTTTACTATACTGCAATCATATTATAATCGTCTGTTTGCCATTCGATTCAGTAATTTTTAAGTATTTTACATTGTTTACCAATTTGTGTAGTCATGTTCAATAGTGTTGTGACTTGTGCTGCATATTTTATCGATGACAAAAATATTACTATAATTTGTGTTAACGATTTTGTGGTAACTATCTTTGTACCTTTCATAGTGTTTCATACATTGTGTTCTTTTGCAGGTTTCCGAAAGATCAGACCGGAAGATCCATAAAGAAAATTAAGAGAGAATTATGTTATATATTATATTGTTACACATTTAACGTTCCAGCGGTGAGGACGAATCTACTCAAATTTGCTCCATTGTCACGCGCCATACGACTTATTAATATTATTTCTATAGAAATTAATATTTTCAATGTACCCTGTCAAAATTCAAAGATGTTGCACAAAAATGTATAGTATTGGATAAATAGGTATATTTATTTAGTAATTTTTTTAGGTTTTTTTATGATATCGTATTGGATTTTTTATCTGTAATGATATTGTAAATACTTTTTCAATAAATAAATAAATAAATGTTCTAGATGACTACAGAAATTTATTGATAAAATTGATCGGGAAAAATTTCTAATAGTACCAATTCATAACATAACAAAAAATATTTTAGCTTATGCACAAATAATCAGGACATTCCTAAACAAAACTGTAATTTTAAGGGGCAGTAATAATGTGTTTCAATATTATTGGAAATATAATCATACATTTGTGACATGAATCTTACAGCTGTGTTTTATTTTTACCTTGGGGTATCTGCTATACTAAGAAAGTCGAAAAGAACAGAGGGCCGATACCGGTATTTTGGCGATCCACACACTGCCCCGCACTACGCTGCGGGAGCGTGGCGACGCGGTGACGGTGCCACGCGTGCAGATGCGAGAGTGCTGGTCTGCATCATCAATCACGCACGTTACTGCAGAACACGGTGTCCATACCGTCTGGCCCCGAACCCACGCGCGTGAGTACGTGTTTCTCTGCATGTAAGCGTGTGATCAGTAACACAGCGCTTAAATGCGTTTTCAGTGTGTTGCACCACGCGTGATTTATATACAAAGAGAGATACTTACAAACAATACAAGAACACGCACGCTCGCACTACGCTCCGTGATGCGAGGTAGTGTGTGGATCGATCATGTATATTTCAATTTTCAATTTATTTAATTTATTCATATACAATTTACATTGTATTTGAACTTACAGCATGAAACATGAATATAAACTTCAAATTATTTCACATTGAAAATGCTCCTGGCGCCGCTGCCGGCCTATGCCATTCCGGTGAGGTGTAAAACGGTCGTTTGTTTCTTGTAGTTCGTTTACGAGAGCTTTTATGGAACCAGACCTCATTTTATTAGCATGTCTGTTAATTTACCATAGCCCATAGACAAATTTCATCTATCGATATCGATAAACTGTCAGAAGGTATCGTAGCACTATTAAACTTCTATTTGTCTCTGAGTGTGTACGCTTTATTCTCCTAATAGTCCTTCTATGCTTTAGTACTTGTTCTGTGGTATGTAGCAAGATAGAAGACAAAGTCGTGTTCTAATCACTTTATGACTTCTGAGTGCTGATCAATTCGGTAAAGTTATTGTACAAGTTATTTAGTGCTGTTAGTAAATAACATTTATATTATCTTCCGTACTAAGAAAGATAATAAACAAAGCACAGAGGAAAGTCGTAGCTGCAGCAGTGCTGACCCTGAAACTGAACATTGTACAAATTGTTGTTTTAGAATATAAATAATTTTCTTGTAGCACCACATACATGTCACAATCATTAAGGAGTCATGGTGCTCCTACATAAACAAAGATTTATAATATATTTTTGACCATTTTAACGGATGAGTCAGCAGCCCAATTGATAAATGGTATTCGCCATTATCAGTTGACTGCGCTTCTGCTGACGCCTCCCAAAGCCTCCACTGTTTAAAAACCGAAAATGTTAAACTTGCAGTTTAATAATCATTCATATTGCCAGTGCTTTCTTTAGGAATCACAGAAATATATATTTCTATATTAGTAACACTAAATAGTAGTTCCTACCATGAACAGAATTTTACTCAATTAGTGTCGTGCCTACCTTGATCTTGCACGATCTTTTAGCACGATGTAAGTCAAAGAATTGAAGCCCACCTATATTATTCATATGATTCGCAAATATTTGTTTTGGAAGTATGGATATATATATATAACTATCAACTTATAGACGTCCACTACTGGACATAAGCCTCTCTAAGTCACCACGCTTGGCAGTATTCAGTACGCAAGTATAGCTGCTGGTTGGTATCTATTTACCTGGTATTCCTTTAGTTGCCTCTTACAATGTCGACGGACAAAGATCTGGAGATTGCATAGTCTAAATCGAGTATCAGACGGACAAGGTGTACTTTGTACTTATTATTTGTATATTTGCAAAGTCTACATTCACGGAGGCAAACACAAGGCGTAGTAATGAAGTCTTAATAAAGAAAAGTAAAATCAGTCACTCGTTAAGGCAGTATAAATTTTACCTTAGGATACAGATTACCTAACTGGAGTGTTGTTGATGTATTTACTGCTACAATTTTAATTAAATGCTTTTATTGGAGCTCGGGATTAAAGGGGTTGGTAATTAAAGCCAACCAGGATTAACGACCTTTGTGTACTATAATTATGATTTATTAAGTCAAGCCATGAACCGCCGCCCACGGTTTGTCGTTTGAAAACTGAGCTTTGATTATTAGATGACTTAATATCAATTACCTAACGTTGAAGAAAAGCAACAGGGAACTTTGTAAGGTTGCTTCGATGTCAATTCTTGGACGCTTTTAAAATGGATGGAGTAGCATACAGTGCTTAAATACTTCTAAGTAAAGATCTACTCAATGATGGGATAGATCTTTAAGTAGAAGCAGTAGTAGATAGAAGAGGTAATACGAAAATACAGACAATTTACTTAAGTGTTCAGTATGTAGTAGTCTACTGTGTAAAGACACTTGCTGGTCTTCCACTTTTATTGTTTATTTTTTGTTTTATTAAACTATCACTCTGATATAAAATCATTAAATTCATAGTTTTTCAATGCGTCAATTTTAACACTAGCGTTTTGCTAGAATACAATCTAATTAAAGCTTCTTCAGTACTTGCTTTGCTCACAGTCATATCATAAGGCAGTATTTAAATTAAATATTAAGAAAATTCTTTATTAACTTTGAGTTGAGTTCAAGTACTAGTCTAAATAAGCGTTTAAGAAGCACCCATTCATCAAATCAATTTCCATCTTGGTTATTTAAACGTAATTGTTATATTTATTACCCAAATTCTGAAATACAAACACAAGTAGGCATGAATCATAGACTTTATAAACCTAAATAATTGAATTCAAATCACCGCAAAGTATAGATAGGACCAATTTGAGGTTCTATCAGTACGTTCACCGTGCCGGGCGGTGTAAGTGCTCCCCAATATCAATATTTAAGCGAGACATAGACGCCGCTCGAAGCCTGTTTGTCTTGTGCACCACGGCTCATAATAGCTCAAGGGCTGTTTACATTCCACTATACAATCTCGAATAACGTTGTTAACATTTTCGCGTTTCCCCCTACTACAGGATCATTTTTTTTACGCCTTCTTATATCGCTAATGTTTAGCAAGTCAATGCGACTGGTATTAGATGAGGAAATAGAGCACGTAAATCGGTGTGCCATAAAAATCCCATTTACAACTATTTCCTTACCAATTTGGAAATAAAATCAGTCATTGTGTGCTATTATCAGCTAATTTAATATCTGTTTGTATGCAGCTCTACCATAAGATAAATATTTTAAAGTTGGTGCTAAGTAAAACAATAACTAGGTACTTTTAGGTATTATCAATCTTAATTTGATATTGTAGTAAGGTTCTTATAGTATTTAGTATTTACTTGGCAACAACTTCAAACGGTTAAAAAACATATTTGTCTACTTATAAATTTTAAACATGTGTGTAATGTAATATTTATTTTCTCAATAACGCCAAATTAGACAACCTAACTTGGATGGGCTAAAGGCGCTTTAGTTGCAGAGCACCCAACTTTACCGTAATTTGTATAAACTTTACGACAAAGAAAAACATAATGAGGAAACCGGAACTTAAACAAGAGTTCATCACAAAAGTACCCAATGATCATATTGCTCTAGTTTACTAAAAACAGCCCTAACTATATAAGATAAATTACTTTTACCTATCCTAAAAGACAGTTTATTATAATAATAACCTAAGTTACAAAACTGTTTTTCTATAGAGTTAGATTGTAAACTTGTAAAGTTAAATTAAGATAGCCGACGTTGGTAGGTACTGCAATGTGGGCCAACTATTGATTTGAGCGAGAAAGTGCTGCCTCATCAGGATCTGTGAGTGAATTGCTCGAAAATCCCCGTCAGTCGATTGGATTTTTTTAACGTTATTAACTGGCTATTATTGAGGCTACCCGATTGAATAGTGTCTTATACATTAAGAACCTCATTTATTTTTATATGTATGAACATTAACTACCTACTTAGTATTAAGTTGTAGAGCATACTAAAATAATACGAAATTACAAAATGTTGATTAGTCCAGTGTAGTAGTTCCATAAATATTTATGAATATCTATTATACTATCATATAAAGCGAAAGAGTTTGTTTGTTTGTTTGTTTAAACGTGCTAATTTTTGGGACTACCAGTCGAATTTAAAAAATATATATTTTTTGTATGATAGCCCAGTTCTCGAGGAAGGTTATAGACTATGTAACATAACGCTACTGGCGACAGGAGCAGAGCAGTAAACCAAGATGCGGGTGAAACCGCGCAGCGGAAAGATTGTTATTAAATAAAGGTAGAGACCATTAAAAAAAGTCTGTTTAAGACAGAATTACATTATTGATAACAATAAATTAATACATATACGTAATTTTGATGGTTACACTGCCAAAATTAAACTTTACCTTTGATCAGGTGATTTTATTTTACTTTTATAATGCTCATCGAACATTACAAAAGAATTCGAAATTATAGTTAAAGTATAATATATAATAATATGTATAATTAAATTACGTTTTTGAATTTAGTAATTAAATTTTATACATATATAAATGAAAATTCATATCATGTAATGGCATGACTTTCGTTTCGCTAACAAACGGAAAAAACAAATATATCCATTGTAAGTATATTTAAAGTTTTTTAAATGATTTTAAATTTTAAATAAAAGTGTCACAGGTGTTCAAACTCTTATACTTATTATAGAAATGTCAAATTCATGAATACAACCTAGTACCGTGACACTTACTCAGAATTAATCAAACCATTTATTGTTTGAAAATAAGACGGTACAACATGTAACCACCCTACAGACAAATAACTGCGTTGGCGGCCCCTTATTTGCCCTGTCAATACAAATATTGAAAAATCATTACCCACGTTCATTTTTTTCCTTTCAAATGAACACATTTTTGTTCAGACGAGACTTAAAGAAAATTACTTTCAGTTCACTCGTTACCTTTTAGTCGATTTATTCTTACTTCGAACAAATGTATCTTAAATGTCTATTCATATTAACTTCACAGGTGTTACGATCAATCGCGCATTGTCGTCCGGGCTTTTAAACAAACTACTAGAAGAACTTTAGAGAAGTGCTGTTCGATACATTTAATAATTCTGTATGTATAAGGTGTTTGTCTTTCATCTACATAAACAAATGTCCTTACCTTAGGCTGCTGCTAGCTAGGCTAGAGGTTTATGAATTTCTAACCGGTAACTTCTCGGTAAAATTGACACTAAATTTAAAGATAAAATTAGTTTTGATGCCAGACGACTATTTTTATCCCATTTTACATTTAGACAAATTTAAAAAATTAATTAATTTTAATTATGTTACCAATATTTGACCTTATACAAAAATCATAGAGCTATCAATGTTGGGTCTTTTTTTAAAATTCTGTTTTTAAATTTAATTTGCACGAGACACAAAGTGCTTGTGGTATTGAAAAATTATATTCGCAGCTGTTGTAACAAAAATTATTATTGAGTTAAGTAGAAGTTTGCCTTTTAACTTATTATAATAAATAATATAATATCACAACAACTATACACAACGCGATCTAGACCCAAAGTAAGCATATTTATATAGCTTGTGTTATGTGTTCTAGATACGGATATACATACTTAAATATACTTCTTTGTTCTTGTAAATACATACATATTATACATAGAAACACCCAGACCAATGCAAATAGACATGTTCATACATAGAAACACCTAGACCAATGCAAATAGACATGTTCATACACACAAATATTTGCACTGAGCGGGAATCGAACCCAAGACCTCTGCATCCATACACAGTACCACAGAACCAGAACCAAAGGTCGTCAATTCAAACTAGAATGATTTTTTATGCAATAGTTAAGCATGAAATTAAGATAAAACGCACTGTATTAACAACACAGCGTATTTTGATATTATCCGTCCATTACTGGTCTAAAAAAATATTTTTATTTGTTAATAACATTAAATACAGCAGAAATATAGAAAAAGCACAAGATCTTCCATTTTCAATATGCATTGTAATGAAACAATCACTATAATTGATGAAATTGCAAAAATACTATAAATTTGCGCTTAAAGTGTCCATTACTGGTGCCTTCCCTATATCTTGTTACTTTAGTGATATCGCTAGAACATGACAACCTTCACTTAAATCTGAACTACATCCCACTCTTCACCATCTTACCGTATAATAGCGTCACTTTAGATTTACTACAGATGAAAGTCAATTTTATAAGAAAATAAAGGTTTATTAGTAGACTAGTTTTAAATAACAATAAACAACCATATGATTCTCAATCTATTATTTATTAAATCTTTGGCTATCTGTTTGTACATCATAGTCTACAATTCACGTAAAAACATATATCTACACATCATTGTCCTCAAAATGTTTATATATCAAGTTACAACCTTAGGTTTCAGAATGATGAATAAAACGTATCTTTAGTCAAGTGAAACACTAAATACAAAAACTATTAAACACCAAATTAATCCAACGCTAAATTGGTTTTATATTGTGGTATAAATTTTATACTGTACTACCTTCATACGCTTTATTTTTGGGATCTTAATTACGCTAAAATATTAACATCACAAATTATTTAACTTAGTTTCTTCTGTATACATAATAGTACCTTTATAATAAAAAAATCAAAATAATAGTTACATTGTATATACAAACTGTTTATTAATAGAATACTGTTATACATTTTTGTTAAATTCAAAAGTAAACATTTATGCGGTACATTTTTCAGGAGGCTATTTACGTACCATCTTTGTTTTTTTTCAGAGAGTAACAAATATAACAATAAATTAGTTTTTAAAACTTACAGAGTAAACCAACTTTTTTACATCATAAAGTTTTGATTTAAATAATCATTATAATTATAAGGATACAAGTAAAACAATCTCGCGAAATAAAATTCATTGGCACATTAATACAGAGCTCATTACGCGAAAATTGCTTATTACGTTTATAGTTACAAGGTTTAAAGGGAAGACATGATTTGCTTTCGCGTCCTTGGCGTAAAACACTATTCGGTTATACAGACATAACCATTCTTTTAATACCACAAATCGTTGACATCACCCTCTCCGATTTGGTGACTATATTACGTATTGCGATACTACATAGTATGTTTACACCACAAAAATGTTTAACCACAAAAAGCCCGTAAGTACGGCGTATTAGATTAAACGTTGCTAGGTTAGGTATGTAAATTAAAATCACGAATCTACGACAATTTTACACAAAAATATGTCTATAAATCTATATTCATTAACAAAAATCATTTATGTACATTTTAGTCAACACAACGCGTAATCTCGCTGCCCCATTAACCAATCTATTTGTACTTATTTCATAAAAAAATATGTACGAGTACGTCCAATTATATCACAAAACGCCGTCTATTCTTCATACAGCCGACCGCTTCGAACTGTAACAACAAGAAACAGCCCTGTTATATTTATAGAACATAGCCATATTATAACTCATACATCTACATTATATGCACATATATGTTCCCCTTTAAACCGAGGTTGAAAGAGAGACCTAACTTTACGTTAGGTAGAGATTTGTTTGAACCTCTAACATTGCAGCAGTATTTAAGCTACCACTACTTTTTATTGTTTATGTGAATAGTTAAGTCAGCAGCAACCATAAACAATAAGGAACACGATTGCTATCAATACCGGATTATAAGTGTAGCTCGAATATGTAATTGTGTAGTGCCAATTGCATTACCTACGAAAATTAGGGTTTTTAACTCTTAGAAGACCAAACCCTTGGCAACATCAAGGTAGTGTTATGCTGCTTAATAGCAATTCAGTGCAAATACAGGTTTGTCTGGCGACATTGACAATAAAAAGAGTCAATAACATACTCACTGTGATCTCTGTTATTTAATTATTTGGCATTATTTTAAACTAACTAATATTATTATTTTAAACTAACTTTTGATGTTACATTTTTTAGTATCATAATTTGTAAGGCAGAGCGATCGCGGTCGAACTACATGGAAACACACTACCTATTTCATTTATTTTTTTACAACTAATTATTTTTAAACGTACAAATTTCGATATTTTTTAACTTATACCCTAAATGTTTACTGCACAAGGATGTAAATAATTTAAACCACTTACATTTATTTAGTGCTACGTCAGAAGAGAGTCGTATTCGAAGGGCGTCGGGTCGGCTGCCCGCAGGTGTCACCACAATACCCCTCCTGATATATTCGACACCTCTATTTGGTCCTCCGCTTCTGTGTTGATGACGGGCACACTTCTTCTTTTATATCTCAGTCTAAAACTGATCCACAGTATCAAAGCCATCAATACTAGACTAGATACTGCTGCTGTGCCTATATATTGAGCATATCTGGTGTCAGTTGATCGATAAGGCGAGAATTCAGTTTTATAACTGGGATCTGTAGTATCTATTTGACCCGAACTTACATTTTCTGAACCAGTCAAAGTATTAATTGGTAAAACACTTGATTTAAATGCTGTGGCAAAAATTTCTGCTTTCTTAGTCACATTCAAGGGTGTATTCAAACGCTTTCCAGACTTCGATTTATTTTGGAGATTTGTATTAACATCGTCTTTTACTTCGTTTTTATAATTTCGCGTCGGCACCGATAAATACGGCTCTATATCTAAAAATTTATGATCAATATTAAATTGATCGTTTTGAATTTTATTTTGATCTAAAATTTTTGAAGACTCCCTAGCTTTAACGACAGCAGTTTCATTTATGTAATCATTAAGGGAAATTTTGTTTTCATTTCTTTCGTTTCTATTGTTTCCTTCTTTAACTCCATCAAACAAATTATTAATTTTATTTTGGTACTTGGTTTTATTAAATAGTAATGACCAATTATTATTTTTTGTTTCGTATTTATTTTTATTATTTGAATGTTTAAGAAAAGGTTTTTCAGTTTTGTTGTTGAGATATCCATAGTATCTCAGTAACTTGTTAATCATTTCTGTGCTGTATAAATTAACAGGTGGAAGGCTGTCGCTTATAGTAAACGTTTCAGGAAATGTACAGTTGTATCTAGTTATCTCAGCTTTAGCTTCAGAAGTAGAATAGTAGCAACTTTCATTAATAGATAAACTTGTGTTCCACTTCATCCAGTCTTTCAACCATAATTCGGCACTGCAGTTTATTTTATTACCATGCAATCTTAATGTTTTGAGTTGTACCAAATAAAATAATAGATCACTTCTGATTGCAGTCAAGTTATTAAATCTCAAATCTAAATACTGCAAATGAGATAAGGCCGCTAAAGCTGCTGAATCCGCTAATAGTTGTCTGGCTAATCCGGGGCTAGACTGAAGATGCAACATTTGCACGCTCTCTGGCGACGACATTGGAAACGAGCCATCTCGTTCTGGCACCGAGAGGTTTAAATAACACAGTCTTAGATCTCGGAGCGATAATGGCCCATCAAATGTACTCCAAGACAGGCTTTGAATAGGATTATTAGACAAATCTAACATTTCCAATGATAGCAAGTCATCAAATACGTGATCTTCGATGTATTGTATGTTATTATTTTGCAGCATTAATATTCGTAAATTTGGTAAGTTTTTAAAATCCGGAATAGAGAGATTCTTTATTAAATTATTGTTGATTGACAAATATTTTAATTCATCGGGCAGAGATTTCGGAACAGCAATTAAAAAGTTTTTGTTCATGTTTAAAAATAGTAACATTTCCAATCTTCCCAAAGAATCTTCTTCTATTGAAGTGACTTTGTTATCAGAAAAATCCAGAGACTGCAACAGCGGGTAACTATCGAAATCGCCACACCTGACGGCTGATATCCTATTGCCCACTAGTGACAAAAAACGAACGGAATGTGTGAACGCTTCGGGGACCTGATACAAACCGGTTCTTGATGCATCTATTTGTTGCAATCTACGTCCAGTCCCGACCAATAATTGTGTATCGAGTTGTGTAATGCCCAAATGTGGATTATCTGTCAGTAATAATCGTGCCAGATTTGGCAATAACTGCAAAGCACCAGGGGCTAACTTTCTTAAATTGTTATGTGAAACATCCAAATGTTGTAGTAACCAATTATTAAAATAATTCTCGTGAATAAACTCTAGGTTATTTCTACTTAAATTAAGGTGTTGAAGATTTTTGAGAGGTGTAAATACATTGGTCAATACAGTTAAATTATTTTCTGACAAATCTAACGACTCCAATTTTGATAACCCACTAAAACTGTCTTCAAAAATATTAAGGATTTTATTGTTACTCAAAATAAGTTTCCGGAGATTCAGGAAGTTATTAAAAAGTCCCTTGGTAACGTACTGCAACTTATTAGAAGATAAATCAATCTCTCTTAAATTTTGTCTCTTTATATTGATCTTAATTTGGATAAAACTATTATTTTTAATATGAAGCGAGCAAGTGTCTAATAAGGGTACGTCGAAGTAAAGTGTACTCGCATTACACGTACTGTAGTAACGGGTGTTAACTTTCATTAAAGTCTTATTTGCATACTCCTGAGGCCATGTTGACAACTTTTTATCTTCGTTACAACACACGGTTAACTGACGAAACACATTTGTGTTTTCTTTCAAAGTAATATTGTAGGAACATTGTTGACACAGAGTTGCATTAAAGTTACATATGCAATTATCAAGGCAATTCGAAGCTAAATTTGTTACTTGCCATGAAAATATAACCATCACAAATAAACACTGTTTAAAAATTGTTGCCATTTCTGACGATATTTTTTAGTTTGTCGAGAGCTTAAGCCGGTCTGAATATTGAGTGATATTGAAATTTAAACGTACGACACATGTTCTTTTGCATCACATAATCAAATATGAACTGTATTTTCATATAATTAAACATCTTGTAAGTTATCACTGGCAGAAACACTTAAGTCACACTTATAGTCACTTTTATATCACTCATAATGTTTAATAAATTATTGTTGTACGGAAGGATTTGTAAGCGACCACGGGTCGGGTAAGAGCATAAAACGATGAGGGTACTTGTTCCACGTGACAGCGATACGTGCAGTGTCGTGTCGTTTATTGTGTTGTATTCGTAAGGTCTCGAGGTCTGCCGATCCCGACGCGACGCGCGGCAGTGTTGGCGCCACCGGGTCTGGCCGCGAACTGTGCGAAGCGAGGGCGAGAGGCGCAGCGCCGGCGCTCTGCCGCCGTTTTTACATCCCTCACAACCTCATTTTTATATAGTCAACTGACTTCCACACCACCACTATTTATGTCATACTCGGCGCTCCTTAATACGTTATTTTGAGGATGAAAATATTTGTAAGTAAGTGTGGGTTATATTTTTCGGTCGTCTTTCTGAGATTGCTCTCTGTCGGGTTGTTACGGTTGTACAACGCGACTTAAGGTCAAATTATTATTACTCGTTTATTTGGGAACTTTGAAATGCAACCATGCTTATTAATCTTTTTGTTTCTCTTGTTATTAAGTTACGTAATGTATTCTTTAGTGTTAAATATTTATTTGCCTGTTATAAGGGTGGCGGGCAACCGATGGATGAGGCCGAATCACGACCGGCCAAGGTGGCGAAAATTAGGGCGAATTATGTCCAGCGGTGGACGTCTTTCAGCTTATATGATGACGATAAAAACTTTCAGTTTGTGCAATATATGATCTTGTTTTTTCTGGCACGTTAAATCATACCAAGGCTTCAAATGCTTCATGCCGAAAAAAACAGAATAAGGAAAAACACGTGAAGATCCACAGACATATTGATTAAGGGAGTATATTACAATATTTGACTTCTGTGCAGGTGTAGAGAGCACAGAAAAGGCGTCAAAGCGTACCTTTTATTTAACCCTTTGTATGTACTGTTTCAAGCATCTTTACTGGAACGTTCGACTAGCATTTTCATGAATTGCTCCCGCAAGGCTTTCTGAAGGGTCTCTTTATGGCGCTCCTTAATTTGGGTTATTTGAACTTTTCTTGTCCCTACCTGAATGTCTTGAGGACGAAAACATCGTATTTCAACCACCTTTAATATGTTAGGAACAGCTAATAGCGAATTAAGAACATTTTTGTAAACCCTGACGTAAGATTATTAAGAGCAATTATTCCAATATCACGAATAAGTGAATAACGTAACTCACAAATTAGTAAACAATCCTACTAATATTATAAATGCGAAAGTTTGTATGTGTGTGTGTGTGTGTGTGTGTGTGTGTGTGTGTGTGTGTGTGTTTGTGGGTGTGTGTGTGTGTGTGTATGTGTGTGTGTGTATGTGTGAGTGTGTGTGTGTTTGTGTGTGTGTGTGTGTGTGTGTGTGTTTGTTACCACTCAGCGCCTAAACGGCTGAATCGATTTCGATGAAAATTGGTATGTAGGTAGATTCGGTGCCGGAGACGGACATAGGCTAGTTTTTATCCCGAAAATCGGTCTGGTTCCCAAAGGAGACAAATGTCACTTTACGCGCGCGCGAAGCCGCGAGGTGCAGCTAGTATCTATATATAACAGGGTTGCTTATTTCGTACCAGTAGATAGTAACTTCAAAACAAATATGGGAGACATCTTTATTCTTCCAGTCTAGTGGGTTAATAACATATTTCCATACAGTGGCGCCGGGAATATATCTTCTGTATATTAGGTTATTGCATCCAGAATATTCCCCATCCATTTCATAGAGCACCTTTCCCGAATACATTTATTAAAGTGACCCTTAGCTTAGAGGCCGCAAGATAAATCATAGTCAAGAAATGGCGGGTTTTCGCAGTAAACCGAATAAAAGGAAAAGCTTCAAGTAATATTTCTAATAACATAGTGTAATACATATGCGTAATGTCACATAGGTATATAAAGTTACTGTTAACTTATTTAAATTAAACTATTGTTTGAATGCGCTGAAATAATTGTGTATTATGAATCAATGTCAATATCATCATAATTCTCCTGTCCTTATCCCAACGACATGGGGATGGCGCAATATGTGCGTTTCCTCCATAAATTTCTATTAGACGACACAGGGTAAATCCATTTTGTAAAGCCATTTTTCTTAGGTCCTTGGAAGTATTCCCTGTGCCTGCCACGTTCAGACAGAAATTATCAATCGACAATCGCCGACGCGTCATCAAGGAACTTTATAAACATGCAATTAACAGTCACAAATTACAAAATACTCGAAACAAAGGGATCACACTTACTTTTATCCCGTGGTGGAACAACCAAATCGCAGCACACGTTTTAGGGTTAACAAGTCTTTGTTATATAAAATGGACATAATGTTTGTTATAAAGTACCCACTTACAGACTTGTAAAAAACTTGGCTAAATAAAGATTATTATTATTATTTCCTTTATTCATATTTTTTCATATTTATTACATTTTCAAATATATACTTATAAAAACCAAAAATACACATTTAAAAATATAAAAAATAGATTACCACCGGCAACGAGACGAAGTCCAAGCTACCGGTGGTTAGGGCTCCAGAGAGAGGAACCTCCTAACAATACGTGCCGTGTCGAGCAGCACTGCCTCCTGGATCTGGCCCTTGACCCATCCACCTAATGCGAGCCTCTTTAGGTGTTGGTCGAGGCTCTTTGCTATTAAACCATTTACGGTTATTATTATTATTATTATTATTATTACTTATAGATATGGCCACTTTATCTTCATGATCGATAATAATACTTAAATTTGTGATACTGAGTAACTTGTAATTTGTAGTACGTAATTTGATCATTTCAGACATTAAGGAAGCCTATACGATACAAGTACGTATACGAAAAAGCCTTTGCCTTGTGGAATAATAACGGACTGTTATTAGGTATGTATTTTTCACTTTTATGATTTTAAATGAATAATCCTTCCTGGCTTCAGTAATTTTTAATTGTACAAATTTTACATAACTTTATGTTGCCTCGAAGATGTAGGCGGCTTTACGCCCACATTTCCCCAGCTATATTAGGTATCATGTAACGGAGTGCGAGACTATTACCATATTAATTTATCGATCACGTTCATATCTAATAACAAAGTTTTGCTTTACAGCTTCTTGGTAGAAACATCCAATACCAACTCAAACCTAAAATTTTGGATTTGACGACATTAACATTCAGTCTCGAAAACCATATCTTTTGGTTCTACGTATCACCACAGTTTTACAACTAGAGAAAATAAACCCGTATTTGTGAGCATATTAATAAAACCTGATTGATTATGAAATAAAGTTAAACTATAAATTTATAATATTTACATAATTGCATCATCACACACAAACATTTAAACACACAGTGTACTAACCATTTTACACAATACAATTATTTCAAACGCAAATTATTTCAATTAAACGTTTCAAATATCTTTTTCACTACAAACAACACATCAAATATTTATGACAACGAACGACTAATACAATGTTCATATAATAAAAAAACAGTTCAAACATACGCCCAGAATACTAAACTAAACGTTTATCCAAAAGTTTTATTAATAGGTTTGACATACAGTCTTTATTTATGATTAACTATTAAACAATACTCACTAAAGCTCTGCGTAGGAAGTGTGTAATGGTGATGTTGTCAAAGATCAAAGATCACTCAATTTCACAACAGGTTAATTTATATTTTCGTAGTTATGTACATGTACTAGACACAGTACCTACTAACAATGTATACATTTAATATTATTTGAATAACGGCAATATAAATTACTTTTACTACAACATTTTCTTAGACAAAGATTTTGTTTTCATAAAGAAAATTTCAATGTATTCCTATCAAGATTACTTTCATTTAGTTTCCTAGTACCCTGAATTATTAAATTATTATACTTACGGTTGTGTTAGTATAGGACTACATTGCTCTTAAAACATCCTCAACTGAGATTGTCCGACTGCAGATCTACTGACACTCTGTAGAAGTCCACAAATAATAGCGTAAATAACAATGGGCTTGGTCATCGTCTTCAATCATCATCAAAATGTATATATACTATTATATTCGTTACTCTTTTACTAATAAAATACACATAAAAACCATTAAGGTAACAAAACTCAATGTAGGTAGGTATATAAACGCAAGAATATTTAACAAGTTTAAATATTTAAACAAGAATTTCTACTTAGAGATCAATCGTGTTAGATGGGTAATTAAGTAACAAAATAAACGTAAAACAGAGCATTAGGCCATTACCATCGGGGTAACACTAAACGGTTTCGTGGAACTAAAAGTGCGCCTTCAGTGGAACAAAATCGCTGTCATTAGGGTAACGAGGGAGGGTTGCTGACGCAGTGGGAGTGTCCGACGTAACTCTTTAGCTTGCAAGACCTAATGAACCGACCTCCCTTGGCAGCCAGCCTGCACTGGACCGAACACTGATTGTTGTTAGCTGTCGTTTTTGCTAGTTAAAAAGCTAATTGACCGTTGTCTTCTTCAAAGTTAGTTGTCAAAAAATGCTCTAGGTTTTTTTCGGGAACGGGTTTCTTTATTTGTTTAGTTTTATATTTAGTCAGCAGATAGCAACTTAACTTTTAAATGTATTAATATGACACGTACGTAGCGTAGGTATGTCATGTATTTTAATTTCAAAATACTAAAGTTAAACTTTTCTTAGTTTCCATTTCTTTTACCTATGTATATTAATGCTATTATGTGCGGTCAGCAGTAGTTTTGAATTGTAGGTAAGAGTATCTCTGTTATTTATGATAAATATATTCATATATATAGCTGTTTGAATCTCAAACAATATTTGAGTACAAAATTAGTATTTAAAAAGTTTATTTTTAATACTCTATCTTTTTCAAAAAAAAAAGTAGATATCATTTGATTTTAACAATAACTACATTCTATACTGCCTATCTATTTATGGTGGAGAGTCCAAGCTTTCTGCTTAAAAAGGGTTAAAATGTTTAAATCAAATATATGTTTAATACATTCATTAATTGAGCGTCGTATGTCGTCACGTATGTTCCATTTTAAGTAAGTAAGGTTGTTGAAACGGTCAAAGTCACCTATAATAAAAATAAAATTTGGTTTCACGACAAAAGAGTAAATGGGTAATGGGTTCTTAAGTATATCTGCTTATTCAAAAGGACGATGGATAACGAGGTTAGATTGAACGATAAGGTAAGGATACCTGTAACTACCATAAAAGTATCGTTGCAATAATGTTATAGCAAGAAAACTCCCAAAAGTCTTATCCAATTTGAATCTTGATACATTGAAAAATAGTCCTTATTTGACAAGGTAAAGCGGGCAATAATACATAAAAATCCCGAAGCAACTAAATCCGTTTACGCATTGTTAATCGGCCTGTCCAGCGAAGAACCGGTTGAACCGCGGGAACAGTAATAAGGGTCGTGGCGTAAAACTTTATTACGCTTTCCACCTCAGCCCACAAGGTGGGTTGCAAAATGGCTCTCATTCTCATTAACCTCGCCTTTGCCGCCTCACTTTGTATCAATGCCAGATATTTTTTTTTTAGAAAAACACCGTTGATGGACGCAAAAAATATATTCCCGTCTGAATGTATTGTTCTAATATTATACAAAAGTATTTTCTGTATTTACACTACTTCTCTTGATTATATTCTGTTGATACTGTGTATTTTTTTATAAGAAATTTTCTAACCTGTTTGTTAATTAGTTTATTTTTTATTTTTAAAGGCACCTTCTGTAAATAATAAATATATAAATAACGTAAACAAAATATACTGTCTAGCTGTCGAAAGAAATATTTTTTGATCATCCAAATATTAGTCTTGGGTAGGAATCAGATTCACGACACGGCGTAACACAGTGGTAGTGTCGAGATGACTGCCTTGACCGTTAGACCAGCAGTTTCATTAATATTATTGATCTTTTAAAGTTTGTTTACCTACATGGATGTTGTACTTAGCACACAAATCTATACTCTATCATATCATATAAAGCGGAAGAGTTTGTTTATTTGTCTGTTTAAACGCGCTAATCTCTGGAACAGTCGGATTTATAAAATATTTTTGTGTATGAAAGCCTAGTTCTTAAGATAGGATCTAGGCAATAAGCAAAGACGCGGGTTAAACTACGCCACGGAAATCTAGTAGATAATATGCCTCGTTACTGACGTCATGCCAAATATCGGGAACTTCACAATCTACCTACTAATTTGGCTCTAGACTCTAGTGAATTTTATATTAATTACATGTTTGCAAATTCGCTTACCATACAGGCCTAACTTCTTGTATTTAAATAAACAACAAAAATATCCTCGTCATAAAAAAGTAGAAGCAAAATTATATATTAATCCGGTCAGTGGAATACAAAAATCCTGAAGGTCGACATTTTAATCAATCACACTCGGTTTCGTTTCAAATGCACGTAGTACATGCTTCCTTGAAATATGAGAGCTCGTCCCCGGAGAACTAATGTTTTATATTCTGTCGCTGTATTGACAGTCGTGACTTATTGCCTGACAGATTGCGTTGCCGTCACCAACTAAAAATTGGTCTGTTGTGTAATACTTTACTTTAGTTACATGTAAGTACTTATCTTCTTTCATTTATTATTGTTTTCATTTATTTTATGTTCTTGAGTAAATCACAGAGTTACAACTAACTGGTCGTACAAAATAAAATAACATTGCCAATGCTTTATTACAAAGTCTAAAATTGACAGTCCGTTTTGAGTAATCGTAATAATTAAAGAAGCACTTTTTAATTGACATTATTATTAATAAAAAGATCAAATTTTTTTTCTTACAGGACTGCAAATATACTTAAAAACTTGCCTTCCTGCTTGTCCATGCATCCTACACCCCAGTTAACTTCTGTGGACCTACACTTTTGTGACTACGTGTTACTATTTGTTAATTGTTACTCATCGCATCCATACCGGCAATAACATGAATTAATAAAATAACATGTATATTGACTGTTTTCAAAATTTAGGCAACTTTACTTAACATATTACTAATACGACATCATATACAACAACAATAAATAACTTTTTGCATTCGGTTATTGCTCAGTAGGTACCAATTGGAAACGTAGATTAACAAAAGTAACTGCGGTGCGGATGCACGGTAAAACAAACTACCACTCGCAACAGGGAAGGGAAAATGTATCTTTTCATTAAAAAGACACGCAACTATAGCGGTGATACTATTAAAGGCGTCGTAAAACTGCTGGCGCACTTTCTTTCTCTTTATATTTTTTACGGCGCTCTGGATACCACCTACATCATAAAAAGTGAAATATTGTGTCTCAGAACGGATACCTTCTCCCTTTATGAGATTGAACTGAAATCCGATAGAACAGTGTGTGTTACGCGTATAGGTATACCTTAGTTACGTAAGAAATAAATAAAGTGTCACATGTACGTTTTGAAACTTTAAAAGTTTGATAATTTTGTTTTTATTGATACACATATTTAACTTTTTTACTATTACTATGCCATTTAACCTACTATACTCACGCATAAGGTCGCCATATTGGAAACCAATACTTATACGAAAAGAATCACGACCTAAAGTTCTTGTTTTACATTTTGTTATTTTTAGTCAAAATATGCTTAGCTCTGAATATGAATTGGCTACTAAATGAGTTTAAGGAAATAGGTTCACGACTATATAAACAGAATAAATTGCTTATTGTAAATGCAAAAGGAAAAAGATATTAAGCTTGTTACATACGCATATCCATTAATTAAATTCAATCCTATATTAAAATTTACAACTTTCGTGTAAACCTTCATATTCAGATTTTCTGTCTAAAAATTCTCACTCTAAAAGCTGTCTTTGTTTAACACTTCCAAACAAGCTCGGTATCTTAAAGATGCTTGCATTACCTATTGATTTTGCGATGCCAGAGGCCCTGGACAAGTGGTATAGAGTTCTATTCTATTCATAGAATAGTTTAAAAAATTTATGGGATTGACATAAGCTAACGCCAACATTGTCGTTAGCTTAGCTATGCCACATGTCTAGGGCCTCAGGTAGGTATGTAAGCGACAAAGATTTGACTTGAGGTTTGACAGAAAATGATTTACTACACGCAGGGTCTGGCTGTTTATATAATCGCCTCACCACTGCCATTACTTAGATTGTTGTGGGTTCGAGACAAATATTTATGTAATTCACAAATAAATATTTGCTTTAAGAGTCTGGGTATACTTGCTTTGTATACATTTTAGTATGGGTTTTTAGTAGAAGCATTCTTTTATACAAAGATATATTTGAACATGTTGAACTTTTTTAAAAAAGCATACATTTTTATGATCTATACCAAATATTTATGCCTTGTATTATTATTTAGGTTCTATGAGTGTTTAAGATCACAGTAACAGTTATGAAAGAAAACATATTTTCATTCGCTATACTACAATGATTTCGAGAATAAAAGCGAAACAAACAATGTACCAGCTGTTCATATTCCCGCCCGAAATGTAGGAATCGATTGTAACAACGCGAGAATGAAACGCGTTATTGTACCTAACGCTGCGAGGCAATGGGTGCTTATATTACCTATCTTTTATTACTTGGTGTATCTTTATAATAGAGACATAGCGAGATTTTTATTAAAACACCTCTTGTTCAAATTGGCGCAGTGCAGCTGGAGACCTCCACCCTTTAAAAGAGTACAGAAATAACAACATCTCCGTTGTATTGTGTTCTTGCTGGTAAATAATGGACTGGAGAGCCAAGGTAGAAGAGATTATGGCCAAAACCGTGTTGTAACAGTGTTTTTAAAATTGCGGCAGTAATAGACGGGTGCAAATACAGAACATATTCCATTTTGTGGAAGCATCAGACGGAAAGCCAATTGCACTACTGATCAATTGTATGTGGTTTTTTTTTTGCACTTACTATACAAAATGGTTGTTCTGAGTTAATACACATACACTATCATGCACTTTTTGCAGTAGAGGTCAAAAAGAAACGTTTTACATTATAGCCGGTAAAATTTTATCAATTGTGATAACCTCAGCTAAAAAAACCTAATGGCGTGAAAACTTCTCGCTATGTCCCTTACCCTTTGTAACAATTTTTATCTGATTTTGCATGAAAAGACTAGACACGCAGAATGTGTTTCCATCCAATATATTACATATAAATATTATCAAAATATATATTGCATACGAGAAAAGTTCTACTTTGGTCAGTCTTTCAATCCAAGATTTCTGAATATAAGCAAATCATTTTGAATAAAGTTAAAGTCACGTCAAGTGAAATGTATCAGCTATTTCTTTGAAATCTTACCCAGATTTCCAGTCAACTAATTTTATGATATCCGAAATTGTCTATTATAATTTTAAGGATTCGGTTGAATAAACGCGTCGGGCATTATTAGCGAGGCTCGACAGATAGCGTGGTACTTAACTGCCTTTCCAATAGCGATATACAGTGTAGCTATTTATAATGACGGTGTGTGCGAGATATTTTCACAAAAGCCAATTACCTATGATCTATATACCTAGATTATAACTAGCTGCGCCCTACGCCTTCGCCGCGGATCTATCTACATACTAGTTTTCATGGAAATCGGTTCAGATGCTTAGACGCTAAGTGCTAACAAACACATACACATACATACATACGACACACACAAACTTTAGCATTAATAATATTAGGATTATACCGGTGATATCATCATCATTAATGTTATTTCAGCCGAAGCTATGCATATTCGTGGGCAAATAAACCTTCAATAACCACTAACCGAAAAGAAATAAGCAACATAATGAACATAATGAAGGGTCTACGAAACTACGCCTACAAAATTGTAGACCTACGAAGCTACGGCTACGAAACTACGGGTCCACGAAAAAGATGGCTATGAAGCCATACCCTACAAAGGTAAACTTTTTGAAGACATCCATTGCCTAGCACAGACTTCTTACAAAAAGAGATTGCTGATGCCTAACGAGAGTGCTGATGATTGCGGAAGGTAACATTTAGTGCGCTGAGTAATATATAATTCGTAATTAATTAAATATGACCTTTTTATTACTACCTACATATAAAGTAGATATGCAAAATTGTAACTTGGAACTAATTATATTAAAAATAAGAAGTAATTTATTTAGATTTAGCTTTAATACGACATCCCACACTAAGCATAGCCTGTATTGTGCGTATCAATAAACACGATTTATACAAGGCCAAGACTTAACAAAAATATTGATTAGAATATATTTATTTTTTTGCCTACAGTTCTACAGTTGCATATACATACGGTATATTTCACAGTACAACTTTAACACTGTCTTTGGTTAAGTTTAATGACTTGCCTTCCAAAACTTGTATCGTGTAAATGGCGGTTAAATTTCAATGAACACAGTTGCACAATAAACGAGTATTTCATGATGTTTTTATTATTACAACTTTCGAAGCTACAAGCATATGGGTAGCCTGTTAGTCAGGAGTGTATAAAAAAAAACTACGTTATTAATACAATGCAAAAATAATGCTCAAAATATACTACAGTCGTTGCTTCGTCGAGGCTTGAGTGAGACGGCACAGGAGAAAGGAGAGGACAAAATAAGGCGAATAAGAGAAAATAAACTTATATCCGTTAAATTTAATATTTGTAAAATTCGCCGCGGTACAGAGGTTACTCGTTCATCAAGACTGGCTTATAAATTAATATAATCATAGACAGCTAACAAATATGTAGATAAGTAATTCATGTTATTATCAAGGTAACATATATCCGGTGATATTAGTAAAAAATAAAATAAGTATCGAGAAAATATCAAAGCTTTCCATTGTGTGACGTCTAAAACATAAATTAAATTTTACGTACACAATCTTCAGAAGTAGGTATAAGTAAATAACAAAATGCTGAATAATTTGATGAGGGTAAAGTGGTACCTATTCTCATATATTGTTATTGTTTAGAATTCACCGTCTCAAATGTAAGCTACTATCCGTAGCTGACATTTGAGACGGTGAATTCTGATTTTGTAAAGCCATCATTATTTTGTTTATTAAATGAATTCGTGATAAGTAATTAGTTTCCAGTATAAACCATCACAAAATAATATAATAAGGTAAATGCACTAGTAATGGACACGGAACCAGTGATGGACATATCTTATAGAATAAGAGTAGAAATAAGTATTTATATCTTAAATATTATAGTCGATATGAGAAATCTAAATGATTATTTAAACATTCTGAATTAAACAAAACGTCTCATATCCACAATGGTTCTAGTTAAGTAGAACATGCACAAAAACCTTAGTTGTATTAAAAACAAGGAAGACATTTTCAAATAAATTTTTAGCTGAAATAAAATTAAAATTACATGCAAGAAAACGTAGAAAACGCGAAGAAGACGAGAAGGTGGTCGCAATTCCGGAACGCTTTTACTACAGTCTAAATCATACACTGAACGATTACAGGTGTAATGAATTTAAATTTTGTAAAATATTTTCAAGACCCTTCAAACACCAAGGATTAGCACAAACTCAAATTATTATCATTATATAAATGAATGTTATTGTTATGTATTAATTTTTGTATGTTATGTATTAATTTCAGACATTAGAACGTAAAGAATTTAAATAATTTATTAGATACTATATAAAATCTTAACTCAAAACTTTACTTACTAGAAATCAACAATGTCAAGAAAACATAAGGAAGCTGAAAAGAGGCTGAGAAGGAGAAGGAAAGAGATAGGAGACAAAAGGAAAAGAGGCAAAGGAGGTATATGAATGTTTAGAACTCTAACTTTCCGTGCGAATAATAAATAAATACTAGATGAGCCCAATTATATTCCCGCTAGTTTCTTACACCTTTGGCCACTGCGAATAACGGCAATGCCACATCTGCGACAGTGCCCGTTCATTTAAACCTAGAGCGACTACGAAATACTCCATTAGAGCGCAGCTGTCGGACGAATTCGTAATTAGCGGTACCATAAATATTTCTCAGAAATGATACAGCCTACCTTTTCTTCATCTATCAAGACGTGCGGAACTGTAAAGAGTCCTATTTAGTTGCGATCGAAGCGAGTTTTCACGAGTTTATTTTACTTTAACGTGATCGACACGTTTACACGTTCGGTGCTGATTGGTCCGCAACAAGCTCATAACCACTTTTAACCAATCAGGAAGTTTTAGAACGCGTTAAAGTAAACTCGAAATTGTATGGAATTGAAATCGCTCCATCTGGTGGTCACATTATGAAACTTAGTTGAGTGAAAAGTATTGCGTCACAGTCGATCGTGAGCGCGTTAGCTCACGTGATTTTTGACATTTTGAGAGGTATGCCTGAGTTCGAGTTGCATATTTTGACAGCTCGTAAAGATATGACACTTTATGACAGCGAGCGCAACGATACCGCGGTCGACAAGTTGTCACCTAAAAAATCATAGTGAAAGAGTAGTGAGAAGTGAAAACTATTATAGGAAGGGAATAATGTATTTTTTTTGTGACGAATATAAAAGTTATGGCAGAAAGGTGGTATAGTAATTACAATGCGAGTGCCGAAGCAAGAGCCAGGGCATCTTTTGATCCATTGTTAGACCTCAAGGAGAGACAATTTAGAAATAGGTATTGAAAGAAAGTGTTTAGATTCTTGTGTGAAGAGCTAAGACGATAGACAAATCTAAAATCATCTCAACGTGTTTCCTTGGAACATAAGGTAGGTATTTAGCTAATGCTTGTGGCAATTTACATTTTTATAACTTAAAACAAAACAAGTACTTACTACTTACCTAATATTTACGTTGGTTTGTATTAAATTGCAGGTGCAAAGAACAGTGGGATTGCAAAACACTTAGGTATCACAAAAGATGTGCATTGTTTGTCACAATATGCTCTAACAAATAAAAATAACAATAAATCACTTTCCTGAAACTTCAGCTACTAGATAGGCATTTAGTCAACGCTAAGAATGTACCTACATGGAAATAATGATAACACTAAATTACCTAATTATATATTATGTGATTTTATAAATATTTACTTCATATTCACTCTCTAGTATTGTCATATAGGCATGGGGCTACTAACTACCGCAAAAGATTGGATATCCAAGATATATATCCGATCCAAGATATACCTATATTCGATGAATATATCCATATCCGCTTAACATAATCACAACTTCGCGGACTCACCAGGGAGAAACTGAGCGAGAATCAAAATCTCGGAGAATGACAACTCCAGCTTCTCTAACCACGGAGCGACGTAGGTCTGTCAACTCTGGGTACGGACAGTATGACTTAAACAAAATTTATCTAAATTTCATTTCTATGAAATGAAATAGTATTGCTGTTTTAATGCTTACTTCTCTATGCGTTTACTGCTACTACGTTTTTTAAAGCGGTTTTTAGCGAGCGTGATTTGGATAGAAAACAAAATAATTCAAAACATCAAAGTCAAGTGACAGATTTTTAACCACGACAAAATGAGATTGACAGCTAATTCTAATTAGGACTTTGGTCGGGTCATCTCACGACGCTAACTGTTTTCACCGTGAGTAAACGCTGATCGATGCTCAGTGGGTTTAAGGAGTCTGCCCACTAAACCGTACCATACCATGACCGTGCTATTAATATCAAGACCAGCAGGCAGCACGATACGCTCTACTATGCCTACTAGAGCGTACAAATTACGCAATTACGTTTTTGCACCGGCAGAATATTCTTGCCGTCAATTATTGACGGTCGGTGCTGGTCGGTGACGGAACGGTCTAGTGAGCATAGTCTCATACTTTTCAATACGAAGAGTATTTTATTTGCCTGGATACCTTCATATCACGGTTATGGTATGGTACGGTGTAATGGGCAGACTCCTTTAGCGTTTACTCGATTAACGTGATGGTTAATTCATTCAATTGACGTTTAAAAACTCGCACTCGGCACCCTGTTAACTATCGACCGTAAGTCAACGAAATGACACCAACACGACACAACCGACACGTCTTTATGCTGCTATTTTCATCAATTAAAAACAGACGATACTCGTATAGAAAGGCTAAGGTGGAGAGCTGCTACCCCGTTAGAATCATCAAGAAGTAAATTATGACGCTTGTAGACAAATAGGTATCTGTTTATAATAATTTCTAGCTACCGAATAGGCTTGCTAGAAAAGCCTCCCTCCACGAGACTCCTAATTCTTGATTACCCGCATCTGAGTCGCAGACTGCTCTAAAGTATTAGCTCCTTAAACCTTATTTATTGAAATTTTTAGATATCGTGTACGATACGCTAACCTTTTAATAGTTATTCACTTACAAGTTTGAATTGAGGCTTCTATGCTTAGTTCCTGTAAAATCAGATAAAGGATTTTACATCGTGTTATGAGAGTTCTATAAAATAGATATGGCTGACTCAGATAGATAAATTCAGTTATTGTATGTATTTTATACGTGTCTTTTTCAGTAACTTTTTCAAACATTGTTATCAATGTTTGAATGTAAAAAAAGGTTCATAGAAAATCGGACGTTAGAATTGCCGCAGCAGGTAAAAAGTTTTATTATCTAACCAAAGCATATTTCAAAGCTCCTTTCAATCGACCTTTCGACGAAGGAGTAAAGTTATGTAAATTAATCACAGAATAAAAAAGGGATTGTACTAAAAATAGCACAAATTACTTCAGCAGCCGATTCTTAAGAGCTCGCAAAGTTTGGTCGTAATATTGCTATCCCTGTTTAACTAAAGCGGTGATATAGCTCTAGACGTGCGATAGCAATAGGTACTAGGCGTTCAAAATTTATATGATGAATTTTGATGTGTACCGAATTATCAAGGATAATGAACGAAAGCTTAAATATCTTCTCATTTTTTATTTTTAGTTCATAATATGTTTATCTTGAAACAGTAATACAATTGTTGTTGTTTTTATACAGAACAATGTGTTTTATTTCAGAAAACATATTAATGATATCTACCTATTTATGTTAAGTAGTATACGTAAGTCCTATTAGTAGGTAGTCCTATTAGAGGTATAACATACCTAACATACTGGCAGAACGCATAGCTGAGTGCACGTGTGGTCTAGCAGGCTTCGGTTACTTTGAATAACTAATTGTCTGTAAATATGTCTTGGGTACCTCATATAAGTACACGAACCTAGTTATTTGTAAACAGCAGCCAATGTTTATAAATAACTGGGTAGGTATGTGTACTCTAGATTTATAACTAATGTTCATGAATCACGCAAAGTTTTATAAAACAATTCTTGATAGGGACGTTTACGTACGATATATCATGTACCTATGAACAGCATTTTTATTAATGATTAATGCTTATTTTAACAGTAGCAGTCAGTAGCTTAACAGTAGGTAGTTCAAAGCTGTACTCTAAGCTAACATAAGCCGGGCTTGCAAAAATGCTTCAAAGTTCACAAAGCACTCGTTTTAATTATATCGAGATTAAGCATAACGATTATTACACATTAAACCCTCGCCATTCAAAGCGCGTATACTTGGAAGTTACATTAATTAATTCTCTTAAATCAAAACAACGTTGCTCCAAAGTCTCTGGTGGTTCACTTTAAATTTAATTGTGGAGGGGCGAAAAGCAGAAACAAATTGCCCACGGAAATTCGAAACGAGAAGATTCCAGCTTGATATTTGGTTTAAACACTGTATACGTGTAATTTATAAGATATTTTTAACGGCACCGTATTTTTTATGTTTGTAATTCAAATTACTTATTATTACAAATTAAGAGTTCTGGTACATGTTCTAGTGCATACCTAGTAAAAGATATAGGTACCTAAGCATAGCAATTTTTTTAGCTTTGTTTCATAATGTATAAAGAATTACAACAGTAAGAATATGACTATAATAAACCCAAGTACAAACATACACTCGCAGCCAAGTTAAGTATACAAATTAAGTAGAAAATGTGACTCGAGGGAAAAACACACAACATTAATCTAATATTATCTCGTATATTATACTGTCGTCAACCCTTCAACGTGCCGACCCTATTCAAAATAAGGCGTAAACTATGATATGTGATCGTGATGAAAAGTTAAGTACAGGCATTATAGATACATTACATAAACATTTTGGAATAAATTGTGGAACTTAATAGGAAATATAATCATTTTTTATCGTTTAATAACTTTGTCCGTGTGGTGACGGACTAAGAATACAAGTGTCACAACCCCTCTCGGTCTTGAGGGTGTCGTAAAAGTTTACTAAGAGAAAGAATCAAGCAGAAAACATCACTGCGGCTGAGAAGGAAAACTTGAAACAAACGATATACATGGTAGCGGTCGCGGTAACAAACAACAGACCCTGGCTAAGTATAATGAACGATTGCTACGGCTCAACCAACACCTCACCGAATTGGGAGTAGAGTTAGGCACATAAACGGTATGGGGCGAAGAATCCACAGAGGGCAGACGCTTATCAACTTTCTCGAGTCACAGGGACTTTTTCTAATGAATTCCTTCTTTAAGATGGCGCAGTCCCGATAATGTGCCTAGGAACGAGATAGACTTTATTATTATTCAGATGCTATTTCAACAGCTATTGACAACATAAATCGGGATCTGACCACAATTAAAGATTGGTCTAGCAGATTCGGTTTATGTGTCAATCCCTCTAAGTGCCAGGCTATAGTAGTGGGAAGCTCTTGTATGCTATCAAGGATAGATGTTACATCTCTTCCTCCTATCCTTTTTGATGGATGTATTGTGCCATTCAGTCAGAATGTCAAGGATTTGAGGTTATGTATTGATGCCACTCTTGACTGGCGATCTCAGGTGGCAAGGGTGAGTCAGAAAGTCGTTGGATCCTTACGTTCTCTTTATCGCCTGAAGAATTTCTTCCCGATTCAAACAAAAACAATGCTTGTGCAGACACTAGTCCTCCCAGTCATTGACTATGGTGATGTGTGTTATATAGACCTGAATGCAGATCTACTCAATAAACTAGACCGACTTCTTAACAATTATTAAAATATGTACATACATGCACATGTGTACATATGCATATTCATATTTTAAGTATACTTAATTTATTTATATTTTAATATAATGTATGTAAGCACTTATATCATATTTATATCCCTTTTTGTGATGTTTAATTTTTTTCTAATTTTGACACCTGCCCTATTTATCTCTGCATGACCCTAAGGTTGACTGGCAGAAAATGCCTTAGGCATTAAGTCCGCCTTGTGCAAGCTTTTTATTGCAGAAAGTAATAAATAAATAAATATTACGGATAAAAAGCACACATTTAAAGACGTCTCCGTGATCAATAAGTTTAATACCGGCAGCCGATAACTGATTTGTACGAGGCACTCTAAATATAAATCTCAAGGCTGAGAGAATTCGAATGCCTTAGGTGTCGAAAAGTTCTAGCTGGAACTCCAAAACCGCTTCGCTGCACTGGAAACCAATGGCAATGTTGATGAGAAATCCGACACAGTAGTCAAAACGAAACAAGACGTGTCTTACAGGCTGTTTTCCGGTAAACACATAAACAAGGACTCTACACTTCGACCCGAGACCTTTGAACTTATGAGGACGTGAAACAATATCTAATTAGGCTTCGCCTTCGGACAGAAAAGTCCTAAACCGCAAAAACCGAACGCTGACGCGACGAGACCTTCGACGTTTCAATGCTCGCACTATGACGGTCGAAACGAACGACGGAGCAAAATAGAGGGTTAAAGGTTTTCGCTCAACAATTGGGAAGATCCTGTTTGGCAAAAATAAACAAGACGGCCGAACTCTGACCTCTAAGTTCGAGATACTCGAGGAAATCGAAAGTTTTTATCGGCACCTGTATACATCACGGATGACAAAACCCATGGGACCAGGATGTGATGACCACAGAGCCCCACTATACGCTATTACATCGAAGACATCCCGAATGGTAGATCAGGGCGAAATCGGTGCAGCGCTCGAGAAACCTGAAAACAACAGATGTCCAGGTGATAATGGAATCACTACTGAACTTCTAAAAGCCGGCGGGACTTTAGTCCTGAAACCGCTAGCCGGTCTCTTTAATTTCATCATACGCCAGGGTTTAACACCTCAAGCTTGGAGTGGGAGCGCAGTGAGACAATGGGAGGAACGTGGTTATTCGACAAAGAACTAGGGTCACCGACATAGCTAGCAGACTTAGCAAGCTGAAGTGGCAATTGGCTGGTCACATCTGCCAAAGGACTAATGATAGTTGGATTAAAAAAGTCTTAAAGTAGAGACCGCGATTCGGCAAACGTATGGTAGGACGCCCTCCAGCCAGGTGGACAGATGACCTGAAAAAGATTGTGGGTGTAGACTGGGTTCGGAAGGTGGACGACCGAGTGTTATGGCGTAAATTGGGGAAGGCCTATGTCCAACTGTGGACTGCGATAGGCTAATTGTGATTGTATTAATAACTTATATAAAGCTTTTTCGCAACAAGGTGAATCTATGACCAGGTAATAGGGGTTCTCGTCGCGATAACGACTCCATCGAACGTCTTGTCGTTCAGGGCAAAGTAGAGGGCTGACCAGGTGAAGTCTGCCGTGGGTGGCTCCTTGAACGAGTGCAACAGGATGGTCGCCCCAAGAGAGAAATGGCGGATGATCGTGAGGCGAATAACATCTGCCTCTACGGAAGTCACGACCACTCTGCCTAGAGTGTCACGACGAAGAAGAAGAATAGGGGTGAGCACCAGATGAGTTAAATCGGCTTTACAATTGTAATAAGACTCTTTTTATTCATATTGCAGCTAAGCTATGAATGTCGACAGTTTTCTAGCGTCAAGAGTGAATGGGCTGTTTTTAGGGGTACGCGAAATGTGGAAAGTTCCTTTTCAAATATTGATCTTTATATAATCAATCACAAACTTCGATATTATTTTAATTAGAATGTGCAATATATATAACCATCTTCAGATTAAATACTGTCAAAATTCAGTTCTCAAAATGTCTACCAGAAGCGCTGATATTTTTATTCGTAGAAGAGCTAGAAAATGTTACGACGTACATTGTATATCTATTCTTGCTTAAGATAATTATCACAATACTTATTATTTACTTTTTTATTTGTACTTGGTATATATAACTATCAATTATTACTACGAATTCTTTATGTATTTATACAAAAACAGACCACATAATATTTTGCTATGTGATCGAGCAATGTATAGAAAAAGCAGCAATAGACAGATAGAGGTCATTGGATTACCAATGCATAATTACCTAAATGTACGTGTGTTCTATTTACTGTATAATTAAACACTTAACAAACAACCATCCTGGTTTCTCATTAAAAAACATCATATATTTACAGTTAAATGCCCCAATTTAGCGTAGCGGTCAGGCTATTTTTAGGTGGTATCAATTAAACTGAAAATAGGCGAGCTCATCCGTGATCATGGTTTGCTTACAACAATGCTGAAATATCGACATCGACAACGATACACGGTAAATACTCCTCAAACACTTGACGGTTGTTTGATATTTGAATAGAACGATTATTTTGATTGTCTATCAAAAGCAGTCTTTCTGATTTAATCAGCGACAGTTTTTATTTACATAATCATGGTGATAAATCTATAAAGAATCGAAAGTGCGATGAGAAAATATGTTGATCAGCTTTGAGCAATGTACAAGAAAAAGTCTTATAGCTTAGTTTTCACGGGAGCGTGTTGGACAACACTAACTGTAGCAATAAAAGTCGTACTTATCTGCGTTCCGATAAAGATGTGTGTTAAATATAAAGAAACATAGAAATTACTTGCATATTTACGCCCATATAATGCGATTATAATTTGTCAAGCTTAAATAAGCCAGAAATTAAATCGCATCAAATGCACGTATCCAACCAGAAATATTTAGAATATAATTCCATATTTATATCTAGCACCTCTTGTGCTTCCAATATTGTCAAAATTTAATAGGAAATGAAGCGAAATATTCATTCCCGGGTTTCAGCCCCTGACGAATTCGTTATCAGATAGCTAATAATCCAATTTGAATGGGCTGTTTTTTAGGGGTACGCGAAATGTTGAAAGCCCCTTTTAAATATTGATCTTTATATAATCAATCACAAACTTCGATATTATTTTAATTAGAATGTGCAATATATTATTGTGCTATATGACCAGAGACTACTACTAGATTAGATCATGAAGAAAAGAACAGAATGCATTCAGTTTGCATTGCAAATCGTTATCTCTACAGAAATACTTTTTCATAAATACTTGTAGATCAATTCACTCACGTTTATTATTATTTAACATTATTATACTTATAATAAATCTCTAATGAGCTAAATCTGAACATTGAATATATTAAAAAAAAAATATTGAAGTGTGATATTTATTCGATACTAATCCCAAAATGTAAATAAGATTTTTTTTTGTCAGTCTGTATATCTGTCTGTATGTGCAGGCATCACTCAAAAACCACAAAACGGAATTTTATCAAACTCGCGATTCTTATAGGTTATACTCCTGGCCAGGTTATAGGATACCTTTTATCCCAAAAAAAGACGAGTATATCCGGGATGATACCCGGTTTTTTCCGGATAAAAGGTATCTTTAAAAATGTCGCATAATTATCTATTAATGTGTGTTACACGGTATATATCTGCAAGTGTCTCTACACTATATAAATAGCGGACAGGAACACCTATTGACTAAATAGACCAGAATTTTTTGAAAATAAAAATATTATGTATACGAGTTAAGTTATAAATGCGGTTTAGCCAATGCGCGATCAAAATTAGAAGGTCACATGCCTTGGTATAGAATTCGAATATCTACTCGCTCGCTGGGATCTATCAAGTAAAACATTGGTAATATTGTGTTAGAAAGACAGAAGAAAGAAGAGAGATTTTTGGCTGAAAACGCTGTGTTTTCTTGGCATTAATCTCGACTAAGTTCTTACAACCCATTAAGAAATGAGAGATCACAAGGCCCGGTCGGACTTGACTTGTGATAAGTTACAGACGATTTACCTCAATTTCTTGAATCTAGAAGGATCTATTAACTATCCAGTTAATTATGTAAAATCTCTGAACGCTGTTATTTATTAAGGCTGCAGAAAACAATGTTAAAATGATTACACCCTTACCGAACATCAACGCGGACGGAGTCACGGGCACAGCTAGTCTATTTATAAATACTCTGCTGGCACGTGATAATTCTAAATGAGACTTTAATCTTTGATTTTAATGTCTTCAATAAACATAAGATTAAAATTTCAATGTGGCAATATAGAATAATTTAATAATACAAAAGACAATTACAAATACAAATAATACTTCTTGTACGAAAGTTTTGCCCATGCTTAAACGTCCATGGCCGGTCGACTAATTGCCGACCTGACGAGCCCGAGTGCGATTGGCAGCTTCCAGGCCCGCGTGTGTGACAAATCAAAGCTTCACTAATTAATATCACCTATCAATGTTTCGAACATAGCTTTAAGTATTAGCTATCTTTGAGGGACAACTTGCTGAAACCCCACTCTTAGATTTGCGTCTCGTAAAAAACTTTGTACAAAATGATGTCGGCTACGCTCATAGAGCTTGTACGTTGTACTGATCTACGCCTCATTAGCATTTAAAAGATAGCTCTTAAGTCTACCGTTATCGCTGCGATTATCACTTAGCTACCAACCCCGTTTTTTGAATATTATATCTAGGTACCTATACTGCATTGAATTTTATTTTATCACCCCAAACCCTAAGGAGGTTTAAAGGAATAATTATTATCGGGCCAATGTTCCAATCGAATGCCTCCGGTGACAACGCAGACGGCGGAAATTTATTTTGAACGTCGTTTCAAATGCTAACATTCTATACCCACTCTGCTTTATAGCAGAGACGTTACAATTTCCTGACCGCAAATACTATTACTTTTTTTTTTACTTTACTTCTAATTCTATAAATATTGTTTGTGTGGCGTTGTTATAATTATTGGGTATGTACAACGGTCGCGTTAATGGCTTCAATGTCACTTTGGATAAAAAATACTAATTGTTTTTTTTTTTTGTAAAAAGAAATTTCAATTTTAGGCTCACTCCAACCTACATTTATCTTAATTTCCTTTCCTTTTGAGGTTCCTTTTAGAACGTAGGTGTTCACTAAGACGGGGTTTTGCAAAATTCATCATCTTTTTTGTAAAAAAGAGGTGGTAAAGTTTGCATGAATCTTCTATTATTTTAATAGTAGTATTTCAAAATTACTAAAAAAATCTCATTATTTGAAGTAATTGAAATTAAGTTATATCTCTTTAAATAAAAGCGAAAGGTCACTCACTCACTCACTCATTTACTTATCACCAAATCTCAGAAACTCCAAGTGCTAAAAGGCTCAATTTTTGTATGGAGGTTCTTTTTAGAACGTAGGTGTTCACTTAGACGAGATTTTGTGAAATTCATCCCATAAAGGGGGTAAAAAAGGGGTGCCAAGTTTGTATGAAACTTCTATAATTTTGATAGTAGTAGTATTTCAAAATTACTAGAAAATACTCATTATTTAAAGAAATTGAAATTAAGTTATATATATCTCTTTAAATAAAAGCGAAAGGTCACTCACTCACTCACTCATTTACTCATCACGAAATCTCAGAAACTACAAGTGCTAAAAGGGTTAAATTTTGCATGGAGGTTCCTTTTAGAACGCAGTTGTTCACTAAGACGGGATTTTGCGAAATTCACCCCTTAAAAAAGGGATGGCAAAGTTTATAGAATTTTCTATAATTTTGATAGTAGTATTTCCAAATTACAAGAAAATACTCATTATTTAAAGAAATTGAAATTAAGTTAAACTTTTTCTAAACAACTCTTACAAAGGAATGATGAAATACTGGGTGTGAGTTTGTATGGAAAATCTTTTATTTTTAAAGCTATCTACTCCAAATTTACATAATTATACTTTTTACTAAAATTAGTTAGGAACCATTTTTTATATTTAGAAACTACCCTTAATGAGGGAAAATAGGTGTCGCAAGTTTGTGTGAAATTTCGTCAGTTTAGGTGATAGTAGGTGAATAGATTTAAATGGGATTCGCTATAGTGACGGATACTGGTTATTACTGATACAATGTACGATTGCCATAAGATCAGGCAGGCAATATTCTCGCGGGCAATAGCCAGTCTTACATAATGTTATCGTCAAACTTATTACTTGCTAAGTCTAATGCTATCCTACTACCAATAAGTAAGTACTACTAAGAACTAAGAAGTTTCTTTTAAAGACATCTTCCGCACTAGTGAACAAGTCCTGTGTCTGGGACTTTACTAACATACCATTAACGGACACAAAATACACCCAGACTCGAAGCAAATATTTATGGTTCTATAATTTTACGGAAGTTTGATGATAACACTATGTAACATATAATAAACGCATGTATACAATATTTATAACCAGAAACATAAAAATTTTACAAAAGGGTAATTACACCAGTGCGTAAAATTTGTTTATTTTGTGTTATAGGCCAAATTTGCTGAAGATTACGTAGTTATTTCGATGAAATTGAATGACATGTCCGTAAACACATCTTCGGAAACCTATTTTCACTTATTTTGGTCCGCACTTAAACGCCAAATCTTACTATTATCCATCCTGACTTACAAATAAAACATAATTCAGTTTTTTTTCTTTTCAATAGATTTTAGTAGATAGAGAGGCTTTTCTAGGCTGTATGCTCCTTTTCCATCTACGACTTTTACTTCTATTATTGCTTTAAAAAAGAAATCGTAGTGTTTTAAATAGCTAATAATATTTTCTGTTCTTTTTCTTATTGGGCATATTTGTTTTTGCCCATCATTTAATACTGCCTTCACTCTAGTCCGGCTAATTCTTTTCATCGACATGACTTTACCTGACGCGCTTCTGTCTAAATACAGTAGGTACGTAGAGTTCCTTATTTAATAAAATTACTAACTTAATTATAAAATCCCTGAAATTATCCATAGTAACTTCTGATCCAAAAAATCAAATATCTGTTTTTTGTACCTTGAAATAATCTACTGATTCATACTGCTTAAAGTAAAACTACATGAGTATTGAAACAAACACCTAATAAAAATTGCTATAAAATTTTACGATTACAAACTAAATCATCAATTCGACTTAGTTTTTAAACTTCAAAGATATTTTAATATTTAAAGTATGTTTAAAATAAAATAGTTTTATGCAGTATGTTCAAAATAGAAGTATTTTATTTATTTATATTATCAATGTTCGTCCCGCTAACATCGTCAGATGTCATTATCGCAAGGAAGTATGCATTTATTTTATTATGTCATCAATATTCTTCTTATTTACATAAGGCAAAGGAGCTGTTTATGGCGATGTTTTGTATAAATTATTGAATAACGTCGATAAATAATTTAATTTTATAGGTAGGTATGTTGTTTTCGTTGTTGTTGGATGAGGGCGGTTCACAGCCCGTCAACGTAGCGATACTAGACTACTACTAGACGCCTTTCGGCTAAAGTAATGATGATAGTAATGATATTATACTAGTCAAGGATATAAATACTTACTCGTGAAAACATGGCTAAAGTCGATTAACAAATAGATTTATTTTATTTAAATACCTACTTACAACTAATAATATCCTTTTTTGATTAACAGATTTAATGAAGCTTATTCTCTAGCAACTCAAACACTAAGAACATTTCTTCAGATGTTCATGATGTGTGCAGAATCATCAATTCCTAGTCAAAAGTACGTACCTACTTATGCTTTATTGTCACAAGATTTATTAGCAATTATAACTGATTAGTTGGTTTATTTCGCGGCGTGGTTTCACCCACGTCTTTGTTTACTGCTCTGCTCCCGTCACCAGTAGCGTGATGTTAGGTACATAACCTATGAGTGTAACCTTCCTCGAGAACTGGGATCAATCATACGCAAAAAGAATTTTTCAAATTCGACTGGTAGTTCCAGAGATTAGCGCGTTCAAACAAACAAACTCTTCTGCTTTATATAATAGTATAGATGTTTGTAATTGTTTACGCAGATTCCTGATGGAAGATCTGAAAAACTTCGTAAATTACCCGTCAAAGACAACGGTGGGTTTTGCTCCGAAATTCACTAGCAATAGAAAATTTTTCGCCAATATGATTGCCACAAAAAAATTTAAAGATATGCTTGCAAAGGATGAAGAAGAAATAAGAAAAGATTTCATCAAAAAGTTAAAATATTGTGATGAAGTTACTATGGATGAAAGAATATTAAAGGACCTATATGACCGAGAAGTTGACCAGGGCAAGCTTTAAAGCAATAGAATATTACTTTTTAAATATAAGTATTGTATGTGAATTTGTATGTCTTGTTACTTGTGCTAAGGCTTCACGTGCCTAAATCTTATCTATAACCCAACCTCACAGGTATAGGTACAATAATATTAACAACATATCGTATTTTGGCAATAGGTACATTACACTATTTACCTGACTATGGCAAAGCCAAACGGAGGGTTATGAATTTGACGGGCTATCTATGTATATATGTATGTATATATGTAGTATGTATGTTCATCTGTGCCCTCGTATCTTTTATGTTAGACATCATAATTTGACAAATGAGGTATCATTAGAAACATGTTGACCGAGGCTATGTTAAATCTTGCTTAATTCAACATGGCGCTCTCTGGAGGACATAAAGTTCTTGATTTATGATTTGAAATATAAGTACCTTAATAGCTTTTATTCACTACTTTGTTTTCATTTTTCATATTTTCTCGCAAAATTAGCATTCCAAAGTAATTTAAATAATAAAAAAGTTTAAAAACTACTTAAAACCAAACTCCGACAAGGAATGTGCTCTTAAAAGTACAAAACAAGAAAATATTCTTCTCTAACATAGATATATTCGTGGTGGTCAGAGGAAAGCCGTTGCCTTGCCACACATTATCTGGCCCTTCAGTGTCGCAAGTAGGTAAATCATTGCTATTTATAGATAAGGTAGATGCAGAAGGTGGCATTTTTTATTACACTCTCAAACTGCACTGTGTGCAAAATTTGTTCTGTAAAAAACCGGGCAATCTTGGACATTTCTGACTGACGGTGAAGGAAAACATCGTGAGGAAACCTGGACATAAAAGTTTGAAATTGCCAATCTGCCTTAAGCAAGCATGGTTATTAATTGCTCATGCCTTCTCTATATGAGATGAGGCCTTTGCCTCTTCTATTATATTTATTATGTACTAGAGACCAGCCCCGGCTTCGTACGGGTGCAATGCTGATACTATATTTAGTATCAGCATTGCACCCGGGCGAAAAAAAAGCTGTGAACGTGGTATAAAGACATTCTGTAGTATATTTACTATAGAATGCCGGCCCCCGCCACGATCGCTATGTCCCTGCATTTTAAATCAGTATTAAGTGTAGAGGGCCATATTGATCTATATTAAATGCACAATGTATTTAAGGTACTTAATTGGATAAAGATTAATGACATATAGCTTAAAATCGCTTCGTAAATAAGCTATTATTTTTCGTAAAAAGTAAAGGATTGATAATTTTAAACAAAAAAAAACGACTTCAAGCGGGAAGGAAACTAAAAAGTTAAAAATAAGTTTACTTAGCAGAAAGTAAGTTGTATTTTGATTTAGTTAATCAGAAATGATTAAATAAGTATTTTATAATTTTGAAGTTCGTGCCAAGCAAATACTAAATAGTACACACTAAATAGTAGTGGCTAAAGTGGTAAATACTTAATGAAAAAAATAACAAATGCACTAGTCGCCAGTACGATTTTCGAAAGTTCCCTTCGATTTCCCTGGGATGCCATCATCAGATCCTGGTTTCCTTATCATAGTACCACACTTGGGATATCTACTTTACAACAAAAAAAGAATCAACGAAATCGATTCATAAACGACGAAGTTATCCGCGTACGCACATAAAAAAAAATATAATATACGGTCGAATTTAGAAACCTCCTCCTTTTTAATCAGTTATTTTGGAGTCGGTGCCAGCCAAGAAGGATCATAATGACCTTAATAAATATAACCTACCTACTAAAAAAATAACCTACTTGATTAATCTATTAATATAAGAATGAAAAATATAGATTTAATACAAGAAATCGAACGGAGTCTGATATGTGAGAGTCAAATTTTTTATCTACCGAAACACAACTATCAATGACGTCTGCCTTCTCGCGTATGACCGCGTTCGGGTAGTGCACTCAGGCATATCCCCGCGCCAATGAGTATCTATATATCGTCTTTGCCCCGCGCGTATCGCCCCGTGCATTTCAAAAGTTGTTGCAAAGGCAGAAATAAAGATCCTTCTTGGCTGGCACCGACTCCAAAATAACTGATTAAAAATTATAAATAGTAAAGTATTAAAGGTATCAATGATTACGTTGATTCCCCTTTAATATTTATGCTATGAAGTAATTAAAATATTATTTTCTACTTTTTAGTTAGGATTAAACATGTAGGTATTGTTTGAAGTCGGTTCAAAATAATTTTATATATATATAAACCTTTCTCTTGAACACTATTTCTATAAAACTCGCATCAAAATCCGTTGCGTAGTTTTAAAGATCTAAGCATACATAGGGACAGACAGACTTTGTTTTATACTATGTAGGTAGTGATTATTTTCATGACCTTCTGAAACCGCTGCTATTATCATGCTATAGGTTTACCAGCAAGAATACTTGTACGTACCTATTTCTGCTCTAAAAAGTAGAGTTTCAGCACTCCTAGAGGAAGCAGTAGGTATATTAGGAGCAGTATAAAATGTATCTATGACTACGAGTAGGTACAGAGATCGTGTGGATTGAGTGTTCCTTTTTAAAAGTTTATTATTTTTTTACAAAATCATGGAAAGATTTAGAAAATAATTATAAAAACTTCGTGGTGAAGATAAAAAAATTGGTAAAATCCATGCTGAGAAAGACGTGGTCAATTAACTAGAACACTTATTCTGCTAACCTGAGAAGAAACTGTAGGATCTCAAAATATAGGTGTACTGAATTTGTGAAATCTATTTACAAATATTTAATTGATTTTAACGGTTCATTTGGATTTAATAAAGGTTTGTTTAGAACACTCAATCCTCGTAGTAGAATGTCGTAAATAGTAGTTAGTTAATTGCATACTGCAATAAACCTACCTAGTACCTACCTACTATTTCGATTCTTTTGGCAAGTGAGAACGCCGTAGACTCTCTCTATGTACCTACCCTCTCACATTCGCGTCTCCCACACGATCGATAGCATATTTCTGCAAAGCTTAGAGAACACAGGCAGAACACAGGCATATCCATAGGTTTCAGCAGGTGCTTGCCACTTGGTAAGTCGATGGCACAGACTGTTTGCTACCTTAGTTGAAAGGTTAAATTATGTAATGTGATAACTCTTTTCCTATATTTTTTGTCAGAATTTTAGATACGGTAGAGAAAAATTTAAACATAGATCAAGCTTTATTTTACAGCATACGAATTCAAATCGCTCTTACTGAATTTTTAATTTAAAACAGCTGATTAAAACGAACTGGCTCAGTGAGCATGACTAGAATAATCTACTGTCATATTTCAAATCATAATATATAAATAGGCCCACGCAGATGCATCAGAAATCGCTGAGCAGATGCTGCGGCATGGCAATCTAAGAAATGTCTTTGAACTGTGCTGTATTAAATACTACCATACATTGCAACTTAAATGTTTAGGTACCTACATTTTAACTATACAATTTAATAAATTAAATAAAAACTATGAAAGCAATAAAATACTTTACGATACGAAATAAATCGCTTCTTTCGCATGTTTTTCGAACGTGATTTTACATTAGAAATATGATTTCATAAGTATTTACAGCAAAATGTTGAAATATAAAACTATTTTCTATTATATAGCAATATTATTGTCAATTTTCAAGCAGCAAACGTGTTTAAATCAACAAAAGTATGAATTAACCACAGTCATATTATCATTTACCTAATTTTTAAAATTATGAGTGTCCTAACAGTCGTACTGAAGGCTACTAGGTATATAGCATTTAAAATGAGATCTAAAATAATTAGAACTGTAATCATCAGATGGCATATAGGAACCTAAATAGGTACCTAAGTAGGTATAGGAAAGTTAAGATTGGGCTTAAAATAATTAATTATTTTTTTATTTTGTAGATACAACGATGCTAAGACTGCTGCATTGGACACATATTATATTTTCCATGACATGTTTACGTCATGTGTTGCCTCGCCAATGAGGGATCAACAGTAAGTTCTATATCTTAAGACTTGAGACTATTCAGATAACGACGTGACTGTGCGCCTCTGGAAAGGAGCAGGCAACAATTATTTTTAAAAAAATGTGCTTCTTTTTATATAGTGCATTACGCATATCTACGCAGACGCCCTGGCAAGCCGGGTGTTTATGTCGGACTCTCCTACCGCACTTAAAACGCAGTTGGATTACCGACTAAAACCCACGGTGTTTCTCGAGACGGCCAGAGTGTCGGGGTCACGGGAGACGCTTGCACATTCATCCGCAACCTCGACTGGCCATGTGTAGTGACACGCGAGCGGACCTCGTCTGATTTGGGAGCGCCTGCCACTTCGCCACCAGGACCATGCGGAGCTGGGATCGATCTCTCGAGGCAGACGTCGCAGATCCCGCTCCAGTGCCTCCTCGCGGCATCGGAGTAGCGACGCGAGGACTTCGGCTTCGAGGTCCCAGGGCGGGGATCCGGTCAGTAGGGTCGCAGCCTTAAACGAGATTATATGGTATAACAACTATATGTATAAACAGTGCCGTAAATAGGGCGGTGCCACCGGTGCCCAGGCACAGGGCGTAGACTCTGGGGGGCGCAAGAATGGCCAGACCAGGCAGGACTATTATTTTTTTGGTTTGCTCCTGATAAGTTCCCGCTGCGCCCCTAGTGCTCGATTCCAACACATACGTACCTACATGCCAGTATCATCAAAAACGTCTATTAAATTAGACAAAACATCGCGCTCATTTTTTTGGCAGCGCACGAGCGTATTTGTGTTTAGTGTTTATCGCAGTTAAGCCGCCGGCCGGCTAGGGCTACATGGTCGGTCGGACACTAAGCGGCGGGCGGGTACGGGCGAGTGCTATAAAGATTTTTTTAATTATTATAGAAGTATGAAAACCATAGTAGCCCAAAAATTAAATCTTAAGCATCAGGGTGGGCAACGCATTTGCACTAGTGAACTTGCGATTCAGTTTTAGTGAGTGAGACACAGTGGGTGGTATAATAGGCGAAGGGTCCACTTAACATCAGATGGCTCGTCTGCTTGTTTGCCCACATCAGTTCTTTAAAAAAAAAGATTTTTCTTCCAAAATATTAGATAATTGGTCCACCAACACCAAGTTCCTGGTGCTTTATTTTATCACCCTGAATGAAATAAAATACATAGCATTGCTCTAGGGTACCTATAATATCTTTGACTTTGACTTAATAAAACAAGGGCGCAATTATAGAAGCTCGCACAGGACGGAAAAAGGCTATTTACGGCACTGTGTATACTTATATAACTTATAATAAATAACGTAAAAAAGTTAGGGTTGAATTTTCAATAATTTTTTTTTTTTCGTTTTGTTTTAGTTTTATAATTGACGATTTGAGAAGCTTCGTGAACTATCCATCGAAGACCACGGTTGGATTTGCACCAAAATTTACGAGCAACAGGAATTTTTTTGCAAACATGGTCAGCAGTCCTGGTTTTAAAGATACGTTAGCAAGAGATCAAGAAGAACTTCGAAAACAAATGATTAAAAAAATAAATTTTTGTCATGACGTTATCATGGATGAAAATGTTTTGAAAGAATTTCATGATAGAGAAATTGATCAAAACAAAATGTGAAGGAAAACTATTAAAACAATTTATCTATCTACTAAGTAGGTATCTATTAACCTTTTGGTTAATCGGTACCTATACTTTTTCGTTTATTTAGAAATAAATCTCATCTCTATTCTAAAGTTAATAGAAATAAAGTATTTGAAAATAGCAAAATAAGTCTAAAAATAACATAAAAACAAACTAACTTCTAGGACAATGTCCTAGAAGTGTTATGTATAAATAGTAAATACCTATACTGCCGTCATAACTTAAAAGGGCACAATTAACATTTTGCAAATCAGGACAAAATCGAGTTTAAAATATTTCTTTGTTATTGGCGAAAAAAAATTACAGTATTTTAGTTATCGAAAATCTATAAATGGAAAAAGTAGCGTCTACATGAATTCTATAAGATGATTTACTTAATTTTTTTTATTTTAACTGCATTTGTTAAATTATCTACATTTTCCATTTCAACGTAACTTAAAAAAAATAGTAAAAACATTAATATTACGTATAAAAGGCATAATTAACCAAATGTGACTTTCCATTCTAACATTTTGTGAAAAAAAGTTAAATATTACAATGAAAAGGCACATTTATGCAATTGTGCCTTTGTATTCTAGCTTAAATAAGTTAAAATTATTTAAATAGTTAAATTAAAAAAACAGGTAGGATATAATAAAACTTTTATTAAAAAATATTGTGGTACCTAACTGTAAATTATCATCTAATAGCAACTAAAAAATGTTTATAATTAAATGGCACTCTTTCTTAGGTTTCACAGTTATCACAATTCACAAGAAATTATAAAAAAAAACAATTTCAAACTCTTTAGAAGTAAAAATTATACCTTTGGTCTCAAAATAACTGCCGTTATACATAGTTATCACAATAATGGCACTCTTAGTATATAATTTCAATCAAAATTTGTAATATGAAATTCAGTCTTGTTTTTAGTCTTCATAGGTTTCAGTGAGATCAGCTGAGCTATCATTTACGGGTAATGATTCCCCAAAAAACTCTTCTATTTGTAGGCATAAGCGGAGCAAGCTTGTTAATAATAGCAGATTTTCTGTCACTCGCAATGCCCCTCGGAGCAAGTTTTTGGCATGGCGGTGGAATACCTAATTTAATATTTTTTAACTTCAGAAAATCTAATTCGAAGTACTCTTTAGCGTCATGGCTATTCTTGTAAAAAATGGAATTGGACCTCCTTCTAAAATTTGCTTCACAAATTCCATTCATGTAAGCTCGAGGTTTAGAATTTTTCAGTTTGGATGTTGAAGAGCAGTCCTCAAAACTACAAAAATCTAGAACGGTCATCTTTTTAACGGTAATGTTATGGCCAGTATCAGATACAGCTTTGCAGAAATCGTCAAAGTCGTATATGCGTTTCTTAGTTTTAAGAGATCGTTCCACTCTATGGTGGAACTCATCTGCAGTCATGAAAGTGTGACCGACTTCTAAGTAGCGTAACGTAATGCTTTCAAAGTTAACTTCAGCAGTGTTTACCAAATATGTTAAATAAGAATAAAGCGCCCAAAATATTTTGAGCAGCACAGTTATCGAGCCACTAAATTATGTGCTTAAAGTCTCGGTTTTCTATAAAAAAAGCCCTGAAGCAACTTATAATATCCTCTTTTTTTCTGCCAGATATGCCTTCATGCCATAAAACGGCAAAAGTTTTACCCACCTCATGCATTTTTTTATCGCCAACCGGCACGAAACTCTGGTTAAAGACAATAAGTCGCGGGCAAAACATAACAGTTTTAAATTCTTCCATACGAGGTAACATAATAACTTTTTCCAGCTCTACAGCAAAAGTAACAGTGTCGGTGCTATTCTTCTTTTGAGTCTGGTTATCAGCATCTTCTTCATACTTTTTGCGAGCTAAAATATACTTTTCATGATGTTCTTCGTAATCTTTACATTCTATGCAACGTCTGTGTCTTATTTCTTGGTTAGGGTTGTGAATGATAAATTTTTCACAAATCTTACCAGCGCAGCTCAGACAAGCGTGGACTCGTCGAAACTCGTGAGGCACAACTAACGCGAGAGACTTCGGTACCTCAACCCCCTCACCTCACCTCTATTCAAAAATGTTTGGTGGTAAAGGCACAGCTGACAGTTGTGCCGTTTCTTTTAAATTAAATGTTTGGTGAAGTGGTCGTAAAATTTTAAATGTAAGACCACATTTGCCACATATGCCTTTACTATTTAAAGTAAGTCAATTATGCCTTTCCAATTAAAAAAAAATATTATAAGTTAAAATAAAATAACCGCATCTATTCACTTGTGACCTTTTCACGTAATCTAAGCTAGATATGCCCTTTTTATAAACTATCACAAAAAAATTGCTCAGTTGTGCCCTTTCAGGTTAAGGTACTTTTGTTTATCGTGTTTGTAAAATTATACAAAAAATATTAGCAGATAGGCCTTTTTCTCCTGATTCCATATATGTATATAACTCAATTTCGAAAAAAATGTTAGTTGTGCCCTTTTGTGTTAAGACGGCAGTATAGTTTGCAATAGCCTAAAAATAAACAGTTTGTAGCAAATTACTGATCTAAGATTATAAAGACAGACACTACAGCGAAAGACCGAACTGCGACAACCCTTTACTTAGACGGGATTTAACTGCGACAACCCTTAACTTCGACTGCGACAGAACTCATTTATTTATAATAAAATGTGTTACTTTTTATATGATATACCTACTAAAAATGTATAAATAAATTATAATATACTAGCTTGCCGCGGCGCGGTTTCACCCGCGTTTTTGCTTACTGCTCTACTCTAGTCGCCAGTAGCGTGATGTTACATAGCCTTTAACCTTCCTCGAGAACTAGGATATCATACGAAAAATTTATTATTTATTATTAATTTATCAAATCAGACTGGTAGTTACAGAGATTATCGCGTTCAAACAAACAAACTCTTCCGCCATATACGATAGTATATATAGATGGATAACGTGAAAAAGTTAGGATTGAATATAGAGATAAGTTAAGTAAAAAGCCGTCTATTCGGCCAATATCGTAGTCGGCAATTATTCGACAAAGAGTGCCAACTATCCGGCTTCTTACATAAGTATGTATTTCCTAATAATACGTTGGTATTTTCCTTTTGACATTATTCAATTTTATCAAATCAAATCAAAATCGTTTATTGCGAATATAGATAAATATTATACAGGTGTTGTAGTAAGTACATGTTTGCTGCTATATTCTGCCATTTGGCGTGCAATATTTTCTACAATAAATGTAGATAATAAAAAGTAAGTATTCATTTACATCAGGTAACCTATTAAACTAAGCTAAAATATTCATAACACTACTTTTAAAATATTAAAATAACTAAGTACAATAAAACAAAAATTAAAAATGGTAATAAGTACAAGTTAGGTATAAAATAGGTAGGTATTATTAATTTAATTCGTCATCCTCAAGGTACTCTTTGATAGTTTAATATGCTTTATTATTAAGGAATGTTGTTAATTGTTTTTTGAGCATATCCCTGGTAGAGAATCATTCTCTACCAGGGATAAGCTCAAAAAACATTCTCTGAGAATGTTAGTATACGCAACGGTAGGTGGATGTAGATACGTGGTGCCATACTGAAGATGCTATTGCTAAATTGCGTTGTGTTAATTGTTGGACAAGCCAGTTTATGGTTATGTCGCTTAATCTTTAGATGCTCAAACATGGACATATTATGTGCAAGTACAAACATGGTTACTTCATAGATGTAAATGCATGGAAGCGTTAAAAGTTTTAATGGAGCTCGTTAATTTTAATTACCACTAACAGTATTTCAACACAAAAAAATATTTTACACTCGAACACCGCTCTGCTTTTGTAAAAAGCAAAAACCAAGAAACATTGCGAAGTAAACAAAAACCTATAAAGTGAAAGAGTAATAAACACGTTAATAACACCACAATTACACAACGTTAAAGACCTAAACAAGCGTAATCTTCTATATACATATAATAAAAATGTAACCGATCGCTGTCTGTACATGGAAGATATATGAGAAAAAAAATATTGGGGCCTTTATCAACGCAAATAGAACCCAAAACAATGATTGTTATAATGTTTGTCTGTTTGTCTGTTTGTCTGTGCGTTTGTTCACGCTAATCTCAGAAACGGCTTATCCGATTTAGAAATGGTTTTCACTAATACATTGTGGTAAGCTTCACTTAACATTTAATGTTTGTTTCATGTCAATCGGTTCATAAATAAAAAAGTTATGCCAAATTTAAAGAATCACTTCGAACATATTCCACAGAACAAGTACATACATAGAAGGAGTGTTAATCGCCCTCATATACTTGTCCTATTTTTTTAAATAAGCCGGATACATTGAAAAGAAAGAGACAAATAATTTTGCTAAGGACGCCCGGTGTACACTGTAGAAACGTCAATTTGGTTACCTTTGGTTACCTTTGGATGCCGAATTAAAAAGTGAACTAATGTCAAATGTTCCAACTTGTCAAGGCCTCTAGACAATTTAGTCGGATTAAACCGCCGCTCGTAATTTTCATTGTTGTTTATCTGTTTTGTGAAATAATCTAAGTTATTTAATAATTACATAGTGCTATTGTGAAGTAAAATTCAGCCCATTGGATAAGCAAAGTCCTGCGTTATTGTAGGTTGTAAATTACATTATTTTCGCAAAGAAAATCAAGTTTAAATCGTCAACTTCCATCGGTGAGTAGATAACAAACCAATAATATATACTAAAAACCTATATATACGTGCAAAATACCTAAGTGATTTATACTTTACTATACTGCAATCATATTATAATCGTCTGTTTGCCATTCGATTCAGTAATTTTTAAGTATTTTACATTTTTACCAATTTGTGTAGTCATGTTCAATAGTGTTGTGACTTGTGCTGCATATTTTATCGATGACAAAAATATTACTATAATTTGTGTTAACGATTTTGTGGTAACTATCTTTGTACCTGTACGGTGTAGTGCGAGGTTTGCGATGTTTTGTTAAATGAGAGAAAATGTTTTTCACTAAAATAAAGTTTATTGTTCAGTTATTCAATTATTTCTTAAATGTTAAAATGTTAATAAAATCTAATGTTAAATGAAAATGTTAATGTTGCAATGAATGCACCCGAATGTCGCGGTCACACAATGTGCACTGACTTCTTATACTTAATACATTGGCTAATTAAGTAAACGAGTGAATCGCTTATTGCTAAGTAAGGTGTTCGGTCATATTTCACCGAACAGTACCTTTCATAGTGTTTCATACATTGTGTTCTTTTGCAGGTTTCCGAAAGATCAGACCGGAAGATCCATGAAGCAAATTAAGAGAGTATTATGTTATATATTATATTGTTACACGTTTAACGTTCCAGCGGTGAGGACGAATCTACTCAAATTTGCTCCATTGTCACGCGCCATACGACTTATTAATATTATTTCTATAGAAATTAATATTTTCAATGTACCCTGTCAAAATTCAAAGATGTTGCACAAAAATGTATAGTATTGGATAAATAGGTATATTTATTTAGTAATTTTTTTAGGTTTTTTTATGATATCGTATTGGATTTTTTATCTGTAATGATATTGTAAATACTTTTTCAATAAATAAATAAATAAATGTTCTAGATGACTACAGAAATTTATTGATAAAATTGATCGGAAAAAATTTCTAATAGTACCAGTTCATAACATAACAAAAAATATTTTAGCTTATGCACAAATAATCAGGACATTCCTAAACAAAACTGTAATTTTAAGGGGCAGTAATAATGTGTTTCAATATTATTGGAAATATAATCATACATTTGTGACATGAATCTTACAGCTGTGTTTTATTTTTACCTTGGGGTATCTGCTATACTAAGCGTGGCGACGCGGTGACGGTGCCACGCGTGCAGATGCGAGAGTGCTGGTCTGCATCATCAATCACGCACATTACTGCAGAACACGGTGTCCATACCGTCTGGCCTCGAACCCACGCGCGTGAGTACGTGTTTCTCTGCATGTAAGCGTGTGATCAGTAACACAGCGCTTAAATGCGTTTTCAGTGTGTTGCACCACGCCTGATTTCTATACAAAGAGAGATACTTACAAACAATACAAGAACACGCACGCTCGCACTACGCTCCGTGATGCGAGGTAGTGTGTGGATCGATCATGTATATTTCAATTTTCAATTTATTTAATTTATTCATATACAATTTACATTGTGTTTGAACTTACAGCATGAAACATGAATATAAACTTCAAATTATTTCACATTGAAAATGCTCCTGGCGCCGCTGCCGGCCTATGCCACTCCGGTGAGGTGTAAAACGGCCGTTTGTTTCTTGTAGTTCGTTTACGAGAGCTTTTATGGAACCAGACCTCATTTTATTAGCATGTCTGTTAATTTACCATAGCCCATAGACAAATTTCATCTATCGATATCGATAAACTGTCAGAAGGTATCGTAGCACTATTAAACTTCTATTTGTCTCTGAGTGTGTACGCTTTATTCTCCTAATAGTCCTTCTATGCTTTAGTACTTGTTCTGTGACATATTCTGATAGAAACAGAGACTTTAACAGGTTACGGAATAGCTGATAGCGTTTTTATTATTCGGATTCCTCTCATTCTAAACAATCTTGCGTTTAGTTTTAAATGAGTCCAGTTTCCAGTGAGCCTATGTTTCGCGATGACAATTATTAATAAAGCCCAAGGTCAGACACAACTAAAAGTTGTGGGTGTGGATCTAAGTATTAGCTGTTTTTCGCACGGTCAGCTTTATGTGGACCTATCACGTGTTAGCATTCCTAGCAGCCTGTATGCTTTGATCCCCGATGGCTATACGTCTAATCCATACATCCATACACCCATACATATTATATAAGGCTTTGTCCTGACTGACTGACTGACTAACAGACAACGCACAGCCTTAACTGCTGGTCGTAGTGACTTGAAATTTGGAGGGTGTGTTTGTCTAAATGTCTAGAGGTTGTACTAAGAAAGGGTTTTTTAAAATTAAATTCCTAAGTGTGTGAAAAGGGATGAAAACGATTGTATGAATCTTTTTCATTTTTTATCTTACAGTTTTGAAATTTTGTTTTGGAATACTTCTATTTAAATAAAAAATATCCCTATAATTTTATTTTAACAAGAGTGGATTTAGAGGGGTGAAATTAGGGATGAAATATTCTATTCAAAGATCTTTAGCTTTTGAAGCTAGCGACTTGAAATTTGCAGGGAGGGAGAGGGAGGAAAAGGAGGAATTGAGGGGAAGGAGGAAGGGAGGGGAAAGTGAGAGGGAAGTGATGGGGAAGTGAGAGGTAAGTGATGTGGAAGTGAGGGGGAAGTGAAGAGGAAGTGTGGGAGAAATGCGGGGGAGAAGTGAGGGGAAAGTCAGAGAGAAGTCAGGGGGAAGTCAGGGGAAAGCCAGGGAGAAGTGAGGGAAAAGTGAGGGGAATGTTAGAAGAAAGTGAGAGGAAAGTGAGGGGAAGTGAGGGGAAAGTGACGGAAAAGTGACGGGGAAGTGAGGGGGAAGTGAGAAGAAAGTGAGGGGGGAGTGAGGGGGTAGTGAGGGGAAAGTGAGGGTGAATGAGGGGAAAGTGAGGGGGAAGTGAGGGAGACAGTAGAGGAAGGGAGGGGGAAGGGACGAGGAAAGTAAGGAGTTCTCGAATGGTGGGAAAAGGGAGGGGAAGGGATAGGAAGCGATAGGAAGGGAGAGGAAAGGAGGAAAAGGAAGCGGGAAGAGAGGGGAAAGCGAGGAGGCAAGGTAGAGGGAAGTGGAGGAAAGGGCAAGAGATGCTGGAGGAGAGGCAAGGGATGCAGGAGGTGAAGAGGAGAAGGGGAGGGGAGGAGAGAAAGGAAACTGGAGAGTGGAGAAAAAGAGCGATAGGGGAAGAGGAAAGTTGTTGTAGTGAAAATTTGCCTTTGTGTATTGTATATTGTTTTTACAAGGGATATCTTTAGGTAGGTAAAAGAGGATTTGTATAAATGGGAGATGAAAAACAGTATTTAAACAATATAAAAATGTCTATTGGATAAAAGCCGCGGGCAAAAGCTATCTATATACATAAAAGCAAAAGGTCACTCACTCACTCACTCATCACGAAATCTCAGAAACAACAAGTGCTAGGAATCTCAAACTTTGCGTTGTCGTTCCTATTAGGATATAGGTGCTCATTTAGACGGAATTTAGCGAAATCCATCCCCTAAGGAGGTATAAAGGGATGGCAAAGTTTGTATGAAACTTACCTATAGTAGGATTACCAAATTACTAGAAAATACTCTTTTTTTAATATTCAGAGTCGCAAGTTTGTGTGAAAGTGGTTTGTCAGTTTTAGCGGTAGCGGGTTTAAACTGGATTCGCCTTAGAGACGGATAATACTGATATTTATTACTGATACAATGTACGATTGCCATAAAATCAGGCACGCAATATTCTCATAGAGGCACACTCATCTGAATTTTCACGCGAACGAAGTCGCGGGCAACAGCTAGTAACATTATTAAAGCTTGTGTTATGGGTGCAGATATAAAATACATAGCTATTATATTTAAATAAAGTAATAGAAATACTCAGACCAATGCAAACTATAGCATAGGCTATTTTAAATTTGTCTCATGTAGTAAAAAATCTTATTGTCACTCTATTAGAAGGGGACACACGGCATCTGTACCACATCTCTCGCTCGGCTCGTTTTGTAACTGCGAGTACTAATCCTGTTTAGTACGTCGTACGTCCTTTCTCATTGTTTCATGCTCTGAACAAGGTCAAATAATGTAATTGCCAAAGTGTAAGTCTAAGTGTCAGTTTTTAAAATTGCTCTTGTACCACAGAGTACACTTTAGCTTGTACTCAGCAAGTCTGCACCGCTATTACGTGTTCGTGATAAAGTTATCTCAAGTTGTTTTGATATTTTAATGTTACAGTAAGTCGATAAGTTTGATAACGTTTTTTAAACTTAGGTACCTAATTATTAAGTGACAAAATAGTTCAATAGATTATTGTTGAAGGTTAAGAATGTAATAATTAAAACAGCACAATTTGATGTATTATCTGGGGTTTGCCTAGTTGAAACAAACATAGTTACAGAGCTCAAGGATCCCTTAAACAAAATTGCACATTCATATTAAACAAAATTCCAATTGTGAAAGTTATCAGTAAATATATATGTAAACTTTGACACTGAAAATCTGTACAGGTAAATTATGATTATATAAATGATTGTACAAATATTTTAAGTAAATACTTGTCATTCTGAGCAGTGTAGTGAAATGTGATTGAGGTGTTTCGTGAAAAGAAATTGTTAATGTAACAGAATTCCAGAAGTATCCTAGAATTTTTGTGGAAACATATTCATTTATCAATAGTTAATCATTTATTAAATTGAAATCACCTGCTTACTTGATTGTTAAAGTGGGGATATGTTATACCCACTTAATACCTACCAGTAAATTAGGAAAATTACCATCTTTGTGATAATTTACACTGTTATTTATTAGTAAACCATTATTGTGCAAAGGGTCTTTTGTAGCTTTCATATTGCAACAATTTACAACTATTTCACCATATTTCAATAACAAATCATTTTGCAGGCAACTCATAAAACATGGCTTCTATACCCGAAGATTTAAAATGTGTATTAGAGACAAAAGATGGTCCAATTTGTGGATTTATAGATAAAAGAGAAGAAGGGACATATTACAAGTTCAAGAGTATACCATATGCCAAACCACCTATTGGTAGCCTGAGATTTTTAGTAAGTTCATTTTTTTATCTTCAGTCAAAAATGCATGAAAACAGTAAATTTTGTGTTTTAAAAATAATAACAATAATAATGTGGCTGCATGATTTTAGTCTGAAACCAACTACAGGTCTATAAACAATCAATATACTCTTGTAACAGCTTTTTTTTGAATCACAATGCCTCATCAGCCTTGTTTGATGCAATAAAAAAATAAAATTTGTTTTCTATATTTGAAATAATTACACAGTTTATTTATGAAGATGGTTAAATAAAATTAAATATTATTTCTATACTGCTTACTAGCAGTTACATTCACTACAATACACCAAATATAAATAAAAAATGGCTTATCTTTAGACACTAAAATAAATAAATGTGAACCTAATAATTTATCTACTAGGTACTTAACATTATTTTTATCTCTACATAACAAAAATGACCAGTCATTATTATGTTGAATTATAATTGTTATTGATCTTAAATTTCGTATGACATACACTTAACTTATATGTAAGGTGTTTAATAAACCATGAAAGGTTACAAGTAGTATTAGTTAAATTTATTCTAAGACCATAATAATGAATCAACATAGATCAAGATGACAAGATGCTGTTACTGTATAACTTTACATTGCATCTCATATCCTGTTCCTAACCATTGTAAATATTCAATAGCACAAAAAATCATTTTGCAGCCACCTTGCCCAATTCAACCTTGGAAAGATGTCATCAATTGCACAGTGGATGCACCTATGCCTATATGTCCTTCATTTAACAAAGAAATAACTGGTTCAGAAGATTGTCTCTATATTGAAATTTCAACTCCAAGCATCAAGCCCAAGGAACTAATGCCGGTTATGTTTTGGATAGGAAGTTATAGTTTCGCATTTTTTATAGACAACATATTTGATGCAACTTTAGTCAACGATCAAAATGTAGTGTTTGTTAGATGTGGTTTTAGATTGGGACCATTTGGTTTTCTTTCTATAAATGACTATACAGCACCAGGTAATTGCGGTCTGAAAGATTTGGTAATGGCTTTAAAATGGGTAAAACAGAACATAAGTGTTTTTGGAGGAGATCCTACTAATGTCACAATTTTCGGAAACTCTACAGGAGGAGCCATTGTTCATTTTATGATGTTATCCCCAATGGCCACAGGTCTTTTCCATAAAGCTATTGTAAAAAGTGCAAGTGCCATAAACAACTGGTCTTTATCAAAAAATCCATGCCAACCAGTAGTTGAATTAGCAAAACATTTAAATATAGTAAAATCTTCAAAAGCAGAGATAGTCGATGAGTTACGGTCTACCCCTGCAATAGACATTATGAGAGCTTTCCTACGTATGTCTGTGGAAATATATAAAGGAGCAAACAATGATGTTATTGATGCCATTTTCAAACCATGTATTGAGATAGACTTGGAAGGTCAACCTGCATTTATCACTAAAAGTCCACTTTTAATCATGAAGTCTGGGAATTTTAATAAAGTACCATTAGTAATTGGTAGTAATAATATAGAGGGTGCTACTTTACAATTTATGAGTAAAGATTATGCTGATTTTGAAAAAATCAACGAAAATGTTAGTCTTCTTGTACCAAGATCCTTGGCAGGTGAAGATAAGTTATCAAGAAGCATAGGTCATCAACTATTGAAATTTTATCTGGGTGACGAAAAATTAAGAGAGGACACCAGACAACAATACTTGCAACTCATCAGTGATTATTATTTTTCTTATTATGTAAACAAAACCATAAGACTTCACACTGAAGTTGCACCGGAAAGTCCAATCTATTACTATATTGTTAACTATGCTGGAGGATGGGCACTACCCAAAGATGTGAATTTCTTGGACTCCCTTGGACATTGCCCTGATATTCCGTTCGTCTTCCGTATTCAAATGCCGAATATTTGCAAACGCAGTAGAGATGCTGTGACTACGACAAATAGAATAGTCAGACTGTGGACCAATTTTGCTAAAACTGGGTAAATTGTATTAAATTTTATCATTCATTATATCATACAAAATATTTTATATTTTTATACCAGATATTTGTATCTTACAAAATAATATAGATATTATTATGACATTAAACATTGATGGCTCTGGGATCGTATCATAAAGATGCACTTCATGCAAAAGAGGTAGAAATTTTACTGCAATAAATAAGATTAGCCAGTGCAAATTAGATTTTAAAATATTTCTAACTTAATATTATACAATTTTGTTAGTTTGTTACAAAAATTAACCAATAATCTGCACATATATAATCAAATTATTGAAGAAAAGTTGACTGTTTGAATCTAAGTAATTAAAATATTTTTCAGAAATCCGACACCAGATGATGAAGATCCTCTACTACAAATTACTTGGGATCCTGTTGAAAATAAGGACAGGCTGAATTACTTGAGTATAGGCTCAGAGCTTACGAAAGGCAGAAATCCTTTTTACGAAAGAATGAAATTTTGGGACAAACTTCATAAAGAATATAAATTCCTCAGAGCTCTGGTATACTTCAATGATATAGGAGTTTCATGGTAAAATATATGTGTAGGTATAGAATTAAGAAATTGTAGATATAATATTAAAGGAAATATAACTTTATTTACAATTTTAATTAATAGAGTCCTTATTTCAAATGTGTGTTGTTGCATGTTTAGGTTGAACCACATCTGGCTTTCCGCTCTTATTCTCGCTCTAGAACTTAACCTTAACGACGATTCTGAGTGACAGAAGCATAGGAAAATTCGTTTTCGTGCTGCCAGATGTGGTTCAACCCTTAGACTTGTATGTGGTTTACCCAAAATAGTTTAAACAATGTGTGCTGATAGAATAGTGCACTGGTCAGACGTCTACGTACATAACTCGTATAACTGATGGCCGTTGGGGCAGGAAACTTCGAGAGTGACAACCATCGAGAAACGCAACAAACCTCTCTCACACGCAAGGTGGAGCGACGACCTGATCAAAAGGTGTCGGGCAACCGATGATGAGGGCGGTCTCGGAGGAAGTCTGCAACCGCACCTACTCCTTCGGGACTTATTGATACCGACGTAAAGCGAGAACCGGCGACTAAAGCGAAAACGGAATTACTGTGATTTTCTTATTCAAGGATAAGTGTAAAGCCATCAGTCATTACTAGGTACTTGAGGCACTACAAAGTATTAACCAATACAGACCTTCGGCTTCAATACAGACAGGGTACAGGTTCCTGCCAACGCTTCCTCTGCTTCTGACGAAGACCATAAAACCCAGCCTGTAGTATACTTAAAGCACTTGGATTGATGCATCTAGATGAATTAAGTAAACTATAAGTACATTTAATACACTTTCAGCATTACATTAAATTTCATAGATATTTTAAGTAAACTTTGTGCACCTGTGTAGGTGCATTAAGTTTACTGAAAGTCCTGTAGTATACATAATAAAATACATTTCGACTTATGCACCTAGGTGAATTAAGTAAACTATAAGTATATTTTAATACATTTTCAGCATTAAAATATTTTTTTATAATTAAAAAATATTTTTGAATTTGTCTCACTCCTTTCAAAATGTTTCAAGATAAACTTATAGGCCAAACGCAACAAAAGCGGACAACGTACTGTAAGCGATGTGGTCAACATTGGGGAGTGCACGATCTGGGAATGGTCGTTCTGGGATATGATGAAAAAAAAATTTTAAAAAAATAATGAAAATTCATAATAGGGCTTTAGATAGACATCGGCCTTAGTAGTTATTAATTTGAATACAAAATGCTAACTACATACAGTCACGTGTATAAATGAGCATCATCACGTGTGCAAAGGCATCTTCTTAAAAATACCTATGTGACGAGGATTTTCTCTTATCGTGTATAGATACACTAAAACGTTAACTTAATGCACCCATATCCGCTCACAAATGTTTAAAGAAAACATTTAGTAATCTTGATGCACCTACTAAGTGCACAAAGTGAATAAAGTACACCAAAAAGTTAACTTAATGCACCCATGCCCGCTCACGAGTGCATCAAGTAAACTTTTAGTAATCTTGATGCACCTACTAGGTACACAAAGTGAATTAAGGTTACTATTAGTATATTTAATTCACCTAGGTGCATCAATCCAGGTGCTTTAAGAATACTACAGGAAACCCAGAGTCCGCTGCATACTGAAGAACTACAAGGACTGTTAGTTGTAAAAGCTAGAATTCGCCAAACTAAAAAAAAATATTCATTAGGTATATTAAGTATGAAGATTCTGGTAGAAACTCTATATTCATAATTAAAAAGCAAATTACAAGCATAATTTCCGAAGATGTTCTGCAAGTGGTCAGAAATAACAGCTTGGTCTAAGATGGCATTTCGTTCATGAAAATGCAGGTAACTTTTATGCCTTTTTGTAGCTACATTACGTGCGCGGTGGAGTGTAGTTGGGCATAATAAGTTCACATCCAAACGACAAAATTATAATAACAAATTTTTGCACTTCAATATCGTTCAAATTTAAAATAAATTCGGTTTTCCCATTGGATATAGGTACCTACTCAATTATATTCGACTACGACTACGGCATAAATGCTAAAATACTTACATCGTATTAACAAATGATGCGAAAATGCGTGTCAAATGATTAACTGGTGTACTTATAATTTTTTTGGGAAAATGTGTGCCTACCATCTTTCTCAAATAATCTTCATTTGAAATTTGGGCAGTTATCATTGCCAAAATTCTAAATGCACTTTATATATTTATCAATTACCTCTTTCCGCGGCGCGGTTTCACCCGCGCGTAAATTATGGTTTGTTGTATCCCTCGAGAACCAGATCTATTTTCGGAATAAAAGTAGCCTATGTCCGTCTCCGGCACCAAACTTATCACACACACACACATACAAACTTTCACATTTATAATATTAATAGGCTGTGTGTTGTTCAAACTCAGATATCTTAAGTATTAAGTGGTCGCATATATAATTGAACGACCAGTTAAGACTGTTTTCTCTTTGCCTGAGCACAACAAGACCTTGGTGTTCTGAGATCTAAATGAAAAGGCAGAAAATAAAATAACATTATGATGTTGGTACCAATCTGTAATACATTATGAAATGATACATTTTCACATAACAATATACAAAAGCTTAAAGGCCAACAAAATATATAACTTTTACTACAAAATAAATGAACTAGATACGCCATTATCTACAGTAAAAAAATAAGAGGGCGAATTTCTTTGTTAATAAAATAAATACATCACCTATACATAATGGGTGCAAAATATAATTACATACACATTGGTGTAGATTGATCGGAAAACAGAACGAACGTTGTAGGGTCTACCCACTTCTGTATACACAAGATATCTGAAAACAGAAAATTTCATTCATCAGCACACTGCTACTCTATACAGCTGTACATACAAACTCATTACACTCCAATGAGTTTTAACACGATAATAAAATATACAATAATTATATCCACAACTCCTTCAATTCCAGATTATTATTGGTTAATTAATTTATTATCATTTTCTTCTAAAGTAATTTTAAGGATACCGCAATGGTTTTACATGTAGCTTCAACGAAACAGCAAACAACTGGAAGTGAAACACGATTCTAGTAAAAAAATTAATCTTGTAGGTGATACCAGAAATTTAACTTTCATACCACTTCCACTTGAATTTCTGTTTTTGAATATTAAGAATATCATAAACCTAGTAACTGGTTAGTAGAACAAGTGAGAACAAACATAATTAAAAGTTAAAGAATAATGGTCACTGCACATCAATATTCACTAGACAATATTGATTAGCATTTATGTTGTGATTGAATGCTTACTATAAAATAGATTTACTAACTATGTAATTGCGTAGTCATTACATAGTTATATAAAACAATGATGCAAGTGATCAGATATGCTCATACCTATATATATTTTGATAAAGATCTATCAAGGTCTTGCACAATTTACCATCAATAGACTCCTTGAATTGTTCATATCTACTTATATATTTTAAAAGAACAAAATTTATTTAACTATAATAAATATTAATTTTGTAAATGATAGTTTAGCAAAATATTTATAATTTAGAAAACTTCGACTGATTACGATTACTGATTACTGATTTGACTTATTTTTTGTATAATAATTGAATTGTCTAATTGTCAGATTTTAATGAAGCAGTTACACATAAGCATGATAGTGAATTAACGCCGACAAAAAAAGTTATAACATTTTTTGCGTATTTGTTTTTTTTTGTGTGCAAAAATAATAATAAAATCTATTGATTATAACTTATCAATATCACACACAACATAAGCTGTCAGAAGTAAGAATTCACAATGTCTCGTCCTCGCTACAGGTTTGTGGTACAAAAATATATATATTGCCTGCCACTAAATGCTACCTATTTACCGCTATAATGCCGGATTGAAATTTGACTCTAGCTACTGTGTGAAATAAATCTAATATGCTGAAGTGACAATAAAGCGTGAGAGCGTGTTTACACAAACTCGATTTTTTTCGGAGCGACACCGCGCGCGCTTCTCATAGATACTCATCGCTCCGTCTTTAAAAACTTAACTAACTTTATGTTTAAAATATATTGATATAAAATACGCGAACTCGCTCAGCGCTCGCGTAGTTACAGCGCAGCGCACCGAACTATCCGAACAGAGCCGCGCCGCCTCCCTCTCTCCACTATGGACGCGAGGAAAGCATTTTTATTATTGAAAGCTGGCTCTACGCGATCAGCGCTCATTATTCATACATAGTCTTTTGCTTTCATCGTTAAAATCCGCGCTAGATGACTTTGAATTGAACACTTTGCCATTATTTTATATAATTTGATAGTATTTCATTATAATAAACACGAATATTTGCATTGGTCTGGGTGTTTTTATGTATAATATGTATGTATTTACAAAAAAGGTATATAAGTATGTTTATCCGCATTCTAGAACCCATAACACAAGCTATAATATATGCTTTGTTTGGGTCTAGATAGGTAGCGTTGTGTAGCTGTTGTGATATTATTATTATTACAATGCTTTTGAACAAAATGTGTACTACAACAACACCTAATTTATAAATGATAATGTGGTTAAAAGTGTTTTGATGTTGGTTTTAGCATACAAAGGTATTAAAATACCTATACATTTATACCTAATAAACCATTTAATATTAATGGAGAATTTGTTAAGTTCATTAACTTAACATATTATTGTTTATTTTTCTATAAACGTTTCTTGCATGCTAATATAATGTTAAATGTGATGTGTTCAATAATTATGGTAAATATTTAAAGTAGATTTTGCCACGCACTAAATATTTTCTGCACCTATGACCAAATAGCTATCTATAAACAAGTCACACCAACTATAATTACGTAACTTGGTATCAATGTATGTACAACATAGTAGGGTCCGCAAAATATCGAGTAAACTAAGTAACTCGGTTTATGAGAAACGATTTTTACTCAAGCAAATCACACACATCGGTATAATAATAGAATAACATTGTTTAGAATTTCAACAGTGAACTAAAACTTTCCAATTTAGTATAATTATGTCTAGATTACATTAATATGAATTATTTTCGTAGACTGTGATATTCTTTATTATAATTGTGATCATTTTAAATTATGCAATTTTAAACTTTGTATTCATACATATGATGTAAAAATATAATATATTTTTACGTCATATGTATCTCTAAATCTTTTATTTCGTACTAGGTATATTATAGTAAAACTCAATTAGGCATTTACATTATTATATACAAGAATACTACTAAGCCCAAATTAGTTAAAGAAATAATGAAACTATTAAAAAACTACATGCAGTGTTTATAGTACTTTACATTTAATGTAAAGTAGAAATTATTGACAAGTTTTATTTACACATTAAAGATGTGTAATCACATATTTTCAACTTGTCAAACATGATTAAAATAAACAATACATATTATCACAAACAAGTACTCACTGCACAGTCAGCATCAATATAAAGTAGCGTTATAAGCCTAGGTTAGAATTGGAAGCCACCCATTGGAACAGATTGGTCAGTGTTGAACTGATATTGGTCTGTGGTAGACGACACTGCAGGTGCGAGCCTACCATCTTCTTCTTCAGATCCAAAATAATTCTCAATAATCTCAAAAGATTTTTGATATATATCAAGGTTTTCGTGTGATTGAAGAAACTCTATTTTATCCAAACCTAAAAAAAAAAACAAAGTATTAAGAATCAAGATGTCTTAGGAATTCCTAACTAAATTACTAGCATATTAATAATTCAGTACATGTGTGCTCAGCGCGTATTAGTCAAGTGGACCACGAATTTTCATTGTCATACAGCTACTTGGTTAGAGTTATCTATCTATAAATCGGTAGAGTTTGTTTGTTTCAACGCGCTGATGTCTGGAACTGCCAGTCGGATTTTAATATTTTTTTTTGCGTATAATAGCCCAGTTCTTGTGGAAGGTTATAGGCTATGTAGCATCACACTACTGGCGACAGGAGCGAAGCAGTAACCAAAAACATGTTAATGCGTGTAAAACTGCGCTAAGGATCGCTAGTTACCACATATTGACTGTATTGATATATTATATATAACACCACGAGCATGCAATACGTTTTTACATATTAATATAAATTATAAATGAAACAGTAAAAGTTTTACCGAGGCATTCTTCAATCAGTGCAGCATAAGGATTATCCCGTTGGTCAGATTGTTGTCCCGCCTTTAATATATTGTCTAATCCATTAAGGGCTACTTGAACTGTCTTCGCGTCCGTTAATGTTAATAAATCACATAAGGGTGGTATGCAACCTTGTTGAACTAAATATCTAAAATTCAAAAAATGTATATTAGAATACAATTTATTGTTTTAAGCTGATTGGGATAAGTACCAAAAAAAATTATAGTAATATATTATCTAAATTATCTAACAGGTGATATGACGATTTCTATAGAATTAATTAAATCGTCATATTTTTACTGTAGTTGAAAATAGTAAATACACAAACCACACTACATAATGCCGATATCTGAAAATAACAAATTTAACAATATTTTATGAATTTGCATCTACCTAATTTGTGTATGGGTCCCTCCACTAGTCGCGTTGGTAATTGCCCATGCGGCTTCTTTCCTTGTCTTAAATTCTGCTTGACGTAATATTTCGATTAGCGCGGGAAATATGTTCGCATCTATAACTGCCTGAAAACACAATTTTAATAGGACTTTAAAATCCTAGATTTTTATACATTTAATTATAATATGAAACATTCTCGATAATAATAACGATAACAGATAATCGAAAGAGCCTTTTTTATAATCTAATAAAAGCAATAGGTCACTCATTCACTAATAACGAAATCTCAGAAACTACAAGTACTCAAATTTTGCATGGGGGTTCCTTTTAGGACATAGGTGCTCACTAAGACGGGATTTTGCGATATTCATCCCCTAAGGGAGTGACAAAGTTTGTATGAATGTTCTATAGTTTGATAGTAGGATTTCTAAATTACTAGAAAATACTTATTTTTTAATATTTAGAAACTACCCTTATTTAAAGTATTTAAGTGAGAAAATAGAAGTCGCAAGATTTTGTGAAATTTCCTCAGCTTTAGCAGGTGAATAGATTTAAATGGAATCCGCCATAAAGACGAATTTTCTTTGTTTTCTTACTGATACAATGTATGTACGATTGCCGTAAGTAAGGTCAGGCAGGCAATATTCTCATACAGAAATCAGAATTTTCTAAAACTTTAAAACTAATCACCAAATTTTAAAGACTAGATCTATAAAACTGAAATGTAGCGAACAAATAGTTTATAGTTAGGTGTCAGTGTGGAAGTCACACAATTTGTTTTTAGCTTTAGTTTAGTCTTAACTAAACTAACATTCACTGCGGTCTACTCGGACGGCGCAGCTAGACAGAAACCGGTAGTAAATTTATAAATTTAGTATACAAAAGTCGCATTTTAATATCTATGTGTATTTCACCTGAATCTGTGCAGCATTTCCAGCAGTAATATTCGATAAGGTCCAGCAAGCCTCTTTCCTCAGCGCTTCAGTGTTAGAACGCAACAGTGCATGCAAGTTAGGCAGCGGATTGCAGTTGAGCACCGCTTGCGTTTGTTGATCGTTACCCGTCACGATGTTACCGACGGCTCTCAAAGCTGCAGACACAACTGTAGATTTATTATGCCTGAAATAAAGCACCAAAATATTTGTATCATTATAGGTTATGGTAACTGCTTCTTATAAGCAAGGTTTCATTGGTATTTTTTCAGATTCATTATAATAGCTTTTGTTATGAAATGTCTTGACACTTACCAAGCCATTACATTAGTCATCAGCTAAACATATTTATGTGAAACTTTTCGGAAATTGATAAAAAAGATATAATATATAGTCATTCAAAGATATAATGTTATATATTGTTAAATTTGTACAACTGTTGGTTTTCTAATAATAAATAAATAAATATAATATTAAATTAAATATTTATTAGTAAATAGTATAGTATTCGATCAGGTACTCAAAGACGGGCATCTTCGTCATGGTAGGCCCAGAAATCATTGGCTCCAGCCAAAGATCTGGATGCCTACGTCAAAAACTGGATATTGTTGTCATGAAACAGAGGTGTGGAAAACCATGGAGAAGACCTTTGCTTACCAATGGGACAGTGTAGGTTAATAAAGAAAAACTATTGTATATAAATACTCACATCAATAATTCCACAAGTCGCCTACAAACACCTGCGTCTATTACAGCTTGAATCTTTTCATTCGGTCCATCCGACAAGTAAGAGAGAGCCCAGCAAGCGTCGCTTAAAACATCAGCATCAGTATGATGTAACAACCGGGCTAAAACTGGTATACCTGCAAACATTAAAACAACCATTTCAGATATAGTATATATGCAACTTCATGGAGATGTTCCAAAACTTGTTGAGTTTAGAAAGAGTATGTTAATGGGGTATACTTGCCTGGTGCAACAGCTTCAAAGTTCGTAGGCGGATTTTTGCCTCTACACAAATTTGAAAGTGTCCACACAGCATTTTTAGTCATGGATAACCTTGTATATTTATTTAAAATCCTGAAAAAACAATGACAATAAAACAATGATAGTAATTCATACTATATTGCCATAATCTCCACCCTTATCTCCAAGATCTTTCTTAGAGATACAGGTGGAGACCAAGGGCGTCCAGTGTCTGACTCACGGAACGATGCAAGAGTACAGATAGTACTACTATTACTTTACGTCAACAAAATATTACTTTTAAATTGATTACAGTAGTATTTATCAGTGTCCGCATGACATGGCATAAGGTACCAACTCAATGAGCGGCGGCAGTATCCCGGCGGCGAGCACGGTGTCGCGGCAGCGCGGCGAGTCGCCGGCCACGTTGCCGAGCGCCCACACGGCCTGCTCGCGCACGTCGTCGCTGGCGCCGCCCGCCACCAGCGCCACCAGCACGCCCACGGCGCCGCTCTCCACCACCACGCGCGTCTGCTCCGACGAGCCCGACGCAATGTTCGTCAGCGCCCACGCCGCCTCGAACTGACCAACATATTATACAATAACGACCAACATACGTATACTATTAAAAAAAAAAACCCCGCCTGCCTAAAACAAACTGAAAAGAAAACATTTTCCGTGCTGACGCTTCATTGCAATATTATATACCCTATGTCACTCCCTCGATTAATAGGAATCTAATGTTAATATCTAGGCATATAGATTGTAAAGCGTGAAAAATAAAGACATACATATATTATATAGATACATACGCTCAAACAACATTACCCTCCTTGACTTCGACAGTTGACAGTCATGATTGAGATGTGGTTCAACCTTAATATTACTAAATCATTATTTTATTAAAACAAATAATTCTCAGTATTTAGTATGAAAAATCTGAGTATCTTAAGGTAAATGGCGACTGGGTCATCCTCTAGTACATGGGATGTTATACACACCTGTCCACTCCTTCATCGAAAAAGATAGGTAAATATATTATGATACTAGCTGTTGCCCGCGACTTCGTTCGCGTGATAATTCAGATGTGTGCCTGTATGAGAATATTTCTTACCTAATCTTACGGCAATCGTACATTGTATTAGTAATAAATATCAGTATACTCCGTCTTTAAGGCGAATCCTATATAAATCTATTCACCCGCTACCCCTAAAACAGACGAAATTTTGCGATATTTAACGAAACTTGCCATCCTATTTTCTCACTTAATAAGAATAGTTCCTAGTTTGGAAATCGTATTATCAAAACTCCCGTTTAAAAACTATAGAAGCTTTATACAAATTTTGTTCCCCTTTATACTCAGGGAAATTAATTTCGAAAAACCCGTCTTAGAGAGCACCTATTTCCAAAATTTGAAACTCCTAACACTTGTAGTTTCTGAGATTTCGTGATGAGTGAGTGAGTGAGTGACCTTTCGTTTTTATATATGTATATAAATTTATAATCATACGGGAATTAACGCGATCATGCATTAGGTATTTACATACCTTATTTTGCTTGACGTTTCGACCAGGTTACACCGGCCGTGGTCACAAGCAGACTGGTGAGGCGATGTCACGACTCCGTATGTGAAGTAGATTCTAGATCTACCCTCACATTTTTGTCTTTCCACGTACTATCACAAAACACACTGACAGTGTCCCTATTCTGTATGCCGTCCGTATTCCGAGCGTTAACCGACTGCGCAAAGCGAGGTTGCGTAATTTGAATCACTGGATTCCACGTAGCCGAGAGCTTGAAGCCGTCTTCCCTATTGATTGTTTTATATATGTATAGCTTCTGCACGCGGCTTCGCTCGCATGAATTTTTAGTTTTTCCAATACACATTTTTATATTGTTTAAATACTGTTTTGCATACTATTTTTAATCTCATCATCATCACCATTCGTACAAACCCTCTTTCACCTACTTAAAGATATCACTTACTTTAACGGTAGTAGATCCACGCTGGTTTCAGCATGAATGGGCCGGATCGTCCGGGGAAGTACTACCCTCTCATAGAAGATCGACTTAAGAGTAGTAGTATCCTTACTACTGCGTTTCGTTCGGTGAGTGAGAGTGCCGGAGGCCCAATTTCCCCCCTTTCCTCTTTCCTTACCTCCCTCATTCCCTTCCTCTAACCCCATTCCCAGCCGCCATAGTGGAGGCCACCATACCAGCAGTTTAAGACGATAGCTTTTGGTATGATGGCCACCCCTTCTGGATTCCACTGACTGCTTACCATCAGGCGGGGTGGAGTCACTTTGGTAGGCTAATAAATATAAAAAAAAAAAAAAAAAAAAAAAAAAAATCACCCGTAAAACAATATACAATACACAAAGACAAATTTCCACTACAATAACTTTCCCCTTTTCCTCATTTCATCTCCCTCTTTTTCCCCTTCCCCTCCCTTCCCCTTTCGTCTCCCTCCCATCTCCCTCACTTCCCCACACTTCCCCTCACTTTCCCTCACTTTCCCTCACTTCCCACTCACTCACCCCTCACTTACCACTCACTGACTTCTCACTACCCTCACTTTCCATTACGTCCCCCTTCACTTACCTCTCACTTGCCCTTCACTTGCCCCTCACTTGCCCTTCACTGCCTCCTCACATCCCCCTGAGTTCCCTTTTTCTTTTTTCTTTTTTTTACACAACGCTATCTAGACCCAAAAGTAAGCATATTATATGCTTGTATTATGGGTTCTAGAATACGGATAAACATACTTAAATACTTTTATTTTTGTAATACATACATATTATACATAGAAACACCCAGACCAATGCAAATAGACATGTTCATGCTACAAATATTTGCACTGAGCGGGAATCGAACCCGCAACCTCTGCGTGGCAGTCCATACACAGTACCACCGAAATACAGAGGCAGTCGATTGCCCCCTGACTTTACCCTCCCTTTGCCCTGACTTCCCCCTCACTACCCCGCACTTCTCCCTTCCTTTCCTCTTCCTCCCCCTCCATTCCCTCTCCCTCCACATTTCAAGTCGCCAACTTCAAAAGCAAAGATCTTTCCATACAATATTTCATCCCTTATTTCACCCCTATAAATCCACCCCAGTTAAAAAAAAATGAGAATTTTTTATTTAAATTAAATTATTCCAAAACAAAATTTCAAAACTGTAAGTTAAAAATGTAGACGTTTCATACAATCGTTTTCATCCCTTTTCATACACTTAAGGGTTGAATTTTTAAAAACCCTTTTTTAGTACACTTCTAGACATTAGGATAAACACACCCTTCGAATTTCAACTCGCTACGACCAGCGGTTTAGGCTGTACGTTGTCTGTCAGTCAGTCAGTCAGTCAGTCAGAACAAAGCCTTTTATAATATGTATGGATGTATGGATTAGACGTATAGCCATCAAGGATCAAAGCATACAGGCTGCTAGGAATGCTAACACGTGATAGAGCCACATAAAGCTGACCGTGCGAAGAACAGCTAATACTTAGATCCACACCCACAACTTTTAGTGTCTTACCTTGGGCTTTATTAATTAGTCATCGCAAAACATAGGCTCACTGGAAACTGGACTCGTTTAAAACTAAACGGAAAATTGTTTAGAATGACAGGAATCCGAGGAATAAAAACACTATCAGCTATTCCGCAACCTGTTAAAATCTCTGCTTATAAAAGATTTCGTAGTAAATTAACGAATATTCGATGTGATTCTTTAAATTGGCATAACTTTTTTATTTATAAACCGATTGACATGAAACAAACACTAAATGATAAGTGAAGCTTACCACAATATATTAGTGAAAACCATATTTAAATCAGATAAGCCGTTTCTGAGATTAGCGTGAACAAACGCACAGACAAACAGACAAACAGACAAAAATTTTAACAATCATTGTTTTGAGTTCTACTTGCGTTGATAAAGGTCCCAATTTTTTTTTTCTCATATATCTTCCATGTACAGACAGCGATCGGTTACATTTTTATTATATGTATGTATAGATTACTTATTAGTAACTATACGATATATAAAAATTAAATTAAAACCAATGAGTGTGGCTCATCTTGGCACAGCCACCATCGCGAAATTAATAACTAATTTCAAAGAAATTGAATGCAAAATACCAGAATTAGTCAATCCACCATTTAAAAGTTATAAGGGGGTATTGGTGGCTGTGCCAAACTTAGCGCTCAGGTTGGCACAGACACCTCATATCTCTAAAAGAGTAGCACCTAACGAAAATCAGATTTTGTCTAGTAGAATTAATCGGTAATTAGCCACCATTAAACACAAAATTTCAGAATTCTATGGCCCTCAAAAGTTATAGGGAGGTATTGGTGACTGTGCCAATCAATCTGAGCGCTGAGGTTGGCACAGTCACCTCACACAGTGTGTTATTTTGCCTTAGTTGCGGCCATCCTTATTTTTTGAGGCTTTTAGAAAGACAATAACCAAACAAAACTTCTATTAAAACCCCCGTGGTTTTATGTGTCATAGTTTTCAAAATATTTCGAAAATCGAGAAAAATCCATAGAAACCATAGAAACGTGTTTTAGGCTCTCATAATGGACATTTTACAATGAATGTCATAGCACGCTAGCCATTAACTTAATGCATCATTACATATATTTAAACCTCAGAACAATGAAGTAGGTAGAAGTGCCTTGTGGGCGGGGCACGCGCGCTACTGATATGAGCAAATGCTCATAAGTTGATAGAAACTCACTTTAACGTCAAATAGTCGCTCTTGTAGTGTGCTTTCGTGCAAAGTTCCGAAAAAAAAAACAAATTATGCTGTCTTGCGCTGTCCTAACCTTGTAGCAATAGAAGTAAAGGATGTAGTGTGAGCCGAGGAGGGATTTCTTTTCACCGATAAGTCCGAAAACCTTTAAATACTAGAAATATTTGGAAATATTTAATAGTATTATGTAATTTACAAACGAAAACGATACAATCGCAACATATTGTAACATCATACATTTTGCTGACAATGCCGTAAATAGAATCTCATTTTATATGAGTGACTGCGTAATGTATTGCGTTCACAGAGATATGCAGGCAGGTATAATATTACGACAATTTGTCAGTCATGCCATCTTTGATGGCCATGTCATGATATCTAGCTACTAGCTAGATTACCAGTTATATCATATTTAAGTAATTACATAATTGTGCAATTTATATCTGTACCAGCGACCCGCCCCGGCTTCGCACAGGTGCAATTCTGATACTATATTTACTTAAAATCAGCATTGCGCCCATGCGAAGAAAAACTGTGAACGTTGTATTAGAAATTATGTAGGTAGTATATTTACTACAGAATGCCGGTACCGCCGCGCCGGAAACCCTGTGTTCCTGAATTTTAAATCTGTTATATCTACGAAAATATTCATTTTAATTACATGCTGTAAAGAGTCATTTTGATCTCAATTATACGCACAGTGTATTTAAGGTACTTAATTAAATAATAATAAGTGAGTGCACGAACAATAAGAAGAAGATTAAAGGAAGCGGATATCAACCCTTTTAGACCAGCAAATGATCCAAAGTTGTCTGTAGCTCACAGACAAGCTCGCTTAAGATTTGCGCGTGATCACCTAAATTGGACAGAAGAGCAATGGGCTTCCGTATTGTTCACGGACGAGTGTAGGACATGTTTATATGGTGCAGATGGTCGCACAAGAGTCTATCGTCGACGTGGGGAGCGATATGCTCAAAGTTGCATTGAGGAGCGTGTTCCTTTTGGAGGCGGTTCGTGTATGGTCTGGGGTGGCATATCGATGAACGGACGAACAGAACTTGTATTCATAGACATGGTCCGTCAAAACGGTAATAGAGGGGGTTTGACTGCACATCGCTACATAACAGAGATCTTAGAAGATCACGTGGTGCCTTACATGGGATTCATAGGCGAAAATTTTACTTTAATGCAGGATAATGCCCGGCCGCACGCTGCTGCACAAGTTCGACAATATTGCGAAGAGGTTGGGATACGTACAATGAATTGGCCAGCACGCAGCCCGGATCTTAATCCCATTGAGCATGTTTGGGACAATTTAAAAAGAGCTGTATATGCGAGAAATCCTGTGCCCACGACAGTGGCAGCACTAAGAACAGCACTTTCAGAAGAATGGGACAATATTCCGCAAGATGAAAGAAGAAAGAAAGAAAAACATTTATTTTGGATTCACACAAAGGTACTTAAAGATAAATTGTTATGTGACAATTATTTTATTACAAAAAAAAATATACATATATATATATATATATTTACCCCTGTGTGGTTCCAAAAATGGTCCTTAGCTCAGCATAATGCCGCTTCGTATAATATTCAAAGCGGCGCTGGTATTCTGCTAAGGCCGAATATGACGTTACAGATTTTAAAACTACCTCTAATAACCAAAATAATATATAATAAATAATAATATAATACTAAAATAAAATATAATACAATATATAATATAAAATAATAAATAAATGATAAATATTATGCAGCAACTCTCAAATAATGAAATTTTAATTTTAATTTATTATCTGTGCACTGACAGTGACAGTTCATCTTGGTTCAGTTCAATGTCAATCTCGTGTCAAATTATTTAAAAATGGGGTTCTCATCAATAAATCCTATTAAAATATTATAAACTTTAGTAACAATAGACTAGACTGCTATCCCAACTGTTTCTGTGCGTTTAGTAGAAATTGTTTAAATTTTTTATTAAATGTAAAGGTAGAAGTGAGATCACGTAATGGAGGCGATAGACTATTCCAACAACGAGGGGCAGAGAGTTTGAAACATCCTCGGAAAGCAGCCGTTCTATGTCTCGGCGTTGCCAATAAGTATGAAGATGCTCGCGTCTTATGTTTATTATAGTCACTTGACCAGGCAAGCTTTTTGTACAAGTACTCGGGCCTCCTAGTCAAAATAACGCCAAAGAGTAATGTGGCTAAATAAATAAAATAATAATAGACCAAGTATAGAACCTTGTGGTATTCCACGTTCTACAGGACTGAGTGATGATGTTAAATGAGGATGACTACCATCCTGAGTATTGTTTATTTGGACAAACTGAGAACGATTGCTGAGATAGCTATCGAACAATCGCACTGTTTTTACATCACAACCATAATATGCTAGCTTAGACAGCAAAAGAGAAATATATTAATTGAATCAAAGGCGCGGGAGAAATCTAATATGGTAAGCAATTTTAATAACCCTAAAAAATCTATGCGGAACCGATTAGAATCCGTAATAAGGGCACGTGGAGGTAATACACCTTATTAAAACATAAATAAACCCTTGCATAAAGTTTGTGTCTATTGTTAAAACCATTTTTTTTATTGAAACAATTTTCCTTAAATTTCTGTTTTTTCTTCAAAAAAGTCTTAAGGTCCTTTCCAGTACACAAACTTAAACTTAAGGATATGACCCTACGCTGTTTTAAAGTTCATGAACCAATCTAGAGGTTTCAATTTTAATCTGTATAGAAAGTTTGCATACTTAGTTAAAATATTTATTTCAAAGTCGTCTATTACTTTGATGCAGTTTATGAGTCCGTCAGTGTATGTGGACACTATAAACACACCGTCAACTAGTCCCAAGCAGAGCTTGTGTTATGGGTACTAGATAACTGAAATATAATACATATACATTTTTTTTTTTTTTGTAAATACGTACTTAGAATACATAGGAAACACCCAGACTGAAGACAAATACAAATGTTCATCACACTTCCGTGGGAATCGAACCACCGACACCGCACGTCACAGTCAGTTACACTAACCACTAGACCAACGGTGCAGTCAAAATTAATTAAATAAGATTTAAATAATACTTAAAGAATTAAATAATACTTAATTAAATAAGGATTAATGCTGTATTGATTAAAATCGTTTCGTAAATAAGCCATTATTTCTCGTAAAAAGTAAAGGATAAAAATGGTTATTGTGGGTTATTCCTAAGAAATGGATACATATGTATATATATATATATATAAAGTCCGTGATGGTATATATATATATATACCATCACGGACTTTATGTGGAACTTTTTAAGGTGTACAATACTGTAGTACATTATTTTGATCTATCTTGTAGGGTTCAGCCAGCGTTTGCAATGTAAACACAAAAAAATGTGGTTATTTACCACATCACATTAAAACCTCTAAAATTATCAGTGATTCTCTACTATATTAATTATTATGCATTTTATATACATATAAAATCCTTTTGAATCACTATCTATTTAAAAAAACCCGCATCAAAATCCGTTGCGTAGTTTTAAAGATTGGAGCATGCATAGGGACAGACAGACAGACAGAGGGAAGCGATTTTGTTTTATACTATGTAGTGATATATTCCATTATTTTTAAAATATCCATGAGTATTTGCCACATTTAAGTCATACCGAGCGTAACACAGGTTCCGACCTCACAGAGGTCGTGGTCTCGATTCCGTCTAGGTGTAAATATTTATGTTCAAGAACATGACGATTTGCATTGATCTGGGTGTTTTTATGTATAACAAGTAGGTATGTATTTACAAAAAACTAAAATTATATATTTTGCACACAACTTTAAGTTATTATATTGACATGACATTGAGACATTGTATAAGAAACTTCTTATACAATGTCTTCTATTTTACTGATCTTAGCAGTTCACGAACCGATGATGTTTGCACAATGAGTATTAACTGGCAATAATTACTAAGATGTCAAAGATTGCGCGTTTAAAAAACAACCTCAAGAATATGACGATAAGCTTTTTTTTTAAATGTTGGAATTATCGTGCAAACTTGACCAATGTCCGTTATGTGTCATCCAAACCTGACCAATTACCGTTAAGTCATGTATGTATTGCAAATACGACGTATCATCTAAGTGTGTGTAACTGGCGACAGTGGTTTCGGTACAAATGTTGTTCGATAGCACTTCTAACCTCCTTATAGCGTTCTGTGATTTAAACTTAAAAAAATGCGTTCTCCTAGGCGTCAATTTAATTTTTTTGTGTAAATGTTTAGTACAATACTAAGCATTACCAAAGAAAAAATAAGAAGCAACGAACACAAGAACTCGGGAGATATTCATTTTTTTAGTTTTAATTTAGGGTTGTCAACTGATGTAGGCGCCTTTAACAAACGACCAATTTCGCTCGGAATAAATTGGCTTCTTCAATTATTATAATTTCCTATTACTATTTCTGAAGCATTATCCTTGGCCTAATCATGTCTTAACTAACACGCTTTTATTAGATTCACCTGTAACTATGAAATCATGAAACAAATCTTGTTTCATGATTTGTTAGTTACAGGTTCGACTTGTTTCACCACGCGCTAGAGTCTTCCGACCCATTCCTATCGCTGATGACCATTGGCAACCGACATAAAAAGAATAAACGTTCCGTTCTTCCCGGCAAGGTTCTGTCACTCTTTGTTATTCCCCATGATCCACTACCGCAAAGTTTTGCCGATATTCCTAATACTGAATTGGTAACAGACACTTCTGATGATAATATACTCGTATTATCATCAGAAGAAGTTTTGACAAACTCCGATGATGACTGCTAGGTTAGCGTCACGTATCGTTGTAGCCTTAGAGCATTGAGAACATTATAGTAATTGTTTTCAGACAACAGCAACCCAGAAAGAGACACGGAAAGACCAGAAAGAGTTTACTCAAAGTTAGTTAAATACTTGGGAAATATCTGGCACTTTTATTTATTTTTTATTCTATTTCAATTGCGACAACCCTATTTCCATAGAAATTTCAAAAATATTTAGAAACGCTCTATCTTCGTATTCCTGCTATTGACGTATGTCATATTTTAGGGTATTATTGACAATAACATTACGCATATATTTTAATGAAAATAAAATGCGACCGTGATAAGAAAACATGAAAAAAAATGTTTTGTGTTAATCGGTAAATGTAAAAATTTCCTAATATATCAAAGGTACAATGCCCCTTTTTTTAATCTAAATATATATTATGCTATTACTTTATTTAAAGGACTAACTAAATATGTATTACAACAATTTTCGAAATTAAAAAATAATTTTGTTTTTCTAACTTTTAAATGAAACCTTCATAACTTTATAATTATACAAAAAAATACTATCTTCCTGCTAAACCTTTATCGTCATTATATCTATCGAATAAAAACATAAAATTGACATGACCGCAACTGAGGCAAAATAACTGACTGTGCCTCTGTATCTCGAAAATGATTATGCCCAGAATTAGTTGAAATTAGTTGCAAAATGCCAGAATTGGTCATTCCTTCTGAAGCGAGATGTTTCTATATTTTGATTTGAGATTTTCAGTTCGCAATGGTGCTGCTGTGCCAAGATACCCATAAAGTACTAAAATTTTACCTGTAAAGTTGGATTGGAACTATTGGTGAGAAATTCAACAAATTTTGGAACTATTCCAGTTCTTATAACTTCGTCAATGGGAGGATTAGGCTCTTGACTCAACAATTTCCGGAACTTTTGTGTAGCCATAACTTGCTCCTGAGGGTTGTCGCCATACAGAGCTGCAACCATTGCAGGAGTGATGTCTCCAGATGGTGATATATTGATATCATCCTAAAAGAAATATTTCAGTTTTATTTCATGGAGTGCAAAAACAAAGATTTCTAAATATACAAAACTATAGATATATTCAAGTTGCATGGATCCAAGATCATGCCAAGCTTTTGTCAACTTCATTGAATTTGAAATTGCATTCTTGGACAAACTTCTATGAATAAATATTATTCAAAAGACCAAGTAAATTTAATATGTTACTTACCCATTTAAAATTTTAAATAAACTACATTTGAATTACGTCTCAATATTTTGTTTTTTGATACAGTTTTAATATTGACCTTGATGAAGAGGACAGTAGGGACTTTTTTAGTGAATTGTATAAAATTTTACATAAACATTCAAGTACATAATAAAAATAAAATTTATAATTTTCAGATACAAATTTATAGTATACATATTAGACTTGTGACAATAAAATTAATTTATATGTATCCAATCCCAAGATAAAATAAGAAAAATCATGCTTAAATTGCAAATGTTTATGTGCAACATGAAACATATACTTTAAAAATGTCCTCTTAAAATAAGTTTACAAAGATATCCTCTATATGGGCACCAAACAAATACTTTTGAACAGCAGAGGAATACACAATGCCAATATGTATTTCCTAGGTATACATATTGGTATAGTGTTTAAATACTAAAACTTTTTACTAAATTTTATGTCCACAACTGATGTCACTGGGTCTCAAAGGGTTAAGGTTATTTAGTGTATAGAGGTTTGTAAAAAAATCTAAAGGAGACACTGTTATATGCAGCAGAATAGGCTGTACTCTAGGTTCTAAGTTCAAGAATACCAACATACACTTTTTATTGTGTACTAATATTATTACATTTAATGAGACCTCTTTTATTTTACTTTACAAAAAATATATAAGTATCTCACCTGTAGTGCAATATCCGGTGCATTTGGGGCTGGCAGGTTAACATTTCTACGCTTAAATAGCTGTTGTTCCCGTTTTTGTTTCCGCAACTGTACACCCTCTTCCTCTCTGCGGCGACGCAGCTCATCTGCGCTCAGGCCCGCATTCTTATAACGATGTTTGTGTCCGCCAGACATCTAAGACGCCAGAAAATGTTATGAGATTAATATTTAAATGGTGACTAAGGTTAATGACATATCACTCTGGACCTCATATGTTTTTCATTGTATCTGACTTACTGAAGTGCTGTTCAAATAACAATTTAAGAACTTATATTCTATACATGAAGTCTGAAGAAGTTTTTAATCATAGAAAGGTTAAAAATCTATTAGATTGTCTTATAGTTGTAGACAATGTAGGTAGGTAAATGAATTTGTTTTTCAGGTGTGTATTAATTGTGGAAGTAGATTTTTCATAACGATAAATGCAATAATATTTTGAGCAGAATAACAATAAAATAATAAGACAAAGATGACAGACTACAATACAATGTTGTGGAATTTTTAAGTTTGATTTCAAAGTGCTACTATTTTAAAATCAAAACCAAACGACACTAAATTAATAACGACATTATTTATGCACATTACAATAGATTTAAGACCGAGTCAATAAAAGCGCATTCTTGCAACTGGAACTTCTAACATCAATAACATAGGGACCTACAGATAGTTACGACAAAATCAGTACCATTAGGTCAAATAAAAACTGATACAAGCACGCGAGTATAAATACACATTTTAGATGACACAAAATTAATTATAATTATGCCATAAAACCAACAGAATACACAAGTCACAAGTAAAATTGAAAGCTGAAGACGACATTTTACGGAAAAACTGCACCGAGTTAGTGTCTACAAAAGTATATTTTACTTACATTTTAGGAACCAGGAATATGAAAAATAAATAAAATTGATAAAATTTGCAAATCAATCCACCATCGATTAATAAAAATGATAATTTAGGTAATAAATCGTAATAAATTGCACAGATTAAGTAGAGAACCACTGTAGGTAACTAGGTATGGTAGGTATCGGACGGAACCACAGAACAAGTACTAACGGAACCACAGAGACAAACTAAGATGTAGAGAACCAGAGAATTCAAAAATTTACTTGAATGAATGAGTGACGTAACACAGAGTCACAGACTAAAAACTAATAATTGGTATTAAGTAGTTTAAAACTGAAACTGTTTACCGCTGTACTGGAGGACGTGTTCAAGCTTCCGACCTGGAATGGACTTGGCATCAACATAAATGGCGAGTACATCACTCACTTTCGATTCGCTTTCGTTATCGTGGTGATGGCTGAGACCGCGGAGGACCTCAGTGCAATGCTAGATGACCTCAGTAGAATGTACATGGGCAAGACTAATCATGACCAACATCCATGTTACAACCACTCCTATTACAATCGGACGATTGAAAAATACCTTATGTCCTTTGGTTTTGATATTGGTATCAACGAGCTGTTTTGACTGTTAAACGGACGTTACTTTTTCCGTTGAATAGTGACTTCTCCTTTAAAGATTTCATTCATTAGTTTATTACAAAAATCTGTGGAACGATCTGTAGGTATTTTAAACAGTAGGTCTTTTGACCGTAGTATTCTTGAAAATAGTTAGAATATGTTTAGGTATTATAGTACGTAACCGTTTTAAGGCGTATGGCCATCATTGCCGCCACCTGTTGGATAGGGAGAGGCCCGGCATGGCGGTCCTGAACAGCCTGTAGCATATGTCACTTTGGCTATTAGAGTTTTAATTTTCAAACTACTGGTTCAAATTTAATGAAATTTGACATACCTATTCTGAAAATTCAAGATTCTAGTTTTATTCAAAACGAAAAAAGTATGGTACGGCCGTACCGCTTTTTTTTTTTGCTCCAGATAAATTTATTTAGCAAAAGAAAAAAAACGTTTCACATTTATGAAATTAAAATTGAGAAGTTTTTATTGTTGCCACTGATCCGCATGATGCATTTACGCAAACCAACAATAATAATATAAGATGAAATAATTTATGATTATTTATCTATACTATTAAATATAGCGAGAGTTTAATTGTTTGTTTGAAAGCGCTAATCTTTGGAACTACAAGTCGGTTTAAAAAAATCTTTTTTTACGATAGCCATATAACATCACGCTACTGGCGGCGGGAGCAGAGCAGTAAGACAAAACGTGGGTGAAACGGTGAAACCGTGCCGATAGATAAGAAAGAAAGAAAAATATTTATTCTGACTCATACAATACATTGACTACCCTGCGTAAATTAGACTTACATACTTTAATTTTCAGACTCCAAGCTACTTTTATCTGTTAACAAAACTTAAAACAAAATGAGGAAGAAGAAATTTTTGACCTACGAAAAACACCGTTTTAGCGTATTTTTAGACAAAGACAAATATTTTTTTATGAAAGTATACACAAATAGCTCACAGAACTGACGACCGTTGCGGTAGAAAAGTTGTGGAGTGGCAGCCACGAGCCGGCAAACGCAGCGTGGACAGATCCTTCACCAGGCGGACCGACGACATTATAAGGATGGCGGGCAACCGATAGCTGAGGGCGTCAAACGACCGGCTGCGGTGGCGAAAATTTGGGGAGGCCTATGTCACTGCTAGAGTGACGTCTTTTGGCTGATATGATTCTGATGATACACAAATCAATTAATCGTTCTGATAAAATAAAAACAAATTTGGTTTAATATTTTAACTCCTTCCCACCTTTCCGCAAACTTAAAAGTACCCTCGTATAATCTTATGCCACAAGCGGTGTTTTTGTTCACTTCTATTTTTCTATAGCGTGTAGCTCAAAAACTATTGGGAAATTAAAAAATGTACACAAATTGAATGAGAATTTTATAAGCTTTCATTTGATAGAAGAACACTATTCTCTAGGATGCACCGTTATATAGATATTATTATTTTTATCAAAATTGGGAACTTTAAACCATTTCCCTCCCTCCGGCTCACCTCCTAGGGAAGAGGACTTTTAGTATGTTCACTCCCTGATCATCCTGAACATATTTCTGAAGGAATTGATAAGATAATCGTTCATGCACTCTATAATTCTTCATTGACTGACTGGAATAAGAAGGTAAAAACATAGTATAATCTCTGTCAACGCGCGAAAACTGCCTTTGCTGTGCTAGTGTTACGTAATTACGTTTCAGTTTCACGATAATTTTTTGTTTGCTGAATTTTAAGCTTTTGCATAGCTTTTATCGCGGGGTTGAGTGCGGCGACCCCAGTATATACAAATGTACTCTGTGCGGCGACCGAATCAAGAAATTTCGTACCGAAAATAAAACCTAACACCTCCCACTCCGCACCATGTAGGTCAGCCGAGCGTTCGCATATCGTGTATGAAAAATTTATTTCTCAGGATAAACACTAGTGGCGCTAATTTTTACCACACATAATCACATTTGCGATAAATTTTATCTGGTAGAACTATAGAAATGAAACTAAGATTTTAATAACGTGTAATAATGCATCAATGTAATGTAATGCTAAGCTGGACCGGTCTCGACTGATGAAGTCTACGCTCCGACTTGCACCGATTCAAATTCAAAGCTCCGAGAGCTTCCAACTCGAACTTCTTAACCGCTTCGAAAGCCTCGGCGATTGCGTAGACGTGGACGAATACAGCAACAGGTTCGTAGCAACTGTCCGTTCGGTAGGGTCTAACATCTTTAAAGCCCACCGCAGTAAAGGACCGAGAAAGATCACCGACCAGACCCTCAAACTTATGGACGAAAGACGCAGGATGGTACTGCGGTCCCCAGAGGAAGCTAGTGACTATCGGCGCCTCAACAGACGGATCTCCAAGTCTTTGACTCGCGACCTTCGCCAATTTAACACACAACGTGTTAAAGAGGCTATAGAGCGCAACAAAGGCTTGAAAGTGTTCGCACGAGATCGGTCTGTCGGGCAGAGCCGACTTGTCAAGCTGAAGACTGGGGACGGCAGGATCATCTTGTCTACGTCAGAGATTTTAGAGGAGGTCGAGAGGTTCTACGGAAAGTTATACACGACACAACATGCACCTGTTAGCTCCCTAGCATCAGATCCAAGAGCTAGGTTAACTCGACATTACACCGAAGACATCCCGGACGTCAGCCTGTGCGAGATTGATATGGCCCTGAGACAGCTCAAGAACAACAAGGCGCCGGGTGAGGATGGAATCACAGCCGAGCTACTGAAGGCAGGCGGAAATCCTGTCCTGAAGGCCCTTCAGAGGCTCTTTAGTGCCGTCCTCCTCGAGGGCAAAACGCCACAGGCATGGCATAGGGGTGTGGTGGAGCTGTTCTTCAAGAAAGGCGATAAAACCCTTCTGAAGAATTACAGACCTATCACACTCCTGAGTCACACTGGTCTACAAGCTGTTCTCAAGAGTCATCACTAATCGTCTCGCAAACAGGTTCGACGACTTCCAGCCTCCCGAACAAACCGGTTTCCGAAAAGGTTTTAGTACCATAGACCACATACATACGCTGCGGCAGGTTATACATAAGTCCACAGAGTATAACCGGCCCCTATGCTTAGCGTTTGTGGACTATGAGAAAGCCTTTGATTCGATCGAGACCTGGGCCGTGCTGCAGTCTCTCCAACGGTGCCATATTGACTATCGATATATCGAAGTGCTGAAGTGTTTGTATGAAAACGCCACCATGTCAGTACGAATTAATGGTCAGAGCTCAAGGTCTATCCAGTTGCAGCGAGGAGTGCGACAGGGAGATGTCATATCTCCGAAACTGTTCACCGCTGCACTGGAGGACGTGTTCAAGCTTCTGACCTGGAATGGACTTGGCATCAACATAAACAGCGAGTACATCACTCACCTTCGATTCGCGGACGTATCGTGGTCATAGCTGAGACCGTGGAGGAGCTCAGTGCAATGCTCAGTAGAGTCTCTCGACAAGTGGGCCTAAAAATGAACATGGACAAGACTAAAGTCATGACCAATGTCCATGTTACACCCACTCCTATTACGGTCGGAGGCTCGATGCTCGAATTCGTTGACGAGTACATATACCTGGGACAAACAGTCCGATTAGGTAAGTCCGATTTCGAGAAAGAGGTCACTCGTCGAATCCAGCTCGGCTGGGCAGCGTTCGGGAAGCTACAACATATCTTCTCGTCCGCACTACCGCAGTGTCTTAAGACCAAGGTCTTTGACTAGTGTGTGTTGCCAGTGATGACATACGGAGCAGAGACGTGGTCGCTAACTATGGGTCTTATCCGAAGGCTCAAAGTCGCTCAGAGGGCGATGGAGCGGGCTATGTTAGGCGTCTCCCTGCGCGATCGTTTGAGAAACGTAGAAATCCGCAGGCGAACCAAAGTGACTGACGTGGCTCACAGAGTTGCTTCTCTGAAGTGGCAATGGGCAGGACACATAGCTCGCAGAACTGACGGCCGCTGGGGCAGAAAGGTTCTAGAGTGGCGACCACGAACCGGAAGACGCAGCGTGGGCAGACCCCTCACAAGGTGGACCGACGACCTTATAAGGGTGGCGGGCAACCGATGGATGAGGGCTGCGAACCACCGGCTACGATGGCGAAAATTGGGGGAGGCCTATGTCCAGCAGTGGACGTCTTTTGGCTGATATGATGATGATGATGATGATGATGTAATGTAATGTCCTAGTTTTATTATTTTTCGGAGTATAAACACTTAGTAGGATGATAAAAATTCCTGAATAACCTCTAACCTGTATTGTAAGGTAATAAAAATATTTTAAACGATATTAACTTTTCATTTATTCAATAAAAGAACAATTGTATTCTTATCGGTCACCACGCTCAAAAAGTGTAACTTGAATTAATATAAAAAAAAACTTGAATTAATATTAGAGAAAAAAAAATACTGCATAAATAAAAAACAAATAAATAATTATAATTGCATAAGTTGACAAAAAATGCTATGCAATAGCTTTACCGCAGCAGTCCCCGAGTGCCACAACTTTTTTTTTGTATACATATTTTCAACTTCTAAAAGTTACGGAAAAGTAACATTTTGAGTCGAGTAACATTTAAGTTACAAGTAAAACACGAGGTAGTGGGTTCGAATCCGGGCAAGTACCAATGTGATTTTTCAAATCATATGTACTTTCTAAGTTTATCTTGGACATTTCTGACTGATGGTGAATGAAAACATCGTGTGGAAATCTGGACTTAAAAGTCTGAAATTGCTAATCCGCCTTGAGCAAGCGTGGCGATTAATGCTTATTCCTTCTCTATGTGAGAAGAGGCCTTTGCCCTGCAGTGGGATAGTAAACAGACTGGTATTATTATATTTTATTATTATAACATTTAAGTAACATGAGAGGGAAAAGGAAAAATGAAAATGAAAATATATTTATTCATATATATATTATGTTCATTAAATTAACACATATGAACGTTAAACTTTCCAAAATGTCAGCCAATTAACTTACAGCCAATTCGCTGACGAAGTAGAGCCATGAGAAGAACTGACGCGAAATTCAGGCCACTCTTTTTAATCGCCAGGTTATTTCAATTTCAATTTGTAAGTTACAATTTCAAGCAGCATGCAAAATGGACACAGGCAATACACTTAACTCTATATGTAATTATTCAATTAATCATAGCTTTACTTATAGATTGTAAAAAAAAATAAAAGGTATATTTGTGTGCTTTACAAGCTGCCTCAATTTGCATATTGCTACAAAAAGATAAAGGCAACGTGTGAACTGTGTGTGTGTGTGTGATAAATGATTATATGTAGGTATTATATAAACTGTTAATATTTGCTAAAAGTGTAAAGAAAAAAAAGGCCAAAACTAACGTAAAATGTTACAAAAGTAACATTCTGGCTACGTTGGTCCCTATTTATGCTTAGATCAACTTGTTCTCTACTTAGTCTGTGTTGTGTTTATTTTGTGCGGGCTTTTTTTAATAAATAGAATGATTTAAGAGGAAGGTTATGTACCTATATAACATGCATAATATAGTTAAGGAACACTGATATATAGATGTTTCTTATGTGATGTCGTAAATAAACACATTTTTTGCGCTTACAATTGCAAACGCTGGCTGAACCCTACAAGACAGATCAAAATAATGTACTTCAGTATTGTACACCTTATCAAGGTCTACAAAAAAAATTTGCTATGGTATCTGTCTATCTTTTAGGGATAACACACAATAATAATTATTTTATACTTTACTTTTTATGAAAAATAATGGCTTATTTTCGAAGCAATTTTAAGCAATACACCATTAGTCCTTATCCAACTAAGTACCATAAATACATTGTGCATTTAATAAAGATTACTATGGCCACTAAAGATAACTGACTAATAAAGATTATTATGGTACATTGGCCGGGGGCCGGTAGTAAATGTACTACAGAATGTCGTTAGACAATGTTCAGAGCTTTTTTCTTCGCACGGGTGCAATGCTGATACTAAACTATAATATTAGCATTGCATCCGTGCGAAGCCTGGGCGGGTCACTAGTATTCTATAAACATTTGCGATATTTTTATAGGAATAAGATAATATATATCAAGCGTATCGATTGCCCCGATTATCGTATTAAATATCGATATTTCGATCGTATCATATTTGGACATCCCTAAAGCGACATATTTGAATTTGACATACGAATGACTGAAATCAGCTCCATTGAATTCATTGAAAATAAAATCACAACAATTGTAATTTTTAAATGTAGGCAAGGAAGAATAAATAATTGTACTACGGGCTATAGAATGTTTGGATTCTAGAAACTATTGCCTTCAGAATTTAACACAATTTTATTCTGAAGATTAATGCAGTAGGAACAAAAAGAGAAACACTATAGAGGATTAGTTTGTACAAAGGCGCACGGCACCAATAATCTAGAAGACTGCCAAAGACAATATTATATATGTAGTAATATTTTTCAGTAGGTACATACCTTATCTACCTATTTCAATTCTCATTAGTTTTTCACACGAAACTTCGGATCGTACTGGTTGGTTGGCTTGGCTAGTGAGTTAGTGACTTCATCAGGCGGACTGCATTTAGATTAATTTATATAGTAAACAAGAGTAGAGGTGCAGTGAAAACTACATATTAAAATTGACTAATCGAGATTAGGCCTAATTAATTATAAGGATACGTGATAGAAGATAACAAAAATGAATCGAATACTTTCTTTACGTTCGTCTTCAAATTTTGTACGAAGAAATTTCTGCGCTCCTTCTAGTTCGGAGGCAACGAATAAGGTGTCACCAACATATAGACCTACTAACTTACAGAAGTTCATTTTGGTTTGGACGAAGAAGTATAAGTCTAAGGCGGATATCCCCAAGTTTGTTTCGTAAGTTCAAGTTATATAAATATAATAATTCTTGCCTTGTTTACCAACTAGCAGCGATATAAGTTAAAAAAAGAAAAAGGCAATTAAAAATCTATTTATTGTCCTCTGTGACCTTGAATTAAATATAATATATTTGCTTAATACAGTACCATTTCAGGAATGCTCAGTTGTTTGTAAAGGAAAATGTATAACATTGGGTTTTAAAGTGATAACAATTACAAAATTAGTCATGAAATTATTGAATTGTTGTTGCCAGTTTGTCTGTATTTATATAATTAACCTCCTTGCCTATGTCCTGCAGTGAATGCCTCTTCAAATAAGATTATGATGACACAATAATTGCTGCATAAATTATTTTTTTGATACAATTTTATTATTATTAGTAACAATTTTATTGATAATCCTGTTGTTATTAAAGATCCGAAAATTTGTGTGTATGTATGTTTGTTACCACTTAGCTCCTAAACAGCTGAACTGATTTCAATGAAAATTGGTAAGTAGATAGATTTGGTGCTGGAGAAGGACTACTTTTTATTCTGTTGTATTCGGTCTGGTTCCCGAGGGATACACAACACATTTTAGTCACGGGTGAAGCCATGGAGCACAGCTAGTGATTAATAAAACTAAAGTGCTTTTTCATTTTCAGGCCCCAATTAATTGAGAGGTCTCGTAGTGAAGCTAGAATTAAAATATCAAATGTGCTGATGCTACTTACAGCACTTGCTAGTGTTGGTGCAATTTTGGCTGGCAAAGCGGCAGCCAAGAGAGGTGAATCTGTCCATCAAGCAAATTTGGACTGGCATAAGCAATACCAAGATGAACATAAGCAAAAACAAGAATCTGCTGCTAAAGTCTAAAATGGTTGTTAGTATTGTAAGAGCCAAATTTTTAATCATATATTTCTATAGCTTAAAAGTAGTAGATTAGAGTTTGAAGTTGTAATGGCTACCTATTGTAAAATATAAAAATAGAAACAATTTATTCTGCCCGAAATATGACTGATCTTTAATTCTATCAATATATCATGATCATCATTCATTTAAATACATTCATATTTTATGGATGTGCCTGACATTTGTTGATGTAGCAGATTTCAGTCAGTTCTCGTTCATAACAGTGACAGTTAAAAACTTCTTGACAAAACAGGCATGCTGCCCACCTGCTAACAAGTGATAGTCCACCTCATAATCTCCGAAGTGTAGCTGTCTGTCTGGTGTACCAAGTACTAAATGGAAAACTTAATACTTTAATCTTAATACATGCAACCTAAGAGCTCTTACAAACGAACGCCATGTCAACGGCAAGATAAAGGCAACCGCCCACCCGTGTCGACGACTGCTGTTGGCGGTTGCTGTTGTGTGTAAGAGCGATCAATCAGTATTTCAACCACTGCCAATGCCAATGCCAATCTTTAGAAGCACTGGCAATCATTACTCACTTGAAGAAACCGTACCTATGTAATTTTTGCCTGCTGAATTGCGCTATCTACATATTGTACAGTAGAGTTGTAATATTCAACAATTTAATGAGTATCACTCCTTTATTTTCTTCAGAGCTCCAAGACTTAACCAACTGAGTCTACAGGTCAAATTAATAGATTGATCAATATAAATTATCTTAGTGACCAACGACAATTACAAAAATTGTTAGGATGAACTTTTAAGATTGCCAGTTCAAAAAAGGACTAACATTGTTTTATCATGGCTGGGGACTTTTTCTTTTGAAATACTGTGCATCATTGAATAATATAACCAAAGTAACTAATAACTATATAATTATTTATATACATTAAAACATCGAAAAAAAAAAGGTAAATGCTCTTCAGTCTTTATAAATTATTAGGTTTGTAATAAGTTCTGCATTTTTCTGTAAACAACTTTGTAGTTTTATCTTGTATTACTTCTTCCACACTGAGTTCTGTTTGCAGTAGTCTTAACTGAAAATAATAGAGCAAAATAATTAATAATCCAAACAAAACATTTGGTAGTGAAAATCAGGGGCAGCCTATGCCCAGCAGTAGACATTTTTAATCTGAATACATTTTAACATATAACTTTATTACAACACCTGCCTCTTGTGTAGAAATGTCACCATTTCAGTAACATGTATTTTCTTCAAAATGATTGATAAAATGTATCATAGATACATTTTTTTTAGTATAGTATATCAGTTGTTTAGTACCCATAACACAAGCAAACATAATTGCTTAATTTGGGGCTAGATGGCGCTGTGTGAATGTAGTAGAATATTATTATTATTAATGCATTATTTTTTTAGATATTTTATTTAGATATGTGAAGGGGCTTAAAATATTGAAATTCTGATTGACTGAAAAAAATTTGTTAAACATTATAGATTTTAGCCTATGTTACTTTCCCGCTCAATTTATTGATTTCTAAAGGTAAAAGAATTTTTCAAATTGGTTTAATGTATATTTTTAGTTGAATCTTTGCAAACAAACATACAAAAAATCAAATCTTTTTTCTTTTATTAATTTTGTTAAGTACGGTAATAGTGAAATTATGATTACAGCTAAGAAACAATAACTATTAGAAACAAACAGCCAGAGTGTAGCATTCGGGGCACTATGAAAATAGGACTTATAAAAATTTTACCCAAAAACAAAGCCTAATGAAAATGATACATTCGGGACCGGTGGGATGTGGAAGTAATAAATAATTAAAAATAGTTGGCTGCTAGCACCGCCACGTGCCGTAGTCACCGCCTATGATTACACAGAAACTAAGTAATGCAAATATGCGAATGATATCTTAAAAGAAAGGTCATAGTTTGTCCTATTTGTTACATATTTACATAGTTTATTTAAGCTTTCTTATTTTTTTGTTTTTGCAAAAAACAAAAAATGACTACTGATACTTAGTTTCTGTGTAATCATAGGCGGTGACTATGGCACGTGGCGGTGCTAGCAGCCAACCATTTTTGGTCATAGCGTCTTAGTTTTTTTTGCAATAAATTCAGGAAATGAGATATGTATAGTAATAAATTGGCACTAATTCGTGGCAAAGTTTCATCAAATTTTATGAGTTGGCCGTGCGGTTGAAATGTAATTTTTTTTACCGAGGTCATGAGGATCATTATTGCCAAGGATCATGGAGCTATTTTTACCGGAGGCATTGGTGTCATTTGGTCATTTTTACCGACGGTCATGGGTTTATTTCACCGGGGTCCATGAGAGCCATTCTAACAGGTCAGGCCATCAGTTTTATCACCCTATATTAATGACCCCTTTGCAATGGTCGCTGGAGCGAGCCACGCTTTGCGAAACTCCTACTTGTGGCTGGTTAAAAAAATATAGCCACAAGTAGATGGACGTGGAGTTACATTATAGTGCTTATGTTAGTTTTTTTTTACCTTACCTGACCTATCAAATTTGACTAAAGGTTATCAATAGTTCACCGGACTAAAATATAGCTACCTATGTAGACTAAGATCCCTAGAACAATTTAGTGGACTGATTACTAACAGGCTGAAATTTCGTAAGTAGCTTCGATTAGACACGACATCCGACTATCAATCAATGAGAATTCTGTAAAATAGCTAATGAAGGAGTAAGTGAAAAATAAATTGCAAGCGTCGGACTAAAAAAAAGGGTGTGCGTCAAGTGAAGGGACCAAGTCTTGGATGTCTGTCATACATATACAAAAGATTAATACCATTAATCTACTATTTTCTACCTTTGCTATAATTTTAGCTACCTTTTCATTAGGCATATTATTTAACAAAATCTTTGGTCCCTCCATTATGACGTCAAGTTGGAGGGACCAAAACGTATACTGCTGATATACCTACTGCTCCCTGGATTGTTCTACCTAGTTAGTGTTTTAATACCTTAATCCTACCTTAATAATATAATAATAATAATAATATTCTACCACATTCACACAGCGCCATCTAGCCCCAAATTAAGCAATTATATTTGCTTGTGTTATGGGTACTAAACAACTGATATACTACTTATATACAATTTTTTATTTTTTTATTTTGTAAATACATACATATTATAGATAAATTACACCCAGACACAGAACAAACAATCATGCTCATCACACAAAGGTTTGTCCTGGGTGGGAATCGAACCCACAACCTCCGGCTTAGCAGTCAGGGTCACTAACCACTAGACCAACAGGCCAGTCAAATAATATTGATTAGGTTTGAGCGTAATATACATAGTTTTGAAAATATCGACTAATACAAGTTGATTGTATGGCTCATCTTGGCACAGAGACACCATCGCGAGCCGAAAATCTAATTACATGACGAATTAGTCGGTAATTAGTCGATATTACTCGCAAAATTCCAGAATTGGTCGGTCTTTCTGAAGCAAGATCCAAGACTTGGTCCCTTCATCTTGATGCACACAAAAAAGGTGCTACTCAATTTGTAGGAGAATGTGACCATAATAATTGTTATCTCTCCTGTAATAACTCCTACTTGTGGCTGGTTTAAAAAAATAGCCACGAAGGCTAAGGTGGGAGCTCTGCTGCGCCTAACCTATTCAAGTCGAGATGACCTATGTTTCATTTAAAACAAATATTATATTCGTCGAACTCTAAAGTTTAACCGTGATTTACTGCTCAACTATTGGTCGGAAACAAAAGATGCCAAGAGCAAAAAAAATTTTTTTACGTTTTAATTTTGTGACATCTTGCTCTGGAGGCCTTTTAGCTCTAAGGAAGCAATAATAAAAATACCTAGCGATTTTAGAAAATAAAACTGACTAAGTCCTAACTCCATAGCGTCCCGAAGGATAAAACTCTAACCGAACTTAATTGGCTCTACTAATAACTTCATATTCCAAATGATTAACAAACCTTCTTTTGCTCGGATTTAAGATTTTTTAAGACATCAAAATCATCAGGTTTTTCCTCTTTAACAGCCTTTAGTTGTTTTACTACTTCTGCTGTAGCCAAAATACATTTTTTTATTACATTTTCTCTATCTGAATGACCTTTTTGAATCTGAGAATATAAATCTTGACATGCAGACTGTGCATCAACCTTTTTTGCAAACGATTCCGTCGGTAAAGATGTATTAAGTGCGTATACTATTTTGTCGTCCAAGATACGCATTTTTTTCAGGACATCCTGAAATATAATGAGGTAATTTTTATCAGTTATTAAGTATAAATACAGAAGTATGGAAATCTACGAATTTGACAAACTACTATTAGTCACCTGAAATTCTAAAAAATCTGGACAATACATTTGACTAATTTTGCGTAAATGTTATTATTTATTTGTACTGAGTTTAAATAAATAACTTTCTGACCGTAGATAAGACAGAATTTTTATCTAAAGTTTTAGCCTTTTAGGTTATGTTTCTTTTTTTATCTCGTTCACATTGTTTCGTCATCGTTGTCGTTGGTCATCGTGCACAGACTATGTAGAGAGAGAACAAGTTGATAACCGCAATCGGTTGTGAATTCTACACACTGACCTCTATTGTACAACCGCGTATTCCACCTGACTAAATTTAGACGTCTAAATGGCCAGCTAGTTTAAGTTTAATTGACTGAATTTCCAAAAATGCAAGTACTGAAATGCATAGATTATACACTATATACTGAGAAATGCATTCATGAATAACGGTACTACATGACGCACTTGTTTACTCGTTTCTCAGAAACGAATACATACGGTTTGCGACAGCTCTACTGGATTATTTTCTCTATGTCATAGAGTACATTTTAATGAGATTGCTCTACGTCTTATTTATAAATTGTCTATGTGAATCCCCTTTACATTTCGAGAAGTCAAAATGAAGTACGTTTTTTGATCTACACAAGTTGATTTCAAAATATCTAAATAATCTAATATTAATTTGTTGTTAATGTGATATTATTATGCAGTTTGGTGATATCTTTTCATTGTGTGTGATTGATTTTCAGGATCGGACTTTGCGCGTACAGTGGTTACAAGATCTATCCTGGCCATGGAAAGACCATGGTTAAAGTAGATGGCAAGGTAAATTTAGCACTATCGTATAGCTCAGATTATTAAAAATATGAATATTGTAGTGCTATTATTCAATACGAAACGTTTCTATCAAATTTATAAAGCCGGCATCTAAAAACAATGGTCTTGCTGTTCATGCCATGTACTGACTCCACATAAAATCGATACAAATGTATAATATATTAAACTAAAACAAATAAACTTAGTACTTCTACAGTACCGTACCTACTTTTAGAACTGACAGTTATCTATTTTGTATTATATTTCAGACCTTCACATTCCTGAACTCGAAATGTGAAGCTGCTCATCTTATGAGGAGAAATCCTCGTAAAGTAACATGGACTGTGCTGTACAGGTATAAATGATGTTTTTATTGTAATGTATAAGTACAGAATCAAAGATTATTGAAATTTTTAGGTTATAGTGCATTGTTATTGTAGGTATAAAAAAGAAATATAATAAGTATCTGTTTAATTAGTCCTATGGTTCTTATAACTATTGAATCATTAAATGCTCATCACACCTAAACTAATGCAATTTATGATTTTAGGCGCAAGTTTAAGAAGGGTCAAGAAGAAGAACAGGCGAAAAAACGCACAAGGAGGACCCAAAAGTACCAGCGCGCTATTGTTGGTGCTTCACTCAGTGACATCATGGCCAAGCGAAACATGAAGCCTGAAGTGCGTAAGGCTCAGAGAGATCAGGCCATCAAGTAAGTAGATTTAAATTGAATATATATATTCATTTTAAATGCCAATATCAATTATTTTGTGACAAATTTCAGTAAAAATATTGCTATCAGCAGAGCTGTTTACCTGAACACAATTATGCATTAAGTTTATTGGAAGTAGGTCTACATCTCTGTGATATAGTTAGACAATTTATGGTGAAATATCTTTACTAATCTTATAAAGAACAAGCAAAGTACCTATTTTATTAAAAACAAAAAGCCTGCCTGCCTAAAACAAACTGAATAGAAAGAAGACTATTTTTTTCATGTTGATGCTACATTGCAAAAATATATACTCTATGTCACTTACACAATACAAATCATATGACATGTCATATGTTAAAAACCATTAAGCCGTTTAAGCCAAAGGAATAGACTTACAGTTGTGGTCAACTAATTAGGGACATTCAAGATAGTGAGGGCAATAACTGGTTATGTACATATAAATATAAAAACCTTATTGATTTCTCAACACCTGTTATTTGCATAATCTGGACCCATTATTATGCTATGAATGGTTGTTAATAAAGGTTGAAATAATAGAAAAAGTATTTAATATCAAAGGTTATATTACATAATATACTACACATGTATTAAATTTTAAGGTATATTTCTGTAGCTTAATTAAGGACAGTAAAGTGTAATGAAAAATAGAGTTAAACAAAACTAATAATCTGCAGTAATATAGTATCTTTAACAACTCCATTTTATTACATGTAAAATCAGTACCCAGTAGCAAAACCTTTGTTAGTAATTACCGCTTGACACCAATGTGGCATAGAAATTATCAGTTTGTGACATGTTTCCCTATGCCTCACAAAAATGTTCATTAAGTTCATCTAAAGTTGTGGTACGATAAGTGGCAACTATTTTCTTGATTTCGTGCCAAACATGCTCGATTGGGTTGAGGCTATTTGCTGGCCAATCTAGCACCGATACTGACGTATGTTTCGGGTTGTTATCATGCTGAAACGTCCATATAATAGGAAGATGCTCCTCAGAATAGGGAAGCATAGTTTCCTTCAATATTGCCTTGTATTGAAGTTGGTCTAAGTTACCCTGAACTTTCCTCACAGGTCCCACTCTATGTCTAGAAAATGAACTTCACATTTTAATGTTTCCACTGCAATGTTTCACCTGCTTTTTTGTGAATCTTGGATTTATATCCGAAGTTTTACAGAACGCCGTACGTATTGCCTTCCATCTGAAGAAATGAAACTAACCTTGGTCTCGTCAGAGAATAAATAGTACATTTTGCCATTGGGTGCAGTTCCATATTTACGTGCACACGTCAAACGATCATTTCTATGTTCTGTCTTTAACAACGGTACTTTGCGAGCCACGGACTGCTTCTACCAGACGTCGTCGAATGGTCCTCGCTGATACACCGGCTCTTTCGTCTGCCCCAAACACTTCATGTTTAATTAAAATAGAGCCTAGAAACGGATCTTTCTTAGCTAACCTGGTTAATAGACATGCGCAAAACATTACTTCCGAAAGTAATGTTATGTGGTATTACATTTCGTGCCGAGTAATATGACATTACATCATTACTTTAAACATTACCCGTGATGGCTGTCATGATGCCATGATGCGCGATATTGTAACGCCAACGACGCACGGTCTACCATGACTTGCGTAACATTTGCAATGAAATGTTTGGGTGTAATATATAATTATAAGATATAGACATGGTAACAAAATAATAAGAGATAAAGAAATTTATGTCATGTAATGCGACGCGGCACCATCGCGTCTTTACGTACTTTTTTATTTATTTTGTACTCACTCGCACTTATGTGTTCGTCTCTCTCTATTTCGTTCGTACACATGACAGTCATGATACCAAACCAAAGTTGAAACAAGTAGGTAACATTACATTACGCCGGGCACCTCGCATCACATCACAGTTCGCAGTACTTTGCGCTCGTACTATTGTATCTCATCTCTTAAGTTATGACGCGCGCGTCATGTTTAGTGTAATATGTAATGGTATTACCGGTCGAGTGATGTGTAATGATACAATACAGTCATAGGTAATATGACGCGTAATGCATCTCTCGCATTACTTACACATGTCTACTGGTTAACATTCTCTTTTTGCGGAGTTATTGCGCCTGAAATGTTGCACTGCATTGCATACCATAGTTTTTGAACAAATTAAATGTTCTGCTATCCTTTGGTATGACATGACCAACCACGCTCGACAAACTTCATGATAATTTTTCGTAGTGTTGGATCGCAACTTTTATTTTTGTCCATTTTCTTCAAAATAATTCTCAAAACTTAAAATTAAAAATCTTGATTGCCGCCAAAACTACCACGAAACAATAGGAGAAGAAATAAAAAAGTATTGAGATTCAAATTTTGAAAATAGAACGCAATATCTCAGTGTCCCTAATTAAATGGCCAGCCAGCATACCGCTCAGGTTTGAACAGGCCTTAAGAAGTTGTTATTGTTTGTATAATCGGGCACATCAATGACTAATTATACTTACATGTAAAAGATGGAATATTATTAAGACTCGTTGGAAAATAAAAAATTAAGTCTCAATTTGGCTTAACTAGAGATTGTCCCTAATTAGTTGATCACGACTGTATATACTTACACTTGAAAAACATTAAATTTCTTGATTTTGGCGGTTAGGCGAAAATAGATTGTGTTGTTTGTTTCTTACAAACTTACTTGAGTTCGACATTACTGTGGAGTTAGAGGCTACTTTTTATTATGATATCTCTGGAGAAGAAGGATCTATGCAATGTAATTGGACATGTGTGAAGCCAGGGCTGGTCACTAGTGTGAGATGAATTTGTTTATTTCTTTCTTACTTGGTTGTACTTATAATATTATGTCAGTCTTTTGTCATGTGACTACATTATTCAGAATAATAGTTACCCCTTCTTTATGTCTCTGAGGCATAGTGACTATGACAATAACTTACTACTTGGCAGAGGCAAATTTAGCATCAGAATCATCATCTCCAGTCTGAGCCAAAATGGACTTAAGTTAGAAATTTGCATAGGAATGTTTTTTTATAGAAATTAAAGCCTATGTATGAGAAAAGGCTAATTTATGGTTTATTGGAAATTGTTTATATTTTTACCTTATATGTAGCTGTTTACATTACATGAATACTGTAAATATATGGATCTTTTCAGACAATTACATTATACTGTATATACTGTAAATATATGGATCTTTTCAGACAATTACATTATACCAAGAGTTCTATCCAATGCCTTGGCATAACTTCACAAGTCCACTTGTCCCATAATTACTTCTTTCAAGTTCAATTCTTTGCTACTAATAATTACTTTATTTCCTATGATATATTGGTAGGTAGTCCGACTTTAATATTTCCATAAATAGAAAATTATGTGTAAACTGTAATGTAGACTTTATAATGTTTGTTTTGTTCTACAGGGCTGCAAAAGAACAAAAGAAGTCTACAAAGGCTGCAAAGAAGGCAGCAGCTCCAGCACCTAAAGCAAAGGCACAACCTAAGGCTAAGGCGGCTAAAGTCAGTCAGAAGTCAGCCCCCAGAGTTGGAGGAAAACGATAATAACATTCTAAATAAATACTGATTTTATAAGCCACAAGTTTTTTTATTCCTAATTGATTAATTGCTTTTACAACCTCTCATTCTCTCATCATCTCTCATTGGTAATACATAACAATGGTGTTTTTTTTGCACATAAGAATTCAAATTACAAAAGGGCCTGGCTGGGCAGGCAATTCTTTTTATTGCTGAATATCCTGTTCTTTTAAGATTCCTTGGAGTTAATACATGATTCGAGAGAGGTACATTGGTATAAGTTACGATTAGTATAATTTTTTTATATATTTATTTCGCGAGCGTAATACAACCGCGGGCCCTGCTGGATGCGGCGGTTTATTGTAATTTATATTAAAAGGATTAGGTACGGTACATTGGATCTTGATAATAAGTTCGTGAGGTACATTGCAAACAACTAAGTAATAATATAAAAATAAGTAAGTGTATGAAAGACAATAACAATTGCCAGTAATTATAAAAACGTTCATTTATTTTTATGAATTATTATTAGTAATTAAAAGTTCCATATAAAATATTATCCATTTATATATCATGGTATGCAGTGAAATTTTACTTCGATTTTCATTGATAATGTCCTATACAAAATGCGACCCCTGTACTATAACGAAGGAGCAGATGAAACTAAATAGGTACCGTTGACCACCGGGGTGGTAAACGCCAATTAGGTATTATTGCCAACCACCACCACGACGGCAAGCTCGAAGATGGCAGATGAAACTAAATAGGTACCATTGACCACCGGGTTGGTAAACGCCACTTAGGTATTATTGCCAACCATTGTTTGTTCTTGTGAAATAAAAACTTTTTTTTATAATAAAATTTTATTAACTGATACAGAATGTTTATCTACAATATCTGCCTTTGTTTACATAATTTATTTCATAGACATATGCATTAACCATGTTATTACAATGGAAATGTTAACAACTAATTTCTTTTACGACTTCGCTAAAGTTTCAGCCTTAGCTATTACTTCCTCAATGGGTCCGACCATGTAGAATGCTATTTCAGGCAGGTGATCATACTCGCCCTGCAGAATTTTGGAGAAGCCCTTGATGGTTTCCTCAAGAGGTACCAGCTTGCCAGCATGTCCAGTGAACACCTCAGCTACCTGGAAAGGCTGTGACAGGAACCTTTGAATCTTACGAGCACGAGATACAGTTAGCTTGTCTTCCTCAGACAATTCATCCATACCCAGGATGGCAATGATGTCCTGAAGAGATTTGTAGTCTTGCAGAATCTTCTGAACCCCTCTAGCAATGTTGTAATGTTCAGCTCCAATAATGTTAGGGTCCATAATACGGGATGTGGAATCAAGAGGATCCACAGCGGGGTAGATACCAAGCTCAGCAATTGCACGGGACAATACAGTGGTGGCGTCCAAGTGAGCGAAGGTGGTGGCAGGGGCAGGGTCAGTTAAATCATCAGCGGGTACATAGATAGCTTGCACAGAAGTGATGGAACCCTTGTTGGTGGTGGTAATACGCTCCTGCATAGTACCCATGTCTGTGGCCAATGTTGGTTGGTAACCTACAGCAGATGGGATACGACCTAGCAGGGCAGATACTTCTGAACCAGCCTGAGTGAAACGGAAAATATTGTCAATAAAGAGCAGTACATCCTGTCCTTCCTGGTCACGGAAATACTCAGCCACAGTCAACCCCGTCAGGGCGACACGGGCACGCGCGCCGGGGGGCTCATTCATCTGACCATACACAAGAGCTACCTTGGAGGTTTTATCCTTCAGAGAAATGACACCAGACTCAATCATCTCATGGTACAAGTCGTTGCCCTCACGGGTACGCTCACCTACTCCAGCAAACACAGAGTAACCACCATGGGCCTTGGCAACATTGTTAATTAGTTCCATAATAAGTACAGTCTTGCCGACACCAGCACCACCAAAGAGACCAATCTTACCTCCCTTTACATAAGGAGCGAGCAGATCTACGACTTTGATACCAGTTACGAGAATCTCTTGTTCTACTGACATCTCTACAAATTCAGGAGCTTCAGCGTGGATCGCAGCGGTCTTGTTAGTCGGGATGGGACCGCGTTCGTCGATGGGCTCACCGATAACGTTCATGATGCGACCGAGGGTCTCTACTCCCACGGGGATACGAATAGGAGAGCCAGAATCCAATACAGCCTGGCCACGAACCAAACCCTCAGTACCGTCCATAGCGATGGTGCGGACGACGTTCTCTCCCAAGTGCTGGGCTACCTCCAGGACAAGCCGGGGTGTGCGATTCTGTACCTCCAAGGCATTTAAGATATATGGAAGATTACCCTCAAATTGCACGTCTACGACGGCACCGATGACTGCCACCACTTTACCTGTAGCTTGGCCTGTAGCTTTAGCTGCATATTCACGTTTGTTCACCACGGGTGCTGCAACTAACGGCGCCTTATCGGAGGTATTATTCACTACCGTCCTTGTAGCCAAGCGGCCCGCCCTGCAGACGGTAGAGAACATTTTCGTTTTGAAGAATCTATCGATTAGAAGCACAGTAGATGGTCGGAGAGGTCACCAAAGAGGATCGAATTCTTTACGTAACAATTCGACGTTCGGTCAGTGTTGCCAAGTCCAGTTTTACTTTACCTCTCTCATGGTCTCGATTTACCCTAGAATCTGTGTTGTTTAGTAAAATATCCGTATTGAAAATTTTTTTCTAGTACTTTAATGACTGTCCAAAAATGGATCGTAACATGTTTAGGGTCTATGTATTTATGTAAGTTTCTTTGTTACACTACAACTTTTTCCATCTCTACAAATAAAACAAATTACTAACAAAAAAATATTGTTGACACATAACAGTAAAAGTATCCTCGTCATTTTATTCTTTACATTAATGTTATATATTTATAACAAATTTGTCGATAGTTGTTTGAGACGGAATAAAGTTGACACAAGATTAATGAAATTTATCTACATAGATTTTTATATATATACCTCTTAGTCACAGTCAATTTATTCTGCGTCATAGTCATAGGCAGAAATAGAAAACCTTTCCTTCTATTACCCGAAAAAATACTATAGGTATATCCATACCCTAAAAATTACCCTGCTGGATATTTTTTACTCTAAATAAAGGGTAAATTATCCTAAGTTGGCATCACTGCGTTAGGTAAGTACTATTTATCGAACTAGTGTTACTAGTATTAAATCCATGGAACTAATAAATTTACGATGTTCCGTTTCCGCATACAAATTTAAAGCTGACATTCTCGATTAGATATTAAATTAATGTTACTATGTTCTGTACATAAACATATGTGGCTTTGATCCAATTATGTTTTATAATTTTTGTAATGATAACTTTTTTTTATACGACTAAGGTGACAAACAAGCATACGGCCCGCCTGATGGTAAGCAGTTACCGTAGCCTATGAACGCTTGCAACACCAGGAGCATCACTAGCGCGTTGCCGACCCTGTTAAAACCTTTTAACTCCTTTCTTAAAGAACTCCATGTTGTAGTCTCCCGGGAAAACCTCGACGAAGAGCTCATTCCACAACCTTATCGTACGAGGAAGAAAGTTTCTCTGAAACCTCACTGTACGGGACCTAAGAGGTTTTAAGGTGTGAGGATGAACTCCCAGCCGATGGTGGGAAGAGCGATGATAAAAAGTGGCCGTTGGCACCATCCTAAGCAATTCCTCAGAACACAGCCCATTGTACAGGCAATAGAATACACATAAGGAGGCAACGTCTCTCCTTAATCCCAGTGATTCAATACCGCCTGTTAGCCTGGGATTGTCGACAACTCTTACAGCACGCCCTGGACCGCGTCAAGGGGCCCAAGCTGGTATCCGGGTGCTCCCGCTCAAAGATGGCAGCAGTACTCCATGTGGGGACGAACTTGAGTAGTGGCCTTATATTAATACAAAACAGGTATAATAATGTTAGGTGCCTGTACTAGGAGTATTCCTGTATCACAGGCAGTTTATGTGCTAATTTTATAGTAACAGATACATGTACACTTAAATTGTTTAGCAATGAAATATATATTATATACATCACAATGAAACTACAGGTAGATATTAACTTAATTATCTATTGTAAATAAGTCTATGTATGATTATTTTGGCAAGTCTTATAATATTAAACTTGTGTCAGTATACTAAAATTATCTTACAAAATAAAAATAATTAGGATCTTGTTATAAATTTTAAAAGTAAGAGTTATTTAAATTTATTGCTTGCGAATTATTATTTACATAAGTGAGATATGGAAGTGTAGTCATCATCAGTATTTTATAATCTAGGTTAAAGCCAATAATGTGTATGTCACGTCTGAGGCTACTCATGTTTATTTTAGTACTAGCTGTGCCCGCGACTTCGTCCGCGTGGAATAGTGATTTTGGGCAGCATTTTTTGGATATATCTTTTGGTTTGTTTTGAATTATAAACATCTTTGTTTAGGTGAATAAGAAAAATCTTTACAGTAAATGCTTTTCTATCTACGATATTAGACGTATAGCCATCGCGGATCAAAGCCATACAGGCTGCTAGGATTACTTACACGTGGCAAATCCACATAAAGCTGACCATGCGAAAAACAGTTAATATTTAGATCCACACTCATTAATTGTCATCGCGAAACATAGGCTCACTGGAAACTGAACTCGTTTAAAACTAAACGGGAAATTGTTTGGAATGAAAGGAATCCGAGGAATAAAAACGCTATAAGTTTTTTTTTTATATTAGCCTGCCAAAGTGCCTCTACTCTGGCTGATGGTAAGCAGTCAGTGGAATTCAGAAGTAGTGGACACCATTCCAAAAGCCAAACTACTCGTATGGTGGCCTCCACTATGGCGGCTTAGTGAGATGCTTCTTCACGCCTCGCTTAAAAGTCCCAGGATGAAAGTTAGGTGGGAACACATGCGCTGGTAAAGAGTTCCAGGCTTTAATTGAGCGACAAAAGTATAAAGTGCTGAACCGTTTGGTTCGAGACCCTTTAGATTGCACTGTGAAAGGGTAGCACTTCAGTCCCGCACGTGTCGTTCCGGATGAAAAGGGAGAGGGTAGAATTAATTTAAAGAGCTGTTGAGAAGACTCTCCGTGGTAAAGGCGATAGAAGACGGCCGTTGAGGAGGCGATGTCTTTTCGCAGCTGTAAAGGCTCAAGGGTCTTAGGCCTCCGGGCTTCCATGATACGGACTGCTCGCAAAAGGCCGCCGTACCGTCTCGAAAATGGTCGCCGGGTCCCACTATCCGGTCACCAACCTGCACGACGAACCAATCCGAGATTATGCGCAACCTGGTGGGGCAGTCTCTTTTTTTTGGTTAGGTCTAATTGGGCCCTTGTACAATGCCGCGGGCGGCCAGCGGCACCACCGTTTATACGGGTCTCCCTGGCCGGCGGGTTGACCCACACCACCCACACAATGACTCTGCGGATACTCAGCTGGTCCCACACATGCTGCGAGGTCAACGCCATCTAGACCCAAAGTAAGCATATTATATGCTTGTATTATGGGTTCTAGAATACGGATAAACATACTTAAATACTTTTATTTTTGTAAATAGATACATATTATACATATAAACACCCAGACCAATGCAAATAGACATGTTCATGCTACAAATATTTGCACTGAGCGGGAATCGAACCCGCGACCTCACAGTCCATACACAGTACCACCGAAATACAGAGGCAGTCGATTTCCCCCTGACTTTCCCCTCCCTTTCCCCTGACTTCTCCCTAACGACCCCCGCACTTTCCCCTCACTTCTCACTTTTCCCTTCCTTTCCTCTTCCTCCCCCTCCCTTCCCCCTCCCTCCAAATTTAAAGTCGCCAACTTCAAAAGCAAAGATCTTTCCATACAATATTTCATCCCTTATTTCACTCCTATAAATCCACCCCAGTAAAAAAAAATTATGAGCGTATTTTTTATTTAAATAAAAGTATTCCAAAACAAAATTTCAAAGCTGTAACTTAAAAAATGAAGACGTTTCATACAATCGATTTCATCCCTTTTCATACACTTAAGGGTTGAATTTTTAATAACCCTTTCTTTGTACACTTCTAGACATTAAGACAAACACACCCTCAAAATTTCAAGTCGCTACGACCAGCGGTTTAGGCTTTACGTTGTCTGTCAGTCAGTCAGTCAGTCAGGACAAAGCCTTTTACAATATGTATGGATGTATGGATTAGACGTATAGCCACCAGGGATCAAAGCATACAGGCTGCTAGTAATGCTAACATGTGATAGAGCCACATAAAGCTGACCGAAAAACAGCTAATACTTAGATCCACACCCACAACTTTTAGTGTCTTACCTTTACTTTAATTACTTAATTAATTAATTACTTTAATTAGTCATCGCAAAACATAGGCTCACTGGAAACTGGACTCGTTTAAAACTAAATGAAAGACTGTTTAGAATGACAGGAATCCGAGGAATAAAAACACTATCAGCTATTCCGCAACCTGTTAAAATATCTGCTTCTATAAGATTTCGTAGTAAATTAACGAATGTTCGATGTGATTCTTTAAATTGGCATAACTTTTTTATTTATGAACCGATTGACATGAAACAAACACTAAATGTTAAGTGAAGCTTACCACAATATATTAGTGAAAACCATATTTAAATCGGATAAGCCGTTTCTGAGATTAGCGTGCACAAACGCACAGACAAACAGACAAACAGACAAACAGACAAACAGACAAACAGACAAAAATTTTAAAAATCATTGTTTTGGGTTCTATTTGCGTTGATATAGGTCCCAATAGTATTTTTTCTCATATATCTTCCATGTACAGACAGCGATCGGTTACATTTTTATTATATGTATAGATTTTTTGCTGTGAAAGCATTTTATTCTTAATTAGAGAATAACTAGAACAGTGTCATGGTCAATTTTAATAATAACTTAGTAACAAGTGTCATCCATAAGTAATTATAGTCATAAGTATTAGGTACGTGATGGTAACAAAAATTTTACTTTTGAGTTTGTGGAGTACGATACGGGAGTACCTATGTATTTAGGTAAACATAGGTTTATGTCATTAATATCTAATAAGAGTCAATAAATTTATTAGCTAGATAATACAAAAAATATAAATTAATAGAATAAAACTAGTGTGTAAGTGCTTATAAGGTAATAATAAAACAGGTAGTACACTTAGTCACCTTTATAGTCTACCGAGTTTATATATCTATCTTCGGCGAATTTACGTGCGGGACAAGATTCGTCCCCCGTTTTGTGATCACATTTCTTTTTGAACCGTTTACACGTCGCACAGATGGGGTGGGCATCCTTCTTATTACAGTCCTTAAACACATGACCAGTTTCGCCACAATGATTACACGTAGGGCTTGTTTCTCTACAGAATTTTGCAGCATGACCAAATTGTTGGCAATTATAACATCTCGTTACCAGCGTGAAGTCCCGAACTGGGCATGACGTCCAATTGATAAAAATGCAACCTTGAGTGATCAAGCATTTTCTAACATTAGCGGGGACTTCAATTATATAATTGCAAAAGGAATGTGTTCTCTTACCCGATTTATGGCTAAGTTTTACCGCCGCCATAAAGGTATCTCGGGTAGTATTTGGAAATTTATCGGCAAGATGTTGCTCGTAAATACATTCCATAACATCTTTCTCATTATGGGCTATGGGGACGCCAATGATGACAATCCAGGGACGGCGTTTGGGTGGCTCCTCCAGAGTGAGACTTGAAGATTTAAGTTTCTCCGAATTCTTTATTTTCTCTATATCGCCTTTGGATTCGGTGCTAATTAGGACCCCTCCTTTTCCTACTTTTCTTTATCCACGTACACGTAATTTTAGTTCTTCAGGCGAGATGATTTTTTGTACCAAAGACTTGGTGTCGTCGCTTGTTTTGCTTTTATCTTTTGGATAAATCGCAACAGAACTCAGGCTACTAGGACGAATAAAATTTTGAGCGCCTTTTTTCACCATATCGGCAAAAGAAGTATTTTTAATAGGTATCAGCTTTTCCTCTACTACGTCTTTGAAGTCTTTAAAAGAGTCTGATAAATCCTGCTGTCTTCGAAGGTCATCAATTGTGCTATGGGCTTCAATAGCTTTTTGTTTCAGAGCTTGATACAAAACAGCCATCTGAGATGTGCCATTCGTCACCTTGCGACATAGGCTTGAGACCCGAAGCTTCTGTTCAGAGTTCATTTTTCCATCGCTTACAATAGAACATATGTCATCTAAAAATTCATCAATGGTCGCTACCCATCTCTGGATCTCTGATGTGGGCAACATTCCACGGTTAGAAGGACTAGATCCTGTGTTAGCCATTATAACACAGAAACACTATTTATGAATAAGAATAATTTATCTCATACTTGCAGTTTGAAGATAGACATAGAACACTCGCGACACAGTTTAATTAATTGCTCACACCGCAAAAATTGTTATTAATAATTTTATATAAAATGATCACTATTTAAAATTTCATTGTAAACAAAAAACACGTCCGCATTGTACAAAAGGCAAGAGTAATAACGGGTGGCGCAAAAGTAAAGACCCTATTTGGTTCAGCTATAACATTTTTTCTAAATTAGAAAACTAGATTTAGATTTTTTTAAATGTATATTTGTGCCATTAAATTTCGTACCATTAGGATTTAAAGATGATGTCTTTTAAATGGTGACCTCCAGAGTTGATACACATTTGAGCCCTATTTATGACATTTTGCATAACTTGCCGTAACACTTCCTGCGATATGTTCGTTATTTATTGACGAATGTTTTCTTTTAGAGCTGCGAGAGTCTGTGGCTTGTTCACATACACCCGAGATTTCAAAAAACCCCAAAGAAAGAAGTCTGGACTGGTCAGATCGGGTGATCTTGCAGGCCAAGGCAAATCGCCAAAACGAGAGATAACTCGGCCTGGAAAAGCGTCCCTCACTAAGTCCATAGTGTCGCGCGCTGTGTGTGCCGTAGCGCCGTCTTGTTGAAACCAGATGTGCTCCAGCCCCAATTCGTCCAAACTGGGTATCAAAAACTCACGTAACATGGTTCTGTAGCGTTCTCCAGTGACAGTAATCGCATTGCCTCCAGCGTCTTCGAAAAAATAGGGTCCGATCACTCTGTCAACACAGATGCCACACCATACAGTAACTTTTAGTGGGTGTAGAGGTGTTTCTTGAATAATGCGCGGATTATCAGTGCCCCAGAACCGAGTATTCTGCTTATTGACATGCCCTGAGAGATGGAAATGGAAACGCAGGAAGTGTTACGGCAAGTTATGCAAAATGTCATAAATAGGGCTCAAATGTGTATCAACTCTGGAGGTCACCATTTAAAAGACATCATCTTTAAATCCTAATGGTACGAAATTTAATGGCACAAATATACATTTAAAAAAATCTAAATCTAGTTTTCTAATTTAGAAAAATTTTTATAGCTGAACCAAATAGGGTCTTTACTTTTGCGCCACCCAGTACATTCAAAACTATTGCTTTGTAAAGCAATAGTCTTTGCCCCGGACTGAAAATACCGCTTTGCCCTGTTGAGCACACCGAGCTTTTTGGATGCCAACTTGGCTTTAGCCTCCAAATGACTGCGGAAGTGGACGGAGCTGGAGATGTCGATTCCAAGGATCATATTATGATCAGATGTTAAGAGTGCTCTCGATTTCCTCCACAATGGAACGAGGGGTGTTCGCCCGGCCCGTATAATACGTATCCCCAGTGCTGTCGTCTGCATAGCAATAAACATTGTCGATGGACAACATATCATTGATATGCAGCAAAAACAGCGTCGGGGATAGTACGGAGCCTTGCGGGACGCCAGCACTTATGACCAGGCTATCCTAGTAATAACCGTCAACGACAGCTCTTATGCTTCTGCCAGTCAAAAAGCTGGTAACTTCGACAGAAGGCTTCGGTGCCAGACCCTATCGAACGCCTTTGCTATATCCAGACTAGTAGTCAGTGCCTCTTCTTGACTCTCGATGGCTAATGCCCAGCGGTGCGTGATATACAGTAGAAGATCACCAGTTGAGCGATTACGGCGAAAGCCGTACTGACGCTCGCTAACTAGATCGTGATCATCTAGGTATCCCAATAGCCGCTTATTGATAATGCGCTCCATCACTTTTGAGAGAAGGGAGGTTATAGCAATAGGCCTGTAATTCGATAGGTCTGAACTATCGCCCTTTTTGGATACCGGATGCACATTGGCAGCCTTCCACGAAGACGGAACTCTCCTAGTGGAATATGAAAGTTCGAAAAGACGCGTCAATACCGGCCACAGCTCAGGGGCACACTGTTTACGCACCACTGCGGATATGCCGACTGGCCCACTCGAGTTATGGACGTCTAGAGAAAGCGATTAACTTTGTAACATTGCTCTTATCGGTATAATATTTTATTTTTTATACTGTTTTAAATATATTAGTTTAATAACAAAAACTTTTTAGACATAAGTCGTGCAAAGGACAGGTTCACCTATTAAACACAGTGCACCGCACCGCTCGACGCAGTGTCAGATTGAGAGGAGAGGCTATGAATCTCAAGCCTCCACTAATTCAAAACCGCTTATTAACCATCCGAAAGTGCAGTTGGATGTTTCAGTACAATCTTTAAAGAAACAAATGAATACCTACTTGGAAAATATTGCTCATCTAGATAAAATTCCGCAAAAATTAAAGAAATCTTATTTTCCAAGTATTCATTTGAGTTCATTGATTGTGCTGATCATCATCACATTCTGGTCCATCATTTGTATCGACTTTACTGTAATATTCGCTATAAATAATTGGTGTAACAAAACTAAGGATATATAAAATTGTAATACCTATCCATAAATTTCCATAAATTATTTTATAAGGTTTTGTATTTTGAACTTACTGAAAATTAATACATGATTATTGATAGAAATTCGATGTTATTTTTCCATGTTACCCCCAAATTACCAATAAAATTAAAAATAAAGTGAGCAATAATCGATACTGAGAAATTGGCTGTATGCCGTCTTGCCTTTGCCTTGTTCGTCGCACGTCCTTTTTAATTCTTTATTGGCCACACAAAAAATCATTTACAATACATAATGTTTACAAATTGTTGATGTACAAAGGCGAGCTAACTCAGTAATGAGTTTTCTAAAAGCAAACCCAGAGTGTAGAGGAAAAATATTACTCCTCTTTTACTTGGTCGTCGTAAAACCATAGATATATAATATACTTTTTAAATCTATGCGTAAAACATCAGACAAGTGTGACACCCTCATAAAAATAACTGTCAAATTTCATTTAAAACCACAGGCGAAGAATTTTGGCAGTTGGCGGTCTGAACTTGTTCTTTAATTATGTAGTCTGTGACTAAGTCAGTGTACCAGTGTACCATCTATGCTGGCGCCATGTGCGTTTAGCTTTCACCGGCCAACCCCATTGGATTGGAGCAATACCTTGTTCTCTACTTAGTCCTGCGTTGCAAGAATGTTACTTACGTAACATTTTAAGTTACTTTTGGCCCTTTCATGTTACCTCCATGTTACACGACTCAAAATGTTACTTTTCCTTAACTTTTAGGAGTAAGATATAAACAATGATTCAGCAAATAAAAATAAATCGTGAAACTAAAACGCAATTACGTAACTAACACAACAAAGGCATTTTTCGTGCGTTGACCGACAATACACGCTGCGTCTTCCGACTCGTGGCCGCCACTCCAGAACTTTTCTACCTCAACGGTCGTCAGTTCTGCGAGCTATTTGATTATACTTTAATAAAAAAATTGATTTGTCTTTGTCTTAAAATACGCTAAAACGGTGTTCTTCACTTCTTCGTAGGTAAAAAATTTCTTCCCCCTAATTTTTTTTAAGTTTTTAAGAACGTGTTAATGATCTCTGGAATTACCAGTCGGATTTAAAAATATTTTTGCGTACGATAGCTTAGTTCTCGAGGAAGGCTATAGGATATGTAACATCACGCTGATGGCGACATCTTTGGGTGAAACTGCACCGCGGAAATCTAGTTCATTATAAATAATGTTACTTTTGCCTCGAAAATGGTACTTTTTTTGCAGTCTTGTGTTACTTTTGGCATTCAGTCACTGGCAGCACTCAGTCTGTCTGTGATTGTGCTGACAATACTGACTGGACATTACTAGAGATGGTTAAACTTGCAAAATTCAATACCAGGGCTTTTAAGTACAAGTACGTAAAAACACGAGGGTCGAAAACCAGGTTTTAAAATACTTGAAAGTATTTAATTTTGTCGTCCCACCCGCTATAGGTCAGGTTCGAGTATGGCAACCCGCTCCCGTCCCACCTACCACGCTGGACGCGAGCACCTTACCTAAAATACTTGCATAGGAATTCAACCTGTATTCCTAGTATGATATGGAACAAATTCGTATAAATAAAAAAATACTTTGAAGATAAAAGTATTTATTATTCACAAAGTACGAGTGTGTCTACATTGAAATATGAATCATTCTTCTATGATATGCTATCTTTCGCCTTAAAGCACTTTCATACTTGCAAGTATTGTCTGCTCGTACCAAGGGTGCCGTACTTCGAAGGGAAACCCTGGTTTTAAAACCTGGTAGCTTATATACGTCCCATCTCTAGACATTACCGAATGAGATTAATGAGATGAGACGAGCGAGACCAACGCGACTGTCATCATAACGAATCGTGCACGATAAATTATTTGTGATTATTTAAATCAGCAAAGTGCAAATTTTAGTCCATTTGAAGAATCGTACTTTGTTTAAAAATGGAATACATATCCCCGGATGAAGTTACTGGTCCAAATAGTACCCGAATGTAAGTATTCAAATTATAGGTTAAACTTATTCTGCTGAAGGTTTTAAAGATATCTGTGTAACTATTAGTTTACTTACCTATCTTTTTATAGCACTTTATGCCTTGTTTTCTTGTAAAAGTATTGATTGTGATCATTGTGATAGATAAATAATATTATTGCAACTTGCGATTTTTTGATTACAGATTATGCTGCCAATGCGCTGTGCCTATAGAGGCGAACCCATCCAATATGTGTGTAGCATGTTTGCGAGCTCACATTGATATCACTGATGGTATACCCAAACAAGCAACGTTATTCTTCTGCAGAGGATGTGAAAGGTAAAATAAAATATTTACAAAATATTAACTGCTCACTGTGAAATAAGTTTGTACTTATATGGGACTGTGATAATAAGACTTTCCGCATAAACAATATTTTTGGTCAGCCGATACGAAACAGGGCACTATGAAAAAGGTGCCTTGATGGCTTCTAACCTAACATATCCGAGTCGGATTGCTCTTATCTCTGAAACGGTGCATCTGGGCGTAAAATTGTCCAGAATAAAAATGTTTTAGTTTTGACCATATTATACGATACAATATAAAAAAAAACAAAATTAAAATATCAAAAATATTTCTATACCTTTTTTCCTCAGTGTCCTATTTCTTACAGTCCAATAATTTTTTTACTTTATAAAATTATGTAAAACAAAAACATGTTCTGCATTTTTATAGAACATATCATTATGTACAAAAAACTTTTTATGCGGGTTTTTTTTAATAGATAGAGTGATTCAAGAGGATTGTTTATATGTTTAAAAGGATTCGGTCACCTAGGGCCACTTACTCCAACGACCACCGACTAAATTCCTTGTTCGGCCATTTCCTATTAGGTGCTTTTCCTGGTAAGGCCATTCCTCGAATGACCTATATGTGAATTCCTAATTGGGCCACCTCCTCTAATGACCACACTGTGTATTCCTAGTTTGGCTATTTCCTTGAATGACCACTATAGTGCAGTCGAGGTCAAAATATATTTACACTTTGGGACCTTAACGTCTTTGACACAAGGCCCAAAAGTATAAAGATATGTAACTTCGACTGTACCTTAATTCAAGGCTATACCTACTGTACGGGTAAGTCGGGTTAACACTCTACCAAGCCACCTCTACTGGGGTATACAGGCATTTCTATAGGATGTCTCTACCCTTGTGACCATCGATCCTGAAATTACTCAAAATAGAAAAAAGTTAAATGGGTTTAATTACAAATTAGGTTTCAAGTATTTTAACTGTATGTTACATGTAATTAATGTTATTTGTTTTACTATTTTATTTATTATTGATCTATTCATCTTAATCTTAGTAAGTGTTTGAGTGAACATAATTATATCATGGTGTAAAATCGGGGGCGGTGTTTAGGTTTTTAACATAGAAAAATAATTAATAAAAGTATGACGTTATAATTAATATGTATTAATTATAACGTCATAACAAAAAAAAACAAAAACACTGCCTAAACGTTGAACTTATTATTTTGGATTCTACGAACGGCCTATCGATTGGATATTAATTGACATCAAGACAAAGAAGTTGGCCCTTCAGGGATTTACCCGTAAACAGAAATGTGGCCATTTGAGGAAATGACCGTACAAAGAAGTCGCCACTAGGAACGTGGTCATTTGGGGATTGAGCCGTTAGGGGAAATGTGATCGTGGCCCTTTTAGCGAAGTGGCCGTTAGGAGAATAGGCCATCAAAGGGAAAAGGCCGTTTAAGGAATGTGGCCCTAAGTGACCGAATCCGTTTAAAACATGCATAATATAGTAGAGAAACACTGATAAATTTAGATGATTTTAATGTGATTTCGTAAATAAAAGATAGATCAATATAATGTAGGTACTACAGTATTGTAAACCTTAAAAAAGTCTACAAAATAGTCTGCGATAGTATATGTCTATCTCTAAGGGATAACCCACAATAACTATTTTTTATCCTTTACTTTTTATGAGAAATAATGTCTTATTTTCGAAGCGATTTTAATCAATACAGCATTAATCCTTATCAAATTAAGTACCTTAAATACATTGTGCATTTAATATAAATCAATAATGCCCTTTGCAGCACGTTATTTAAATAAATATTTTCAAAGATATTACAGATTAAAAATGCAGGGAGGGAGGAAATTACAATTCTGTAGTAAAATTAAATATACTACAGGATGTTTAAATACAACATTCACAGCATTTATTTTTCTTCGCACGGGCAATGCTGATACTAAATAAAGTATCAGCATTGCACCCGTGCGGAGCCGGGGCGGGTCGCTAGTTATTAATAATTTAAACAACCTTTTCAGATAGAATAAATATAAATTGTATTTTTATTGTCACAGATACTTGCAACCACCAGTTGAGTGGGTGGTAGCCGCATTGGAGTCCCGGGAACTCCTTGCTCTCTGTCTTAAAAGACTAAAGGGCTTGAGCAGAGTTAAACTTATTGATGCAGGATTTGCTTGGACTGAGCCACATTCAAAGAGGATAAAAGTAAGAGAATCATTATTCTGTAGAGCAACAGTGTTTTACTGTCTTTTTCCCAACTTTACTATCAATCTAGCAAAGATGTTTTTTTTATTTTTTTATATTAGCCTACCAAAGTGACTCCACTCTGCCTGATGGTAAGCAGTAAGTGGAATCCAGAAGTGGCGGACACCATTCCAAAAGCCAAACTACTGGTATGGTGGCCTCCACTATGGCGGCTTAGTGAGATGCTTTTTCACGCCCCGCTTAAAAGACCCAGGATCAAAATTAGATGGGAACACATGCGCTGGCAAAGAGTTCCAGGCTTTAATTGAGCGACAAAAGTATGAAGTGCTGAACCGTTTGGTTCGAGACCCTTTAGATTCCACTGTGAAAGGGTGGCACTTTAGTCCCGCACGTGTTGTTCTGGACAAAAAGGGAGAGGGTGGGATTAATTCAAAGAGCTCTTCAGAACACTCTCCATGGTAAAGGCGATAGAAGACGGCCATTGAGGCGATGTCTCTTCGCAGCTGTAAAGGCTCAAGAGTCTTAGTAGCCTCCGGGCTTCCGATGATACGGACTGCTCGCCGCTGCAACCTATCGAGTAAATCCAGTAAGTACTGTGCGGAGCCATCCCAAAGATGAGAGCAGTACTCCACGCAGGAACGAACCTGTGTCTTATAAAGAAGACAGAGCTGCTCGGGCGTGAAGTACCGCCTCACCCTGTTCAGGACACCGAGTTTACAGGAGGCGGTTTTAATGACGCACTCGATGTAGTTCTTGGGGTTGAGATCTCGGCTGATGTCCATACCCAGGATACTTAGGCTATCCTGTAGTGGTAACGCTGTGTTCTGAAGAAAGGGAAGGGGAAGGAACGGAGATTTTTTTGCAGAGAACGCGCACACCTGTGTTTTCTTGGCATTGAACTCGACCAAATTCTCACAACCCCATTTAGAAATGCGGTATAATACTTGGTCGAGCTCAGCGACAAGTTCTAGGCGTTTTGCCTCGATGTCAGTCTGTTTAGCCGCAGGATGTCCGAGATATCGCCCATGCACTGTACTATCATCTGCATAGCAATGAATGTTGCCAAGGGACAACATGTCATTGACATGCAGAAGATACAGAGTGGGCGACAGGACGGACCCCTGAGGCACCCCAGCGTTGACCTGCAAATAATTGGAGGCCGATCCGTCACAAAGGACTCTAATGCGGCGCTCACGCAGGAATGCGGCAATCCAGTTGCACAGCTGGGGTGGCAGACCATATGCTGGAAGCTTGGACAGAAGCGAACGGTGCCAGACTCTATCGAAGGCTTTGGTTATGTCAAGGCCGATGGCCAAGGACTCGCCATGCCTGTCCATAGCTTCACCCCATTGGTGCGTGATATACGCTAGAAGGTCACCCGTAGACCATTTTGACCTAAAGCCATATTGTCGGTCACTAATTAACGAGTGACCCTCTAGGTAGCGGACTAGTTGGGAGTTTATTATCCGCTCAAGCACCTTGCAGAGAACTGAGGTGACAGCTAAGATATGCTAATCCGTACAATAAGAGTTTAGCTTGTCACACCATATCTTTCAGAACTTTTTACTTCTACCCACAGTAAAGTGAACAGTGCTGGAAACTTTATCGCGATTAAAATTGTGTTTTTAATTAGTAATTCTGCTTAAATCTACTCAAAAAAGTGTATAAAGTGAACTAAAAGTGCTAATACTAAACTAAAAAGTTAAAGTGGTTTTCGAACGTGAAATTATCTTTAGTGCGAACGGAAAAATACGACAGTCCAACTAAAAATTTTTTTTTTGTTTCCGTTACTATCTTTTGCACCAAACAAAACGAAAATGAAGTGCTTTCACTGTGAACTTGATGTTACGGCTGAAGATAGTATAATTCTGTGTGATGGGTGTAAGCGAAATGTTTGCCTAACATGTAGTAATCTGACAAGCAGTAAAATAAGGGTCATGGGGCTTAAGGCGCGTCGCACGCCATTATTTTTGTGCATCCTTTGTCGTCAGGCGTTATTTCAAGTTCCAAAATTAATAAAATCTTATGTTGCCGTGCGCGAAAAGCTGGATGAAAATAATGTACTACAGTCTTGTACACCTTAAAAAGGTCTACAAAAGAGTCCTGGATAGTATATGATTATTTCTAAGGGATAACCCACAATAACCATTTTTATCCTTTAGATTTTATGTGAAATAATGGCTTATTTTCGAAGCGATTTTAAGCAATACAGCATTTATCCTTATCAAATTAAGTACCTTAAATACATTGTGCATTTAATATAAATCAATAATGGAGCATGTATTTTAAATAAATATTTTCAAAGATATTAGATACAGATTAAAAATGCAGGGAGGGATATAGCGGCAGGGGGCCGGCATTCTGTAGTAAAATTAAATATACTACACAATGTGTAAATACAGCGTTCACAGCATTTGTTTTTCTTCGCACGGGCAATGCTGTTACTAAATATAGTATCAGCATTGCACCCGTGCGAAGCCGGGGCGGGTCGCAAGTCAATATATAATAATAATAATAATAACCTATCATGTGTCCACTACTTCTATGTTAGGGAATTGCTTCAAAATAAATTAAATTATTATCAACACTATTTTACACAAATTCTAAAATATTATAATAATAATAATTAATACTTAAATAATTAAACTCCCAATAATTCTATATAATCATTTAAAATATGTCCAAAATATTTGTGAAAGAAAATAAAGAGGTACATAAAATTTAATTTTGGTTTATTACATATTTTTGTATACTGATTCAGTTGTGGTCCTGGCAAATATTTACTTTCAGCCCTAAATGACTAGTTGCAGACTATGTAATAGAAGTATTATCATCATTATCTTTGTCATCATCATCATGGCCTGTTGGCCTAGTGGTTAGTGACCCTGACTGCTAAGCCAGAGGTTGTGGGTTCGATTCCCACCCAGGACAAATCTCGGTGTGATAAGCATGATTGTTTGTTCTGTCTGGGTGTAATTTATGTATAATATGTACCTATATATTTACAAAAAATATATATATATATGTATGTAGTATGTCAGTTGTTTGGTACCCATAAAACAAGCAAATAAATATTGGCTTAATTTTGGGCTAGATGGAGCTGTGTGAATGTGGTAGAATATTTATTATTATTATCCTCAGCCTATAGGTACCCACTGCTGGGTGTAGGCCTACCTTTGTGCATTCAACTTAAGCTGGTCTTGTGCTGTGCCAAGCCAGCCACAAATCGTAATCGTCGTAATTAAGTATTTAAAAATATATTATTTATGTTATACCATAATACCATACTGTTACTAGGGAAACTTATATAACAGAGTAACAAAAACATTAATCATGATTGCTATTTCGTAATTTTCAGGTTAAACTCACAGTACAAGGTGAAGTTATGGGTGGAGCAGTGCTTCAACAAACCTTCATTGTAGAGTTCAATATTCAACATCAGATGTGTGATGCTTGCCATCGGTCTGAAGCACAAGATTACTGGCGTGCTTTAGTACAAGTTAGGCAAAGGGCCAACAACAGGAAGACATTCTACTATTTAGAACAGCTGATTTTAAAACATAAGGCACATGAAAATACTCTTGGCATAAAGCCTAAGCATGGTAAGTGTACCTTTTATAATTTATATTTGTTTGAGGGCTTGTAGCTAAGTAACACAAGTAATAAATGCTTTATAAAATTCTTCTATAAAACAGAGAGAATGTAAACTCTTGTTCTCTGAAAATTATTACAGTAATTATTGGAGAAATCTTAACATAGAACAATAGAAATCCTGTAATGAGTTTGTCCTATTGCACCTTGTGATGCGAGATTGTGATATATCCTAGATTTCTTATTATTTTCAGCAAACTGTAAAAAAATAAATAATTTTGGTTTTAGATGGATTAGATTTCTTCTATGCATCAGAGAACCATGCACGCAAGATGGTTGACTTCATTCAGTCAGTGTTGCCTGTGAAGTGCCAACATTCCAAAAAGCTTATATCCCATGATATTCACAGTAATGTTTACAACTACAAGTTCACATTTAGTATTGAAATTGTTCCTTTATCAAAGGACAGTGTTGTGTGTCTTCCTAAGAAATTGACCCAACAACTTGGTGGTATATCACCAGTTTGCTTAGTGCATAGAGTTACAAGTACTATACATTTGATAGATGCTAGCAATGGTCAAGTGTGTGAGGTATCATCTACAGTTTATTGGAGGAATCCATTCACTCCAATATGTAACCCAAAGCAGCTGGTTGAATATGTTGTGATGGATATTGATATATTGAAGGAACATGTAAGTTTCATTTTTAGTGGTTAATGATGTCTTTTAAAAATAGTTTTATTGTTGGTACAATTGGTACTCACTCCTAATTATTTGTTGTTTCATTCATTACTATTCAATTTTATTTTTTGTAATATGTAAGGATCAATACAACAAATACCCAAAATATATTAAAAATATACATATTTCCTAGTAAGCAATAAAAACAATTTAAATATGACCTTTTTTTTTCATAGGAGAAAAAGTCTTTTCCAGGGCAAGGCATGGTGTCTAACAAACATGTTGTAGCAGATGTATGGGTCGTCAAAGCTAGTGAACTTGGCTTGGACGTCAATCCAGTTCATACAAAAACACATCTGGGACATATTTTAAAACCTGGTGATACTGTTCTAGGGTAAGTTTTCTTTATAACAATTTGAAATCTTGACTGGGAACCTGATGTGCTAAAATAAAGGCTTCTGCTTAGTTGGGACACCAGTCTTCCACAAATAAACTACTGCCTATATAATTCCTAAGTACTCATGTTCAAAAATGTCACTCATCTCCAAATTGGTACAACCAAAATAGTGTTCTTTTATCGAATGGAAGCATATAAAATTCTCTACAACTTTTGTTCTGTGCACATTTTCCAATTTTCCAATAGTTTTAATACTTTAGACCTTATGAAACTGAAGGCATTTGAACTTCACGCTCTAGATAAATAGAAATCAACAAAAACACCGCGTGTGGCATAAGATTATACGAGGGTACTTTTAAGTTCGCGACATTACTTGGTTTCTAATACAATGCAGTGACATAAAAAGGGTCAACCTACACCAAGCCAAATCGTAAAGGACATCCTGCGTTTTCACATCAATTTACAAGATCAAAACATATTTCTGAAGGAATTGCTAAGTTACTCGCTCAAGCACTCTATAATTTTTTATTGACTGTAAAAATCGTCATTACATGAATTTTGTTTTTTGTTCCATAATTTTTTCAATAGTTACAATATTGGCGATTCCAATGTGAATGATTCGAACTTCGACAAATTGGACCGAAATGCTCTTCCGGATGTTTTCTTAGTCAAAAAGTTCTATGGTGAAAAGGCGGCTAGACGACGAGCTCGCGCTTGGAAACTCAAACATATGGCGGCAGAGTTACATGAAGGACTGAGCTCGACAAATGAGTAAGTCGATACGAAAAATATCATAATATAAAAATATCATGTTGTGTTGCATCATTCAAACTTACAAAGGTGCTTAAAATATTGAAATTCGGTAAATTTCTGAAAAAATATGATGAACTTAATAATATATAGCCTATGTTACCTCATTACCCGCTCAATTTTTTAATTTCTAAAGGTGAAAGAATTATTAAAATCTTCATCGTACATTTTTAGTTAAGTCATTGCAAACAAACAAACAAAAAATCAAATATTTTCTATTTATAATATTAGTTTAGATACCGACACTTGCTATAAAGAAAAACATTCTTAGCATTCACTATAAACAATTTTATTGACAAATGTTAAAAAATCTCCAAATATCCTCAGGACTGCAATAGCATTGTTCTAGTAAAGTAAAACATATTCATTGTGCATTAATTTGCTTATTAAATAAAAATATCATTAATAAAATAGAATAACTCCAGTAGTAGTAACATTATGTCTTCTTTTCTAACTTATTTACATTATTGTAGAATGTAGCTAGTAGTTCGTAGCTTGATAATTGAAATATAAAGCGAAGATTGATAGATTTGCGAGGTAAAATATTCGGAACTATTTTATATTTACACAAACTTCTTGCGGTGCAGTTTCACCCGCTTCTTTGCTTACTGCTCTGCTACCGTGCGTGGTCAGTAGCGTGATGTGACATAGCATATAATTTTCTTAAGAACTATCATATGCATATCATGGGCTTATCATACGCAAAAAGTATTATTCAAATCCGACTGGTAGTTCTAAGATTAGCGCGTTCAAACAAACGAACTCTTCCGCTTTTTATAATATATAGTATAGATTTCGGAGACTGAACCTTTTTTAGGGTTTCGTATAGTCAACAAGGAACCCTTATAGCTTTGCCAAGTCTGTCTGTCTGTCTGTCTGTCCGCGGCCTAGCGCAGAAACTGTTGTACTAGTAAGCTAAAAATGGCATGTTTATACATATAAATCACGCCGACAAAGTAGTACAGTAAAAAATTAATGTAGATGTTATTTTTTTCTACTTTACCTTATCAATCTTATCATAAAGGATGTCTTTGGATAGGTTTTTTAAAATATTCAGGGTTTTTGAAGACTATTTTACGTTTCAGGGATCCATTTGCGAAATATTTAGCTTTAAAATGCTCGTTTTTGTTAGAGTCAAGTGTCTACACCTTCTACCAGCGTAACTATTATATTTAGAAATGTGAAAAAAATTGTAATAGTTTATCATTAATTTAAAAGGAAAACTATCACGGCTAAGTAGGATTTACAGGTTATCAAGTTATACTCAATCAACTTATAAAATGTACCTCTAGATCAGTTCAATAAGGATTTAGTTTCCATTGCACCAATAGATGGCGTAGATCGATTTTGTAGATTATCTGAATCGCGGTGTTATTATTAGATTACGATAGTATAAATACTCGGGCACATAACATTTTTTTTTTATAACTCTGCCAAATTGTTTTTACAGTAAAATCATTTGCTTCTACAGGAGGTGTGTGGTGGGTATGACAGCCCGTTTTAATTTTAAGGTTAATATATTATAGGGACTACAGGGGTAAGCTTATTGCTCAACTGTGCTACTACGGAACCCTACATTGCGCGTGGCCCGACGCGCACTTAGCTGGTTTTTTTAATTACTTTTGTAGACTACAAGGGTAAATATTGCAATGAAAACCAATTTTAGAATTTTCTGTACGTTGCGTTGGGGTCTTAAAAAAAGGCTTTGTCGCTTAGCGACGATATCGCTGTAAGAAAAACATACATTATAGTAGTTACATTACAGGGAAGGGTAAGAGGAATTGGGTTTTTCTGTCGAAAAATTATCAGTATTACCCCGGAGTCTGGAATTGTGCCCGATAAATGGCAACAGGCTCGCCCCTGTTACATGGGACCCAAAAAAAGACGGAACGTGGGTGGTTAAACACCTCTGCCTATCCCTTCAGAGATAAAAGACGTGGAGCTATATATGTTTATTTATTTATTTATTTATTTATTTTAAACTTTCTGCAATAAAAAGCTTGCACAAGGCGGACTTAATGCCTAAGGCATTTTATGTAGAATCAATCTTGAGTTTCATGTAAATAAAGTTGATTTTTCCATAGAACCATTGGTATTTTTTTATAATAACCAGCATATTATTGTGTTGCAATGTACGACAAACGAATATCGAACTTATTTTAATTTGTCTATTGGTCAAGAACGACCACAGGTACATGTAGATAGTTGAATCTGCTCCAAAGCGATCTAAAGTATCTAATAGACAAGAAACATCCACATTCTGTATATCTACGAAGCAGTTGTAATATAATCTTTTAAGAAGACAAGTTAAATTTCTGTTACCAGTCGAGTTAGGTTGTCTAAACATGATCTACCCTTCCGGAAACCCACCATATCCTCAGAAGGAGACTGATCTTGTTTCCGAAATATATTATGTATTTAAAAAAGTACCTAAATATATTCTTATTCTGTTTTGCAGAGATTACAATGACTTCTTGGATGATTTAGAAGAGGATCCAGCATTTAGACAAAACGTAAACATATTTAAGGATGCCAAGAAAGTGCCCGTGGACACTGATGAGATTGATCCTCTGTTGCCTCGCATCACATTGGCCGAAATGTTGGACGACTTATGTATAGAAGATGTAGAAATGACTGAAGTTTAATATCGACAGTCCACTGTCTGACGTGTTATGTTGGTACATATTATGTACTTTTGTTTTTAATGTAAATGTCAAATAAACATAGTTATGTAACATCGATGCGTTATTAATTTACATTTACCTCTGTGCACAATCAATGCTCCTATGAATAATGACCATTGTTTTGTGGAAAAAGATCTTCAACTGTTTTAAGATAAACGAAAGCGATCTTGGAAACGACAACCGGCGGCAGTACCAATGATACAAAGCAGAAGATCCCCTGACCGCAGTCGTGCATACTATTAGCAATACATTCTATTGGACAGCTGATTCGGCTGCTCCATTGACTGTTAATACAACGAGTCGTTTTTCCAGTCGGTATCATCGATCTTCACGCCATGGCTCCTCGATCCCAACACGCATTAAACAATCTACTGTAATTTGGTGTATAAATAACGGTGTTATTGTATTTAGTAAAAAAATTGAAGGTGTCCGTACGTGCTCGAATCAAGTTCACTATTTTGGCGTGGATAGATTTTTCTAACGCCTTCAACACCCTTATTCACGATAATGTTATTTATTTATTAATATCTTATGATTTTATGGCATGAAGAGCTGGAATAGTTATTATTTTACCTTGGTGGTATCAACAATTAGTTCGTATCGATAAAACCTTTTCGACTTAATACTGGGTGGCGCAAAAGTAAAGACCCTATTTGGTTCAGCTATAAAATTTTTTCTAAATTAGAAAACTAGATTTAGATTTTTTTAAATGTATATTTGTGCCATTAAATTTCGTACCATTAGGATTTAAAGATGATGTCTTTTAAATGGTGACCTCCAGAGTTGATACACATTTGAGCCCTATTTATGACATTTTGCATAACTTGCCGTAACACTTCCTGCGTTTCCATTTCCATCTCTCAGGGCATGTCAATAAGCAGAATACTCGGTTCTGGGGCACTGATAATCCGCGCATTATTCAAGAAACACCTCTACACCCACTAAAAGTTACTGTATGGTGTGGCATCTGTGTTGACAGAGTGATCGGACCCTATTTTTTCGAAGACGCTGGAGGCAATGCGATTACTGTCACTGGAGAACGCTACAGAACCATGTTACGTGAGTTTTTGATACCCAGTTTGGACGAATTGGGGCTGGAGCACATCTGGTTTCAACAAGACGGCGCTACGGCACACACAGCGCGCGACACTATGGACTTAGTGAGGGACGCTTTTCCAGGCCGAGTTATCTCTCGTTTTGGCGATTTGCCTTGGCCTGCAAGATCACCCGATCTGACCAGTCCAGACTTCTTTCTTTGGGGTTTTTTGAAATCTCGGGTGTATGTGAACAAGCCACAGACTCTCGCAGCTCTAAAAGAAAACATTCGTCAAGAAATAACGAACATATCGCAGGAAGTGTTACGGCAAGTTATGCAAAATGTCATAAATAGGGCTCAAATGTGTATCAACTCTGGAGGTCACCATTTAAAAGACATCATCTTTAAATCCTAATGGTACGAAATTTAATGGCACAAATATACATTTAAAAAAATCTAAATCTAGTTTTCTAATTTAGAAAAAAATTTATAGCTGAACCAAATAGGGTCTTTACTTTTGCGCCACCCGTTATAAATGACTTCGGTGTTTCTCAAGGCATACCTTCTTTCTCCTCATAATTTTCCATTATCAGCCTTCTTATTCATGAACTTACAATGTGTACTGTCTAGATGAAAATTGGAATGCGGCGATTGTAAAAGAAAATGCTGACAAATGAAAACAACATTAAATAATGTGGATTAGAAAAAGTTTGATTTGGATGTAAATTCATCTAATTGCCAAGCTATCACAATAGAAAGTTCGCAGAGCTGCTGAATGCAGTTGCTGAATTATGTGGCTGCTGATATTTACATTTTATATACCTATTATTCAAAGAGCCTCATGTTCTGTAACCAAGGTCCCTTATTTGTACTTTAAAGGTATCCAAAGTATATTATGCGACAGAACTTACTTTTGTGAGTATCTAATGTTTATTAATGTTCTATATAAACTACTACATTACGACATATCATGCAATGATATCTTTTATATAATATCATTGATATCTTGTCAAATTGTTTTGATCGATGGAATGTCCTCTACCATTTATAGATAACTAGCTGTTGCCCGAAGCTCCGCCCGCGTGAATGTCGGTTATATCTCTGTTTACATTGACGATTTTTCATACAAACTTTCAAACCCTTTAAGCCATTTTTCGCGATAAATACCAAATTTCGTCAAAATCGGTTCAGTGGTTTAAGCGTGAAAGTGTAACAGACAGACAAGAGTTAATGTCGCATTTATAATATTAGTATGGATTTACGTCATTGTTTGTATTTTATCTAATTGCCAAGCTACCTATATACGAGTATATAGGTAACGAGTAACAATGTGAGAGTGCGTGATACAACAGAGTAGGGAGTAACTATTTGAATCCGTAGAATTTCTTTATGTCTTTATTTAGACCTATTACTGCATTGCAATGATTCATGTCAATGAGAAAAGATAATACTGTAAAACAAACAGTGTTGCATTGTTGAAATAGACAAACACCGGTATTTTAATGTGATTGTATTACCCGCATAGAACAATTGAAATATATTAACATTTTAGTAATTTACGCTGGTTTGGCATCTGAATATAAAGGTTGAACCTACAGTTATTTTTCATTCATTACAAAATAGCCAAGCCTGGAAGATGAGGGTGTTAATTTTCACGATTGCAGTGTTAGCGTCGAGTTTCGCAGATCGGCTAATATCTCCAGGTAGGTAATGAATTATATGATTTTGTGTTTTCAGTAGATACGAAGTGATTAGTGATATGCTACGGCCAGAATTCTAGACACTAGAAGTTTTGTACTTCTTACACATTCTGAGTTATTCCGGTCTGATCCCCTGAATCTGATCCTCTGGGCGATCAGCTTATTTTTATTTTCTGTTTCCGTTCTGATCCCCCGTGCATATAGAAACATTTTATAGAAAATTGACCATGTCGTTTGCAAATAAACTGAACTATGCGATGCCTAAACTGAAGTGCTAAAATAATGCCGTGACTTTCTTTAAGTTTTGACGAATGAGCTATCTACATAACTAGGTATTTAGATGCATTACATATAGGTAAACTAATGTAGTTACTATTATTGTGATAGATACCTACAAATGTTGATAAAGCACTTTTTAGTGATGATGCTTAATTTTAGATCAGATAGAAGAATTATTTAAGAAATATGCGAAAAAGATGTTAACGGAATCCGAAACTCAGCTATTCCAAGATGTTGTGGAGATCCTTTATAGGCCGGAACATGGTTCAATGAAATCATTAGAAGATTCGCAACAATCCAGATCGGTAAGCAGATTTTATTTAAATAGAAACCAGGCCTTGTAATTATTGTGTAGTTAAAATGGGTTGTTCCCACTTGTCTACTTAGGTAAGTACAGTCAACATCAACAGTAGACAATCATATTCATTTTATTTCGAAAATGCATGTGCAGTGGCTAGCGGCCGTAGCATACACCCTCAAGGAGGTATCCTCCAGGGATGTGTCATGGGTCCGGAATGTTCCTACAAAAGTAGCTACACAACCTTATAATCAATTATTCAAGATATATTAACACTATGTCATTCCATCGACTGTGGGGTATCTATATTAACTTAGATTTCTAGGATTTCGAAGTACCTACTCTAAAAAGAAGGTAACAACTGGTCGCTATGCAATGGACTTAGTAGGTACTCAATTATTGTTTGATGTTTTTTGTGTTTAAATAGTAGGTAGGCTACTATTCATATAACTTTCCATTTTTATTAGTTCTAATTTCAACCTTAATCTTGTCGCCCTTTGCCTTCTCTTCCTATATCAATCCCAATCTAACACCTTGCATTCTCGCTACATTTCCACTTTGCATTTACCACTAATCTGATGAAAAAGAAGTTACAGATCTAGGTACTAGCCTATCTAAAGCGCGGTTTCACCTGCACTAATTTATGTTTTCGATAACTGCTTAGCATCCCTGGGTCATAACGTAATGTTAATTAGCCTATGTATAGGTAACCTTGCTTGGTAAGGACTGGGTTTTAAAATTATTTGTTTTCGTTTTGTTAAATCCGGATGGTAGTGCCAGAAATTAAGGCGATTAATCAATCAAACAAACTCTTCAGCTTTACATATTAGGTATAGAATATTGTAAGTGATTTAATTTAAGTTTCGTAATAATCCCGTAGATTATTTGTAATGGAGATATTTCTCAATTTTACAGGTGGCTATAATAAACATGTTTTTGGATCAGGGTTATCGTAACTACATTCTTCTGATACCAAGATAATAATTAATATGATAATGGTAAAATTACGTATATCTAATCATTATATACATTACTTGATTTTTAAATCCTAATCAATCGTTAGGGACACTTTATATTGCAATCCATACTTTTCATTTTTTCTTTTTTTTATATTGCCCTCCCAAAGTGACTTCACTCCGCCTGATGGTAAGCAGTTAGTGGAATCCAGAAGTGGTGGCCACTTCTGGATTCCACTTACTGCTTACCATCAGGCAGAGTAGAGTCACTTTGGTAGGCTAATATAAAAAAAAAAAAAAATGCGAACGTAACTCTGTCTGTCTATCTGTTACGCTTACACGCCTTAACCACTGAACCGATTTTAATGAAATTTGGTATAGAGATATATTGATTAGACCTTGAGGAACAACATAAGCTATCTTTTATTAGACTTAGAGGGGTTGAAATAGGGGATGAAAGTTTGTAAGTATGAAAAATCGTCAATGTAGGTACGTTCATGATTAGTTATATATAATGCGATAACCGACATTCACGCGGGCGGAGCTGCGGGCAACAGCTAGTATCTAATAAGTTTTAAATGCAACGTGTTTTTGTCGGAAAATTAAATTTTGAGAGGAAGGAAAGTAAGGGTGACATAGTGGAAGCTATAGTAGACCTTCTTTTACTCCATGCTATAAAAACAGACACCAATTGGTATAATTCGTCCAAGTTTCAATAGCAGAAATATTCTTCTGCATTGGTAACCAGTTTCAAAAACAAAGAATTATTTTTGTTTGAAAACCAGGTTTCCTAAAATAAAAAATAAAAAATTGTGTGTGCGCATGTGTCAGTACTGGCAAATAAGTAATAGATATATATCTTTATATCGTATAATACTTTAAAAGCCTTTCTTTATTTTACCAATAGAGGCACTCTGTGCAACTAATATTTTTGGCGACTCAAGCCATAATATTAAAGAAGAAAATCTACACTAAGTAGACTAATGCTCTTTTCAGACTTTTGACTGCTTGATTTGTCGGAGTGCATTTGCTACAGTCATTGAAGGTGTCCAGAATGGACAGACTGACTATGAAATAACGCAAATTATCGCTGACCTTTGTGCAGTTTTGGGCATCGAAAGTTATAATATTTGCTATGGAGCCGTTGCGCTGAATGTGGTAAGTACTTTACTTTGTATCTTCGTATCGTCAGCGAATAAGCAGCGTGACACTCCAACACTAAAACACCAACCATTCAAAGGTCAGTCGGAGTGTCGGAACTAGACTTAAAACCCAAATTCAAGTGTCCCGAAAATGCGCAGTGGTTATTTTGATACCTCGTAGCTTGATAACTGTGCTACATAGAAAGCGTTAATGGCCATTATTCAATTGGGTAAATGGATAAAACATTCTACCTGACTGCTTTACTAACAACTGCCGCGATCTATAACAAACATTATTTTCAGCCCATTATTACATACATAATTAAAACCACGCCTGCTGCTACTCCAAGATCATTTTGTGGTCTTTTACTACAAACTGATGGAGACCCAAATTTCTGTCAGCTCAACGATTCAAGATTTGACTGGGAAGTAGTTTTGCCGTCGCCAGCGACTTTACCTAACATTCAGGTGAGTTTAAAATTAATTACTGTGGGTATTTATAGAGTAAAATAAATACAATGCGTGATGGCATTCATTAAAATTATAACAATAAGATACCACTGAATATTATATAAATTTAACAGGTACCTGCCGTTGAAACAAAACCTCTCAAAATAGCGCTTATTACAGATGCGCATATCGACCCATTATACAATCCATTCGGTGTCGCGGAATGTGGTGAACCGACTTGTTGCAGAATTGGTCAGACTTTACCTAATGCTTACTTATACAAAACCAACATAAATGAGTCTCTCGTAGCACAAAGTATAGTAAATGCTAGAGGTCAAATAATGCTGGACTTGAGTGTAGCAAGCCAGGTGCGAGAGCTGAAAAGTGCTACACAAACTAGATTTGCTCCTATAAATAATCCGGAGCCCGCTGGATACTGGGGTGATTATAGAAATTGCGACACACCACTTTGGGCTTTTGATGATGTCATTGATACTATTTCGGAAAATCATCAGGTATTTTTTTGCCTTTAATTTAAAGTTTACATTTAATTCTATCGGAGTCCTAAAAGTAGAAGAAATAAGTTAAACCGTCTCTTTCAATATGTCGCGCGTAATATACTAATTCCTTAGCCGTCCCATACATTACATTCCTGTCTTTAATTTCATTAGACTGGTATATTTTTGCAGTTTTGAACGATTTAGGGGTAAATATTAGAATGTGGTAGAATATTATTATTATTATTAAATAATGTATATACATTTTGTCTGTTCTTTAACATTTCAGGATATAGATGTAGTGTATTATATTGGAGATACCATCGACCATGGCGTTTGGGAAACATCTTACGATTTAATTAATAACATGAATCGTTATGTCATAGAGAAAATAAGGAAGAGCTTTGGAGATAATGTCTTAGTTGTACCAGCTATTGGAAATCACGAGGCACAACCTACAAATCAGTGAGTTTTGCTTTATAAAATAACGGATGATGATCGTAATATTGTATAATAAGCGTATGCGCGGCGTGAATGTTAGCGGCGCTGTGTGTGGTTGCTGGGCACGTAGGTGCCGCGGCCGCGGTGTTGTCGTCCCGCGACCTCCCCGTAGATCTCCAGTCGACGCGCCCGTTAGGTTACGTTCTAACAGGCGTATTGAGCAGTTGGTACAGAAATGTCTTTTGTTCAAAAGAGAAACTGGTAAGTGATATTTCTAGCATTAGGGTCTGGGAGCATTATCTCGAAGCGAAGCGCAGAGCATTTATCACTGCCGACGCATTATCCTATGTGTTCGAAAATTCATTAATCTTCAGTTAAATTGCGTAACCTGGTACAAATAAGTAGGTACAGGAATATGGTTCAAAATACTTTAAAGTTTATTTTGGAAATTACTGACGTGAAAAACATCGTGAGGTATCCTTGTCATTTAGTTTTAGATTATGAGAAATTACGTCTTCTGTTTCAGATTTGCGCCACCTTCAATAACAGAGGAATACTTGAATACTACTTGGCTATATAAAGCTCTCGTCGATAAATGGGACTTTTACTTAACAGAGGACGCAAAAGCAACTCTATTAGATCGAGGAGATTTCTCATTATTAGTTAGACCTGGGTTAAGGGTCATTTCCTTAAATAACAATGTTGCCTACAATCAAAATTGGTAAGTTTAGTTAACGGATAAACATAAACAATTTCTTTAAAAATCTGAATTTAGCGGGCTAAAATACGTAAAGTTCAAAGAACAGAGGCAATAAAAGTGAAGACTTCCGTAGTACAACAACTTTATTCGGCCCAATTGGGCAGCCAATTGTTAGAATTGTCACAGTATTTGGAAACTATAAAATTGTTTATTTTTATATATATGCCTACTTTTTTAGTCACACTAATATTATAAATGCGAAATGTTGGATGGATGTTTGTTGATTGCCAAAACTACTGAACAGATCGGGCAGAAATTTTGCATTGATGTAGTTCTAGGCGTAGAATAAAACATTGGCTATGTTTTATCTCATAAATCAGTTCTCTTGGGCTATAAATAACCTCTAAAGGTTTCCATATAAACAACGCATGCAAAGCCGCGGGCAGAAACTCGTAATTCATATAAGTTAATAAGCTGGTATGTATTTTTTTATTTTTGTTTATTTTCTGCGCCTTTTTACTTACTTAAATATTGTTGAAACATCGAAAAGGAAGCTACATTTTTTTAAACAATACATTTTTTGCGTCCTAATTTTTTAAAATAAAAATAGAATATTAGTTTGATAGTTGTTTTACTGAATTAATTTTAGATGTACTTACTTTAGTAATGTCCCGAAAACCGAGACAATTGAGCCAGTCCTAAGGCATTTCCACTTGTCTCTGTTATTTTTCGAGCAGTAGCTATTTTACCCCCATAATTCCGATCACTGATAATAAGACTAAAGTACAGAAATTTTACTATGTACCTATTAATTGTCTTCTAAATATTTTTTTGTTCAAAATATTTTTTTTATCATAGGTGGTTAGTGTACGATCCTTTGGAAGCAAAGAGACATTTGGATTGGTTAATAGATGAACTGTATAAGGCAGAGTCTGTTGGTGAAAAAGTGCATATTCTTGGTCACATCCCACCTGGTGGTTCTAGCTTTACAAAAACTTGGACTAGAGAATACAACAGAATAGTCAACAGGTAGATACAAACTATAATACCTAAATTTATAACTAGGCATGGTTATTTTAAAAAGAAAATGACATTTTCAAACACATATTCTTGAAAATCTTTAATAATGAGTTATGTATTAAGAAGCTGAAATATGACAGGTAGGTATCATTTAGTGTTTGTCCCGCCCCTGCTTAACACGTCGCTACTAACTAATATGTTCTTACGTCATGATAACCATAACCAATCGTTGACGTTCTCGGCTTTTCTCTGCTATAATATACCAAAGGTCAAAGTGCACTAACTTTACTATAACATAAAAAGAAAAGCTTTATATAAGTTTTAAACAAATAGTAGCCAGGTAGATATAAATGCATCAATAACAACTTATTTTCCTAATAATCAGTACCTATAATCCGTCTATAATCCGAATCCCATTTAAGTCTATAGTCACCCGCTACGACTAAAAATGACAAAATTTCACACAAACTTGCGACTCCTATTTTCCCACTTAATAGCGGGTCCTTAATTTAAAAAATGGTGTGAAACTATTATTAACTAATTTTAGTGAAAATTATAATTAAGTGAGTTTGAGTATAATTATGTTGTTTGGAAAGATTTTCCATTCAAACTTACACTGCCTATTTCACCCCTTAGTATATGGCTTTAATTAATGAGTATTTTCTAGTAATTTGGAAATCCTACAATTAAAAACTATAGAAGTTTTATACAAACTTTATCACCCCTTTTTACCTCTTATGGGATAAATTTCGCAAATTCTCGTCTTAGTGAGCACCTACCTACCTACCTAAAAGGAACCTCCATGAAATGTTTTAGACTCCTAACAATCGCAGTTTCTGAGATTTCGTGATGAGTGAGTGTGTGACCTTTCGCTTTTATGTATATAGGCAAAATATACTTTCAGATTTACAGCAACTATAGCAGCAGAATTTAACGGACATACACACTCCGACGAATTCAAGATATTTTATAACGCAAAAGGCAAACCTATTAACGTAGCGTGGGGCGCCGGCAGTACTACCAGTTATAGCTACTACAATCTCAATTATAAGATTTTTGAAATAAATACATTGACTTATGTAAGTATTATGATATATGGTGCATATAAAATCAACAGACTCGGTTATTTGATAGCAAGCTTCATGGTACAAACCTCTACCGTGATTAATGTGCAAGGTCTCAAAAAACTTTAAGAAATAATGCTGTATAGGTCCATCATTACATGAACAGGCAGCTTTTTTGGATTCCGTTTGTAACACAGTTTGGCTGCTGTCCCTGTATTTAACCAATGCGATAGATATTTTTGAGTGTGATACAAAATCCATTCGTTCATCAGAACTGGCAATTTCATTCAGGAACCTTTACCTACTAAAAAGGCAAATTTAGAAACGCAAAAATGTTATTAAAATTTTAATGTGTTTATTTATGGTAGTATCTCAGACGGTGAATTGAGAGTTCATTTTTTATATAGAAAGCTCACTATAAGAAGCACTCCTACCTAATAAGTACTATATTATCGAAAGAGCGTACTTTTGAAGATACATATACTCAGATAAGAAGAAGCTGTTTCGTTATTTTCAAAAATTGATTTGTCTATGATATGTAAAATAAGAAGAATATGTAAAATAACAAGACATGTAAAAAGAAGAACAAAAAACGAACTGCTACCAGTACTGTAGGTTAGGTTAGAACTGCTACTATACAACGCACGAGCCAAGCGAGCCACGGCTCATCACGGCTGCAGTCGGCCGCGGCCGAGTGCCAGAAACAATTGTTTCTTATTGTAATTTACCAGAAACAATTGTTTCTTATTGTAATTTAATTTGTATAAACTGGCGCGTTTTAATAAATCGCGGAGCGAGTCTTTTGGCGAAGCACACCGAGAAGTCTTAGCTGATTTTTTTTTACAATAATGAAGCAAAATTACGAAAATAACCTCACTTTTTTTTCTGTTTATTCCTCAATTTTCGAGAAAATCGACTTTCATAAATACACTAGAAATGGTTAATAGTACCTACTTACCAAAAAAAAAATTCACTCATAATTGTCACTTGTCTAAGATTCTACAGTCTTACCACAATTGCAATTTTATTAATATAATGCTTACTTAACACAAAAAATCACACAAAAAAGCGAAAACATAAAACATAAACAAATGAACAATTTCATTTTTTGAAATAAATGTCATCAAATGATTTTGAATTTGGAATTCAGCCATTCAGGCTATTGAGCCTCGTGATTCAGCAGCTCACAAGGCATTAAACGTTAAGACACAATACAATTAATATTATATTGGACATAATAAATACATAAAGTGGGTATTGACATTGCATATTGAAATTATTAAATTGTACCATTAATATCTTCAATACTATATCAATGATTGTTTAGAAAGGCGTCATCATCTATCTATATCGGTATTTCTTTTTGCAGGAGCCTGAAAGTATCGAAAACTACGTCTACAATTTAACGGAAGCAAATCTTGCACCAAATCGAAGACCTCATTGGTTCCTACTTTACGATATGAAAAATACTTTCTCACTAGCCGACTTATCGCCTACCTCTATGGACGACTTAGTACATAGAATGGTGACAACCGATAAGAGATTACTTGATGTTTATTCTGCATTCTTTGGGAAATTAAGTGATTCTCGTTGGCCTGCATGCAATGACAGTTGTAAACTAAATCATCTTTGTAAAATCGTAGTAACAGTATTGTGGGAGAGGCAAAAATGTGAAGAATTGGAACAACTTTTTTTCGTATCCTGATTTAATCATACGTAGATCGTCTTTGTGTTCTGGTGCTGGAATTGTTTATGTTAATAGGTGCCACGGCGCTAATTCTAAAATCAAATAATAATAATAACACAGCAACTTTACATGATAGATTTTAATATTAAAGTAGCTATTTTTCTTATGCTAACTTATGCATTAAAGCTAAATACTCAAGTAATTGTACCTATAATTTTTCGGCAATAACTGTAGATATGATCCTGAGATTGAATGACAAAGAATGACTAACAATGGCTGTCTCTAAACAATCTCTAATCCAACATTTTGTAAATATCCGATTTTATGCAATGGTATAAAAATCGGAATTGTAATAGAAAGCCACTGTTAGGAATTAACTCTTTGCAGTATGTTTGCAGGTAAAATAACTTACTTAATTAATAAATAAAATTAAAGCACTTTGTAAGAGTTATCTGTGGTAAAAGCATTATGTAGTTATTTGCAATTGCAAAGACATGTGCGGTTAAAGCATCTTGACTTATGATTTTTCTTACTTTAAGGACATGTATAAAAAAATCTTTAAACATTTTTTTATTTCTACAACAACCACAAAATTTCTTTATTATAATGTCACAAATTTGATGTAAAATGTATGTTGGTAATGATAACTATAAAATTTTGATTAATTCAATCTTTTTTTATAAAATATTACTCGTTATTGCTTAAGTTATGCACTTTAACTTATATAGTGAATGTAGCTCTCACTAATGTGTATATCTGGTGGGTAATCTATACTATTATATAAAGTGGATTTGTTTGTTTGTTTGTTGGAACGCGCTAATCTCTGGAACTACGACTCGGATTTAAATAATTCTTTTTGCGTATGATAGCCCAGTTTTTGAGGAAGGTTATAGGCTATGTACCATCACGCTACTGGCGCGACGAGAGCAGAGCAGTAAGTAAAGACGCGGGTCAAACCGCGCCGCAGAAAGCTAGTAAATAAATAAAACAAGTTTGACTTGCTAAATTACCTCAAGTCCCATCTCATAACTCAAAATCATAAGACCCAGCTGCGTTTCTCAAAGATTGTGCATCACTGTCTTTTAAATATAATACCCGGAGTAGACACACAATACTATCGATTCCATATAGCCTGCATACAAAAAAAATTGGCAGAATAAAAAGAGGGCCGAGATGGGAACCCTCGGGTACACCGGTGTGGCAGTAGTTACAAAGCCCTTTTTAGACCCACCGATCATTCCAAGTGGAGTTTGATTTGACAAATAGAAACTTTACCTTCTTAACAAAACACCATGAATGCTCCATTTTCTAGCTTATCCAGTAGAATGTCGTGATCTACACGATCGAATGCTTTTTCAAAATCGGTATAGATCACAACGTGCTGTCGGCTTGCCTCCATATTGCATAAGGAATTGTCGCAATAGGTACCTACTAGAGTGGTAATAACCAGTAGGTAGTAAGTATCAGGAGGTTGTCACAAAACTAGTATTATTACACATTTTAAATTTATTGTAAGGTTTTTAGTGGTTTTATAAATGTTTATCTGGAGTATGTTTTCGTAGTATATTGACTCCATTTTGTAGAACGTTCGAGCGTGGGCGTAGCTTGGGTGTCGTTTACTATTCCAGACTCCGACTCCGCCTCAGTCTAGGTGCAATATATAAATATTGATACATTCGTAATTAATTGCCATTTGCAGTCAATATACCGCTCTACAGAAAGTTAGTCAATATTTACATTTATGTTAGTGATAAAATATGTACATATATACGAGATTATTACTACTCTTATAATAATTGTGCAATTGAAGTAGTAACTAAATACTTATACTATGTTTATTTGTGTGGCATAAAGGCCAGATCATCAGATTGCTGCAGGATAAGATTATGTTGCCAACCTACTTAATTACATGAATTTTTAAACATTTATATTCGTTGCTTTAGTTTTAGATTAGTAGTATCTGTACTAGGTATATAAATAAAAAAATAATGGAATAATGCTCATGCCTTAAATTCTCTGTATGAGAAGAGTCCTTTTTTACAGTGAGATAATAACGGACCGAAATGATAGCAGATATTGACTAATTTAACAACACACAGTTAAGACTAGGTACTGCATCTAAGTATTTTAAAAACATTGCCTAAAATGTTGATGGGGCTAACTTTTGTTGGTTCTCATTGACAATCGATTTTGTAGTAGCTGTTAGTACTACCTAATTACATTGATTTGAAAAGAGGGTGTCGGAGACAGATCAGCAAACTGTACTATCATTTAGACATGTATAGTCGACCATATATTTGCTTTACCACTGTAAACAAAAAAATCTATCAAAATTAAAATTCATGACTCATTAAGACAGTAACAACTGTCACTGTACTGAGGTAACTTGCAGGCAAAAATAGACAGTATGGATTATTGGTTTATTGTTCTATGCAAACGACATTTACTTCTAAGGATGGTAAAGCAATTTCATGGTCGACTATAAATACATAGGTCTAAAGTCAAAAGTGCAAATGACAAGGCCATTTTTATTTTCATGATAACGCTGATAGGTATTTAAAAGTAAATGCCGTTATTTTCAGTCAATTTAGTTCCATAGTTTATTCTTTGATTAGGTAAAAGTACGTAAGTATCTAAGTAAGTAAGTAAGTAGGTATCTAAGCTCTAAAGTGTGAATCAGTGTGACGAATGAACACTTGTTACAGAATAATCGTACCACATGTAGATTATGATAGCTAAAAACAACATAGTAGGTTGCTACGTAAGACGAGACTGGACAAATTTATAATTGTTTTGTAGATTACAACATATATCTTGTCAAATTATAGATTGTTTTGATGGATGGTGGATTATACATAAATTATAATTGATAATGCACCATATTTGAAGATTTTGCCATTTAGAATGAGAAACAAGTGAGGTCACCCACTTGTTTATATTTAGGGATTTCTTTTTTAAAATAAATAAATTAATAATGGTGATTCGTGTGGTAATTAATTAGGTGTAAAATACATAGCGATACCTACGTCTCCGATATTGATAATATTAATGCTATTTAAGTAGATGGCCTATAGGTATTAGATATACGAAGTACTTGAACGAAGTGAAAGAAGCTATATAAAAGTGATACCTATAATAAACATCTTTGTAGTAAAATAACCAAGCTGGCAAGATGAGGGTGTTAATATTTTCGATAGCAGTGTTAGCGTCTGGTTTCGCAACGCAACTTATATCTCCAGGTAAATATGGTGTCGTTTTAATGCTTATGATATGAATGTAATGGTTATTGGTGGGTAATTGTAGTAACGCTCCTCTTATGCCCTGGTACCCACACTAGGATGTTGGGTTCATCTGCATCATCAAGCCGAAAGACGTCCGTTGCTAGTCCACTTGCAACTGCAACTCAATACTTTATCTTATTTTCTTATCTATGCTTGTGAATGTTGTTCTTACCAAGCCGAAGCGCCTTGACCCTTGGGTTCTTTTTATTAAAGTCCAGGGTTTACCATAACGTATTCCCACACTGGATAAAACATGATGAAAACACGCAAACTTTTTTCTGTTCAAGACGAAATTGAAGAATTGTTTAAGAAATATGCCAGAAAGGAGTTATCAGATATTGAACATCAAAAGTTCCAAGATGTATTGGAAATTCTTCATAGACCAGATTATGCCTCGATAAGTTCCCTAGAAAATTCTTCACAAATCAGAACGGTAAGTAAATTTTATATACCTAAACAAAATCTAGAATGGTGCAAGATACCTAAAATGCATACCTGTCCTATACGATTAGGGCTCATCCATAACTATACATAATATATAAAATGCTTTCTGACTCATGAATCAACGCACAGCGTAAACCACTGATCATAAGGTGAGTACTGACCACCGTTACGAGGTGTAATGTAACATATTACACAGCAAGCATTCATGCAGTCAGTACGTAGTAATCTTTTGACTGTTACGCGCTTCAGTCAGTACGTTGCAGCTATATTCGATTATCTTGATTACGAGTGGCAACGAATGTGAAGCGCAGACGAGCGAAAAGTTCGAAATGAGAATGTTTACACGGATTTAGCACACGGCGTAACTTATCATGCTCGCTGCGAATGGTACATTACGTTTGTAACACCGGTCAGTATCCACCTTTAGAGACCTTAAACTTAGACGGTGAAGGGTTTTGCGAAATTCGACCCCTAAGAGGGTGAAAAAGAGGTGCAAAGTTTGTATGGCACAATGTGATTCCTTGATCCAATTTACTTCAAATTTAACAGAATTGATGGAAGACGTGTTTCGTATTTTATTGAAATTAATCCCCTAACGGCGTTAAAAAGGAGTAGAAAGTTATTTTGGGAGTGATTACACGGTTGAATCAAATTGAATCAATTCCATTGAAAAACATTTAATATTGCACTTTACCAATAGGTAGGTACACGTAAATAATGGAAATGTCATTCAATGTTCATAAATGGCAATAGGTATCATTGGAGTGAGGTCCATATAAACAAAAAGGCACTGCCTACCCTGAGTAACTCAGATAAATATTTATCATCTTTATTACCTACTATTTCATTTTAATATAATGCTAATATTTTATCTATGCGTATTTACTGTAAAATAAGAATGAGTTCCACACTAATAAACATTTTTAGTATCAAAAATGACGCGACGCTCTGCAGTGTCACGCGCAGTGCACTGCACTATCACCACAGTGAACAGCTTTGAATGAAATGCGTGCGTAAATCTACGAAACGCAACTATGCGTGTAAGTGTGTGATAAACACGCACAATGCAGATCTGCACTCCCGCAAGTACGCTCGTAGGTACGTCGACATGCAACATGCAGCGCGGTGCGTGGCAGTGTGTGATCCGCCTAAGTATATGTTAGTATGTGTGAGACTAAAGGCCTTAGGTATAAATATTCGGTTAAAGCTAACGTCAACGCACTCAACGCAAACTATGCAAGGATTAGGGAGGTAGGGATTGCTATAATAATCGGCAGAAATTTAATCAATTTAGAGATAGGAATACCTACCTATTATAACAAACATGTTTTTATTTATAATTACGTTTATCAGTAATTAATACTTATGAGCTCCTGATACTAATATATTATTAAGTTATTGACAATAAAGATAAGAACGAAAAATCTTGCAAAATAATCGCAAGTAAAGTAAATCTATCAAATCAATCTTGTAAGTAAGTCGTACGATAGGTAGGTAGGTAAACTAATTTCTTATTGTTCAAACATGATTTGTGTAAAAGTATTGAAATTGACTATTCAGGAGTCCGTGTACCTAAGTAGTAAGTCGTGATGGCTCAGTGGTTAAGACACTCCCTTCGTACGTATACACCACGAGGTCATGGGTTCGAAATCGACAAGTAGGTACCTACCGATGTGACTTTTCAAACACATTTTACTTTCTAAACCTTTTTTGAAGATCTTGGACATTATTGACTTTTCGGTGAAAGAAAACATCGTGAGGAAATCTGGATTAGGAAAAAAATGCCTGAAATCGCCAATCTGCCGTGAGCAAGCGTGGCGATCAATGCTCATGCATTCTCTACAACAGAAGGAGCCTTCTTCTGAAGTGGGATATGGGCTGGTCCGACGATACAAACTAGAAACCTCTCACGAGTACCAACAGTATTCGGACCTCTGTTACTTTTAAGTTAGAAGCCATAGAATCAGGGGCTTTACTATTGACTAATATATAGTATTGACTAATATGTGTTTTTTTCAGACTCTAGATTGTTTGATTTGTCGGAGTGCATTTGCTACAGTATTCGATGCTACCCAAAATGGTCAAACGTCTGAGGAAATTACAGAAGTCGTCGTTGAACTTTGTATAGTTCTGGGCATCGAAAGTTATAATGTTTGCAAGGGAGCTGTTGCGCTGAATGTGGTATGTACCCTAGTCTACAATGTATGCAAGTTTTGCAAAGGTAGCCTTTTATTTATCTTCATTAGGTATTTAAGCGAATAAGATAAAGCTAGCTTAAAACTCAATTGCAAAAGTTTCTGTTTCCAGGTTTATAGGAACGATATTGTAACATGAGCCTACAATTTTTTTTTTTCTATATTAGCCTACCAAAGTGACTCCACCCCACCTGATGGTAAGCAGTTAGTGGAATCCTGAAGTGGTGGCTGGTATGGTGGCTTCCACTATGGCGGCTGGGAATGGGGTTAGGGGAAGAAAATGAGGGAGGTAAGGAAAGGGGAAAAGGGGGAAGTTCGGCCTCCGGCGCTCTCACTCATCGAGCGAAAGGCAGTAGTACGGATACTACTAGGTACTCTTACGTCAATCTTCTATGAGAGGGTAGTACTAGCAAATTATACTTTTATAACCGACCTACTTACCTACCTATGCGATTTACGGCGGCCTACTTAATACCTACTATGTGCTATCTATTTAATATTATAAAAAAAAATACCTAATACTAATTTAATATAATTTTAGCCTATAATTCAACACATAATTAAAACCACACCAGCGGCTACTCCAAGATCATTCTGCGGACTTGTTCTACAAGACGGTAGCAACCCAAATGTCTGTCAAACCCAAGATTCAAGGTTTGAATGGGTGGTTGATCTGCCTCCGCCGGCGCCACAGACTAATGTAAGTTTAGTTTTAATACCTACATGTCAAGATTAAGATCGACTATGGGAATATGGATGTTGTGAAAAAGATTAATTAGGTGGTCTGACCTGTAGTTAGATCAGCTTTTAAAATAACGTTTCTTAAAAGCATAGTGATAGTATGTAGTGTCGTGAAATACTGCTTACTGTGTGTGTGCCTTGTCCTAGTAGATAATAGGAAATGAACCCATTTACTTGTACCTACCGTGTACAATTTTATTGCCGTTTATTACCGCTAGACATCAGGTCTCTCAGCACAGTAGTCCGTCCTACACACCCTTATGCTACCAAGCTTCTACTGCTTTCTACTTGTATAAATAATGGGAATCAGTAATATAAAATATTCTATGTTTCATTTAAGGTTCCTGTTGCTGATACAAATCCTCTGAAAATAGCCCTTCTTACAGATGCTCATATTGATCCACTATACGAAGCATACGGTGTAGCGGAATGTGGTGAACCGACTTGTTGCAGAATAGGTCAGACATTACCGACCTCATACACATACAAGCCCAACATAGACGAGTCTATCTTAGCACAAAGTGTAGTAAATGCTAGCGGTCATGTAATGCTCGACTTGAGTGTGTCAAGTAAAATACGAGATATGAAAAGCTCTTCACAAAATAGATTTGCTCCTCTAAATAATCCAGAACCAGCTGGATACTGGGGTGATTACAGGGATTGTGACACACCACTTTGGGCGTTTGATGATGTCATTGATACTATTACGGAAACACATAAGGTAAGCCAAAAATTTGAACACATACTTTTTTTAGCAATTGTCTCCTAAGCGGGTTTGACCATGGTGATATTTTGGTTGCACCTAATAGCTTAACAATTGCTTTCCAGGATATAGATGTTGTATACTATATTGGAGATACCATCGACCACGGCGTATGGGAAACAACTTATGAGTTAATCAACGAGATGAATCGTTACGTCATGGATAAAATAAGAAAGAACTTTGGAGATGATGTCTTAGTTGTACCAAATATTGGCAATCACGAGTCTCAACCTACGAATCAGTAAGTGCTTATCTTAGCTTATAGAAGTGGTTAATCTTTATTAATAAAGTTCTATGATGTCTCTAGTTTCACCAAATTACCACATTAGAGGCAGAGAATTGCAACCTCTGGCAAATTTATATCTTTTAATATTTTTATCCTTTTTTAGATTCGCTCCATCATCAGTAACGGAGGATTACTTGAACACTACCTGGCTATATAAAGCTCTCGTCGATAAATGGGGCTTTTACTTAACAGAGGACGCCAAAGAAACTCTATTAGATCGAGGAGATTTCTCATTATTGGTTAGACCAGGGTTAAGGGTCATTTCCATAAATAACAATGTTGCTTACAGATTTAACTGGTGAGTGGTATAAGTAGTAAAAAGATGTATAAAGTTGTTGACAGGTTAAAACACCATAGTCGACTAAAATTTGCTTCGAGAGTTTAGGTGAGATTAGCAGTGGCGAAGGGTCTGAAGATGTTTTGTTTTAATATTGTTTATTAACCTATTCTGTGATTCTGTGTGCTGTAGCGTAGGCTAGTAGCTTTAGATTGTTGCCTAAACAGATTATTTATTAGGTATCTTAGGAAAAATCTTTCTGCAAAAAACAAAAAACATAGCCCAGGTGACTCTTATACATTTTAATATCTCTTTATCATTAATAAACAAAGAATACAAAAATAGACTATACATCGCGCATATACAAGATAGGAAATTTAGGAGGCTTCCCTCTTACAAAAAGTCACCCTTCGCCACTGATGCTTAGTATGACTATTAGTTGATTGTACTTATAATAATATTACTAATACAAAAAATGGGGAAATGCACGTCTTTCGGCTGATATGATGCTGATATTACTAAAGTCTGTCAATAGTACAGAGCTTATTCTCTGACGTGAAAGTACTTATAATATTTTTTAATATATATAAATAATACCTAGGTACTACTTTTTACTCGACCATTCCCAGCCGCCATAGTGGAGGCCACCATACCAGCAGTTTAAGACGATGGCTTTTGGTATAGTGGCCACTTCTGGATTACACTGACTGCTTACCATCAGACGGAGTGGAGTCACTTTCGTAGGCTATAATATAAAAAAAACCATAAGAGCGAGCACCTATCCATCTAACTACACCTCTACATCTTTGCTTTACATTAGGTAGTCTATCTATTAGATACTCATAGATATTATACCTACCTATCTAGTGTTTTTATTAACGTTCGGCATTCGACGGTAATTTTTGTACTGAACTAGATCGCTAGTCCCCAAAATATTTCTTTAATTACCTATTACTTAATATATATTATTAGTTATTACTTAGATACATACTTTAGACATAATCATATTTTACAGGTGGTTAGTGTACGACCCTTTGGAGGCAAAGAAGCATTTAGATTGGCTGGTAGATGAACTGTATAAAGCTGAGTCTGCTGGCGAAAAGGTCCATATTCTAGGTCACATCCCAGCTGGTGTGGGGGACTTTATACAAGTTTGGACTAGAGAATATAATAGAATAGTTAACAGGTATGTAGCTTACAATGACGTATGGGTGGGTACCTACAATAGTCCTGTCTCGCCCAGTAAACGTGCGTGCGGCTACTCAGCTGTGCAAGAGTTTGTGGGTTCGATTCTCACACGGGACAAATCTTTGTTGAATTGTCCCGAGTGTGGTCGTAGTTAGGTACGTACGTAACATATTTCTAAAATGCCCGGACTTTTCAGATTTACAGCAACTATTGCTGCAGAATTTAACGGACATACACACTCCGACGAATTCAAGATATTTTACAACCCCGAAGGAGAACCTATTAACATGGCATGGGGTGGCGGCAGTACGACCAGTTATAGCTTCTACAATCTCAATTACAAAATTCTTGATATAAATACAGAAACATACGTAAGTATTTTAAACTAATATTATAAAGATAAAAGATTTAATTTTTTGTAAGTATGTTTGTTTGTAACGATTTAATCAAAAATCTACGTTACCGATTTGAAAATTCGTTCACCTTTAGAAATCAATAAATGAAGCGGGTAACATAGGCTTTAAATTGTATTATGTTTAACATATTTTTTAACGATTTTTAAAATTAATAAGTAAATTTGCAATACAGAAGACAGCAAAAGTAAATTTGCAGTACATATAGCAATAACTTTTCGCAGACATACGTAATATTACAATCATATTTTATGTAGGCGTTTGTTGTGAGACCGATTGAAACTTTTGATACCGAAGCGAAGCAAGGGCAGACGTCTAGTTTTTACTAAAAGCATAATAATATCTACCTACAAACAGTAACAGCGTGTCATTATGTAACTGAAATAGAAATGTTATGTCAAACTAATAAGTACTATGGAAATGGTTCTATAGGCAAGATGAAATGGATAAAAGCCATTTTGATGTAATATTGAACGGAAATGTTTGAACTGAATGTAGACAAGTTCGAGCTGATAGTTTATTCAAGGAAATGGGCGTCATGTTATGTAGTTTATCAATTCGCATCATATAATTTGCCGTGATTTTTATACATTTAGACACAACTAGGTACTTATGTTTATAAATAGTTTTACAGTTCCTAGTTATTACACGGCCATTATTTTTCAGGAGCCGGCGAACATGATAAATTACGTGTACAATCTTACGGAAGCAAATCTGACACCGAACCGAAAACCACATTGGTACCAGCTATACGACATGAAGAATACGTTCGAACTAACAGACTTATCGCCCTCCTCTATGAATCATTTAGTACAGAGTATGGTGACCAGCAATAAGGAACTACTTGACACCTATGCTGCATTCTACGGCAAACTGAGCGATTCCCGTTGGTCCTGGTGCAATGAGCATTGTAAACTCGACCACCTTTGTAAAACTGTAACAACTGTTTTGTGGGAAAGATCAAAATGCGAAGAATTGCAGCAGCTCTTTTTTTCGTCTAGAAACTCTGATTAGTAGTATATCTATCTACTTTAAATGTTATTAAATACATTAATCCATGAAAATTTTATAGCGATGAATAGGACACATAAAAATAAATATGTGTGGATATTTACGTAGATATTTAACAAAGCGTAACTTAAATTCATAACGTGCTGATATTATTAACACAATTTGTACATATTTTAAGAATAATCAATTAAAACATGTTATTTTGAATGAAAAAATTATCTATTTTTTTTTATTATTAACTTTGACAAAATAACTTCACTCTGCCTAATGATGGGAAAGGTTCAGAAGCCTAATTAATGATCGTGGTCACTTTCCGGCATTGTGGACAGTGTTACACATCCTGATGTAACTCAACGCAACGGGAATAAAGGCATTGTGGCAAACCACTACCGTAATGGCACCCACCCCACTATGGCGATAGCGGCTATATGCGAGACTGTTTAAAAGACCAGGGATAAAATGCGCTGTAGAGTTACAGGTTCTTATTGAGCGACATAAGTATGCAGTATGTTATCGTTTAGTTAATAACCTAATAGGTTCAATAGGTTCGACTGATAGGGTAACAACACTAAGAGTTATCAAACAAAATTTGATTTTTATTAATAGAGAAAACAAATAATATCTTGATAAATTAGGTCTTTAGGCTAGTCATTAAATTATAATTAATGATTCAGTATATTTAACCATTTAATATCAGGTTTCCACCTTAGTTCTTCACTTGGAATTTTATCTAGTTCTGCAATCTGAAATGTAATTATATTATTATAATCATATTTTAATATAGGTACACACAACTCTTACATTCTATTTCCAAATTATCTATTATGTGTACTTATATTATTTTTTTTATTGCCTAAAGTGGCAGACTGACAAACAGCCCATGAGATGCTGCAAGCGGTAACTGTCAGTCATGGATGACTCAGAGTCGCTGTCTACCGTAAATAGAGTGGGTTAAGTGAAAGGAAAGAGGAAGGTTAAGAAAAAAGGAAAATGGGAAATTGGGTCTTTCTTAGAATTATTAAGCCATATTTACAGCATGATAAACAACTCTAATTTATTGTAAGATAAACACAATGGAAATAGGCACAGAATTCATAGCTTGAGTCTATTTAAATAGACTAAAAACTATAAATAGTTTTTATGTGCATGTTTGTATGTTCAGAACCATAACATAAATTTAAAAAGACTTGACATCTATTGTGTCCTTAAGCACATTTGATTTAAAAACATCACTTCATGATAGGCAGCAATACATGTGGTTGTAGTTACTCCCACTTAAAATAAGCTATCTACCACCATTACCAGTATGGCTTATCTTGGCACAGCCACCATCGCAAACTGAAAATCTAATTACATGACAAATTAGCCGGTAATTAGTCGAAATTGGTTGCAAAATACTAGAATTAGTCGGTCTACGGTTTAAAAGTTATAAAGGGGTATTTGTCGCTATGACAAACTATGCGATCAGGTTGGCACAGCCACCTTATATCTCGGAAACCGTAGCACCCAGCGAAAATCTGATTATATCTAGAATTAGTCTGTAATTAGTCGACATTACACACAAAATTCCAGGATTCTACGGCCCTCCGTTCAAAAGTTATAAAGCGTAAAATGAGCTGTTTCTCCCTCGGGAACCAGACCGATTTTCCGGATAAAAAGTAGCCTATATAATAAGCACCGAATCTATCTACATATGAATTTTCATCGAAATCAGTTCAGCTGTTTAGGCGCTGAGTGGTAACAAACACACACGTACACACATAACTTTTGCATTTATAATATTAATGGATAATTAGATTATCTAATTATTCATACATATATGTGTCCATACCGACTGTACATAATCTGATATTTGCAAATATCTCGCTTCAGAAGGACCAACCAATTCTGCCATATTGCAACTAATTTCGACTTATTACCAACTGATTTGGGGCACAATCAGATATTAGCTCGGTACTATAGTCTTCGAGATATAGAGGTAATTGTGCCAACCTGAGCAGTCACGAGCCACAAATACCCCGAATAACTTTTGAACGTGGACTAATTACCGACTAATTCTAGGTATAATCAGATTTTCACTAGGTGCTACAGTTTTCGAGGTATGAGGTGGCTCTGCCAACCTGAGCGCTCAGTTTGGCGCAGTCACCAATACCCCCTTATAACTTTTAAACGGCAGACTGACTAACTCTGGTATTTGGGACCAATTTCGACTAATTACCGACCAATTTGTTATGTAATTAGATTTTCAGTTCGCGATGGTGGCTGTGCCAAGATGAGCCATACCCATTACCAATAAATAAATAATAGAATATTACAATGCAGACATACCTGATGTCTAGCAAACTTAACAATCCTTTCAACATGCTCCACTTTAACATCATCAGATAATGAGTAGAACCTTCTCCATATGGCAGCAGCCAGGATCTTATCATCATCAAGACCTTCATCGTAGGCAACTAAAGAAGCTTGAAATTGTTCTGATAACTCAGATACTTGTTTTCTAGCTATTGCTGGATTTGCACCCTATAAACAGTTTTATAAATTGTGAGCAAAGCTGAGTTTTAGGATTTTACCAATGCACTAAAACACAAGAGCCATTATGCCATCAGTTTGCCAGAATGGTAATTAGGGTTATACACTTGGGCCTCACCGACTGCTTACCATCTTTAAATCATCAAGACACTTACTACTGGATATAGGCCTCTTCTAAATGGAGGAGTTTACCATAGTTGCACCACTTTGCCATTTGCATTGGTGGCTGTAGTAAAGTGATATTTAGTGGACAGATAGGCACTGCTACCCTTTTACTTGGTGTCCTTATTATTGACTCTTATAACACCTAAAAAGAAATGAAGTGGTTCCCTATTTTATACTTGTGTGGCCTATTTAGACCTGTGTGTTAAGCTAAGAATAGAGTTAACTAAAACTAAACTAAAGAAAATATGTAGGTATAGTATAATAGTATGCTTCCCTTATTCACAATAGAACTTACCTCCAATAATTTTATTTTATTCCCAACATCTGCCCACATAGCTTCTATGATACAATTTCTCACAAAATGGCCATCTCCTTTGATATACTTTTTCTTCTCATTGACTGGCAAGGCCACATCTTCAGCCATATATCGGACCATTAGCATCCAGACATATAGTTCCGTAACAGTAAACCATGATGTGAATGTGTCTGGTAGTTCTAAACTTGTAAACCAGTCTTCATAACATACTCTATCAGGTATGTGTTCATACAAGAAATAACCTGTCAGTTTTAATCGCTGAAAATTATGAACATAACATAATAAGTAATAGTATAAAAATTGAGACCTAAATAATAATGGTAGACAAAGTGGTAGAATAAAGTGTCTATGGTATATATTGATCATTCATTTACTTCTGGTTATTTATCATTGCATTTACCATTACAATCATGTTGACTGAATATTATAATGGTTAGCAGACCCATCACAAGGTGGACCGACAACCTGATGATGGTAGCGGGCAACCGATGGATGAGGGCGGCTCACTTGGAACTGAAAATCTAATTACAAGACGAATTATTCGGTAATTAGTCGAAATTGGTCATAAAATACCAGAATTAGTCGGCCCACCATTCAAGTTATAGGGGGGTGTTGTTGGCTGTGCCAAACTAAGCACTCATGTTGGCACAGTCACCTCATATCCCGAAAAGCACTTAGCGAAAATCTGATTATACCTAGAATTAGTCAGTAATTATTCAACATTTCACACAAAATTTCAGTGACTATGACCGAATAATACCTATGTCATTTAATTTGTACTAGATCATTTATTAAACACCTAGAATTTTTAAAGGCTAGCTGTAAAAACGCTCTTACAGTTCTGTTTTGATCCATCCATCCCACTGCATTCATAAACTTCTTTACATATCCTTCTTCTACAGCAACAGTGTTCAACTTTCTTGTATTAATTGTACTTGCGGTGCATGACCTAATATACTCAGGTTTTATTACTATACGGTTCTGCCAGACCTTTAAAATATGTATATAAAGCAGTTTTAAAAAAATTAAATGTATGGACTAAGAAGCATGATAACGAGTAGTATCTTACAATGATTTTAGTAAGAATAATACCCACACGAGATAAAGCGCGCGGTCGAAACATTTCTTTATTTTTTTTAACCAATTAACAATTTCTAATAAATTTCTTTAGCATGTTACGTCATCATCATAATTATAATCTTCATTTTCATTCATCTCACTTCAGTTCAGTTTATTTTTTTTTTTTTTTTTTTTTTTATTTGCCCAGAGGGCAGGCTATAGTCTTTCGACCATACTGCCTAGTCTTCCGTGTAGGATTTCTTACGTGGTAAGTTTATAAAAATAATGTCTTTCGTTTATATACTCATTGTATTGTTTGTTTTATTTATTTTGTCTTTCGTATTTAACCCATTTTTTAATAGAGTAATTTTATTTTTGTCCAAAATCATTATTCATGTCATTTTACTGTCAATGTCATGGTAAATAACCTCCTTTTTCTAAGACAATCGTTTTGTATGTCTTCAATTCATCGATATATTTTTATTTCATATATTTCAATATTTTTGTCCTATTTTCCGAGCTGTCTCCTTAAGTACCTAGTTAATTGTTTACTTTACATTTTTAAGAATTAAACCTAAAGTTAATAAGTATTACTATTAAAACAAATAATATTATTAAATACACGAAAACTTATTATAACTAAATATCATTTACAGTCTCTACTATAAATTTGTACAAGTATATATAAACTGAGACATTCTTAAGTAGCTCCTGAATGCATTGCGGGACCTCGTCAGGATTATTATAAATTTTAAGCAGCTCATCCGACAACACAAGGCGCTGAATGTTGAAAGATGAGCACTGGAAAAAGATATGATGCAGTGACTGAACTTCTTGTGATTGACAATACTCACAGTTAGGAGAATTGACCATTCTAAGGCGATGAAGATGATAATTTAAACGACAATGACCAAAACGCATACGACTGATAATTGAATAAAATTTTCTATTTATGAATCTGTTATACTTGCAGAACCAAGGTATGGAGTTTATTTGAACGTCTAGAGTGGCAAACCAAGTACCTTTATTTTCAACCTGAGTGCACTGGTATGAATGTCTCCCCCACTCGCGACACATGCGCTGTCTTAAAAGACTAACTGCATCTGTAGGTGGTATGGAAACATCCATATCAGGGTCAGAATTAGGAATTAGTTCTTCCAAATCAACAATCTTTTTGGCTAAATAGTCTACCTTTTCATTCCCTACAACACCAATGTGCGAAGGCACCCACACAAAACTAATTACAATATTTGATTGATATAATTCCACCCATAACTGCTTTATTAAATAAATTATATAATTTGTGTTAGCATTTAATTTGTTGTTTGACAAGTTTTGCAGAACACTCATGCTATCACTTACCACTACCCATTTTTTATGTCCTGAATTATAATTTTCAATATGTTTCAAAGCACTCAATATAGCAACAGCTTCAGCTGTAAAAATACTTGAATTTTTGTCAATTTTTCTGCCAATGCCTATATTTGAGGAGGGCTCATATATGGCAAAAGACACAGCCTTATCATTCTTAGAACCATCTGTATAAACAAATTTATGATCTGACCACTCTGATAGCATTGCATTTACTTCCTCTTTTGTGGACAATTCTTTTTTTTTCTTTAGAATTACATTAATTGCTGGAAATTTACCAATAAAAGTTCCTTCATAGCAAGGCAAAATATGTTTGGATTGATAGATATTTAAATTTTGAATAAAATTTATGAAACTTTGAAGACCCTGTATCATAAAAATTGGTTTAGAAACTAAAGGAGTAATCGAGTGTAACAAATTGACCAATAGACTGTTATTAGATACACTATAAAGTTTTAGTATAAATCTTTCTTTTAAGTAATTAAAACGAATGCTTAATGGTGGGATATTACAATCAGTCTGCATTGCATTTATAGGAGTACTCCTGAATGCTCCAGTTATTACACGCAAGCATTTATTTTGAAGAACATCTAAACTATTTACAATTTTAATATCTGCAGCAAAACAATAGAAACCATATTCAAAATGACTACGAACTAATGATTTATACAACAGTAACAAAATTTTTGGGTCTGCACCCCAATATGAGCCAGACAAAGATTTCAGTACATTATAAGCTTTAATTACTTTGCTAATTATATGTTTTATGTAATTATTCCAGGTTAGATTATATGAAAAAAGAACCCCCAAAAATTTAACCTCAAGTGAAGTGGGTAATGCACAATTATTATAAAGCACATTGGGCATATTATGACACTGTTTACCAAACATAACAACTTTGGACTTGAACAGATTAACATTTAGATCAAGGTAAGAAAAATATTCATAAAGATTTACCAATGCATCATTGACTATTTGGATGGTTTGTGGTAAATTGTTCCCAGATGTATAAACAACCAAATCATCTGCAAACTGTAGATTTTTAACCTGAGACCCTAAAATAAGATTTAATCTACGTATATACAATATAAATATTAAAGGTGATAATATACCGCCTTGACAAACTCCTTTTGACGAGAGTCTAGGTCCATAGAGATGTCTATTAAATTTAGCAAATACTTCTCTATTGCTCAGAAAACTTTTAATCCAATTTATAATTTTTACAGGAATTCCTATTTGCAATAATTCATGACAGAGAATATCTATATTTACACTATTAAAAGCTCCTGCAACATCAAAGAAAACTCCAACCAAATTTTTTTTTGCCAATAAAGAGTTATGAATGTCGAGCTGTAATTGACAGACACTTTCCCTAGCAGACCGATTCCTACGAAAACCAAATTGATTAGAAGGTAAGATATTGTTTTGTTCTATGTAAAACTCTAAACGTTGCTTCAACAATTGTTCAAATAACTTTCCTACACAAGAAGTAAGTGCTATGGGACGATAAGAATCAGGACATAACTTTGGCTTATCTGGTTTTAAAATTGGTACAAGACAATCTACTTTCCAATCTTGAGGTATAACATTATTTTCCCACAGTAAATTAAGTATTTTTAGAAATGTTTGTAAACTTGCAGTGCTTAGTTTTTTAAATAAGATATATGGTATTCCATCAAGACCATAAGCAGTATCTCTTCGGGAGGAGATTGCAGATATTAATTCATTAATTGTAAAAGGATTAAGTAGAAAATTATTTTTGGAATTAATACTGTCAGTGAGAGTTTTTGAAGAATGTTGCACAAAGTCTGGAGTGTATTTCTTTAAAAAATCTAAAACCCATGCGTCATTTTCATGAATATTAAAATTATATGTCTTATTATATTTACGCATAAATTTCCATACAATGGATAAATGTGTGCATCTATTAAAAGTTTCACAAAGAGAAAACCAACTCTTTTGTCTTTCTGTTTTTAAAATGAGTTTTTTAACTGCCCGGAGTCTTTTAAATTGAAGATAGGTTTCTTCTGTTGGATTTTCTTTAAAATTTATATATGCTGTTTTGAAATTTAGTACAGCCTCTGTACACTTTTGATTCCACCAAGGAAGAGAAGGTCCTTTAATCTTATTTTTTTGCATGTGTGATTGGTGGTATTTGTGATATCATGACCATTTAAATTATTGGAATTAGCAGCTGCTGTGCGCAAAATAGAACAAAATTGAGAATATGAATTAAGAAGACTTTTATTATCTATTTGAAAATCAATTAGCAATTCTTCCACACAATTGCTATAGATTCGCCAATCTACGAGTTTATAATTTGGGTGAATGGGCAAATGTTTAACATTCAAACAATTCCCATAAAAAACATTGTTTTTGTTTCTGCTAACCATTACTTTTATGATTACAGGAATGTGATAACTACTACCAAGAGGACTATCATGTACAGACCATTCACAATTAAGTGCCAACGACGATGAAACCAACGATAAATCCAGTGCATTGGGACGCCATGTTAGAGAACCAACAGTTGTTGCTTGACCATCATTAAGCAGAACCAAATTATTTTCGTCAATGACTTCTAAGACTTCTCTACCTCTTGGAGAGTCAGAAACGCATCCCCAGGAAGTGTGATGGGCATTAAAGTCTCCAGCAAATATAAAAGGACCAGGAATAGATTTCACCAATGAATCAAAATCATCTTTATTAAAAACTGGATTAGAGTTTAGGGGGCTATAAAAGCTGACTATACTTATTTCTTTATTTTTAATTTTAATTTTCACACAAATGTTTTGTAAAGAATTATCAAAATAAGTGTTAATTTTAGTGTAAGTAATGCTTTCATGAATTATAATTGCAACTCCATTGTGTTTGTTACCACAATCATTCCTTTCAATATTGTAATTTTTTATTTTAAAAGACTGATCAGGTCTGAACCATGTTTCAGAAATTATTGCTATATGTATATTTTGTGCATAGAGGAAATGAATAAATATATGTTTATTGCTATTAAGACTTTGTGCATTCCATTGAACTATATTTAAGTTTGACAAATCCATTATGAGGATGATGGAAATTTCTTACTTATAGTTGTTTTTAAAACCTCTTTAATTGATGATGAATTAATAGGAACATCTTTAGATGTAACTATTTTTGTAATTGTTTCTACTAAAGTACTTATAAATTTATCGGATTTCATTAGATTATTGATTTGTACATCTAAAGTTCGAGCAGTTAAAGCTGGGAATGTATTAGCGTCAAAGAGCTCAGAGTAAGTGACACTTCGTGACTTAATTTTATTTTCTTCAACTTTTTGTTTTTTAATTGGGCAAGATGAGGAGATAGCTATATGATTACCTTTGCAGTTTGCGCATTTAGCATCTTTTGGGTCAACCTGACAATTCTTAAAATTATGGTTTAATGTACAAATTGAACATACTTCAGTATTGCGACAGAATTTAGCAATATGTCCATACCGCAGACACTTAAGGCATTGTTTTACTGGTGGTATGTATTTACTAACTTCGTGACGCCATGAGTCCAAGTAAATGTACTGAGGAAGAATAGTGGACGCGAAGGTTACTGCGACAGCCTGTGTAGGGACGAAAGTTACACCAGCGTCACCTCTGACCCTGCGCATGAAGCGCCTAACTTGTATTACGTTTTTAGAGCTGCCAATCAATGAAAAAATTTGTTTGTTGGACATTTCCACGGGAACCGAAGTAAGTACTCCCGTTATTTCGGTATCTCCAGCAGGTATAGTTGCCTTAAGAGACAGCTGATCTAACAACTTTTTGTTTTGAAGAAACATATTGGCGTTGTTTGGCAGGTCAAATGTTATGCCGACTTTGTACTTATTTATAGTACGTAGATGCATGACGCCTGAAACTCCATGCTCCCGTAAACCTTTTGATAGGGCCATACGATCCCTATCGCTAAATGTTGCATTTTGTTCGTGATGAGCCAGGAAGACTATGAGGTCCGTCTGCTTGGTTTCCTCGGGATATTTACGATTGTATCCTTTTACCTTGAAAATGGCGTACTTATCCTTTGTTGTGTCTTTGCAGCTTTCTGTTGACTCCGCTGAATCGGAGTCCGAAGATTCAGCTAACTGCTGCTGTTGCGGCGAGTCAGCATAGGACATTTCGTCCTTCCTCCGCCTTTTTTTACCCATTTCGGGTTACTAATTTACTATGTACACTATGAACAGTCTATTTAACAAAAATATTTACAAAAATATTGTTTATAATAGAAATTGTGAATTTTTTCGTAAATTTGATAGAGAAAACGCGCCTTTTCACTTTCAAAGTTTCCCGCCTTTTCTTCAGTTCAGTTTAATTCAGTTTCAGTTCAACCTAAATGTCACAACTGTCACAACTTGACACGAGTGACATTGAGACCCCAAAAAATTGAAGAGCCTTGGCGAGACCAAAATCTCCAATTTAAAATTTAGCACAATAGTGTTTGTACTACATTCTATACATTTGTACCCTAAACACTTAGAGCTGGTTTAATGCTCTAAGCCTAAACATGACATTTGTACCTCTAAATAAAGGTGACTAATTATTAGTCATAATAATTTAAACAATTATTTAAATAGTGTGAAAGGGCGAATAAATAGTTCAGATAAACATGATAGATTAGATAACATCTCTTGTCAGTTTTTTCCGATAAATTATTGCCCATTCTTTTCTTTTTTGTTCGTCTCATTAATGGCGGTGGTGATGTGGCCTCAGAACAAGTACTAAAGCATAGAAGAAGTGTTAATCGCCCTCATATACTTGTCCTATTTTTCCAAATAAGCCGGATAAATTGAAAAGAAATTTGTATTAAAGATGTAATTGTAATTCAAAGATGTAAAATCATCTTTTACATCTTTGAATTACAATTTGGTCTCATGATGTGTTTGAACGAAAATCTAAAAATTATTTTACTGATACGGTTGGTATGATATCGTATCGTCTAAGTAGGTTAGGTAGATAGTTAGATACAGCATAACTAGTTTGTTTCATTTCTTTTAATAGTTTGGATTGCGTTGCTATGGAGATAATTTTCTTTTTTTGTACTGCCTGTTTTTAAAAATAAGTCTGAAAATTGAAATAACTAGATAACTAATATTAATGTCCACTTATTTCACTATTCGGTAAAATATATACTTTTTAAAAATTGCACATCAAAATAACCAACGTAATGCAAACAATATTAGTAGCTTAGAATTATGTTCCACTCATTTAAAAAGTAACAATTTAATAAAATAATAACGAATTTTATTTCATTTGATTATGCACTTAGAAATAAAGGCATAAGAAATAGTTTTCTATGCGCGGCTAAAGGAATCAGTACATGCGTGCGCAACTATTCTAATCATTCTCTTTATATTTTTGTTTAATATAACTCTGATACAGTCGTCTCAATCTACATCCTTCACACTTGAAAGAGTAAAATTAAAACTAAATCAAAAGATTTAAAGATGTATTTTTAACAAGGGTGATTTAGTGAATTAATAAATCTTTTTGAAAGATGTACATCTTTTTTTCAATTCACTCATGAGTTACACATCGCTATGACATTATCCTATAACCTGTAGAAGAGCGAAGCTTTCTAACACAGGCAATATTATGCCTAAAAGGAGTGCTTCAATCGACATGATAGTTTAAGTTTTGAGTAAATAAACGATTATTATCCTCTCCATTTTGACTTTACTACCATCTTTCTTTTTTAGTCAATTCACATATAGCAAAATGGGACGCTGTTCTGTGCACCCAGAAAAGACTCGCTATTTGGTTAAAGTGTCTTGATCGCACTGCCTACAAATTTCTGTAATGCAGAAAAACTGAAAAATTGAATAATAAATTAAATATAATTCTAATAATAAATAACGTTAAACAATAATAATATATCAACTCCATTGATTATTACAAGAATTACCCTAAGGGTACTTCGTGTAATCAATGGACACATATACATTCATCCTAATTTATTTCTAGGTTAAGCATAGGTAAATAACATAAGATGTACTATTTGTATCATATCAATTTCATATTTAGTGTAGATAATGAGAATACTGAACCGTCGTACTTCTTATAAATATCTTCTCTGTAAGTATTTTTGCATAATTATACTTAATAAAATTAACGTAATTTGTCAAAAACAATATTTTATAAAAACCTACATTTCTGTTGACATCTTACATTTACTCTTACATCATTGTATAATTTGCAATACGTATACGACACAAGCAATTTTTTTAAACATATTGTTTATTTGACAATAACTGTACATTTTAATTTCATTAGCGTAACTCGAGCCTTAGTATGTTTTTATTTTTCTAAAGATCTAAATTGAACTTTGCCCAGTAGGTTTAACGAGTAGTCTTACCAGTAGAACTACTGGGAATTTACTTTCCATTTTAAACAATATTTTTAGTACTTGTATCGCCTGTAATACAGGATTATCCTAATACAAGCAGCCAAAATTGTAATACCTATTCATAATTATTTTATAAGTTTTTTGTATTTTGTACTTACTGAAAATTAATACATGATTATTGATTATATAAATTTGATGTTTTTTTTAAATGTTACCCCCAAATTACCAATAAAATTAAAATAAAATGGGCAATATTCGTTAATGAGAAATTGGCTGTACTGTATGCCGTCTTGCCTTTAAAATAAATAAATAAAATATCTTTATTTCAGACATGAACAGAACAGTCCATAAATTGTTTAGTAATGAGTCCTTTGCCTTGTTCGTTGCACATATTAAAACATCAGACAGGCAGGTGTGACACGCTCAGAAAAATAACTGTCAGGCGAAGAATTTTGTTCGGGAGTTGGCGGTCTGAACTTGTTCTTTATTTAGTCTGTGGTAGTGGTACCTATTTTTTAGGTTACATAATTACTCGGGCGGCTGCCGATTTTTCGCCCAAGTGCACTGAATTCATAAAAATGTTGGGGGCTGTAAGTCGGGTCGGAAGCGGCCTCATAGCCGCTAAGTCAGTAGCTGAAAAAACTATTACAGAATGTGGCAAAATCGCAACTGTGTCTGCCATTAACAAAAGGGACTATGCAGCGAAGGCGGCTGCAAGCCTAGGTACAGGTAAGGTGGTGGCTGTCATCGGTGCCGTAGTAGACGTGCAATTTGAGGGTAATCTTCCATATATCCTAAATGCTTTGGAGGTACAGAATCGCACACCCCGGCTTGTCCTGGAGGTGGCCCAGCACTTGGGAGAGAACGTCGTCCGCACCATCGCTATGGACGGTACTGAGGGTTTGGTGCGTGGCCAGGCTGTATTGGATTCTGGCTCTCCCATTCGTATCCCCGTGGGAGTAGAGACCCTCGGTCGCATCATGAACGTTATCGGTGAGCCCATTGACGAGCGCGGCCCCATCCTAACCAACAAGACCGCTGCGATCCACGCTGAAGCTCCTGAATTTGTTGAGATGTCAGTAGAACAAGAGATTCTCGTCACTGGTATCAAAGTCGTAGATCTGCTCGCTCCCTACGTGAAGGGAGGTAAGATTGGTCTCTTTGGTGGTGCTGGTGTTGGCAAGACTGTACTTATTATGGAACTGATTAACAATGTTGCAAAGGCCCATGGTGGTTACTCTGTGTTTGCTGGAGTAGGCGAGCGTACCCGTGAGGGCAACGACTTGTACCATGAGATGATTGAGTCTGGTGTAATTTCTCTAAAGGATAAAACCTCCAAGGTAGCACTTGTGTATGGTCAGATGAATGAGCCCCCCGGCGCGCGCGCCCGTGTCGCTTTGACGGGATTGACTGTGGCTGAGTATTTCCGTGACCAGGAAGGACAGGATGTACTGCTTTTTATTGACAACATTTTCCGTTTCACTCAGGCTGGTTCTGAAGTATCTGCCCTGCTGGGTCGTATCCCATCTGCTGTAGGTTACCAACCAACATTGGCCACAGACATGGGTACTATGCAGGAGCGTATTACCACCACCAACAAGGGTTCCATCACTTCTGTGCAAGCTATCTATGTACCCGCTGATGATTTAACTGACCCTGCCCCCGCCACCACCTTCGCTCACTTGGACGCCACCACTGTATTGTCCCGTGCGATTGCTGAGCTTGGTATCTACCCCGCTGTGGATCCTCTTGATTCCACATCCCGTATTATGGACCCTAACATTATTGGAGCTGAACATTACAACATTGCTAGAGGGGTTCAGAAGATTCTGCAAGACTACAAGTCTCTCCAGGACATCATTGCCATTCTGGGTATGGATGAATTGTCTGAGGAAGACAAGCTGACTGTATCTCGTGCTCGCAAGATTCAGAGGTTCTTGTCACAGCCTTTCCAGGTTGCTGAGGTGTTCACTGGACATGCTGGCAAGCTGGTACCTCTTGAAGAAACAATTAAGGGCTTTTCCAAAATCCTACAGGGCGAGTATGATCACCTGCCTGAAATAGCATTCTACATGGTTGGACCAATTGAAGAGGTTATTGCCAAGGCTGACACCCTTGCCAAGAACGCTTAAATAGAATATTTAATGTGAACAATGTTAATTCTTAATAAATATAGTAAAACCTATTTTATGTTTTTTAGAATAGGATAAGCCTACGAATATGACACCCTGATGACACCCTGACCTAATAAATCAATGAAGTATTCTTACTATGCACCTAAGTCATAAGAGCGTAAAGGCCTGCCCAGACGAGTCCCCCAGGTACTTTTTGTCCATCGATATCTTTGATTTGTTATAAATTGTATCGTCGAATAACGCACATGAAGAATTAAAAGTACTCCGTACAAAAAGTCTTCCAAATTACAGCGGACACCGAGAGACCGGACTGGACAAAACTACGGAGGATCCACCGAAAAAATAGAACTAACGTAACTAGACGCAACAAGAGTTCGTGACAAGTACTCAGTAGACATTTTTCTCACGATTCAAAGATTTTCGAACCACGGGGACAAAAGTCCCTCGTTTGCGCAGGCCTTTAAAAAGTGGGAACAGTATTTTTATAGGCCTTTTGTCCCCATGGGACAAAAATCAAATATCACTTTTTGTATGGGGTTTATTATAGTTCTTCGTGTGCGTTATTCGATACAATTATAAGAGATCTATATCGATGAACATATAAGTACCCGGGGGACAATGCCTCGTCTGCGCAGGCCTTTATGCATGAGATATTGAGATTGTTGGTTTGGATCAAAGTAAGTAGGTACCTACCTATGAAATGTGATTTCTATTATTTAAAATGCATTAGTAATTCACGGACGTCCGAGCACGCACTACCAACCAATAGTGTTGTTCAGATGGATTGAAACACTCGAAAAACAAAACATTTCATTTCATAGTATAATATTAGTTTATTCTGTTATATGTAAGGCGTCTCCCTGCGCGATCATATAAGAAACGAAGAAATCCGCAGGAGAACTAAACCGATGTGGCTCGCAGACTTGCCTCTCTGAAGTAGCAATGGGCAGGACACACCTCGCAGAACTGACGGTCGTTGGACGGAAAGGTTCTAGAGTGGAGACCACGAACCGGAAGACGCAAGCGTGGGCATACCAGTATATAAATGTATAATATATGGGCAGACCCCTCACAAGGTCGGCCGACGACCTCATAAGGGTCGCGGGCAACCGATGGATGAGGACGCCGAACGACCGGACCGGCCACGGTAGCAAAAATTGGGTTAGGCCTATGTCCAGCAGTGGACGTCTTTTGGCTTATATGATGATGATGATGATGTTAATGATTGATGATGTATAATAAGTTGAAGGCCCCGGCTATTATGTCATAGTTGTAAGTGCTGTTCTAGAATCATAATTTTTGGTTAGCCATTCTTACTTAAATATGCCCTTTTTTCAGCAGTGCCATGTGCTTTTAGTTACATTATTTATGCCTCTATAACTTATAATCAATATAATTATTACTCCATTTCTTAGGCTGTTGAGATATATTTTCAACACTACACACTGCACAGTGCATTTTATTTCATGCACGGGACCTAGCCAGCTTCTCTGCAGTGCATTACATGTACGGTTGAAATTAAAATTTGTTTAACTACGTATCTCTGTGGGGTTTGGTTGTACCGTATGTAGATACGTATTGCCACGCAGATATTGCAGGTCGATTCCCACTCAATGCAAATATTTGTGTGCTTGAACGTGACTATTCGCATTGGCCTGAGTTTTTCTATTTATAAATATGTATACATTTTTATTTACGTTTCTGCATTTCACCTATGTCCCACCTAGTATGAGATAGTGTTGTGTTAAAGTATAGTAAACTGAGGCTAAACATTTTTATAATTTGCAACCTATTTTTTTTTTGTATTATGCTTCGAGGCCAAGCCAGCGCATAATACGGCCGCAGCGCGCCGCAATGCAAATTGCGTAACATAAATATGTAACTAAAGTGATGTCTAAGGTTTCGATGGTTTGTGCTACTTGATGCGATGCGGTGCGGCCCGCCGTAATTTACGCGAGCCTTTCTAAGTATGTTTTGTTAGGTAAATAAAATCAGGATTTATCCCAATAAGGCAATTTAATTTCTTACTTATCTACCTAATAGCATAGGTACTGAAATGGTATGAACGAAACATGCATCGAGCAAAAATTAAACTAAAGGTATCTACTTAAAATTAATAATAACTATTTTACATTACGCTCTTTATATTTTCTGGTTCTGATGTAGTTTCATCAGCCGCATCATTTTCTTTTATTACATCAACATTTTTAACTTTGTTGGATTCTATATTATCATTTTCTTCATAACATTTCAAACTGTCAATTTCAGTTTCAGGTTCACTAGATTCTGTATTTAATGGCACCATTTCTTCTGTCTGTGGAACTGATGTTACATCAGTATTTTCTACTACAGTTTTGGGACTGTCATTATCTGTTGGAATTTCAGCAGCCACAGTTTTTTCACTAGTATCAGGGATTTCTGTTACAATAGGTTTAGTAACAACACAATCAACATTTGGAACCTTTACAACAACCACTTGATCAGATGCCTTATCCTCGCTAGATGATTTCTTATTAGGATCTTTTAACTTGATTGTCTGGAACTTAAGAGGTGTTTTTACGGCTTGTGTGCCGTCTTTATTTCTGTTGATTGGTTTTATAACTAATATTTTAGTTTTCATTCCAGCTTTCGTGAAATCTGATATATTTTTGTTGATTAAAGGGTTTTTTATTACATCTAAACTTTGTCGGCGAAATTTAATTGGTGGAATGCTAATTGGCTTCTTTATTTCAATAGGTTTTGAAGTATTCTGTTCCTTTGTAAGATTTGTGTCATTATTTGTTTCTGGAGTTTGCTTAGGTTCATCTAGCTTTTTGGGTATTGGAGTAATTTCCAATGGGTCACTAACTATTGGAGGAACAATATTTTTCGTTGGGTCATTATTTCCGTTTTGGTCGCTAGTTTTTGGCGGAATATTAATCACAACTTTATTTATAACAGGTTCTTTGATAGGACTAGAGCTTTCTTTTTTATCATCATCTTTTTTAGGAGATGCCTTATCTCCTCTAGAAACAGTTTTTGGTAACATAGGCCTAAGGAATATATTTTGCGGTCTTATTTCTTTCATAGAGTAAAAACTAGTAGCACTAGTTCTTACATGTGCTGCTGCATTTTCAACACTTTTCTTTGTCATGGCCATAAGTGCTCCGCAACAATCCTTATTCATATTTTCGTAATTTACTTGTATTTCTTGCTGAACTTTTTTCTTGGATTGATTAGATTTAGCATTGGCTTGCATAACAAGAGCATCTCTATAACCTTGAGCTTCCATTTTAAGCAGATTTGAAAGATCGTATTCGAAATCTGCATTTTTAGGTTTGGCTTTTCTTCTAACTGGTCTTCTGGATGCCACTGATGAATCTCCAGTTATAGTTTGCTTCTTAGTTATATTCTCAATTACATCATCCAAATCTGAGGAATTTTCTTCAAAGCTCTTCACACTTGATGAAGTATAACTTTCAGCAGTATGTATATTTTTGTCAAGGTAGATATCACCATTTTTACTATCTTCATTTCCTGAAAAATTGAATAAGATATAAGCACAAAACTTGTGCCTACAAGTACAAGTGCCTACTGTAATATATCTGTTTAATGCAAAACATTAAATGTTTTGTACGAAACAGATATTACAAATCACGTATAATTTTATTAAAATAATAAAAAACTATAATAATATGTACCTTTAATGACTAAATCTTTTCTTCTCTTTGGAGCACTTTTATTATGGTAAATTTTTCTTTTTCTGCTGCCTTCCACGCGAGTACTACTCGAAGAACTATCATCTGATAAACGACTGGAATCACTAGAACATCGACTAGGACGTCTTGATTCAGGACTAGTCTCATTAGCATCTGGTAGTTCTTCCAAAGTCTCACATAAATCCAGAGCCTCAGTACCATCAATTGCTTTCACGGTACTGTAATAAAAGTCTTTATCACCTTTCAATTTATGTACTATTTTAACATGTTCTGGTAATTTTTCGAAGGAATAGCTTTTGAAATTGCACAATTTACAAGCATAACGCATCCATTTCAAATGTTCAGCCATGTGATCATATAATTCTTGAACATCGTTGTGTTGAATATCACATCTTTTACATAATAGTTTATTTAGCTCTATGTCTGGTTGAATCTTCTGTCTGAAAGTTACCAGATTATTTTTTTCTGTTTGGTGAGCTAATGGCAATCTTATAGTTAATTTGGGAACTTCTATTTGTGGGCGTGTTTCTTTCTCTGGGGATTCAGATGCGTCGTTGGACTTGTCATCTTCACTAACGTCCATTTGTGTTTCTTCTTCCTCTTCTTCTTCCTTCTCTTCCTCTACGGGAGCTTTCTGTTCTTCTTTAGTAGGCTTATTTACGCTCGGTGGCTCTTCTTTGGAAAGTTTATTTTCTGTAAAATAAAAGTTGGTTAAATATTACATTGTAATGATGATTTATCTTGCACTACACATAGCTCCAAGAGCTGACGGCCGTTGGGGCAGAAAGATTCTTGGGTGGCGACCACGAACCAGAAGACGCAGCGTGGGCAGATCCCTCACAAGGTGGACCGACGACCTTATAAGGGTGGCGGGCAACCAATGGATGAGGGCGGCAAACGACCGGCCGCGGTGGCGAATATTGGTGGAGGCCTATGTCCAGCAGTGGACGTCTTTTGGATGATATGATGATGATTTATCTTTTCCCATCGACTAATTAAAAATCTGGGATCAACCATAGTGCAACTTTGTACTACAGAAAATATTTCATATTAATTTATTTACTACGTTCAATAATATGTTTCCTACTACAGGAGTAGTAAACAAGCCCTATGTCTTTAACGGACACAAAGTTCATCCAGACTTGGAACATATATTTATGGGCCACACAAGACTCTTTAACGTGATTACTTTATCGGTCCCATAGAATACCATGTGCTGGCAGCAAATAGATCGTGTCGTGGACAAGTTTCTGTGACATCTAACTATCGCTAAGGTTGACTTTTCTAATAGAGTGTAAGAGAAATCGTTCTTGTCGTTACATGACGTTCAAATGAAGCTCAACCGTAGGGAGGTAGTTGCCGACTGTACGAGGTGTCACGTAGATACAAACCGTCGTGTTCGGCGGCAGTGCTGAGCGGGGCGGGCGTCAGGGCGAGCTGCAGCGGCGGCCCCTTGTTGTAGTCCTTGCGGATCTGTATCTCGATGCGCTTGCCCTCGGGGCGGCGCGCGCGCGCTCGGCTGCGCGGCTGGCACGTGTGCGTGTGCGCCGCCAGCGCCGCGCGCCGCTCGAACGTGCGCCCGCAGCCGCCGCAGCGCGGCAGCTCGCCGTCGCCCTCCATGTTGTCCATCCACGCCTGCAACACCGACACCGTTACATGTGTCTTAACATCTTACGATTTTAAACGAATCATACGATCTATATCTACGTTGTACAATAGGAAGTCGCTGGAAAGCCTCTGTCTGTTTGGACGCGTTAATCTCGAGAACCACCCGGTAGATGTAGATGCGGTTTTCACTGTTATAATTAGGGTTTCTCGAACAAGGTTTATGATAATACGGCAACCTATCGCCTATAGGAGCCGAGCAGTAACCATAATAGTAAACCGAGCGAGAAACGGACGACAACTTTTAGTACCAACCGATGCGAAGCGAGGCGGGGCGCTGGTTTGAATGTATGGCAACGAATAATGTTACAACCCTAGTAATAGGTTGACGAGTAGATACCTGATTCTCTTGATCCAGCCTCTCCTCTTCGGAAATTTTCTGAGCCACATTAACTTTCAAATTGTTTTTACGTTTTTCGTAAAAGGCTGGTGGATTGTTCATTTTAAACGCTTTCGCTTGTATCGATTCTCTTAGCCTTCTGATTTGGGCCGCCGTCTTTCTAGAATATTGTTTCTGTTAGTTGATTATCGTTATTTACGTAAATAATGTTTTTTTATTGACACGGTAATAAAGGAAGTACACAGTATACCTACCTACATTTTAAACACTACAAATTCAGATGGCGCTTCTAACTTTGGACTTTCGTGCAAAATCAAGAATGTCAATACTATGACTGCATATAGAAAATACTTTAGCACCTAAGTTATTAGTTGTAAATAGACATTATAAATACCTGTGAACTTTGAAGAGATGTCTGTAGACGCTCCAAGATGTCGAGAATATCTCTAGACAGTCAGGACACGGATAGACTAAACGACTTTCAACATGTTTGTACTTCATATGAAATTTAAGAGTCTTCTGCGTAGAAAATTGCATATCACCTATAAGAAAAACAATAGAATTCTCTAATTAAAATAAGTAGCGCTAATTTACCTAAAGCTAGGCATAGAATACGATATTGAGTGATTAAATTTCCAAAATTGAATTGATTACTTTTTTAAAGGTCGGAATAGTTCACGGGTTTGATTTCCGGGTCATGTAATTATAATATTAAGTAAATGGCAACAATCCCCTGTTACATGGGACGTAACATAGCATACATAGCGAAACATTGGCGTTATATACCTCTGCTTACCCCTTCGCAGAAAAAGGCCTAATACTACGCTATCATTTTCAAGAGTAACACAAATAAAATATTTCGGGGCCTATGTATGATGGAATCATATGGAAAATCAGATTTGTTTTGTATAAGATTGACCTTTCAAAATGTTCGAAATATTAGCATTTGATAGGTACTTACAGATTTTACATTTCAGAATGTTAGTACTGAGATTGTCCTCATCATCACTTATTTGTATAACATTATCAGGGTTGACAGAACTCTTGATTTTAAAATTACCATCACTCTGTAATACAGCTATGTCCCTTGATAAAATATTGTCCAATTCCTTTACCTAAAAGGAGATATTTAAAATTAATATAAAATCATATTTTATAATTCCATTAAAATTTTTAATATAGATTATAAGTCTCGGAACACTTGTGAATTCACCTGTACTTACTAATAAAACACACTTACAAAATTGTTTTTATAATAAAACATTTAAACTGAAATATATGTGTGTATTATTAAGATCTGTTCATGTACGTTTTATTTCCTAATTAAAAAGTAATATTATACATGTATCAGTATGCCATAGATTGAAAGGAAATAATAGTTATTGTGTTTGTATGTGTACTAGATAAATGATGCTAAATTATTCAATAATAATGGAGATATGCTATTAATATAAATGTTATAATGAACATAACATTACAGAACAAGAGTGCTTATCCTAACATACTTGAACTCTCATATCATCCACTTGCATTTCTTCACCCGACTCAACATTTTGAAAGACAGCAACAGAGCTGTTTGGTATTTTTTGCAGTGCCATTTGTAACTCAGTATTTCCGTTAATACTAGTTCCTTTAGCTCTGGCTATTTTTTCTATAATTGTAGTCAAATCTTTAGTCAACGGTATTCTGTTATCACCATCAGAAATTTCTTTGCTTTCTGGTTCTTGATTTTCTCTTAGTGATTCCTGATATCCCTGCTCCAAGCGTTTAATTTTCAAAATTTCAGTAAGCTGGAAAAGAAAAATTGTTGCCAATTAGAAAAAGGTATTATATTCTTAAGCAAGTATGGAAGAATGTTACTTACCGTTGAAGTAGTTTTGATAAAATGGCTATGTACAGAAGTGTTGAACTTTTCTTTGCAATAAACACGTTTATGCGATATAAAATTAGCCATGCTGCGAAATATATTTCGGCATACTTTACATTCATACAATATATCGCATTCATTAGACATCAAGTCTCTGAGCTGTAAACAATGTTAATAGTATTAAGTACTTATTATTAAGAGTGTTTAGTTGGTCAAGAACAAAATTTATATTAAATAATCAGATTGGTGTAGTCTATGCAATTTAATTATTTACTTACTTCTTCAGTAGCCAAATCATAAATTTTTCTAGCTTGACCAAACCCTGTGATACTTGTAGGTATTGGTTTCCTAAGTAAGGCAAAGTCAGGTTCTTCAGCATCTTCACTATTTTGACCAATAGTTTTTGTATTGGTTTTATTTCTATCTTCTTTGCCTTTTGTTTTAGTGTTGATCTTATTACCAGCCATGGTAATCCTAAACATAAAGCAAGTAAGTACCTACATATTTTATTAATGAATATAAATAAAGAATCTTCATATTCCAAGTTATAGTATCAGAAATTGGTACATAAATATAAAAAATAAATTGTATCTACGACGTTATTTTTCGTTGGCACTGTTTTGTATAACGCCGACCAACCATATTGACAATGAAGTAACAGATAAAATTTTGCATAACGTTGTATCAGTAGGATTAACATTTGCACTTTTAATATCATCACATAATTTTCTGAATAGTTACCACCAAAGTATAAATATGATTCACAACTAGCTCAAGCATGGTAATATCATATTCCGCAGCTACCAAGACATACGCCGTCTCTCCCTCAAATATACACAATAACACAAGCGCTAATGTCATAAAAATATATCCAAATTACATTAAAAGTACTATGGATTAGTATGAAACTCTCTGTAGATGCACACTTACGTGTAAATCTTCACAACCGCAAACTTGAAAATCCTAGACTTGCGACAACAGCACCTCCATCACGCCTCCATTTTCAACAAATGAATATCACCTATAGTGCGTAACTTCTGTGCTTTCATGGCCATGAGTAAGCCGACCACCTTTAGGTGGTAAAATGTAACAAGAAATGTAATTCACATAGATTTTTTTTTAAATATAAAAATAATGCTATATATTTATTTTAATCTACAGAAAACTGTTTATTTTAATTTATGAACTATGTACTCCGTAAACAATGAAAATGCGGTACAGTCAAAAGGGCGATACTTATAATCATTTACTGATTTATAAATGGTGCCTAAATAGTTTCGTATAAGATCGAGATACTTTTTCAAAGTTTAATGAATGTGGTTATGTATTGCATTTTTTGAGATTTTAACTTCGATTTTAGATTTTTAAATTTTTTGAGTTTATTGTGTGTTTCCAAAATTAACGTTTCAACGTTTGCCAATATATGTAGTCTGTGACGTTTGCTGATTGAGGTTTCACTTGACGTATTATTATTATTTTTACTTTACAATTTGCTTGCTTTGTTATTTTTGGAGACCGGCCAAAAGACCGGCGCAGCAAATCGATAGTGATACCGCTAATATTTATTATTTTGCCTTTTGATACCGTAGTCAAAGATACAGTCTTAGTCTTGAATTTTAAAATCAAAGTAACTCATAGTGTGCAATGTCGGCGGCCGGTGAGACTGTAACATCGGACTATCAGCAAAGAAAATGGCACAATATAAGAAAGTTACTTGAAAGATCTGGTCCGTTTTGCCATCCTGATTTTGAACCTTCAGCTGAAATACTCGATTTTATAATGGACTCTTGTAAAGTTCTCATTGTGGGTGCTGGCGGGCTTGGTTGTGAACTACTTAAAGACCTAGCTCTGATGGGCTTTAAAAAACTTCATGTTGTAGACATGGATACAATTGAGCTTTCTAATTTGAATAGACAGTTCTTGTTTAGAAAAAATGATATTGGTTTATCTAAAGCTAAATGTGCTGTGGAATTTATTAACAAAAGGTACCTAACTGGTAGAAATCACATGTTGGTGGTTTGGCAGCTATTAAATGAACACATACTTATGTATTCACCTATTTCAGAGTCCCAGGGTGTGAAGCTGTGGCTCATCATTGCTCTATCCAGGATTTTGATGAAGGCTTTTATAGACAATTTCACATTGTAGTCTGTGGACTTGATTCTATAGTTGCAAGAAGGTGGCTTAATGGAATGTTGATGTCATTATTGCAGTATAATGATGATAGTAAGACACAGTTTATTATTTAATTCTACAATAATTAAAACTGCTTAGACGGTCTGATCGCCAACCTAAGGTCTGGTTATACATAATATGTATAATCACTTTTTTATTTTTCATTAGTTATTCTGTCAAGGAGTATAAAATATCCTTCTCTTTCTGTAACAATTTTATTGAACCTACTTAGCATATTATTATATTATGGCAATAGTCCTTTACATACCTTACCTAGCTTAAGGAGATAGCCCGCTCTACACATTGAGAACTAGAATCAACAGTGGCTTAATTTCTAATGAAAACAGTGTATAAACCCTTAGATTTGTGGCCAGACAAAGGTCTGTTCATTTCAAAGCAAAGTTAAAATACATTACTTAAGATATAAGTATTTGGTATTTATTTGTTCTTTGGCATTAAGTCCGTCATTGTACATTAAGAGCATTAAATTTTAAATAAATAAATAAATATAATGTAATAATATACAACTACACACAATGCCATCTAGACCCAAAGAAAGCATATATTATAGCTTGTGTTATGAGTTCTAGACTGTGGATAAATACAGTAATTATTTAAATAATTGTATGTAATAGTGCCTGTTTGTATTTTCAGGAAGCTTAGACCAAAGCAGTGTTATTCCACTTGTAGATGGAGGCACTGAAGGGTTCAAAGGTAACGCAAGAGTTATACTGCCAGGCATGAGTGCTTGTATTGAGTGTACACTGGATTTGTACCCTCCACAGAAAACTTTTCCTCTGTGCACTATTGCTAATACTCCAAGGTAAGTTTTTTACACCTTGCATATTCTGAAGTTACTTTACCATTTTGAAGTTACTTTTACTGTGATGCCACATTATGTCACATATTATATCAGCCTCATAACTTCTTAACCCTGTTACAATTTAGACCAAATAAACGTTTTTGTTATGCCAAGTTACAATGTGTAAGCAATGTACTACCTCTTTTTCGAAATAATTTTAGAATATTTTTAAATTTTATGGCCCTCATAAGAAAAATCTAAACTATACCATTTTAAGAGACTTTTATGTGTATAAATTTCAATTATGTTTAAATCTCAATACTTATTTATTTTAGATTACCAGAACATTGCATTGAATATGTAAAGGTGCTTCAATGGGCTAAGGAAAATCCTTGGGGTAGCAACACAGCTCTGGATGGCGATGACCCTCAACATGTTGCTTGGGTGTTTGAAAAGGCACAGGATAGAGCTATGAAGCATGGCATATCTAATGTGACATATAGACTGACTCAAGGAGTGCTGAAGAATATTATACCTGCTGTTGCTAGTACTAATGCGGCTATAGCTGCATGCTGTGCTAATGAGGTATGGGTTTATATTTTAATTGGTATAAAAAATAGCATACTTTACCCTACATAGTATATTTACCCTGATAAATAACATAGTTTATGATATCATATAAATTTAGCAAGTTAATCTTTCAAGAGATTATTTGATACTGTCATACTCAAATTAAATAAGGGCATTTAGTTTTAATTCTGTCTTTGTCCTTAAATTATGTTTCTTGCATTTAAACTGTGGATAGAGTAATAAATGCATGTTTTTTTTTACTACAATGTGTGGATGTATGTGACATGCTGTAAAACAACATAATTGTCTTTCCTAGGTTTTTAAAATAGCATCATCATGTTGCACAAACATGAACAACTATATGGTGATGAATATGGCTGATGGTGTTTACACCTATACCTTCAATGCTGAACGAAGACCTGACTGTGTTGCCTGCAGCAACACCACAAGAGTTGTTGAAATTGAACCAGATGCAACTTTGCAAACAATTTACGAAAAGCTCTGTGAAGATCCTGCCTTTATGATGAAAAGTCCAGGTTAGAGATAAATTTTTATTACTGTCAATAAAGCAGACTAGCATTAGCATAACTATTGCGTCTATATCCCTGTTAACCCTTGCTGCTGCCACTGTGTAAAAAAGAAGATAATGCTACAGCATAAATGCAAGAGCATAATGTTTATTATTGTTGTTTTTGCTTCTATCATTTTTATGATTGTTATTATTATAATCTCAGCTAATAAACTAAATTATCTAAACTTATATTACAAAGAGAAAAAAAATATTTTTTGTATGTTTGTTGTAATTTAACTCAAAACCTATGTAACCAATTGAAAAATTCTTTCATCTTTAGAAAGCTACTAATATGACGGTTGATAGGTAAGGGTAACATGAGCTATATTTTATGTTAAATATTTTAAGCGCCTGTGTAAACCTCAATGATGCAATACGACACTATTGCAATGATATTTTCCGTAGGTGTTTGTTGTGAGACCGAATGAAATTTTGATACCGAAGCGTAGCGAAGCGAGTCTACTTCCTAATAATTACGATAGGTGGCGCTGAAGCATAATAAATAATTTAGTTTTAAGAGTTACTTTACTGTACTACATAATGTGTTTTCATTAAGTCACCTAATAAATTGGGTTCTCTTTTAAGTCCCGTTTTTATTTCAGGTATAACTACAGTCATCAATGGTCGCAACAAGACTTTATACATGTCATCTATAAAAAGCATTGAAGAAAGGACAAGAGATAATTTAAAAAAGAAAGTAACTGAATTAGGTTTGTATAATGGTGCTGATATACTAGTGGCAGATGTTACGACGCCAAATACTGTAACAATAAAGTTGAAGTTTGATGAAAATCAAGATGTTGAAATGGCAAGATAGAATAATAATTTTTGTCACTGCTATTACACATAATACACACACATAAGTGTATATATTGTCTACTCACTCCAATTTTAACTGGATTATATAATTTGTGCTAATTGATTGTTCTCATTTCACCTTTTGTAATAATTTAACCAAATTAAGTACGTAATAAATAAATATTAATAATAGCATAGACCCCTGTACTATAGCGAAGGGGGCAGATAAAACTCAATAGGTAGTTAGGTACCATTGACGACCGGGGTGGTAACCGCCACTTATTAGTGCCAACCACCAACCCCGGTGACAATCTCGAAAAGGTGGCAGATGGGAATAATTTTAAATTGCGTCATTGTGAAATAAATAATATTCTTAAAAAACTTCTATTGACCTTTATTTTTAATGTACTCGTATATACCTAACGACTAAAGTGATATTGCAATTAGCATCATACTTTACGTGTACCCGGTGTACCACTTTCCAAGGTCGATATGAGCGTTCACACATAAGAGTGGCAACGTCGCAATTTAGTGTCATATATTCGTGACTTTCAATTTTATATCATACAAAATCAAAGATATGTATTAAAAATATTAGTAAAGTCCTTTATATAATAGCTTGACAGCTGTTTAAAAAGTAAGTAAGTAACCATAATGCTTACAGTCCTAATTATATGCAAATTAAATAATACATTGCACAAATAAACAAGCGTTTACGCGTCATGAGTGGCAATGTCGAAATTTTGTCTCTTTCGTAGTTTTATTTTTTTTAAATGTTCTGTTTATATGCTAGAATTAGGTGAAGGCTGTGTAAAAAGTAAGAAATCATTACGTTTGCAGTTCTATTTAAATGCAAATTGAAATTTTTTGCATTTGAAATTTTAGTTGCGTTATTTTCATTGTAAAACAACTGTAAGCATTATGGTTATTTACTTTTCAACCAGCTTGACCTAATTCTAGCATCTAAACAGAACATATGACTGGCCTGTTGGTCTAGTGGTTAGTGACCCTGACTGCTAAGACGGAGGTCGTGGGTTCGATTCCCACCCAGGACAAACCTTTGTGTGATGAGCATGATTGTTTGTTCTGTGTCTGGGTGTAATTTATCTATACATATAATAAAAATGTAACCGATCGCTGTCTGTACATGGAAGATATATGAGAAAAATGCTATTGGGACCTATATCAACGCAAATAGAACCCAAAACAATGATTTTTAAAATTTTTGTCTGTTTGTCTGTTTGTCTGTGCGTTTGTGCACGCTAATCTCAGAAACGGCTTATCCGATTTAAATATGGTTTTCACTAATATATTGTGGTAAGCTTCACTTAACATTTAGTGTTTGTTTCATGTCAATCGGTTCATAAATAAAAAAGTTATGCCAATTTAAAGAATCACATCGAACATTCGTTAATTTACTACGAAGAAGCAGATATTTTAACAGGTTGCGGAATAGCTGATAGTGTTTTTATTCCTTGGATTCCTGTCATTCTAAACAGTCTTTCATTTAGTTTTAAACGAGTCCAGTTTCCAGTGAGCCTATGTTTTGCGATGACTAATTAAAGTAATTAATTAATTAAGTAATTAAAGTAAAGGTAAGACACTAAAAGTTGTGGGTGTGGATCTAAGTATTAGCTGTTTTTCGATCAGCTTTATGTGGCTCTATCACGTGTTAGCATTACTAGCAGCCTGTATGCTTTGATCCCTGATGGCTATACGTCTAATCCATACATCCATACATATTATAAAAGGCTTTGTCCTGACTGACTGACTGACTGACAGACAACGTAAAGCCTAAACCGCTGGTCGTAGCGACTTGAAATTTTGAGGGTGTGTTTGTCTTAATGTCTAGAAGTGTAGAAAGAAAGGGTTATTAAAAATTCAACCCTTAAGTGTATGAAAAGGGATGTAATCGATTGTATGAAACGTCTTCATTTTTTAAGTTACAGCTTTGAAATTTTGTTTTGGAATACTTTTATTTAAATAAAAAATACGCTCATAATTTTTTTTTTACTGGGGTGGATTTATAGGAGTGAAATAAGGGATGAAATATTGTATGGAAAGATCTTTGTTTTTGAAGTTGGCGACTTGAAATTTGGAGGGAGGGGGAGGAAGAGGAAAGGAAGGGAGAAGTGAGGGGAAAGTGTGGGGGTAGTGAGGGAGAAGTCAGGGGAAAGGGAGGGGAAAGTCAGGGGGAAATCGACTGCCTTTGTATTTCGGTGGTACTGTGTATGGACTGTGAGGTCGCGGGTTCGATTCCCGCTCAGTGCAAATATTTGTAGCATGAACATGTCTATTTGCATTGCTCTGGGTGTTTATATGTATAATATGTATCTATTTACAAAAATAAAAGTATTTAAGTATGTTTATCCGTATTCTAGAACCCATAATACAAGCATATAATATGCTTACTTTGGGTCTAGATGGCGTTGTGTAAAAATAAAAAAGGAAGAGGGAACTTAGGGGGTGTGAGGAGGCAGTGAAGGGCAAGTGAGGGGCAAGTGAAGGGCAAGTGAAGGGGACGTAAGGGAAAGTGAGGGAAGTGAGGGAAAGTGAGGAGTCAGAAGTGGTGGTGAGTGAGTGGGAAGTGAGGGAAAGTGAGGGAGATGGGAGGAAGACGGGAGGGGAAGGAAGGGGAGGGGAGGGGAAGGGGAAAGTTATTGTAGTGAAAATTTGCCTTTGTGTATTGTATGTTGTTTTACGGGGGATATCTTTAGGTAGGTGAAAGAGGGTTTGTACGAATGGTGATGATGATGAGATTAGAAATAGTATGCAAAACAGTATTTAAACAATATAAAAATGTCTATTGAAAAACGATATTCATGCGAGCGAAGCCGCGGGCAAAAGCTATACATATATAAAAACGAAAGGTCACTCACTCACTCATCTCATCACGAAATCTCAAAAACTACAAGTGCTAGGAGTTTCAAATTTTGGAAATAGGTGCTCTCTAAGACGGGATTTTGCGAAATTTATTTCCCTGGAGTATAAAGGGGAACAAAATTTGTATGGAGCTTCTATAGTTTTTGAAAATAGGAGTGCCAAGTTTCGTTAAATATCGCAAAATTTCGTCTGTTTTAGGGGTAGCGGGTGAATAGATTTAAATCGGATTCGCCTTAGAGACGGATTATACTGATATTTATTACTAATATACAATGTACGATTGCCGTAAGATTAGGTAAGAAATATTCTCATACAGGCACACATCTGAATTTTCACGCGAACGAAGTCGCGGGCAACAGGTATATATAATAAAAATGTAACCGGTCGCTGTCTGTACATGGCTATTATAAAATTATAAATGCGAAAGTTTTGTGTGTGTTTGTTCCTACTCAGTGCCTACACGGCTGAACCGATTTCAATGAAAATTGGTGGAAAATTGAAAATGTATATAAATTTGGAGCCGGAGACGAACATAGTCTACTTTTTTTTTTGCAGTGTTGCGGTTTATCATGAATCGCAACGAAACTGAGCGATGTCCAAATCTTTGGCACTAATTTGGCACTTTGGCTTTTGATCCCGAAAATCGTCTGGTTCCCTAGGGGTACAACCAAACATATTTTACACGCGGGCAAAGCCGTGGGGGGCAGCTAGTCTATAATATGTATGTATTTACAAAAAAAAAATGAATATAAGTAGTTTATCAGTTGTTTAGTACACCCATAACACAAGCAAATATAATTGCTTAATTTGGGGCTAGATGGCGCTGTGTGAATGTGGTAGAATATTATTATTATTATTATATATTTTTAAAGTAAAGCAACGGATAAATGATAAATTGAAAACCGCGAAATATGATACTAAATTGCGACGTTGCCACCCATGACGCGTAAACCCTCTTAACGTCGAAATGGCCCAGTACACAGTGGCCCGCATCGTAAACACGAGGTAGTAGGTTCGAATCCGAGCAAGTACCAATGTGGTTTTTGCAATCATGTGTACTTTTTAACTTTATCTTGGACATATCTGCCTGACGGTGAAGAAAATCATCGTGAGAAAACCTGGACTTAAAAGTCTGAAATTGCCAATCCGCCTTAAGAAAGCGTGGTGATCTAAGCTCATGGCTTCTCTATAGGAAAAGAGGCCTTTAGCGCAGGCCATACGAGCCCAATCCCACTGCAGAGTGGGACTGGGCTCGTATAATTATTATTATTACATTGGAAGCTTCCATGGCGTTATTTTCATAGTAACATAACTGTAAGCATTATGGTTACTTTTTAAACAGCTTTCACGAAATTCTGAAAAGTATAAAGCTCCAATTTAATGTTATAAATTGCAAACTACAAAATATGACAGTAAATTGCGACATTGCTACTCGGTGTGAACGCTTCCTATTACTGTTCGTAGTGCCGTACAATGCAACAAATACTAATTTTTTTTATAATATGAGAACGTGCCACACAGCTGCTTGGCTGGACTACTTTCCGTAAGGCAAACGTGCGGTCCAGAACTTGTTCTCTACTTAGTCTGTGCAGTCTATGAGTCCAGTAAGTTTATTATTCCTGCTGGTTTCGGTGACGGTGACGCCGACGACGACTGATAGTGCTAGGTTTTACTGGAATTTTAGCTAGCTCTTTCCAATTACTTACTTGTGTGGTGACATTTTTGAATTTGAGTTATATTTCTTCATAGAAATATAAGATATTGATTTAAATAAAACACGTTTGTGTATTTGAGCTAAGCTCTTGTCGACGTCAGTTTCAGTATGTCGGCTTTTTTAATTTCGTTTATCTATTAAACCGGACTAGAATGATCTAATGTAGCGATGAGATATACTTGCAAAATTCAATACCAGGGCTTTTAAGTACAAGTACGTAAAAATACGAGGGTCGAAAACCAGGTTTTAAAATACTTGAAAGTATTTGTCATCCCACCCGCTAAAGGTCGAGTTCGAGTATGGCAACCCGCTCCCGTCGCACCTACCACGAGCCCCGCGCCGCGCCGCACTTGCTAGGGCGACCTATCTAAAATACTTGCATAGGAATTTAACCTGTATTACCAGTAAGGTAAGGAGCAAATTCGTATAAATAAAAAAATACATTCAAGATAAAAGTATTTATTATTCACAAAGTCCGAGTGTGTTTCTTATCTACATTGAAATATGAATCATTTTTCTATGCTATGCTATCGTTCGCCTTAAAGCACTTACTTTCATACTTGCAAGTATTGGACGCGAGCGTCTTACCTAAAATACTTGCATAGAAATTCAACCTGTATTCCCAGTAGGGTAAGGAGCAAATTCGTATAAATAAAAAAATACTTTGAAGATCAAAGTATTTATTATTCACTAAATACGAGTGTATTTTTATCTACATTGAAATATGAATCGTTTTTCTATACTTTGTTATCGCGCGTTCGCCCTGTAGCACATACTTTCATACTTGCAAGTATAGTCTGCTCGTACCAGAGCGCCGTACTTTTAAGCGAAGCCCTGGTTTTAAAACCTAGTAGCGTAAATACGTTGCATCTCTAATCTAATGATAGAGGTTTGAAGTAATAATAAATTATTTGTAGAGATTACACAATGGGTTTAAAATATTTATTTTAATGTTTTTACTTATTAATCAACCACTTCAAAATCCTATCATAGTATCGAATCGATTGAAATCGATAACATTTTATTTGACATTTTGTGCTTCCCTATCTATCTGACGTGGTGCTATCGACAAGACGTGAAGACGTGACAAAACAACAGGGAAAGGCGCTAACCAAAAACTAAAACATTTTCCCTGTAGTTGTTAGAGATTAATTAGGAAATCAAAATGTTGGACAGTATATTTGATGATGTGAAGCGCATGAACAAACGCCAGGTAATAATTCGTAGAATAATAATCGCTTAATGACGTCAATAATACACCGGTTAATACGTTTACGTTTGTGCTCACTATTTTTCAGTTTATCTACCAAGTCCTGAGTTTTGGTATGATAGTTTCATCAGCCCTGATGATATGGAAGGGTCTAATGGTCGTCACTGGTAGCGAAAGCCCTATTGTCGTAGTGTTGTCTGGCAGTATGGAACCTGCTTTCCACAGAGGTGATTTGTTGTTTTTGACAAATTATCCTGAAGAGCCCGTACGTGTCGGAGAGATTGTTGTATTCAAAGTCGAGGGCCGTGATATTCCAATCGTGCACAGAGTTTTAAAGCTTCATGAAAAGTGAGTATGAGTGTGAGATGATTTTATTTGACCTACTCTTTTGTAACATTCGAATGTAATACATATTTTTATATTTTAAACTGTTTAATAAGTACACAACTTAAAACAGTTTCGAATTTTCTGTAAAGAAAATTTTAAGGTCTAATCCATAAAGTAAATAAGTACTATTATTCTTATTAGTATAAGTATAAGTTTTTTAACAGTACCAACCTTATAAGAAAACCAATTCTAATTGAAAAACATATAATTTTCAGGAACAATGGAACAGTAAAGTTTTTAACTAAAGGTGACAACAATAGTGTTGATGACAGAGGCTTGTATGCTCAAGGACAGTTATGGCTCACAAAAAAGGATGTGGTCGGTCGTGCTAGAGGATTCTTGCCATATGTGGGAATGGTCACAATTTATATGAACGAGTATCCAAAGTTTAAGGTAATGTTTAGGGCGTTAAATTGTTCTTGGCAAGATTTATACTTAGCTGAGGAAGTGACAGATGCTTACATGAGTTCTGTAGGTTAAAAATGTTGTCAGAATATTAAAGCCGCAGGTAAAAACTTAAATCTGAGACACTTATCTTAGATTAAAGATTATTAGAAAACAAATGACACAAAACTGCAATACATTTTGTTACAAAATGAAAAAGGTTGCAAATAGTACGAGATATTTGGTGGGCAGTAGCATATTAGGCAAACATAACTTTATTATCATAATCTTAGTAACTCATACTGCAGTTTTTAAATTAAGTATCTAATGGCAATAACTTGAAAATAATCAAGTAACATATCATAATGATCAATAAAGCAAAAAGGCATAACTCAAAAATGTTTACCCTGTGCTGATGTTAAAAATTTAAACTACTTTTGCACTTTGACCATAATATATTAACCTCTTCATAGTTATCTATTGGTTTTACTATATTTGTTGCCATGAGGGTAATCCACAAAAGTAATAGCTACAAGGTAATATTTATTCATGAGAATGACTACATAGATAAGTGAAAATAATTCGCTTGCTTTGTGTTAAGCCTGTAAAGACACTGTAGAGATCTTTCCGTGCGTCCACCCACAGTTAAATTTTGTGGACCAACACTTTGCAACACGGTATCATTATGTAACAATCTGTAACTTTTGTGGCTACTTGTTACTATTTTTTGATTGCTGCTCATAGCATCTATTTCGTAAATACCTTAAATTACAAAAATAATGTGAATATTGACTGTTTTAAAAAGTTAGGCATTGTTACTTAGAATATACTAACACAGCAATATAATAAACCAACAATAGATAAATTTTTGCAATCGGATGTTGATCAACAAAAAGTAAGTGCAGTGTGGATGCACGGTTTACAGAATAAACCTAATTCTTCAAAATAGACAGTAATAAGGTAAAAACCAATATAATAATTTTTACTAGATTTTTTCACATTCTATTACATTTTATGAATGCATACATACTTTATACTTAATAAATATTATACCTATATTATAAGTACTTTTATTACATATTTGTTCAATAAGGTATGAACAAATAATAATAATTGTGATGAAATGTTGTATATTAAAACAAAAATAAAAGATTTACACAACATTTAAGTTTCAGCAGAATCACCAGGTTTACAATAGGGTATTTTACTATATATTATAAAATATAAAAATATATTATTAAGATAGCTTAGGCAAAAAGCAGTCAGAAAAGTTAGTTTTGGTTCATAAAATAGTAAACTAAATTTTAAAACTCAATTCAAAAGTTTCAGCTTTTTAATCTGTTTCATATCACGTAATAACACCATTATATAGTAGTCGCCTTATTATTACGTCATACGGCTATGTAGAAGTGTAAACTTGATCTGTTTCATAATCATAGCCCATTATATAGTAGTCGTCATGTTATTATGTCCTACGGATAAGTAAACTTAGAAGTGTCAACTATCACGTCAGCGTTTTCGTCAAATTACGCACAAAATTTGAAAATGCAAAATTATAATGAATTTTTATGGCACATAACTATTGAATAAAAATTTGGTGAATTTTTCTGCCCTATACAAAAAGAATAATAATAATAATATTCTACCACATTCACACAGCGCCATCTAGCCCCAAATTAAGCAATTATATTTGCTTGTGTTATGGGTACTAAACAACTGATACTACTTATATCCATTTTTTTTTGTAAATACATACATATTATAGATAAATTACACCCAGACACAGAACAAACAATCATGTTCATCACACAAAGGTTTGTCCTGGGTGGGAATCGAACCCACGACCTCCGGCTTAGCAGTCGGGTCACTAACCACTAGACCAACAGGCCAGTCAAATACAGAATGAAATGACAACAAATACAGAGTTTAGTTTATAAATATTTCAAAGTTTAGTCAGTATACAGGCTGATTTACCACAATGGAACACTGACGGCAACTATATTTAAACTACACAAATAAGACTAAAGTTACTACTTAGGAAAAGCAACATGTTAGGCAGAGAGCCATCAAATATCTCCAAAAACATTGCAAAGTGATGACTCGGAATACTCTCTCTAACTAATCCACTGTATTAGTTTATTAAATTTCTGATGACTACTTGCATTGCATCATCGATTGTATATTATTTATTATTATTTTAATTCATCTTAAGCATAAATGGGCCGGATCGTCCGGGGAAGTACTACCCTCTCATAGGAGATCAACGTAAGAGTAGTAGTATCTGTACTACTGCGTTTCGTTCGGTGAGTGAGAGCGCCGACAGAAATTGGGCAATTTCCCCCCTTTCCTCTTTACGTACCTCCCTTATTCCCTTCCCCCAAACCCATTCCCAGCCGCCATAGTGGAGGCCACCATACCAGCAGTTAAGGAAGATGGCTTTTGGTATGGTAGCCACCACTTCTAGATTCCACTGTCTACTTACCATCAGGCGGAGTGGAGTCACTTTGGTAGGCTAATATGAAAATAAAATAAAAAATCTGTGTAAACATGGCAATGCAATTAAGACACATTAAGTTTACAATAAAGAAAATTACTGCTGTAAGGTTGACTGTCCATAGTGAGCGAGGCTGCTGAGCGCGCGGCAAAATGAAAAATTTTTGTGCATGTCTACTGGAGCGGCGGCGCGACAATTTTATGCAATACCATTGTTTGATAAGTTTCTCTGCTACTTAGCCTTTTTTATTTATATGGACAGATAGCCTAAAACAGTAGCTAACTAGCATTTTAAAGAGTGTTAATGAGTGTTTTTGTTCTAGTTTGCTGTGTTGGCGTGCTTAGCAATGTATGTGTTAGTGCACAGAGAGTGACAGCTTTAATTTGATCTGAAGTGTTGTTGAAGACTGTCTGTGGAGAAGACACATTGGCTCTGTGGATGTATTTAATTTTATGATTAAATGAATGTTCTCTCTAGTGTTACATCATTATATTTATTTTGAGATTAGATTATATTTTTACATTGTATTTATTACCCTCCTCCTTTATGTTGATAACAGGTTGTAATGCCTCTTGAAGCTTTGTATACATTTACTTTTTTATCTTTGATACCTACAGCTAATTAGTCGGCGTAGGAAGTTAGGCATGTAATGGCTATATGTATTGGCTACATACACCTACCCGTTAAACAAGTCAAGTACTTTACACAGCCCCGGATCAAAATTTTCTCGAGGCAGGTACTAGTGGCGCCCCCTCAACTCCAACGTATAGGTAGGAGTAGCGTAGGGGGTCGGGCGGTCGTCATTCGGCATATCGGGAGGCGGGCGGTCGTTATTCGTAGGTATTCGTAGTCGTCTACATAGGTATAGTCGACCACTTATTTGCTTTACCACAGACAATTTTTTTATCAAAATTAAAATTCAATACGACTCAATTTGACGGTGACAACTGTCACTGTACTGAGGTAGGTATCTGTAAGCAAAACATTGTTTTGTGGGATGCAAACGACATTTACTGTATGGGTGTTAAAGTAATTTTATGGTCGATACATAGGAAAAACTGTCTAGGTCTGCGTCCAACAGTATCAGCTAAAATGATGATGTTGCCATTCAATATCTATACAGGCAATTTAATTTATTTTTTTATTCCTTCAACAAGTGATAGTAGGTGTACACAGTTGATACTAAAGCTGGGTACTTATTTGCAGGCTAATGTAAATAGCCCTTCGGTCTCGGTGTCTTCCCTGATGGTCACCCTCGGAAAGATATTACTACTCAATGTCTATCTACTTTTTACACAAAATGAGGACAATATCTTCACGCTTGTTTTGCCGAGTCTGTCATTGCAGAAGTCTATACGTATCTATACTTATAACACTGCCGCGGGGTAGATATTTATCTATATATAACCCACGTAGGCAGCGCAGTATCTAAGTAGGTGGGCGGACCTTATTTAAACTATTCATCCTGCATTTAAAATGAAACTCAATATTTTAAATTATGGTTTCAGTTACCTAACTTGTTTGTACAAAGCCGGAACTAAGTAGGTAGGTAATGCCTTTTCTTACTGTTTGACCGTTTGTATTTTCCGGAGACCAAAGTAATATAATAATAATAACTATTTTGTGACTGAAAAATGAAAATATGTGTTATACCTAGATACCTACCTTGTTACTTAGCTACTAGGTAGGTACTACGTTTTGCGATTTAAATGCCAATGGCTTGACACGGATTTGCAACGGTTCTTCAGTGAAAGCATGACTAGGTAGGTACCTACTCTATATAATAATAATAATATACATTCTCTTAAAAAGGTAAGTACATTTGCGTTGTCTTATAAATAATAAGATACAATGACATTAAAAACCTTAATGAGTCCTGGAGTTTGTACTAGGTACGGAACCTGTGTGACAGATCTCCAGGCTCTCGTTTGGTGGTACAAAGTAATAGAGTATTAGAGTATAGAGACAGTGCCGTAAATAGCCTTTTTTGCGCCCTGTGCGAGCTTCTATAATTGCGCCCTTGTTTTTTTAGATATTATACGTACCCTAGAGCAATGCTATGTATAGGCCTACTTTATTTCATTCAGGGTGATAAAATAAAGCACAAGGAACTTGGTGTTGGTGGACCAATTATCTAATATTTTGGAAGAAAAATCTTTTTTTTTTTAGAACTGATGTGGGCAAACAAGCAGACGAGACGAGCCATCTGATGTTAAGTGGACCCTTCGCCTATTATACCACTCACTGTGTCTCACTCACTAAAACTCAATCGCAAGTTCACTAGTGTAAATGCGTTGCCCACCCTGATGCTTAAGATTTAATTTTTGGGCCACTATGGTTTTCATACTTCTTTAATAAAATAACACCCTGCAAAGTTTCAGTAAACTGTAAATTAATTTAATTTTAAGTACTTGGTATGGTAGAGTTTTGAATAAGGAAGGTAGCATAATATAAATTGCGTTTAAGTATGAATTAGTGAAAAAACGTTTATTCGAAAATATTTGCAAGATTATTCACAACTACACAATACACAAATAAATGAGACCACAAATGAATGAGTTCAGATAGTAAAGATTTATTAAAGCAAGCCATAAACTTTAAAGATTTACTTTTCGCGCTTTCTTCATTGCGAAATCGTTGATAACCTTTTCATACGACAGACACCGCCGCGCCGCGCCGTCCTATGTCGCGTTCAATCGACAAAATCGCGAAGCCCGTCAACCTTTCTTGGCCAATCGTCGAGCGCAAGTAAGTGTTCATTAATTTTTATTACTGAATGATCTTTCGCAGGAAGCTACAGTCACTGGCATTGTTAAAAAAATCTTTATAGCGCCCGCCCGTACCCGCCCGCTGCCTAGTCTCCGACCGACCGTGTAGCCGGCCGGCGCGGCGCACTATGTGGAGGTGTTTTTGAGTATCTGAAACTTTCAATTAGAGTTTTGACAGTTGCCGAAATTTGCCGAAGGTCTGTAAATGATGTTATTTGATAGGAATTTTAATATTATATTATATGAAGAAGAAAAAAGTTGCAATTTCGTTGCACAACATATGTTATTCTATTATAGCATGAAACAGTAAAAAATCCTACAAATACGTAGGTGATGCTATTTGACTTTCTGCTTGATATAAGTCTTATTTGTGACCTTTTTTTTTATTGCGGTTGTTGATAAGATAATGTATCGAGTGTTTCCCACCATGTTTTAGTTCACATACATTATATTATTTGTAGATAGTCGTAAATTTATTAACATTCTTCAACATTTCAAGTTTTTTTATTTTTTTAGAGTAATAAACATATATTTATATCCATAAATTGTATATTATTTTAAAGTACATTCATTCAAGAATAAACAGAAAAAAATTCAGCTGCAAATCTTAAAAAACATGGAAGTTATGGATTTATGACCCGAAACCGACTCAATCTCCACATAGTGCGGCGGCTTAACTCCTATAAACACTAAACACAAATACGCTCGTGCGCTGCCAAAAAAATGAGCGCGATGTTTTGTCTAATTTAATAGACGTTTTTGATGATACTGGCATGTAGGTACGTATGTGTAGGAATCGAGCACTAGGGGCGCATCGAGAACTTATCAGGAGCAAACCGAAAAAATAATAGTCCTGCCTGGTCTGGCCATTCTTGCGCCCCCCAGAGTCTACGCCCTGTGCCTGGGCACCGGTTGCACCGCCCTATTTACGGCACTGTATAGAGATATATCTATCTTAGACCATGAAAAAGATTAACTCAGTACCAAAAATAGTAAAAACAGTTGTGCTCCGAGTAAACATACAATTACCGGACACAAAGCAGGTAGATACCTATCTAGATAGTTGTAGTCTCGGTTGAAATGAAACTTTGATCAATTACTAACTCAAAGTTCTGTCTCTATGACTGCTGAAAGAAGAGAAAAAAAAACCGATTTTATGTATTTATTTATTTATATATGGAATAAACAGCTGTTACAAATAAATTTGGTTACATAGTTTAAATAACGTCGTATAGCCAATTACAGTTATCCGCTAAATGTTTAACTAGTGGAACAGGTAAAGATAAAAAAAAATGTAGACACAATATTAAATTTCCCTTACATATGTTAAAAAAGTAAAATAAAAAAGTATAAGTAATGTACATGCAAATGTTTATAATATTAAAAATACACTGCGGGCCGCACAAAGATGAACAGCGAGCCGCATGCGGTCCGCGGACTTTGCTTTGGACAGCCCTGCTTTAGAGAATTGTAAGATTGAAAATAGAAAAGTATTTTTAGTCCATTAGATTTAGGTAGCTAAGTAGGTACCTATATAGGGGCACGGTAGTGGTGACCCGCTAAGATGAAGAGCCAAGCGAAGCGCAAGGGCCTTACTTAAGTTTTATCTTAGTCAAAATACCTACATATATATCATACATACCATACGAAACATTAATAAGACGGTTATTTAGATCATATTTAACTAAAAATAATCGTTAGCTGCCTTGAGAAGGGTAATATTTGTACCTATAAGAAAATGAACAGCGCCCTTGGTGTTTACTCTGAGAACTAAATTTTGACATCTCAAAAGGCCGAGAGCAGCCAACTTGGGTAGGTATGTATATACTGTAACTACTACTATGTTTAGGTATAAATTGTTTGCTTCTTTACTTTTCTCTGTTATTTTTGAATTAACGGGAGATTTACATGGCCAAAAAAACGTGTGTAAACAAAAAAATCTTAGTTTGGCTCTACATGAGATTTGGTAACTTTTAAACAATGCAAGCTATATAAGGTGAAATACATAATACACATTACTATTCTGTCGTGTAATAATTTATATAATACTGAGTCATATTGAATATCTAATGATTTTAAGTAGGTTTAAGTTATAAGTGGAAATATGTCAAGAAAAATGCTGAGAATCGTAAGATTGATAGTTCTTACTTCCCCGGCTGACACTTGGTTGAAATTGGTAATGATACGGGCTACTGAACTGATTTAGACCATCTTCAGATATAAAAAAAATGCTAAGTTATTACTCATCATTGGTGCGGTAGCGTGGTTTTTAATATCTTTAATAATAGGTAACATTGCTATTAAATTGAATTTTAGTCTTTTCTTACGACAGTTACTTAGAAATTCATCTCGAACATGTCGAATCATGCATAAGGTGTAAAATTATGTTTTGTTGACTGCACTCACACCCAGTTTCTGAAAGGCTGATCAATGAAAAATCTATTTCAAAAATCAATTCTGAAATCAAAAATCAAGTCTTAAAACAAACAAATTTGCACCAGATTATAAACGTGGACTGAAACTTAAGTACCTACTTAAAGTAGTAAAACATTTTCTCTATATTTTTAACAGTTGTGATCGTGAGTTTGCGATACTTATAAAAGTTCAGTGTAAACATATCCGAACGTTTACATGGATCCGCTGAGGCATGTGAAAGTTTTTTGTAAACTACATCTTGCTGAGTTTCGATTTCTCTACAATACTTGTAGGTACGCTAACAATTGTGTAAATAGATTGGTAGGTATACCAATCTATTTACTTTATGTCATCGTTTAGTACAGAACAGCAGGGCATTAAGAGTTCATTAGAAAGTTAGAAGAGCTGACTGACTAACTAAAACGGCCTAATAATTACTAGTAAACTGGCGCGTTTGGCCTAAGGATGGAAATGGTCGCATCGCCTTTACGTTTATAGGTACCTAGTGTACATTTGATGAGGTACATTTAATGCCTAATTAGTAATGGTAACTCCAGGCGCTTTTGAGGTCCGCGCATGACGATTATGTAGGTACGTATCAAGCCTTATGCGTGAGTGTCACCATTGTCATTAAAAACTGTCCAGCACGCTAGGCGTTTACCTACATAATTAAGACTACCATTTACTCAGTACCCAAGTTCGTATGGAGTGTTATAAGATGTAGGTAAGTACTTACCTCAATACAATAAAATACAAAGTTTATAATTTGTTTCATTGTCTAAGGTTAGGTATTCTTACCCACGTATTTAATAATAAGACTGCCTTTGTGGCGCAGTAGGACCGCATAAGCGACTGCTATCCACGAGCTTGTGAGTTCGATCCCAACACGGGACAAAGCTTTGCGTGATCCATAAATATTTGTTCCGAGTCTAGATGACCTTGTGTCCGCTGATTGTATGTATGTAAAGTCCCCCGCTACACAGAGCTTCTTCCCTAGTGCGGGAGTCGTCTTTTTAAAGAAAACAGAATCATGCATGTGGACATTATCTACATAAATGACAGTCATCTATTGGCTTTTTACAGAGATTTTACGTCTCATTAGCGTTTATCATAAGTCTGGCATCTTTATCGATTAACCTTGCTGTCTATTCGACACTAGTGAGCTTCTTAGTGAGATACATAATACACATTACTATTCTGTCGTGTAATAATTTATATAATACTGAGTCATATTGAATATCTAATGATTTTAAGTAGGTTTAAGTTATAAGTGGAAATATGTCAAGAAAAATGCTGAGAATCGTAAGATTGATAGTTCTTACTTCCCCGGCTGACACTTGGTTGAAATTGGTAATGATACGGGCTACTGAACTGATTTAGACCATCTTCAGATATAAAAAAAATGCTAAGTCATTACTCATCATTGGTGCGGTAGCGTGGTTTTTGATATCTTTAATAATAGGTAACATTGCTATTAAATTGAATTTTAGTCTTTTCTTACGACAGTTACTTAGAAATTCATCTCGAACATGTCGAATCATGCATAAGGTGTAAAATTATGTTTTGTTGACTGCACTCACACCCAGTTTCTGAAAGGCTGATCAATGAAAAATCAATTTCAAAAATCAATTCTGAAATCAAAAATCAAGTCTTAAAACAAACAAATTTGCACCAGATTATAAACGTGGACTGAAACTTAAGTACCTACTTAAAGTAGTAAAACATTTTCTCTATATTTTTAACAGTTGTGATCGTGAGTTTGCGATACTTATAAAAGTTCAGTGTAAACATATCCGAACGTTTACATGGATCCGCTGAGGCATGTGAAAGTTTTTTGTAAACTACATCTTGCTGAGTTTCGATTTCTCTACAATACTTGTAGGTACGCTAACAATTGTGTAAATAGATTGGTAGGTATACCAATCTATTTACTTTATGTCATCGTTTAGTACAGAACAGCAGGGCATTAAGAGTTCATTAGAAAGTTAGAAGAGCTGACTGACTAACTAAAACGGCCTAATAATTACTAGTAAACTGGCGCGTTTGGCCTAAGGATGGAAATGGTCGCATCGCCTTTACGTTTATAGGTACCTAGTGTACATTTGATGAGGTACATTTAATGCCTAATTAGTAATGGTAACTCCAGGCGCTTTTGAGGTCCGCGCATGACGATTATGTAGGTACGTATCAAGCCTTATGCGTGAGTGTCACCATTGTCATTAAAAACTGTCCAGCACGCTAGGCGTTTACCTACATAATTAAGACTACCATTTACTCAGTACCCAAGTTCGTATGGAGTGTTATAAGATGTAGGTAAGTACTTACCTCAATACAATAAAATACAAAGTTTATAATTTGTTTCATTGTCTAAGGTTAGGTATTCTTACCCACGTATTTAATAATAAGACTGCCTTCGTGGCGCAGTAGGACCGCATAAGCGACTGCTATCCACGAGCTTGTGAGTTCGATCCCAACACGGGACAAAGCTTTGCGTGATCCAGAAATATTTGTTCCGCGTCTAGGTGACCTTGTGTCCGCTGATTGTATGTTTGTAAAGTCCCCCGCTACACAGAGCTTCTTCCCTAGTGCGGAGTCGTCTTTTTAAAGAAAGCAGAATCATGCATGTGGACATTATCTACATAAATGACAGTCATCTATTGGCTTTTTACAGGGATTTTACGTCTCATTAGCGTTTATCATAAGTCTGGCATCTTTATCGATTAACCTTGCTGTCTATTCGACACTAGTGAGCTTCTACTTAGGTACATTAATTACCTTCAATTGTCTGTAAGTAGCATTCTTATTTAATAAAAGAAAGAAGTTTAAATTGAGATAACATTATAAGATAACATGAACACACTCTAGCTCTAATCCTGAAAATAAAGACGACCAAGCCACAGGAAACTGATGCAGTGATCATGCTGAAAGTCGGTTATCCTTTTACCAAAGATGACTGTAGTGGTTGAACAAATGCGGAAAGCTTCACAGAAGGCAACCATTTTACAGTCTATCTTTCTTGTCATCACATATCATTTAATGCAGTGAAGGTAGATACTAGATATGAATCTTGTAGGTAATGTCATAATGTGCACAACAATAAAAATAATGTGGGACTCAAAGTCTATGAAAAGCACTGGTATTACTAATGGACGTATCTAAAAAGAGTTGCAGTATTCGGTTGCAGTATTGTCCAACCAACCCACTATAAAAATAGTTAACAACAGTGCTCTATTAATAACAAGTTTCCAAATACAATAAAAGTTGTAAAAGCAAAATAATTTACTGAAAAGGTGAGCATGTAGGGAGTTCTGTTTTTTAAAACAGAATGTCGAAAGTTAAAAATTGTGTTACAATGAATTAATCGTTAATTAATTAATGGATATCTACAGTTCTCCAGTCGTATGCAAGAATTGAATTATACTAAATGCAAGTGAGAAATTTTCAACTTTCAATAGTAGGTAGAGGTAGGTAGGTACCTAACTTTTTCTTATTCTGTTTTATTTTGGGAACTGATGATATGTAAGTCCAATTAAAGTCTTTGTAAAATGATTACACCCTTGCTAAATTTTAGTTCTAGTACAAAGATTTCATAAGCATTGATCACATCACTTGCTTGAAAAGTTTTTAATTACATAAAATAATTTGTAGCAGATATAGCTAGACGTAGATCATATAAATCTCACTAGTAGATATTAAACAAATAGATCATAAAGACTATTTTTTAAAAGAGTAAGTAATTTAGTATTTCAATATAAACTTACATAGTAGATACGTGCAAAAATTACGTAGGTCATCATTTATTCGGATGGCCGGTCCCCAGGCGAATGTCGTATTCATAAACAAGTGCAGCGAAACTTTGGCAGGCAAGTTTTTGTGTATTTACGGTGTTGCGCGTCGCCCGGGACTCCGCTGTTACTGCATCCCAATATCCAGTCTCTATCATATACATAGACTTTTGGCAAACGTAACCAGAATCCGGCAGTAAAAATTGGTAATCGATATTACAATATGGACTTTGCTAGCTTATAAAATTCAAAGTAAACACTGGATTGTTTCGAAGTTTATATTAACTGTTAAAGAAGTATTTATAGTTTAAATTACGTGTATTTCTAAAATAAATATTTGATCTACGACTCAGATTTGGGATCAAAAGTAACAAAATATAGCTTCCAATTACATGCTATGTCCATAGGCTACAGTAACTGCTTACCATCAGTAGAGAAAAATTGGAAAGACCAAATTTCGCATCAGACGTACCTTGGTGTTTTTGGTTATCCTGCGATTTTTCCAAATTTTCAATAGTCTCTCGTCGGCGGATCACGTCACAGCACAGCGTCTTTGCAGCTTCCAGTGTTGCTAATGTTGGAGCCTTGGTAGATATAGCTCTGGACAACATCACAGTTGGCTATACTTTTGACTGTATGTACTGGTGCTTTGGTTGTTTTCAGCTCTGTCAAAGATAGACTAGACCTTGGGAAACAACATAGGCTATCTTTTGTCGCGGAAAAATGACTCGAAAGGTTCAACCTCTTCGAATGAAAGTTGGTATAAAAAATCGGAGACATGTTTATGATTAGTAAAAATATAATATGCGATAATTGACATTCACGCGAACGGAGTTGCGGGCAACGGCTAGTACTTAATATATATCTATACCTATTTTATCATCTGTTTCACGAGAAATTATGACTTAAATATCTACCTACTGTTTGATAGAGTTACCTTTACTCTTAGTTACCCTTAGACTATAAAACAGAGTTCGTTTATATTCCGATAGCGGTCCCATCCAGCATGATATACTTACTTTAAGTGTTCAGTACAAAAAAATTGACACGAAAATTTGCAGGACTTCTTACAGTATTTTGTTCAAAAAAAGATTAAGTTGACTGGCAAATAAAAATAAAATCTTACTTCTTTAGAATATAAGTTTGCAAAAGTTGCATTTGTATTTGTACCTGTCTATAAAAACTATGAGGTGTCTTCTATAGAATATTAAAAGCAGTGAACTTGCATAGTCGGTCAAGAAACAAATTCAAAGCAAGAAAGCATATTTCCCTAGCGACGTTTTACAAAGTCAACAAGTTGTAACTTGGGAAATAAATAAGGGAAAAGAACGATTAATATTAAGCATTTATATTTTAAGTGTTATTTGCTTCAATGTGGTTTTCTAATTAATTTTTATCAGAGCGTTAACGTATCTACACACCAAAATTGTTAACTTGCAATATCTGTATAATCTGTAATAATTTAAATAAAAGTGTTATTTAAAGTTTTCTTTATTTGTTTTACCTGTAGATATTTATATGTGTATAATATTAAATGTGCATATTACTGCTGTTTCATAATATGGTCGTATTGTTACTAAATAACATTTTATAAAACTGTTCTTTTTCACCTGCTCTATGAAAATAAAATCTTTCAAAGAGTATAGAAATCTTTGTTACATTAAACTTAGACTTGTAAGATACCTACTACTTGTTAACTAATTATTACTCATGGCAACAAATTTAACTTTCAGTCAAGATTCGAGAGACAAGATTTCACTGTTTCGTTAAGTACGTCTCAAGCGTTAAAGTAATCGCAAAGGCTGTTCCTTATGTTCCCTCAACACCGAAAAAATGAGCACTCTAGTGACCTTCTATCGTTCTGTTGCCTTTTAAACAATAGTGTTGTACTTGCGCTAGTGAAGCCCTATTGTTTTAATATAATGTTATCATGATTAATTCATTTCTATATTTATACATTACTAATAGAAAGTGCAGGCTTGTGCATTTAAAAATTTCTGAAACATTCGAACAATTTTATGTTATTATTTATTTTTAACCGACTTCAAAAAAAGTAGGAGATTTTTCAATTCGACCATAAATAGGTTTTTTATGTGTGTTCGCGGATAACTTCGTCGTTTATGAACCGATTTCGAGTATTCTTTTTTTGCTGAAAAGAAGATATCCCAAGGGTGGTACCATGATAATGAAACCAGGATCTGATGATGGCATCCCAGAGAAATCTTAGAGGAACCTTCTAAAATCGTAGTGGCGACTAGTGCATTTTTGTTTTTCATTAAGTATTTTAAAGTACCACTATTTAGCAAATACTATAAGAACCTTATTAAAATACCAATTAAGATTGATAATACCTATAGGTACTTAGTTATTGTTTTACTTGACACCTACTCCAAAATTATAAAATACTTATTTAATCATTTCTGATTAACTAAATTAAAATACGAATTACTTTGTGCTAAGTAAATTTATTTTTTACTTTTTAGTTTCCTTCTTGTTTGAAGTCGGTTTTCTTTTATCAAAAAGAAAACCGACTAGACCGAAGAAATTTTATTATGCTATAAGAACAAGAAACTTGCAACTAACTTACGCACTACATTTTACACCACAATAAACAGTTTTTTTATAATATTGCAGTGTAGGTGTCTTCATTATCTAAGTGTTTTCGCTTCACTTTTATTGGTAGTACAACATAATGTCTAAGTAATTTTATCACAAATTTATAATAATTCAAAATGAATGTCCTTCGGGTAATTCTTGTACCAAGGTAGGGTACCTACCTACATAGAGGATTGAGTTAAAATTTTGCGGTATCTTCTCTCTAAAGAATAAAACAGAAAATACAACAGTTATTATAGTATTTTCTAAATATCTCGCAACAGTTTAGGGAGCGTTTCGTTACATTGGATGATCCTTGGTAAAGTAGGATGAGAAAGATGTCTGAGTAAAGCGTGCCGACGTGCTAATTAACTGGCGCAAGCAGCGAGCAAGAAAAGCTGCCGTTAAACTCCTTCACTATAACTCTTATGGCACCTTAATTCGCTTAGGTACACCGTGTTCCGAATTAACTGCTCTAACACTTCTTATACATTCCTTCCGTCTGCAGAGTGCGAGGAATGCAGTGCAATACAAACAGCATCTGCACTTAAAAACAACTACACAAGGCTCGTGACTCGCATCTGCTATCTGTGTTTACTACCTTTAATTGTGTTTTATATGTACGTTGTGAATTGTAGATGGTTTAGTGAGTCGGAGTGAACTATGTTTTGTTTTTTATAGCTACCGTACAGCAAAAATAGTTAACAACATACAACAAAACAAAACCTGTTTCTTTAAGTTAATGTTATATTAGAAGAGTCAATACTAAAATCATTTGTAATATATATATTATGTTTATTAGTTGCGAGAGTTAAGGTCGATCTTCGAGTCTTGGCGTACTTGTTGTTAAATTTTGTTTATAACTACACGCAACACAGAGTTGTTTTTACATAAAAAATAATATGTAAGTGCTTAGACAATTATGTAAAACTAGCTTTTGTCCACGGCTTCACTCGCGTGGATACCGGTTTTCATAAACATTTTATATAATTGATATAATATTTGCCCTACTATTTCTCATCCACCATATTGTAAACACTATAATATCTTAAAAAAATCGATTTCTATACAATTTTTCATTCCCATATCACCCCTATAGCCAGTCAATAATAAAAACATTTTTAAGTATCCCAAATATTGATTCGAAAATGATAATTTCAAAAACAAACATCTTTCCATGCAACATTTCTTTCCCATTTTCACCTCTCTAAAGCCACCCCTGTCAAAAATATTGATGAGAGTATTTTTATTTTGATAATAGTATCCCAAAAGTAAATTTTCAAAAATATAAATCAAACAGACTCAGACTTTTCATGCAAAACTTTTGATCCCTTTTTACACACTTAGAGGTTGACATTTTAAAACCCCTTTCTTGGTATAGTTTTAAACATTAGGAATAACACGCCCATCAAATTTTAAGTCACTAACTTCAAATACAAAAATCTTACTATACAATGTTTCATTCCTAATTTCACCTTTCTGAAGCCATTCCTCTCAAAAATATTGTATTTATTTATTATACATCCCTTTTACTAACTTAGGGATTGAATTAAAAAATTCCCTTTGGTAGTATACCCCTACACATTAAAACAAATACACTTTCCAAATTTAAAGTCACTACGAACAGCGGCTTAGGCTGTGCGTTGTCTGTCAGTCAGTCAGGACAAAGCGTTTTTTAATATGTATGGATGGAAAGCATACCTACGTAGGTGTATTATTAATATAAACTGTACGTAACTACACTAGCTCAGACAAACTACTCCTACGTCTACCGATTAATTTCTAGCAGGTGTGCCATCAACAAATTTATTACCGTGTGCCAAGCATAAAACGTAGGTATACAGCGAAGAAACTTTGTGAAGCAAATAAATTATCTATCTACGTAGTTAGTCGTGGTGCAGTAATGTGTAATGTCACCTGGCAATGAAATGACTTTGTTGTGTTACTGTTCGTTAAAGTAAGAACTTAGTGAACGTGCTATATAAAGGTAACTATTGCTAATTTGGTGAAGGTTGAATTTGTTTATTATCTGTGTTACGGTACACCGCACTAAACTGTTAAGATACGCTATTTTTATTATTTCTACGTAATAGTAATGTGTATTGGTTAAAGATTGGTACTTAATTAAAGCTCTGTGGGATGTAGGTCGTTTTTTTCTTATTTGGTTCTGCCGACATTTCTCTTATTATACCTAGTTTTGTCGCCGACCGGGGAAGTACACCCTCTCATAGAAGATCGACGTAAGAGTAGTAGTATCCGTAGAATTGTGTTTTGTTCGGTGAGTGAAAGCGCCGGAGGCTGAGTTTGACACCCTTTCCTTTTTCCTCACTTCTCTCAATCCCTTCACCTAGCCCACTCCCTTCACAGTAGGCAGCGGCTTCGCAGAGTGCCTGGCATTGCAGGAGCAATGCGATTCTAAGCAAGGCTGAAACTAAACAAAACACTAAACTTGTAAAACACTACAGAGGCCCTAGACAAGTGGCATAGATTTCTATTCTATTCATAGAATAGATTAAAAATGTAAGGGATTGACATAAGCTAACACTAACATTGTCTTAAGCTTATGTCAATCCCATACATTTTTAATCTATTCTATTCATAGAATAGATTAAAAATGTAAGGGATTGACATGAGCTAACACTAACATTGTCATAAGCTTATGTCAATCCCATACATTTTTAATCTATTCTATGAATAGAATAGATATCTATGCCGTTTATCTAGGGCCTCAGGCTAGAATAGATTAAAAAATGTATAGGATTGACATAAGCTAACGCCAACATTGTCGTTAGCTTACGTCAACCCTAGGCCTCAGTATTCACAATTTATTTTACTTTTTTGAATGTAAATTCACCTATTAATTATTTTTAATTGTTTCTTATTGCAATAAAACGTCTATATATTTGCGTGGTATCTTATGTAAAGAATATAATAAATAAGCCTATCGCAGTCCATTGATAAACATAGGTATGCTCTCCTAATTCACAACGTCACACTTGGTCATCCGTCGTTCGCATCCAGTAACACTCGTTTCCTTTTTCAGGTCGGCTCTCCTACCTGTGAATGTAAAGAATAAAGCCGATTTAAATTTAATACTTTCTTGTTTTCTAAACGAATGACTATGACGTTGGTACAATTTCGCCGTTTTTTAAAAAGAGTAAGGAAACAAAAAGTTTGTCTGAGTATTTACAAAGTAGACGGTAATATTATATTCTACAGGATGAAGCTACCAAATACGTGTTGGTCGAAATATTCCTGACAACGTTGTGGCTGAACGAGCCTGGCAAAGATTAAGTTGAATTAAACTTATTTTTACGATCTCATGTGATTTTGACCTGGAGGTGCATTAGAAGCGCTGAAGGGACATTACATTGGTTTTTTTGTTATTTATATGTACTGAACAATATATACTTAATTGTCATTTTATTTTATTTATATGGTGACAACGCAAAGCGGTAAAGTGACATTTCAACCTGCGAGGTTTGTGTTTTCATGCGATGGCCAAGTCAATCTATTTATTTAAAACATAAAAGATTTTTAATATTAATATGGTCACTATAAGATGTTTACAGGTTAATTAATAACACTAATAACTAAAGACAGAAAGTCCCTTAAACATGGATCTTACAACTTTTTACGGTAGAAGAACAGAGGGCCTAGACAAGTGGCATAGATTTCTATTATATTTATAGAATAGATTAAAAATGTATGGGATTGACATGCCACTTGTCTAAGCCCTCTGAGTAGCGAGACTTGGTTTTTTCACAAGTTATGTTTTTGATCGCATTATTATTTATTATTCATTTTAGATTAAACTTCAATTAGCGTGTACTCCGCTATCTGCAACTGCGCGGGAAAAGACTTGCTACTGTTTTTTTATTCTGAAAATTGATATTATGCCCTTTTCCAATGTAAAATTTCGACACGGTACGTGTCACCGTGTTTACACCGTGAGTTCAGTCGTAATTGGAAACTAGTTAGCGAATGTTTCACTGTAGCATAAAGAAGCGCTTTAATTTAAATTCGTAAAGCGGATTAATAAGGAATATCCGTTTCTTAGTTAATTACGTAGTGGTTAAAAGAATGAGCTTCAAAAGATATTTACCTCAAGCAAACTGCTCCATAAATTTGTTGGCTGAGTTTTTTAACATGTCCTTCTTACTTATTGTAGTTAGTTAATCAGTACAATTTCCGTTAAAATTTAAGTTACATTCATTGCATGTATTTAAAATTATTATTATCAGAAAAACCAAAGAGCTGAGAACTACGACTAAAGTTTACCTACTTATGGTTTAACTACCGTATTATTCTCAATTAGGTAATTGCACACGGAACCAGTGATGAACATATCTTGTAGAATAAAAGGAGGAATGAGTTTTTATAGGTCATGTTAGCATTATTATAAACAAAAGTCATCGAGTTATCAATGTATGATTTTTTTTTTAATTCAGAAGGTATTTTAATTTAAATTTGGCGGCAGGCACAAGGTGCTCTTAGTATTGAAAAATTATATTTGCGACTGTTGTTACGAAAATTATTAGTGAGGTAGGTAGAAGTTTGCCTTTCAATTTATTTTTCATTATAGTTTTCAATGATAATAATCAGAATGATATTTTGTGCTTGGGTTATGTATGAAATTAAGATACTTAATATATAAATAACTAGCTGAGCCCCACTACTTCGCTCGCGAATAAAATGGGTTTGTCTTTCTCGAGAACCAAACCGATTTTTGAGATAAAAAGTAGCCTATGATAGATAGATAGATAAATTCAGTACCGGAGACGGACTCTCCGGTACTGAATTTATCTATCTATCTTTTTTTTTTTTTTTTTTTTTTTTTTTTTATTGCCTATAGTGGCAGACGAGCCAACAGCCCACCTGATGGTAAGTGGAAACTGTCGCTCATAGACTTCTGCAATGCCAGGGGCTCTGCGAAGCCGCTGCCTACCGTGATATTAATGCTCTCTTTAAACCTCGTTTGAAGAAGGACATGTCATAGCGCTCGGGAAACACCGCAGCTGGTAGTTCGTTCCAGAGCCTGCACGTACGTGGGAGAAATGAACGCTGAAAACGAACCGTGCTAGACGAGATCGTGTCCAGGTAGTATGGATGAACTTTGCTGCGATGTCGAGTGGTGCGATGATAGAAAGGAGACGATGGCACCAAGTCAAACAGTTCCTCAGAGCACTCCCCGTTGAACATACGATAGAGCACGCATAGAGAGCCAAAGTCCCTCCGCTGCTCCAGTGACTCCAATTTGTCTATCTAATCACATAGCAATTTTCATTGAAATCGGTTCAGCCATTTAGGCGCTGAGTGGTAACAAGCACACACACATACGTACACACACACAACTTTCGCATTTATAATATTAATTAGAGATAGAGTCTATCACTGGTGCAATATAATAAAATTTTTATTTGTTAATAACATAGTGTCCTACATTAAATACAGCAAAAATGTGGAAAAACAATGGAACTTACATTTTCAATATGTATTGTATTAAACCAATCATTATTATTGATGAAATTGCATATGTGCATTACGATACAGTGTGCAACAACTAGGTAATGGTTTTAAATGATTTGAAATAAAAATCAGTTCGATTTAGTTGTTGTAAATTGTTTAGTTATTTAAAGTCCTTAATATTCTTCTTAGAATAGTTAAGAACAACTAAGTAAAATATTGTGACGTAAAAATAGTTTATATTTACAAGATTGCGTTTGTTTTCACCTCAATTGGTGCAAATGTTGGCCCAACTTGTACGGATTTTACGCAAAATGGCTACCATCTTATTAGGCGACAAGGCCAGCGTATGAATGGTGGATCAAAGGGACGCTCATGAGAAGTCGCCACTTTGGCTTGAGTGCTCGTTACCCACCCAAGCGCGCACTTGTGCTTTGACTCCCTTTTTAACATCTTTACATCTCAAAAACAGCCAAATTGATTTAATCGACATTGGAGTTACATTATATAATTAAAGGAAGAGGTTTCTGTATTAGTTTTATTTAAACATTGTAATAAGTATTATATTTATTATTGAATGTATGATTTTATATTCAGCCGATAAATTATTTTTAATAGCAACTATTATTTATACATACTTATCTAACCTCGGTAGTGCATACCTACAGTACCTACAGTAAGTAATGAATGATGTTCTAGTTGAGCCGAGTTTCATGTTTGTGTAATAGGTCCACTCTAATATGGAGTCTAACATAGCACGAGATACCTTTTCTACAGTCAACCAGTACCTACATCTACCAGTACGAAAATATTGATTAATTGATATATTTATTTTATTCATAAATTATATATATATATATTATTCTTAATTAATTTTATTTATTACGCATGTATCAGTAATATTTTATATGATCTACTTCATATATGATGTACATAATAATATGTACATACATTACATTTCACTTTAATCACGTTCTTAATTACAATATTGTATATCTTACAATACTTGTCTAAAGTAATAAGTATTTATTAAAAGGTTGTTTGTAAAGCAATCTTCGCTCCCTTCTGCCTTTGACTTATTGTGACATTATTATTAGATCGTATAGGTACGTTAAACAATTATATTTATAAAGTTTCAACAAACTCATTGAACGAAAAACTTATAAATCTGATGAGATATTTTCTTAATTACTAGTAAGATTTTAATAAGTCCCGACCGTGTTGTCTCCAGTCCAGAATACTGATCCACTCTTTCTGTTCCCGTGGGTGTTGTAAGAATATCAGCAAACGGACAGTAGTGTCAATCGCCTACTAAATATCTTCTTACTAGGGTTACCAACAATGCTGTTAAGCTTGGTGATCATAGTACCTACCTATACATTTTCTTGCAGGAAAGATGTGCAGCAGTGTATGCCCCTAAACTGAATAATGTGATAATGTTACGAGGGAATGTCAGCAATGTCTAATCAGAAAATAATTGTAAGTACGTGGATCTTACAAGTAACTTAAAAAAATTGAATTTTCTTTGATTCAACAAAATCTTAAAGTTCGCATGATCTTTTTAGCTAACTTGTCAAATAATAAGTTAAAATGATATAAAATTACGGCAAATTGAAAAAATTAAATTGCGCGCGTGATAAGGAAAAGGCTAAAAACAGTTGTAAAGATAAGAAAGTTTAATTTTAAAAAGTGCTTTGGTGTACTTTTTACAAAATCATGCCGTGAAAATAAAATGAGCACCATTTGCACGTCACCTTATCGTTCAGGGACTAAAACATTTTTGTATTTTGATGTAACAATTTAAGTAACAAATACTGGAATTAACTTTGCAGTTAAAGAAGAATAAAACATTGAATATTTGAAACGATCTGAGCTGAAATAAAGTCCACGGACAGGCTGTTTTCTTGTGATGGCCATTGATAACTTTTAGGATGTCTGATCGTGCAGCCAAGGGACTCATAAAATGAGATTGGCTCAATCGTCTACGCTTTATTGACTTATTAAATCGATCTTTGCCTCAAACATTTGTTGAGATTCGCGTGCATAGATTTTAATTTTGTATAAAGGCAAGCTACAATGTTTTACGCGTTCCGTATTTATTTGTAAATAGCGATTTGTTAAAATAGGTATATTAACTCTTAACTTTCAACTCTTTAACTCTAGGTGTACTAACTATTAAGTTTAAAGCTATCGCCTTGTGATGTCATCGTGGGCGGTCGGCTCACGCTGCCTGGGTGTTTTGCTGAGATAATCGCATAAATTCTACCGCGTGGTGGCCGGGAAAGAATGGTCCCAACCCTCTCTGTCCGTGGGTGTCGTACAAGGCGACTAAGGACAAAATGATGTCAGTACATCAGTCTACCGAATAACGGCGGTTAAACCGTTACGAAAACGGGTGGTAGAAAAATCAGCACAACACAGGACGGGCAGCAGCGTCCTGCGATAAAGCTACCAAAAAAAACCCGCCTGCCAAGCGTGGCGATTATGGCAACATCCCCCCAAATGGAGCTACACTAGAAGAAATGGTAGCTACGGTAGCGGCCATGGTAACGGCGGGGTAGGGGGTACGAAGAATCCCCGGGTGCGGCCAGGCTACCCAAACCGACGACCTTTGGCCCTAGCAACATACAACGTGCGCACACTGCGGAATGACGAGAAGATTGTTGAACTGGAGGAAGAATTGAGCAGTCTACGATGGGACATAGTGGGATTGTCAGAAGTCCGAAGGCAGGGGGACGATACGATAACCCTTAAGTCCGGTAACCTGCTCTATTTCCGGGAGGGCGACCAACTGTCCTAAGGTGGAGTCGGGTTTATCGTCCACAAGTCCCTCGTGAAGAACGTGGTGAAAATCGAGAGTGTGTCGACGAGAGTAGCATACCTTATACTCAGAATCACCAAACGGTATTCGCTGAAGGTCATACAGGTTTATGCTCCCACTTCAACATACCCCGCTATGTATGAGGACATTTTCAAAGTTATACATGCATCTAGGACCCAATACACTGTTGTCATGGGGGACTTCAACGCGAAGCTGGGTAGTCGAAGCGGGAACGAGTTGAGAGTGGGGCAGTCCGAATTTGGATCCAGGAATCCCCGGGGCCAAATGCTGGCTGACTTCATGGAGAAGGAGGGCCTCTTTATGGTGAACTCCTTCTTCAAGAAGAAGTCCTTCTTCAAATGGACCTGGATTAGTCCTGATGGTGTCTCAGTGAGAAAAAATCAAAATGAGATTGACTTCATCATGTCAACCAGGCGGCAAATATTCAATGATGTCTCAATGCGGTGAAAACCGGAAGCGAACACCGGATGGCAAGAGGCACATTAAATATCAACCCTAAGCTGGACTGGTCTTGACTGATGAAGTCTGCGCTCCGACCTGCACCGATTCAAATTCAAAGCTCCGAAAGCTTCCAACTCGAACTTCTAAACCGCTTCGAAAGCCTCGGCGATTGCGCAGACGTGAACGAATACAGCAACAGGTTCGTGGAAACTGTCCGTTCAGTAGGGTCTAACATCTTTAAAGCCCACCGCAGTAAAGGACCGAGAAAGATCACCGACCAGACCCTCAAACTTATGGACGAAAGGCGCAGGATGGTACTGCGGTCCCCAGAAGAAGCTAGTGACTATCGGCGGCTCAACAGACGGATCTCCAAGTCTTTGACTCGCGACCTTCGCCAATTTAACACACAACGTGTTAAAGAGGCTATAGAGCGCAACAAAGGCTTGAAAGTGTTCGCACGAGATCGGTCTGTCGGGCAGAGCAGACTTGTTAAGCTGAAGACTGGGGACGGCAGGCTCATCTCGTCTAAGCCAGAGGTTTCAAAGGAGGTCGAGAGGTTCTACGGACAGTTATACACGACACAACATGCACCTGTTAGCTCCCTAGCATCACATCCAAGAGCTAGGTTAACTCGACATTACACCGAAGACATCCCAAACGTCAGCCTGTGCGAGATTGGTATGGCCCTCAGACAGCTCGAGAACAACAAGGCGCCGATTGAGGATGGAACCACAGCCGAGCTACTGAAGGCAGGCGGCAATCCTGTCCTGAAGGCCCTTCAGAGGCTCTTTAGTGCCGTCCTCCTCGAAGGTAAAACGCCACAGGCATGGCACAGGGGTGTGGTGGAGCTGTTTTTTAAGAAGGGCGATAAAACCCTTCTGAAGAATTACAGACCTATCACACTCTTGAGTCACGTCTACAAGCTGTTCTCGAGGGTCATCACTAATCGTCTCGCAAACAGGTTTGACGACTTCCAGCCTCCCGAACAAGCCGGTTTCCGAAAAGGTTTTAGTACCATAGACCACATACATACGCTGCGGCAGGTTATACATAAGTCCACAGAGTATAACCGGCCCCTATGCTTAGCGTTTGTGGACTATGAGAAAACCTTTGATTCGATCGAGACCTGGGCCGTGCTGCAGTCTCTCCAACGGTGCCATATTGACTATCGATAAATCGAAGTGCTGAAGTGTTTGCATGAAAACGTCACCATGTCAGTACGAAATAATGGTCAGAGCTCAAGGCCTATCCAGTTGCAGCGAGGAGTACGACAGGGAGATGTTATATCTCCAAAACTGTTCACCGCTGGACTGGAGGACGTGTTCAAGCTTCTGACTTGGAATGGACTTGACATCAACATAAACGGCGAGTACATCACTCACCTTTGATTCGCGGACGATATCGTGGTCATGGCTGAGACTCGACAAGTGGGCCTAAAAATGAACATGGACAAGACTAAAGTCATGACCAATGTCCATGTTACACCCACTCCTATTACGGTCGGAGGCTCGATGCTCGAATTCGTTGACGAGTACATATACCTGGGACAAACAGTCCGATTAGGTAAGTCCGATTTCGAGAAAGAGGTCACTCGTCGAATCCAACTCGGCTGGGCAGCGTTCGGGAAGCTACAAGATATCTTCTCGTCCGCACTACCGCAGTGTCTCAAGACTAATGTCTATGACCAGTGTGTGTTGCCAGTGATGACATACGGAGCAGAGACGTGGTCGCTAACTATGGGTCTTATTCGGATAAGACTTTGAGCCTTCGGAGGCTCAAAGTCGCTCAGAGGGCGATGGAGCGGGCTATGTTAGGCATCTCACTGCGTGATCGTTTGAGAAACGAAGAAATCTTATAAAGGTGGCGGGCAACCGATGGATGAGGCCGGCGAACGACCGGCCACGGTGGCAAAAATTGCGACAGGCCTATGTCCAGCAGTGGACGTCTTTTGGCTGATATGGTGATGATGAATCTCATTTTTTTACAGAAAAAGCTGTTATAAGATTATCTTTCAAACATCTTTACTAATGTATGTAACAACTATGTAAACTTCTAAATGTCAGACATCTTTTCTTCCTACGTGTTACACTTTGGAAACATCTACGGGCACATAATAAGCGCAAAAATGGCTTAATTTGTCCTCCAAATACCTATCTACTGAGACATGTTTCTTTCCCTACAACTGTATGTACTAAGTTCTCTTATCTTTAAGAATATAGATAAACTAATTCGACTTTGTAAAGCTATTATTATCACAGGTATATAATTTGTTCTATAGAATTGAACTAGTCGAAGATTGTATGCATATTTCAGCATGTACGAAGAAACATCGCGTTAATAATTGAATTAGTGGTTTTCTGGGTCGGTATCGGTTAGTCTTCTAAAAGCAACATAACTTTTTAACAGCGAGGCTTAAAATTGCTTCCAGAATTTTAACCGGGCTCTGGCATCCGATCCGGCAATTTTTCTGTTATATCCGGACGGCAGACATCCAGCGGCCCGTAGTATGGTAACACATTATTAATTACCATCTGCCCAAACATTTAATATTTTACTCGAGTACAGGATTGGCCCTCGGCCGCTTCAGCCTTAATCCTCACTTAATTCGCCATATTTCGACGTTTTCAACGTTTATTCGTGACGGAAACATATTTTTATTTTTATACGATTATAAGAGTGACGTAGCTGCCGTATTTAGTAGACTACTTTTACATAAGTTCGAATTAAAATGAAATAGAAATCCAACAATGAGTTTCACCCACTAACGAAATGATCAAAAAAATAAAAACTATGAAAATTATGCCTTTTGCATTGTTTTAATCTCCAGTTTTTTTGGCTGATACCTTAGACTGTCTGTGGTTGAAAGTAAGCAAATGTAATTTGTTTTAGAATTCAGAAACGCCAAAAGTGTAGTTGAGATCCACACTGTTGTTACATTTATTAAATTTGGACATTAGAACACTTTAGTTACCTAATCTGAGAGCTGCCGGTTAAGGAGCGTATTGTAGCTGCGCCAAATGGTTAAAACCTCTAAAACATTCATAAACCTACGCACCATGTGACAACAGACACTGTACTACTGTATCGTATCGTACCATTACATTTGGTGTGCGAACCGGAAGTCATCCACCAAAGTTAACCTATACCATAAGTCCGCGTCTTCCGATCAGTCGGACGAAGCAGTCGGACTATGAGGTCAGAGTCACTTTTTCCGAAAATAGTGGCTAGTAAAAAAGTATGTATAAAATAAAACGCAGATACTTCATGACGTATGAGTACGTATATGGGAAAGAAATATACTAATACGCACAAGAATAGTTTACATAGCATCGATCTAACTGGAACGCTCTCGAATGCAATATCCGCTTTTAAACGAGTTTTTGGTTCAAAAAACTATTCAGTCTAGTCCAGGTAAACGTTAGAAACGAAATACGATACTATTCGTTTAACTACTATTATTCAAAAAACTGCGCAATGTAAACACGTCGATGAAAGTATTTTTCTATTATTGATTCTATAAATAATTAAACCTTAGTAAAATTTAGAACCATTTTAATAAGCGTTATAGTTAAGTGAATTGCAAAAAATGGTTTTATTAATTTCTGGACATGTTTTCACACGTTTGTGTATGGTATGCAGGTACTATATACATATGTAATTGAAATAGTACAAAATAGCTAATTGTTAAAAAACATGTTAATTGTCCTGGTCAAGTTTATAAATTCATTAAAAAGGAAAAGGAGGAAATAATGTAGCTGAATTTTTTTAATAGAAAAGGTTGTTATAAGATTATCTTTCAAACATCTTTACTCCCCTTATGTAAACTTCTAAATGTCAGACATCTTTAATTGAAATAGTACATGTTTATTACCTCGTAGCATCGAAACGACTGCGTGTAACTTGATTACTAAGCCATTGTCAAACTTGTAGTATAGATAGTAGTTTCAAGCTTTCTAGGGTTAGTGATATAAAAATAATAAATTATGTATGTCGGCGCAATATCCGTATAGCCATGGACTCAAGTAAATAATAAATGACAATTGACTCATTATTTTAAGATTTCGATAGTTATTCAACCATTGTAAAATTACAGTGTAAATTAATACTTTGATTTGAATATAAAAAGCAATGTGTTTCCGTTTAATTTTGGTAACGTTAATTTTTAAAAGTTAATCAAACTGATGGATTGATACAGAAATAATGGAACTATTACTATAAAGAAGAAAATACCGCAATAAAGAAGATGAAAATAGTATTAAAATGTATAGAAAACTTACGAATAAAATCACTCTGAAGTGTCGACTCCGAAAGGAAAAAGAAGTAGAGAAAGACTGCGAGAGTATAGCTCATTTCATGAAAATGGGAAGGATGGACATAGCATATAGCATTATTAGAAACATAAATAAGAAACATAAAAAGAAATCTACAGCTATACTAGATGAAAATGATAAAATATTGCTAAGTAATGAAGATATAGTGGAAAGATGGAAGAATTATTTAGAAAACTTCTACAGCGGTAAAGGATTAACACAAGGTGATATAGAAGATGAACAAGAAGTAGAAGAAGTAATGATAGGTCCGGATATAATGAGAGAAGAATTCGACAGAGCTCTAAACAGAATCAAGAATGGAAAGGCAGCCAATGATGATGGTATATACATATTGATGGTATATATATACATAGTTTATTTTGGCTGGCCTGTTGGTCTAGTGGTTAGTGACCCTGACTGCTAAGCCGGAGGTCGTGGGTTCGATTCCCACCTAGGACAAACCTTTGTGTGATGAGCATGATTGTTTGTTCTGTGTCTGGGTGTAATTTATCTATAATATGTATGTATTTACAAAAAAAAAATGTATTTAAGTAGTATATCAGTTGTTTAGTACCCATAACACAAGCAAATATAATTGCTTAATTTGGGGCTAAATGGCGCTGTGAGAATGTGGTAGAATATTATTATTATTATTATTATTACATAGAAATGATAAAATACGCCAGCAATGATGAAGTAGTGGAAGAGATATTTAAAATAACAAAATTTATTTATTGTGCTGGACAAATGCCAAAAGATTTTATGACAACTAAGACAGTCACATTGCCGAAAAAACAGAACACATTAAAATGCGAAGAACATCGAACTATAAGTTTGGTTTCTCAAGCTTCCAAAATTATACTGAAAATCATCCAACACAGAATAAGAGATGAAATAGAATATAACTTAGGCAACGACCAATACGGTTTTAGAAAGGACAGAGGAACCAGAGTAGCAATTTTGGCCCTGAGACTAATCATAGAAAGAAGAATGGACATAGGACTAAACACCCATATAGCATTTATAGATTTAGAAAAGGCGTTCGACAATGTTGACTGGAAGAGGATGATGAGAATACTGAAGGAAATTGGATTGGATTTTAGAGATAGAAGAACTATATTTAAATTATATAAGAACCAAGAAACTATTATAGAAATCGGAAACGAGAGAGGAAGAGCAGGAATAAGGAAAGGAGTAAGACAAGGTTGTTCACTTTCACCACTCATTTTTAATGTTTTTATAGAATCAGCCATAAAGAAAATCTCAGAAACATCAGATAAGGGTGTTAAGTTTAATGGAGAAACAATACAATTCATACGATTTGCTGATGATATTGCGGCATTAGCAGAGTCACAGAATGACCTACAGGAACTTTTAAACACCATGAACAACATATTTAAAGAATTTTCTCTTAAAATTAACATTAAAAAGACTAAAATACTAAACATATCCAAAGCTAGTTTGAACTCACACAGAACAATAAAAATAGAAAATAACCCACTAGAAAATGTAATCCAATTCAAATATCTCGGAAGCCTTATTGTACAAGATGCTAGATGTATACAAGACATAAAAACCAGAATAACAATAGCAAAACAAACATTTCATAAAAACAGAAATATATTTACATCTAAAATATCAAAACAAGTGAAAAAGAAATTTATAAAAACTTATGTTTGGAGCATAGCACTGTATGGGTGTGAAACGTGGACAATGACACAAAGAGAAAGGGATATGTTGGAGGCATTTGAGATGTGGTGGGTGCTGGAGGAGGATGGAGAAAATATATAAAATATAAAAATAAATAATAAGTTGGACAGAGAGGATCACAAACGAAGATGTGTTGAGAAGAGTGAAAGAAAAGCGGACCTTGCTAAGGACAATAGAAAGTAGAAGAAGAAAGATGATTGGCCACATTATACGACATGACAGCTTTATAAGAAACATCATAGAAGGGAAAATAGAAGGAAAGCGAGGTAGGGGAAGACCACGGATAAACTATATGAGTCAAATAAAGAAAAGTGCTGGTGCCATGTCGTATAAGGAGGTTAAAGAGATGGCTCTGGACAGGGAGAAGTGGCAGGAATTGCATCAGTTCCACCGACAAGAGTCTAACTCTTAAATTATGGATGGATGGAATCAAACTGAGATCAAAACGGAGACACGTTGCTTTCTTTCAAAATAAATAACATTAAAATATTTTTAGAATATAAAATGTGTCTACAAATAAATGATTGTTATTAATTAAGACTAAATTATGAAAAGAACTAGTTTTAAGTAACTCAATTGACGGGAGTTTGCAAAGCGCGAAAACATTTTCATCGCCGCCACATTGTGAGACGTTGCAATTATTCGGGTCATGAGTTTTTGATACACTTTGTTACGAGCCTTTGAACGAGAAGGACCTATAACGTGTGAGTACATTGTGGTCAATTATAAATTATTTATTGTTAGTGTTGTGTGAATATCATTTTGTTTTCTTAGTTTAGTAGCGGTTTAAATAAAATAAGTAGTTTGTGTTTCAATTGTTTTATTGTTTGCAATGTCTGATAACGATTCTGTGCATAGTCAGCAATGCTGACGTCACTCTTCCTAAAAACTCGGACGGGGTTACTGCGCCGTTATCAGAAGTAGGATTACCACCCACTTCTGCTGGGCATTCTGACCTTAGTAATGAAAATATTACTGCTTCTGTTAGCGGTGTACCCACCGAGTTTTTCGTACAGATGATGCAAATGATTAAACACATGTCTGATCATATTGCCACACCATCTGAACCAAAGGTTAAGATAAACGATATATTCTTACCAACGTACGATCCTGACAGTAACGTTGGAATACGTGAATGGTGCCAACATGTGACTACCGCCAAAGATACTTATAGCCTAAGTGATTATGAGGTTAGGATGAAAGCGGGTAGTTTACTTAAAGGTCGTGCAAAATTGTGGGTTGAGAATTGGTTAGTTTCCAGTTCTACATGGACAGAGTTATGTGACGTATTAATTACAACTTTTGAACCCGAAAATAGATATTCTCGAGACATCGTCCGATTCAGAGAACATAGTTATGACAATACGAAAGATATTTCGCAATTTCTTTCTCAAGCGTGGGTATTGTGGCGTCGTATTACTAAAGACAAGTTGTCTAATGATGATGATGCGGTTGAGGCTGTCATTGGATGTGTTGAAGACGAGCGATTGAGAATAGAATTATTAAAGGCTAGGGCTACATCAGTTCCGGAACTAATTTCGGTCGCATCTTCAATTAGATGTACTAAGCGATGTGTGATGTACCTAGTGCATCAAATACGCAAGTTGCAAACAAGCGATCTCGATTCTCTGAAAAATCACCATTATACTGTCAAATATGTAAAAGGTCCGGTCATGATAAGCGAGATTGTCGTTTTAACAATAAAAATGATAATAATCGACCCCGTCAGCAAGATGCCAAAATGGAGCCTCAATCGCAAGACGCTAAAAAACCAACGTGTACATTTTGCTCCAGGATAGGCCATACTTTTGAAACTTGTTACAAGCGTGAACGCGCGGTAGTATCTAGGGTGAACTGTATCGGTACAGTACAATTAACTTCTATGCAAGTCGCTATTGGCAACCTTAACATTCACGCTATATTCGACAGTGGAGCAGAGTGCTCACTTATACGCGAATCAGTTGCGGCAAAACTACCTGGTAAAAGGACTAACACTATTACTTATTTGAAGGATATTGGTCAATTTATTGTCACCTCTATAATGAAGTTAGAATCTGTTTGTGTCATTGATCATTTGCGTATCGAACTCCAGTTCCATGTAGTACCTGATTATGAAATATGTTCGGATATTTTAATAGGAATGAATCTCATCGCGAATACGAGCCTAGAAGTATTAGTGACTTCGCGGGGTACAAAACTGTTCCATCGACCGGTAGTTAGCCACATACGATTACAAAGTGAAAAGTTTGACGATTTGGATTGTGATCTATCAAATGATGATCAGATACATGAATTAAAAATTTTGCTTAATAAATATGGACATTTGTTTATTCGCGGATATCCTAACACTAGAGTTAATACGGTGCTTTAGAAATACGATTAAAAGACCCGAATAAATACGTTGAGCGCAGACCATACCGATTAAGCCCAATTGAGCGAGATAAGGTACGCGATATAGTTAATGAGTTACTTAAACACAAAATTATCCGCGAAAGCAAATCCCGTTTCTCAAGTCCAATTATATTGGTTAAAAAGAAAAATGGTAAGGATGTGCGTTGACTATCGCGAATTAAACAGAAACACTTTGCGGGATCACTATCCCTTACCGATAATATCGGATCAAATAGACCAACTAGCAGGGGGTAGATTCTACTCGATGTTTGATATGGCAGCTGGATTCCATCAAATCCCAGTGTCAGATAGTTCCATTGAGAGGACTGCCTTCGTTACACCCGATGGATTATACGAGTATTTAACCATGCCATTTGGTCTAAGTAATGCATGCTCCGTATACCAACGATGCATTAATAGAGCATTAATGTCCTTGTTGAATGAACAAATATGCCAGGTATACGTTGATGATGTCCTCTCAAAGTGTAGAGATTTTTCAGAAGGGCTCTCTCGCATTGAACGGATACTCATTGCTTTGGAAAAGGCTGGTTTTCCAATTAACATTGATAAAACGACTTTCTTTAAATTTTCTGTTGAGTATTTGGGTAATATAATATCTAATGGACAAGTAAGTCCTAGGACTTACTTGTAGGTACTAAGGGAAAGTAGAAGCATTAACGAAAGCACCAATCCCAAGAACATCTAAAGAAGTTCGACAATTTAACGGCCTCGCCGGATACTTTAGACGTTTAATTCCCAACTTCTCACAAGTAATAGTTCCATTGTACGAATTAACAAAAAAGCACGCAAAGTGGGAATGGAATGAGAGACATGACGAGGCCCGCAATAAAATTATCCAACAGTTGTCTACTGCACCCACCCTCACTCTATTTCAGGAAAACGCACCGATTGAACTCTACACGGATGCGAGCAGCCTTGGCTATGGAGCGGTTCTAACGCAGACAATTGAAGGCCGACAACACCCAGTCGCCTACATGAGTCAACGCACCACTGATGCAGAAATCCGCTATCATTCGTACGAGCTCGAGACGTTAGCAGTGGTACGGGCAATTAAACATTTTTGACAATATTTGTATGGACGCAAATTCAAAGTTATCACTGACTCATTTTATTATATGTCAATGTTTTATCAGGTGTCGATCTATTCGCAACTGAATAATTAAAATACGTCCGAAACGATACCATACGATCCTTACAACTTTCCAACAAAAAGGACACTAACTCACTGATAATGTATTTATTACTTGCCAACTACTATCGAAATTTGACAGTTCTAATTGACAGCTGAATGTCTAAGGCCTGGTTATATTTTGGATATATATAATATGTACACACGAGTTCGTATTTACTGCAACAGACTTTGATCATTTTGTTATATTTATAAAAGTAGCAATATATATCCAAATATAAAAGCAAATGTATTTATTACTTATATGTTTTGGACTTTGTCAATCATAAACTTGGAATAGGATACGACTAGGCAATAAACAATACAACATGGCTTGTAATTATTTGAAAATCTCGAAAAAGTATTTTATTAAGCATAGCTTTTATCGCGGGCTTTGAGCGCGGCGACCGAATCAAGAAATTCCATAACGAAAATAAAACCTAACACTCCCCACTCCGCCTACCATGAAAAATGTATTTTTCAGGATTAACACTAGTGGCGCTAATTTTTACCATACATAAACAAAATATTTTGTCACATTTGCGATAAATTTTATCTGGTAGAACTATAGAAATGAAACGTAAGATTTTAATAACGTGTAATAATGCATCAATGTAATGTAATGTCCCAGTTTTATTCTTTATCGAAATAAAAATACTTAGTAGGATGATAAAAAATTCTGAATAACCTACATGTATTGTACGATAATAAAAATATTTTAAACGATATTAAATTCTCATTTATTCAATAAAAGAAAAAAAAATGTTTTCTTATTGGTCACCACGCTCAAAAAGTGTAACTTGAATTAATATCAAAGAAAAAACTTGAAATAATGTCAAAGAAAAAAAGCATAAATAAAAAAATTAATAATTAATTATAATTGCATAAGTTAATAAAAAATGCTATCCAATAGCTTTACCGCGGCAGTCCACGAGTGCCACAGGTTTTTTTTTTCTATAGCTATGACTTATTAAACCGAAGTGGATTTGATTGGGGAAAGGGAAGGGCTATGTATTGACATTATCAATACATAGCCCTCTATGTATTGATAACATAAAACGTTGTGTTTTATAGTACCTATACTCCCGCGCCCTCGCTTTGCATCGGTATCATCCTATTATCTATATATATAAAAGCGAAAGGTCACTCACCCACTGACTCACCTATCACGATATCTCAGAAACTACAAGTACTACTGGTCTCAAATTTTGCATGGGGATTCCTTTTAGGACGTAGGTGCTCACTAAGACGGGATTCTGCGAAATTCATCCCCTAAGGGTGTAAAAAGGGGTGGCAGAGTTTGTATGAAACTTCTATAGAATGCTATATTTTTAAAGAATAAAAATATTTTTAACAAAAAGAAAACCGACTTCAAACAGGAAGAAAACTAAAAAGTAAAAAATAAATTTACATAGCACAAAGTAATTCATATTTTGATTTAGTTAATCAGAAATAATTAAATAAGTATTTTATAATTTTGAAGTTGGTGCCAAGTAAAACAATCCCTAAGTACTTATAGGTATTATCAATCTTAATTTGCTATTGTAGTAAGGTTCATATAGTATTTAAATCAATAACTAGGTACCTATAGGTATTATTAATCTTAATTTGCTATTGTAGTAAGCTTCTTATAGTATTTCGTTAATGAGTATTTACTTGGCACCAACTTCAACATTATAAAATACTTATTTAATTATTTCTGATTAACTAAATCAAAATATGAATTACTTTGTGCTATGTAAATTTATTTTGTACTTTTTAGTTTTCTTCCTGTTTGAAGTCGGTTTTCTTTTTGTTAAAAAATATTTTATTTAACAATTTTTAGTGATGGGTAGACCTAAATCTTACTTTAGGTATTATTTTTGTACACACTAAACATTTTGGCATATTGAATCGTCTGAAGTAAGCCCGACATGACTGCTGTTGAGGAATTCCCTCGACTGTCTATGGTCACCTGTAATGGCACTTATAACCCTTATGGGAGCAAAGTTCTCATCATTAGAAATGAATTAAGTCCAAACACCAAATAATTGCTGTAAATCGTTGATGAGTTCCCTCGACTCTCGTTGTGCTCCATCATCAGATAGACTCCAAATTTTCACTAAATAGTAGTGCCTTAAAATACTTAATGAAAAACATAACAAATAAATGCACTAGTAGTCAGTACGATTTTCGAAAGTTCCCCTTGATTTCTCTAGGATGCCATCATCAGATCCTGGTTTCCTTATCATGGTACCACCCTTGGGGTATCTACTTTCCAACAAAAAAAGAATCATTAAAATCGATTCATAAACAACGGAGTTATCCGCGAACACACATAAAAAAAATATATATACAGTCGAATTGAGAAACTCCTTTTTTTGAAGTCGTTTAAAAATAAATTTAAAAATAAATGACATCTCAGATTTAATGCCGGATCCACAAGCTTGCCACTTGGCACAAACTATAAACATAAACAAACGCTTGAATATATTAGGTGGTCCAAACAGCGATATCCACACGTTTGCGAGTGTAATGTGTTGTGTGTTTTGAAGAAACAAGCATGTCGGAAGTCCAACTGTTGTCAGCTATAACATTTAGTTTAGCTTACTTTTATTATAAAGAAAAGTAAACGAAAACAGACAAAATAAAAGGAAACGAACATTTCGCCAAAGAAGATGGTGGATCATTCAAATTCATAGAAACCTTACAAGGTTACCTTACATGTTTTTTTATGATACTCATTTTTAATAACTGAAATACTATACGTAGGTATACGGTATACCTAAACTCTATTAATATGATTTCGACAGGTATACTTACAATAAAAACAATCTTCACGCGTCTTTTTTTGGCAAGCGTTGATCCGGCATAAAACACGGAAAAAGATACTAACGGTGGAAAAGCATAACTTCTAAAGTGGCATTTTGGCCAAAATGGATGGATCTTTAGAGTGTTTATTTTTCTGCGTCGACTGGTACTACTTTCGTAGCGAGCGGAGCATATTTTTGGCGTTTTAGAAGTTTTCCCTTACCGTCGCCAGTACGAGCAGCATCCAATTTTCAGCCTCCTAAATGACGTGTTTGTGGTGATTTTGTAATAGAAGTCTGTTAAGAGTCTGATATTTTTGAAGTAATTTTTCTTGAAATAAATTGTTTTCTAGTAAATATATAAGCATTTTACTTTTCTTCATCTGGATGTTATTTTATACATATGAAGTTTTTGTTTATAGATTTTTATAAAAATATCCTTTAGGGATAATTTTTTATTAAGTCATAACACTATTCTTAAGAAATTTAGTCCGAAGACAGCAGGAAACGGACGCATTAGAAGTATTTCTTCTGAAAAGCATTGTGAACATTACGATTTTTTAAAACAATATTCTTAACAAGGTTTTTAAATTAAGATTTGTTCAAAATTTTTTTTACTTTCCAAATATGAGTTAATAGTTTCTAATAAGAATATTTCCATTTATTATTTTACATGATTTACAAGCGATAAGAATTTTTTGCTGACTAACTTTAAGTTTCGTTTTCTTAAACGCCAATATTCTTGCGATAGAGTAAAGTTAGGTACTTGCTTTGTATTTGATAATTTAGATAAAATTTAAAACATATTATTCTCCAAAGACACCAATACCTTCCAATCAATAATAAAAAAGTGAACCTCATTTCCCACACTTTGCCATTTGGCGCTTAAGAAGTTTTTCTTTTCTACCGTAGAATTACTATTTGTTCCACAAGAGTTTGAATTTGAAAAATGAAGCTTGGAACGCAAAGGACGTGCTGTTGTTACTAGGTAGGCTACCCGAACGAGCAGTAACGCGAGGGCAGGCGTCGTTGTCGCATGTATCGAATGTACGGATTTTTTCTGCTTTATACTACTTGATTGAATTTCAGTTTCTCTGATTATTTTATGTGCGTTTAAATATTTATTAAATTTTACTTTTAGACATTCTGACACCAAATAAATAATAAATAAAATACTTATTTATTTATGTAGGTACTTTTGCTTACTTTCAAATTTACTTCAAACTTTCATTTCATTTACTTAGTAAAATTTGTTTTATTTCCTTAGTCGCTGAGAACCTAAAAAGCAGATTTTATAAGTTACCCGCTGCGCCAAAAAAGTAGCCGATGTCCGTCTCCGGCACCAATTCTATCTACATACCAATTTTGATCGAAATAGGTTAAGCCGTTTAGGCGCTGAGTGGCAACAAACACACACACATACATACACACACAAGCTTTCAAATGTATAATATTAGTGGGATTTAAAAATGACGTTCGTCGAAGGATTACAAATTCGATGCAGAGTCAAGTCATAAACAATAGATTGTTTTATGTTTCATTTATAACAGCTAGTAATATTATAAATGCGAAAGTTAGTGTGTGTATGTGTGTGTGTGTGTGTGTGTGTGTGTGTGTGTGTGTGTGTGTGTGTGTGTGTGTGTGTGTGTGTGTGTGTGTGTTTGTGTGTGTGTGTGTGTGTGTGTGTGTGTGTGTGTTTGTTACCACTCTACCACTCAGCGCCTAAACCGCTGAACCAGTTTCGATTAAAATTGGTATGTGGATAGATTTGATGCCGAAGACGGACATAGACTATTTTTATCCCGAAAATCAGTCTGGTTCCTGAGGAATACAACAAAAGGAATTATACGCGCGGGCGAAGCCGTGGGGCGCAGCTATAAGTTATATATTTAAGGTAAAACATTTTTTAAAGTTCTTTCGTAGTGTACTCTTCCGACGAAATAAACCAAAGTTCCAAATTTAAACTTAGCTTTCGAAACTTAATTTTTTTATGTGTCCTGAGGCCCAAGACAAGTGTCAAAGATTTCTATGCTATTCATGGAATAGATAAAAAAATGCATGAGATTGACATAAGCGTTGGCGTTAGCTTATGTCAATCCAATACATTTTTTTATCTATTCTATGAATAGAATAGAAATCTTTGACACTTGTCTAGGACCTCTGAGGCCCTAAAAAATGTATTGGATTGACATATGCTAACGCCAACGCTTATGTAAATCTCATAAATTTTTTTATCTATTCTATGAATAGAATAGAAATGTCTGACACTTGGCCTCAGACCATCAACACCTCAGTGAAGCAACTCTACAGGACATTCTCTTTTAGATCATATGATTTCGCAGGAAGACAATAGGTATGTAACATAGCCCACTCTGTCGTCTACTGAGATTTTTTTTTAAGCAAGATCATCACATCTCTGTTCCCGCTGTGTGGCATTATTCCCTCGAGCAAATACCAAATGAATTAAAATAATATTCTGCCTGTGAATTTTTACAAATTACGTTTTTAAATATCCTGCGATATCTTTTATGGTAGGTATATGTCAGATTTGGTGCAAAGAATATTTTTTATCTATGTCAAGTGATACTAATGATGATGTTTTTGATTATAATTAATGTTTAATTAGGCAAAAAATACTCTAAATTTAACCTATATTTATTACTCAAAATTAAAAGTAAAAGTAAAAAATGCGCCTATTAGTGTGTACCTATCTATAATATAAAAATGAATCGCTGAATGTGTTGCTTAAGCGCAAATCTCGAGAGCAGCTGAACCGATTTCGCTAATTCTTTTTTTATAATATTCCTTGAAGTACGAGGATGGTTCTTACGGAGTGACAAAATTTAGAAAATTGCCTAATAAAAAAAATCTTTATTCCCATACAAAAGTATCTTTATTTATCCCAAAATGTTTAAAAAAATGTCCACCCGTGCGAAGCCGTGGTGGACCCCTAGTTAAAGATGAAATTAAATAGGTATATACCAACTTGACTGGACTTTTAGTAGATCTTTTTATCTTTAGCGGTTTAAACAGTGCAATGCATTAGAATGCTTTGGCAGCAACTTTTATCTGGCTTAACCTTCCCTGAGTAACCCACAATAAACAGTGAAAACCGCATACAAATTCATTAGGTGGTTTTCGAAATTAGCGGGTTTAAACAGATAGACGGGCTTTTTTACTATTTAATATACAATAACATGTGTAGGTCCACCGCAGGCTAAGATGATAGCATTATGGGTATTCTTGTTATAGACACAATTTACTTATTCAAAGCGATCCAGGAAACATTTATTAAAATAAGGGAATATTGTGTATTGTTCGTAACATGAAATTTTCTAGCCAAGTGAGCTGATTGAAATAAGCAGCGATATTTCAGGATTTGTACGCAAGACTACATCTAAAAGCCAACTCTATTTTTTTTTGACCCTACTCGAATAAATCTCTAAGAAAACAGTTTATATAGAATATATTTTCTTTCGTGCCCGTAGCTTAAGGTTTTAACAAAACAAAGTTAGAATGATTTGGTCTTTTGTTTCTCGAGTAAAGGTAATCTTACACAATGGTATTTAATAAAGTAACGAAATGACGTATTCAGTAAAGTAGATAACGTTAATTGCTAATGAACTTTTACAAGAAGATACTTAAATATCGGAAGGGTACTGTTTACAGCCTCGTTGGTGTTTCTCTTGACGTGTGATCGTAAATTTTTTACGTCACGATTGAATGGTCCGCCCTTAACTAAAACAGGGTATAAACTTTCATGATTCCTGTTTATGGTACCATTCGTGTTCATTTTATAAATGATGTGCTTTAACATTGCCCTTTGTCTCTTGTCTTTTATTTAACTCTTTTTTTCGAGAACTCATTCAATTCGATAACGTTATATTTACTTTTCGGACGTAAGCGAACATTTCATACAACTTATATTTATTTATTATATATATACATACGTTATATAAGATATATACATAGCATAATTTATTTATCGATAATTTGCTTATAATGTTAGTCATTTATAAATAGGTGGACCGTTCAACGTTACATTTTAGCAGATGTCGGCTAGAAAAAGGTAGATATCACGTCTTCAGTTTATTGCACGTTCGTTACGTTGCTTCGTTACGTTCTTCGTGACCCGGTATTTCGATATACGTGTCCGATTGATCTTGCTGCGCCACTCCGTCAAACTGGCCGGGCAGCCTGGCGTCTTAGGGGACCATTCTTTTAACATAACAGCCAAACCCAAGTACATTTAACCTTATCTAGAGCAGCAAATCAATTTCAAAAGATTCCTCTCATGAATTATTTAAGAAGTTTTTTAATTGTATAATTTTTTTGTGTAGGGGGATGGCGTATCGGCTGCCGATGCCCTTCTGGGTCACTGAGTAAGTTAATATTAATAATTTCGACACTTTTTAAGAAAAATAAATTGTTCTTTTTTTAACTAGACACCAGAGCAGTATTCCGTAATTTAACAATAAAATTGTCACATTTCGAAATATTAAAAATAACAAACTTTCATCCCCTATTTCAACCCTTTCGAGTCGTTTTTTCACGATAACAGTTGCCGAAGCCTATGTTGTTCCCCAAGGTCTAGTCTATCTCATTACAAATTTCATTAAAAATCGGTTTATTGGTTTAGGCGTGAAAGCGTAACAGACAGACAGACAAACAAACAGACAGACAAAGTTACTTTCGCATTTATAATATTAGTATGAATTAATAATTACCTATCATTATTAAGTAAAAGTGATAAATAAATTATATTTAAAGGTGTTTTAAAAAAAAATTAACTCCTATAAATGTACAAAATTTTCAAAATATCTTAAGCTAAGCGTCTTCTATACCTATATAATTTATTATTTATGTGTTATGATTGTCAAAGGGTATATGAGGTAAAAATAAAATAACAAACATTAATTTGTAAATATAGGTGTGTTTTTCTACCGCAACACACATTTTTGTAATCTTATAAGGTTTTATTATAAGAAAAGAATCCAGTAAAATTGCCTTTGTGTAACAATCTACACGTTGAAAAGTAAATCTAGAGCTTTTTATTTTGTTCGGTCTTTGCGCGGGCATGAAAGCTGTTTTAAATATTGCGTCCCGATTTACCCTACTAAAGCCTGCTTACACATATATTACCTAACATGAAAATTACTTTAGGGAAATACATATTTTCCAAATTGAACTATATTTTACGAAGAGGTTCGGGTGTGACATAAAATACACACTTTTTATTTGCTGATCGATTTTAATGTTGCAAATTGATACTACGATAGTTTCAGGGCAATGCATTAATTTTTTTATCCATCCAGATAGGGGAACGGAGCGATATAGCGATACCTAATTAGTTTTTCAGAATGTAGGGCAAGAAATGTACTAAGTATTTTGATCAGGTTATTACATATAAAAGTCACGAGATAAATAATTTTGACCCTAATTTCCTAATTCCAAAATAGCCCCTCTGGACCAGAAATGTCTCTGTCAACTTCCTTGTTATTTGTATTTGGATAACTGACACCTGTAAGTTTACCAAATTTTAATTGCCCACGCCTTTGAGATAATCAAATATGACAGACGCACAGTGTAGTAGTAGTCGAGTCAATCTTATTACATTGTGCATTATCCTTTGTAGTGTCACACTTCAAAGGATTATTTTAGTACGTCTATTGCTTTTGATAAGTAGTTAAAATTCACTATAGACGTAAGTTACGAGGTATTTACCGCAGTAGTAGTCGCTTCTAGTAGCTACACCTACAAGACCGTTGGCGGGTATCGTTTGACTACAAGTATCGCTTTCTATGGGACGGAATGCATGGCTCTTTGTAGACATTCTAAGTACCTACTTCAAAAAAGTATTCAATATGGTAAAGAACTTGCATGACATAATAATGTTTTGATGATGTATTTGAAATAGTTTGTGCTATTTATTCTTGTGGCGTAATTAAAAACGCTGCAGAATACAAAATATTTTTTGTGACATCGTGTTGTAATACCTTGATATTTCATTTTAGTTAAAAAAACGTACGTTTAGTTATTGGGCAAAAACTTGCCTGAAATTTTTTTTTTTTTTTTTTTTTTTTTTTATATAATAACCTACCAAAGTGACTCCACCCCGCCTGATGGTAAGCAGTCAGTGGAATCCAGAAGTGGCGGCCACTATACCAAAAGCCATCGTCTTAAACTGCTGGTATAGTGGCCTCCACTATGGCGGCTGGGAATAGGGTTAGGGGAAGGGAATGAGGGAGGTGAGGAAAGAGGATAGGGGGGAAATTGGGCCTCCGGCGCTCTCACTCACCGAACGAAACGCAGTAGTACGGATACTACTACTCTTAAGTCGATCTTCTATGAGAGGGTAGTACTTCCCCGGACGATCCGGCCCATTCATGCTGAAATCAGCGTGGATCTACTACCGTACTATATTATATTATGTTTAAAAGGTTTTATTGTCACCAGTAGCAGCTTAACTACCAATTGCAATCTTATCACAGGCAACTGTTGCCTATCGTGTGTTGGGGAATTTACCTCCCAGTTTCTTATGTTATGTACATAAGAAAGTGGGAGGTAAATTCCCCAACACAATGTGTATACAACTCATGGTGTAGGTGGAATAGTTTAGCTGCCATCTTACGACTGATTGCAGTAGTGAAGTATATACAGGCGCTAGTTTACATATAAATAGTTCGTCACTATCCGATGCTTTTCTATAAACATTAAAAATATTAAAGAGTTCTGTTAACATATTAGTAATATGTAATTTCGATTATATTCTGATAAAACATCTATCAAGTACGAAATGGGTGCAAGGAACCAATATATTTCATAAATATAGATTTATAGCGTGTCTGTTTTTACTTGCGATATTCGAATATGTTGACGGGGACTTACACAAAAATTGCTAAACATTTTCCTTGAACGAGGAATTTGTTATCTATAAATTTCAGTACAAACAACAATTTAATATAAAAGGCGTGGAATTGACGCCTACAAAGGGCGCGTTCGGACGGTTGATCGTCGAAGCGAAAATAAATTAATTGCTATGGGTTACGTTCCAATGTCGTAATTGCTTTGTTCTCGCGCGGGCCGATCGATCAACTGAGAAAAATTAATTGAAATGCTTGACAAACCTGTGGACTTCGGCAAAAATTACACTTTCATTTATCCATTCGTGATATCATTCCGATCCAATCTGATCGATCCATCTGTTTGGACATTAAGTGAACCACGTTAAATGTTTCTCTTACAATTACATTAATGAAGTATTTATTGTAGTTCGTCATTAATTGTTATTCTCTTTTTGAATACACCTATTTTATATTTTATGATACTATGCAAGCTTATCGACTGTTCAAGATATATTTATGTCACAATTACAATAGGTCCAGAAAAATCATTTTGTCAGTGTGTGGAAGACTTAGGTAGTTTGATCAAATTGGACAATGGCAGCTCTCTGTTTGTCCTAAAAAATGCGAAATGGGCTGACTTGGCAATGTTAAAGCTTTTGAAAGGAACTGACGGGACATACGGACTAACAGATAAGGCTATAGTATGTCGTATTATAAGCTAATAAAAAAAAACTTTATATTAAGACATTCTTTTCTTATTACAATATTATAACAAGTATTTACAGAGTGCTCTATAAATACAACATCAGTATTTTTTTTATTAGATAACTGATAAATGTTGTTTATTTATTTTGAATTCTTGCTTTTTTGGGACACTATGACACAATACTAACCAGCCAGTCAAAGCTGAAGTTTACTGTCAATAGTGCCATTCGCAACGAGTGAATGTGAAACGCTTCGAATGATTTCGTATTGCGTATATTGTTACAAGAGTATCCTTAATATCACCATAACAATGTCGATCAATCTGCACAAAACAATAGACAATTAGTACAAGCACAGTTTCCATAAAACCTTTTAAATAACAGACCTTACGCTTGACACTTACGTGTACATTCATTTGCCGTTGTCCCTTTTATTCTATCACGTCTTGCCACGTCGCTGTCGCTGTATCAAAGATACAAGATAACAATAGAAAAGTTAAAATAGAAAAGTTAGTTAAAGTTAGTAGTAGCATATTAGTGCCGATACGACATTGCTTGTATACTATATCATGTCCTGCCTAAAATAGGCCTTCAAGCATCTTTGGAAGAGTTTTCCATTACCAGCCACGCTTTACGATTAGAAATCGCAGTTACGGTAGTCTTACGCTGCCCATTCAGTCTTAGATGCGTATCCTATGAGTACGAACTGCCGGCTGCGGTGTTTCCTTCCCGAGCGCTATGACATGTCCATCTTCAAACGAGATTAAAAAAAAACATTAATATCACGGTAGACAGCGGCTTGACAGAGCCCCTGGTATTGCAAAAGTCTATAAGAGATAGTTACCACTTACCATCATGTGGGCTGTTGGTTCGTCTGCCACTGTAGGCAACAAAAAACAAAAAAAAAAATAGAATGCAACTCACTTTACGTACTCACGTACTTTAACGGCAGTGGCGCTATGACCACTTTTTCTGATAGATACCATGTGCAGTAAATGTTGTTTTTGTCTATCTGTATTTTCTATGTCAATGATAAATTAGTGCCCAAATTTCAACTATGCCTTCAATAGTACCTAACTATTTACTCAGCATTCGCTTTATTCAGCGAATTTGTATAGCAACGGATGACCGACTTTATGAAGCCGATTAACTATAAATTCTACGACGAAAATATAGTGATATGATTAGTTCTGCACTGTTTATACAAGGTGGACGATGTGAATGTTTATACATACATAGCATTACTCTAGTATAGGATTAGGTAAATTATAGTCACCCTTTCAAGGATGTCCTACCAAGATGTGTCCGAATAGAGACTGATTTATCTTCACTGCCGGCAACTACGTCTTACAATATCTTAGTAGTGAGCAATCGTAGCGCATGAACCCTTAAAAATACCAAAGGAAAGTAGTTTGTGCTCATTCGTAGCCTTTGCGTAGCACACTCGTAGAACATGCTACGTTGCAGTCAGGTTGTATATTATTATGGGTCGTAGATTTTTGAATCTAATTTTCATTGGGATTGCAGCATTGCATAAATTCACATGACAAATGTGCAGAATCGTCATCACTAGAGGCTTCATTTTTGGTATATTTAAAGTCGGATTTAGCGGCTAAACCGCTAAACTATTCATCTCACTACAACCGTTGTGCTAAAATGTCTTCGACTCGATTACCACTCGAGAAACATATTTATATGATTCATAATTATTTATTAAACCTTAACCTTGCGTTTTTAAAGACTTCTGCGACTCCGAATTTGTAACCTATTACTAAAAAGGCACGCTAATTTTTATTGTATTGGCGCAAACTAGTTACATCCAAGTATTTTATTTATAAAAAGTAATTGTTGAACTCGAATTGGTATGTTTCTTGCTAAATTGAGGTATTATGGCAAACATATCGTAGTCGGATAAACATAAATTGACGGCTCGTTATCGACGTCACTCTTACGACAGACGTATGCTATGCATTTCTTCACCGAGCTATGTAATATGGATGCCACTGAGTCGTATATCTGGTTATGTACATAAGCCATTGCTTACTTACGCAAATCGCTCGTTGAATATGCAACACCTAGTTTAGGAGCTCAGTAAGCATGTGCTTAGACTATTAAGTTCCTACATGTCGGTTAGAAACGATTTTATTCAATCCCCCCTAATCCAGTGATAGCGAACCGATGACACGCGTGCATTATTTTGTCGCATGCTCATGATGCCACGAGAGAAGATAAATTTGATAGAATTAATTAAGGCATTAAGGTTAGCTTGAAGTAATAGGAGAGCTCGTTCGGTGGCGCATTAGAAGTATGTGGCTTAAGGCGTCTTAGACCCTTTTTATTCAAAAATTATTGGCGAATATTTTAAAGATCAGTTTTACTAATTCAACTCCTAGCAATTTAGACTTGGAATAATATGATTTATTAGGTAGTTCTAATTACTTACTGTGTTTTACTTCAACATAGTTTTTTTGTTAGCTTAGCTAATTGGTCGATATCAAACTCAACTCAACTTAAGCTGTGTCCAACGGCTTCACCAGCGCCTAAAATGTGTTTTGTCTACCTCGGGAACCAAATCGATTTTCGGGATAAAAAGCAGCCTATGTCCGTCTCCGGCACCGAATCTATCTACATACCAATTTTAATCATAATCGGTTTAGCCATTTAGGCGCTGAGTGGTAAGTAACACACTCACAAACTTTCGCAATTATAATAATAGGATAAAGTAATATAATATTGCATGTTTTATGATCTTTAACTATGATCACATTTTTAGTTTGGTATACCTACATACGAGTAAAGAGTATAGGTGTAAGTGTGCGATCTCGATCTTATCGAGTTGAGGCCGCGAGCTGTACCAACACAAGCACTGTTGATAGTGCTTGAACATCGCAGAGGAATAACATTATTGAGTTTAAATATTGAAACATGAAATTTTCATCTTTCGTAACAGGTTACCGTCGTCAATGGATAACTCTAGCCCTATTGTGTCCCATACTTGTTTATTTTTAGTTATTTTATGATGTGTTTTAATTTTCAAATAATGTTTTTGTGAACTTTTTTTAGTCTAGTCTAATAAAAAGACTTTTTTAGGTTGAAACTTTTTTGAATCTTAACTAGCTTGGTAAATTGTGTTAGTGATTAATGAGACCCGCATTCTTTGTAATAAACTCTGATTAGCCATTTCAACATTATTACCATCACTGCCATGCTTAGCTGGCGGATTGATGATTTATGTATAGTGCTATGCATGTAGGTATCCATTTATAGGAATTAAATCTTAATAGTAATATAATGCGTAGGTCGCAGGATACCGTCGTTTACATAATGTTATGTAATATGCCGAAGGCAGATTAAATTAGGTTAAGTTTGGCTAACCAAACTTAACCTAATTTAATCTAAAACTCTCAGTTCTAAAACTGTGACCCCTGCGCACGAGCCGAGCGAGCGAAACAAGCAGCGTTGGCATTTTTTTTTACTAAGTCGGGATTTTGGCACTTTTTGAATGAAAAAAAGCGGTATTCTTTCGTGGAAAGCGAACATAGTAAACAAGCGTATAAAATCAGAAGTTTTTAAATATATATCTTTTTTTTAATTCAAATGACGTTTTCGTGGCAATAATTGGCAAAAATAGCCATAGAAAATGTATTTTAATAAAAATATAATATTTTAAATCTAATTTACCCAATCTTTAAATGGTTGAGTCTTATTCGTGTTCTGAATAAAAAATAGAAAAAAAAGAAAACAAGTTTAAAAAAGTTTTATTCATATGAAAAAGTATGGCGTTTCAAATAATATTCCGAGGAATGAGTGTTACAAATTGCAACTTACAATAAGAGAATAATTAATTATAAGAATTACTTATTCATGATATTTCTGTGAAGATTATCCCCGAAGAGAGGGACAAAATCTGTCTCGCACGGGACATTAAATTTTGATTTAAAAATCGGGACGTCCCGCCACAATCGGGGCGTCAGACAACGCAGACAACGAATTATATTTGTCAGCAAACTAGTCCAAACATCCCTAATTAGGTATACATATTGATGGTAACAGATACCTTCGGCATATTACTTATCGTTGTCTGCAGGGGTATATAAAATGACGAGGCATTTTTTATAAACGGCGGATTAATACAATTTGCTTGTGTTGTGACACATCTACAACAAATTAATTAGCATACAAAATGTACAAATTAATGGTCGACCTCGTGCATAGTACGATTTACTTAAATATGTTAAGTTGAATATCAGCCATACAGACTTCATAATGTTCTGCGTGACCTTAACAAATAATCCACTAGTTGGAAGAGTACGTCAAATTGGTACGTGAGATTTACTAAGTTAGTCTTGTATTTATAAATAACGTGTAACTTACTGTGGTCGTGGACTGGAACGAGTGTAAAAGGAAAAAAATAAACAGGACAAGTGCGAGTCGTACTCGCTCACCTAGGGTTCCGTACAAATTAATAAATTAATTATTAGGTACCTACCTATACTTATAAAAAGGAAAGAGGTGTTTTTTTCATACTTCACCATGAATCAAAAACTATTCATCATAAATGTAACTAAAAATCTGTTTAAGCTTGTGCCAATGAAGCCCTTTCGTACGATAACCCACATGACACGGTTAACTCAATTTAAAATTTGAACCGCAGTTCCTGGCATAAAGACCCTGTTTTTTAAAGATTTAATATTGTTTTCAGATTTTTTCCTATACTTGTTGTATTACTTACTTGCCAAATTTCATAGTTCTAGGTCAACGGAAAATATCCTATGAATTTTGATATCCTTGCGAGTGTCGAAATATACGTTTTTGAGGCATAAACGGCTGTATCTTTTTTACGTTAACTTAGGATTTTGATTTTTTATAGCTTCAAGATACTAGATTTGAGTATATCCTTTTAATTTCAACTCGCGTGCCCGAGATAAAGGGTCTTGACAGACAGACGAACGGACAACAAAGTGATCGTATAAGGATGCCGTTTTTTTCCTTTTGAGGTACGAAATCCTAAAAATACGTATTGGATATTCTGTCACAAAAGTTGAGTATCAAGTCAAATAGATTTAGAGAATTGCATGTGGTACGTATATTAAAATAATAATTGAAGTGTGATTCTTAATGGATAAGTTTGATGATAAAGCAGATGTCCATCAGTGGACTATGTATTATTTGACGTGCCGCTCGCTCATACCACAATAAAAATATTAAAGGTATCAAAATAAACCATTTTCTATTAAAGTATACACAAGAGTAATTAATTAACATTTTACAAGTTACATTCTTAAGTCTTACAAACTATTATGATCAAAGCTTTTGATCGGTTCGAATATGGAAACAACATTAATATCGCGCCAACTTGAACTCGAACTCGTAGTGTAGTGTACATGTAATGTGTAGTGCAGTTTCATGCAGGAAGGTTTCTTGGGCGACGAGGGAGGAAAAGGAGGGAGGGCGAGCAGGGAGTGTAACGGAAAATCCAATTAGTTGGATAAACATCCGATTAAACTACACACTTGAGATAAGCTCTATTTACTTATTGAAGATTAAACACACTGATAAATTAAGATATGGTGTAAATTGTTTGCGTATTATTATTGTGACCTCAGAGGATAAGTTAACACCTCGTGATGGGGCGCGTACAAATGCTATTAAAGGCTCAGTTTTCAAAGGACAATTATAATCTATTAATAGTTAATAATAAGCTTTTAATCTGGTATATTGGAATAACTGCTTTCAGTAACAATGTCTGTCACGCTACTGAGGTCTCGGGATAAAGAAGTGTAAATTACATTTTAGTCGAGTAACACTTAACATTACCTCGAATTCTGGTATTGTGTGTCTACTACACACAATACCTATGTATGTATTTAGAAATAAGTTCACCATTTATAACATAAGTTCAAACATTTACCCTTTAAGTAAAAGACGTGATTTTAGATAAAATATCAAGTATAAGTATGTTTGCTTTCTTGGTTTAAATATTGATAAAAACAGTACGAATAAAAAAAAGATAAGGATAGACAATTCGCTTTGCCAATTTTAAAATAATTTAAAATGTACCAAATTAGGCCAACTAAATCGTACCTACAGTGCAAGGTCTTGCGCCAACCAAGTTAAACAATAAACTTGTACAAAGTGAAATATTTGTACTATTATATTATATGGAGGCCAATTGGCAATATCAGACTTATATATTTAGACTTATTACGCTGCTGTAGAAAATAATGAGCTCGGACGACGACGGTATGTGGTGAAATATTTAAAGTAATAAATGGCTATTATGTATGATTTATAATATGAATAAATTGGTTTACACAAGAAGTTTCGATATTATAATCTCACAATTATAGTCACATATAGGGACAGAAATTATAAAGTATGCATTAAAGTAAAAATAATTTGAGATTATTTATTTCAAAGTTAGAGTCGACAAAAAGTTAGTTTATATTTCAGTTAACATTATACTATTAAACTAATATAATATAAGCCCTTCTATAGATGCACACCTAACCAATTCCTTAATGGATTTAGTAGGTTATTCCTGTTCTTTAAGAAAGCGTGAAACAAAGTAGTTATTAAACTAACTTAATTTCTAAACCTAATTAAAGAAACAACCAAATAAATAATTTACGGAATTTATTTTTAAGGAAGGATCCTTTACCGCCTGAGTAGGTTCGCTGCAATGCGTAAATCATGTTTAAGTTGATGCGTTTTCACGAACCGCAAGAAAAGAGCGTGTTCCTTATATCGGGTATCCGACCAAATTCTCATATTATTCTTGTTCTCGGATACCCGCATGGAATGTTAGACCCTCGTCAGGTTTTACCAAGATGTAATTCAATCTAGGCCACCCCATCAATCTGTGAGTTCTCACGCATATATTTCTGTTGATTTGACAAATGAGAAGGGTGTGGTAGCGTATTGGATGAGCTACGAATGCGTTATACCCGTGAAATTTACTATTTAATTTATTGCTTTATGGTTTTGCCTTCGGACGAGAATACGGATCATTTTATGTTAATAATCATGGCTGAAGTTGTTTTAAAAGTCATTAACGACTTTTGATAGATAGATTTTTTTTAATTATATTATTATTAGATGTAATTTCTTTTTAGTTTTAAAATTTACCTTTTTTTAATCTGACTTGTTTCATTGTACATTGTGTGATTGCCTCTGTGGTTCGATGGTACTGAGTACGCATTACCACGCACCTTCGGAGATAAAAGACGTGAAGCTATGTATGAATGTATTGTTTTATTGTAGCTGCTGGTTACACAAGTACTATTACTGTTATTTAAAAACAGCACTGGCACAACATTTTATACATTGAAATGTAAAACACCGCAACATACATATTTTTGGTACCTTAAAAGTTTCAATAATTGTTTTAATTAACGACAACACATCTCCGTTTCATTACTATCTCATTTCGAACTCAGTAAATATTCATAAAACCACAGCGAAAATAATACCTACATATTTAAATAGTACAAAACGAACGAAATAAAAAAGTTGTTGGCCGTGATTCTTTATGCATATGCGGTGGATATGGAATATAATAATTTTACAACGATAATATCTCTAGCGTAGCTACATTGGTAATTATGTATTTATTACTGATGAGTTTCGACGAGGTTGTTAATCATACACCTCTCGTATGTAGGACATATAGATCTAGGTCCGAGGGATATGCCTCATCAAATTGAATGGGCGACGTACAAACTAATGTGGTGTGAATTATACGTAAATAATATTACTGCAAATTACATAGAGTACGACCGGCCACGGTGGCGAAAATTAAAGGACTTTGTGAAGCAGTGGAAGTCCTTTGGCTGATATAATGATATTATGATGATGGATTATTAGAGAATACAATTGTAAAATTTTCCATCATTTGCTTAATGTGCATAACCAAGTTGTTTACTGAAGACAAAGCTTAGATCGGAGTTCTCAGAACAGACTGTTATGGAACAGCAAGAAACTCCCAACTTAGTGTATGCAGACCAAATATGCGTAAAAACTTCAAACAGTTGCACATGGAGTTCATAACCTCTCCTGGCCGTAAATTACGCAACTCGCCCTCGTTACCGCGGCCGCCCATCCGTAAATGATAGGAGGGTGAAGGGCTTTCGCATTCCCTAACTGTCTATACTCATAAACATAGCGATAAATGCTTTATAAGGTGCGTTGCACCATGCATGCCGAGTCAGCGAGCGTCCCTTTTCTGAATGGTAATATTACTGCATTTCGAGCCGCCCTATAGCGATCAATGTTTCAGATTTTAATAATATTAATGGAATCATATTTCTTATTACTGGACAAACACAATTTTGATTTAAGCAAATGAATATATTAGGCCGAATTGACATGAGCGGATTAGATAGTTGCTACCATGTCAAATATTTATCATACTACAGAATTGTTTACTTAGTGTTGCTGAACTCTTTCAATGCTTAAAATAAAGAGGTTATCTTGAACATCGTGTTTTGTTCGTATTATTATACTAAAACCACGTTAATATATTTGCTTTAGCTCAGTGTTGTACAACGTTTCCCCTGTTCGTACTAATTGTGTGAAATATAACAGATATACTTGTTTTCATTCAGCCAGTGACTGCTGTACAAGAGGTTAAAACTGGTAAAGTAAAAAAAATGATTTGTGCCGAAAGTTCTTCTGTATTTTGTGTAGGTATTTGAGATTGGAAAACCTCTTGCGTTTAAAATACTTGTTTACGCGACAGTAGCTTTTTAAATCTATAAATTATAGTTGAATTTAGAAGTATGTTAAGGGAGAAATCCGTAATACTTTCCTTTTTATAATTTAGATATAAAAAAAAAATTAAGTTTTATCAAAGTACCACTATTTGCAATATTTATGCCATTGGTATTAGAACTCATAGGTAGATAAACGCTCACTATCAGACTACGCGTATCCATGGTCTCATGGATAATGTAATTAAGACTAGGTAGATAAGTATTTTGCTTCCCTTTGAAGGCAGATTGAGCTATCAAGATAAAAACATCTTGGCAGAAAACTATAGGTACTAAAGGTACTAACTATAGATATTTGCAGCAGAGCCTAACTTGAACAAAAGAATTACTAACAATTCTGAGTATAATATTTTACAAGGAGTTCCAAATATAGTTTGCAGCGAAAATATAAAATTCACAATAATGTTATTATATTCTCATAAAATAGAAAGTGTTTGACCGTCGGAATGACGTTGGGTGGCGTTTCATGCAGCAGTTTGGTAAGTTTTATTTACACGGACTACGAAAATAACTGAGGGGTAGAGCGCGTGCCGCGGGGCCTCACCTAATGTGTTATTACGTGAAATAAAACGTGCCGCAACGAGACCGACCGTCCGTCTCCACCATATCGTTACAGTTTTACTCGCCTTATCGACGTCTGCATGAGCACGGAACCTTAATTAAAATATATGACCGCCATTTAAGAATAATTTCAAGTGGAGTCGATATTCTTTTGTCGTAAATAGAAATTTATATGAATTATTATTAAAATTTATTACCTAGCCTTTTACGGTTGAAATAACTATGAGTGAAAGTAGGTAGCAAACTGATTAAATGCTTCGTTTCTTTAAAATATTTTACTACAATGTGTAATTGATGATTTATTATTTTCATCAAGGGCAAAGTCGCCATCTTACTTATCATATGTGTTAAGTCATTCGAAAAGTTGAAAATTGGTAAAAAGAATCTAATTCCGAAATTGCTACATAAAGAAGAAATTGCTAATAATATGCAGTCGTCAATCTGCGTTTTTTCTTAATTTAAGTTTTGCCATTGTTGGTCAGATGTCCTCTATTACTAACGACTTCTCTTTATTTGTAAAAGAAATAGTCCAATCTCTAAATCATATTCTCACCTATTATTTTATCTAGGCATCTATGCATAAAGGAAAAAATATTTTACTGGTTGCTATAAAAGCGAGTCCAAGTGATACGAAATCTTTACTGCCGCATAGTTTATAGTGCCTAGAGAGTCATAGGGTATATAAAGTATATGCTATATGTAAATTTTACGGGTGCAACCGAGCTGTACTACTAGTTATATATTCACTTCTGCATAGAACTCTTGTAAGGTAAGTAAGGTACTAACTTTCTAGTAAATGTGTATTTTCTAATAAATGTGTAGGTATATACTAGAAATTAATAGACAAAAGACCAAAGTTGTACAAAAATAACTAGGTCGTTGTTAATTGTTAGTAATGCAAATCAAATTACAATTTTAATAACATTGTTTATCTTTATCAACATCAGTAAAACGTAAAATTTAAGTATAAACCTTATATAGAAAGATTCTTTTTCAATTGCAAAGTTAAGAATGTATAATTTATTTTTAATAATATAATTTGTTAATATAATAGATTTATGTAAATCTAGCTTAACTTAAAATCTTTAAGTTTCGATTTTTATGACAGACGAACTATACATATAAACTACTGTGAATAGTTTTGTTACTTTTTAATTTTAATAAGCTACCTACCAATGTGTAAGTAGGTAACTATTTCTATTTTTAAGTGATTTTTTGCACAGCCTCTGGGTAAGATATGGCTTAAAGGTAATATTGTATCACAACATCTACATTATTGTATACCCATATTTGTGCAAATAAAAATATTTGATTTGATTGATTTATACACACTAGCACCTTTATTAAGCGGGTCGAGTTCCATTAGCAAATAAAGATGGTGCTATAGAGTAACATCATTTTAACAAGAAGCCAATCACCACTATATTACCCCATGGTGTGACCGTTGTACTCTACACATTTGTAACTCAAGCATAGCGTTTATAAGCAGTCATTTTGTCAAAATGTCTTTATTCGATTCATCAAACAAAATTCTGATTTTGTTACAATAATAATAATTCGGCATTTCATTGGATCGGAAATTATATTATTATTAGCACACACAAATATAGATGTTTGTCAATCACAAATTATATAAACCGGTCATGTTAAACTTATTAATTAATCTCTATAAATTTTCTGACAAATAAGTTTTATCGGTGTTGGTTTTCTATTCTATTAGTTTTGTGAACTTAAATTTAATATAATTAACTCATTTATTTTATTTATTATACATTTATAGGATGGAGGAATAATATAAAAATGAAGAATGTTAATATAATGTAATTTGCTTTACTATCTTCTTTAGACTATTTATCTTACTTTTATTACGGTTACCCTATCCAGAGATCTCTATTCAATTTATTCATTCAATGACTTTTATATTATTTACAAAAACAATGTAGTTTGTGATCTATTTAGATCCTCCAATGTATTAATTAGTAATGATGTGTCATATTATATTGAGGAGACAAAGTTATGTGTATTATGTTACATACATGTTTTATCTGCGAGATTTAGATCTTTTAAAACAACACAGTTATTAGTTACATGTCAATTTTATTTTAAATATTGTCAGAGGGGTTACTATTACTCTGATAAATCAATCCTCCTCCCCTACCTCATTGAAATTTAATACCATCAGTGAGAAGTGGGTATAAGAGATTCTCTTACACTTATGGTTGCCCCATCGAAGATTTTTATACCGTAGTTTAGTTACTAAATAACGATATTATAGAAGGAAATTGAAAATTCATTATTCTTTAAAGCTATGTATTGCCATGGACTTCTGATCAAATTATTAATATTATGTTTTAAGTAGGTGTCACGTCATTATTATTTGATTTACTGTATTTTATCGTTTTTGTTAAGATTAAGCTCTGAATAAGTCATCCTGTCAAAATGGTTACTTCAGACTCTAACTATTGCATACATAGGTATATACTCGTAGTAGGTATTATTTAGATATTACTACTTTTCTGAATTTAGAGTTTAGTATTGTTAGTCGATAATATTGACGTTTAAAACCCACGTACAATTGAAAGATTTTGTAAAGGCATTTTTCGTGAATCTGTCAATGGTAATCTCGAGAGTATTAAGATGTCTGCCTGCAATAATGTGATTCGAGTGTTGTATAAACTTAAGGTGTAAATGTTCAAATACTCAGATAGTTTAATTCTACTAGTATCAATTTCAAATCGACTAAACTTGATGTTTCAAAATTCAATATCATATTTTTCTTAGGTCGTCTCTTAATAGTATTACTAAATATAATTAAAGTATATAATAAAAGCTTTCTTAGTTTTTCTAAGTTATTACAAATAAGGAAAAAAGGCGTTTTTATCATATCTAAAAATGTCAAGAGATTACTAGAAAAAAGGCTCTATCTGTGTATTTGAGGTATAAAATATTTCGTGGTATACTTTAATATATACAAGGACGGACAGACCTTTTCCAGTTTCATTTTCACTGGCAGAGCTTATGCAAAAGAAATATCAAACCTATTGTAAAGATATCTTATTATACTAATATATAAAGCGGAAGAGTTTGTTTGTTTGTTTGAACGCGCTAATCTCTGGAATTACCAGTCGGATTTGAAAACTCTTTTTGCGTATGATGGCCCAGTTTTCGAGGAAGGTTATAGACTATGTAATATCACGCTACTGGCGACGGGAGCAGAACAGTAAGCAAAGACGCTGGTGAAACCGCGCCGCGGAAAGCTAGTCAAATATAAGCTTGTAATAAGCATGTATATAATCACTCAGACAGGTATTTTGCAGAAATTCATGTGCATAACTAGATTTAACCTTGATTACACAAAAGCTGAAGTATGTACGTATGACTTGACTTCATGGGTCGTAAATCATGTAATGTTTCTAATATAACATTGTGGTGCTCTGTCAGATACATCGAAAGAAAGAGATTGGTTACGAATAGTCAGAAACTTGACCGGTCGGACAGGTTTGTAGGCGGCTTGAAAACTGTTGTCAAAGTTTATGTCACAACTGCGAACAAACCGAGAAAAGATTTTGACAGGCAAACCTACGACCGAAACGATGGTAAACGGTTACCATAGCCCATAGACGCTTACAATATCAGGCATGAGTGATGACTCATGCATTATCAGTACTGAGACATGTGTTTGAGTTTCATGTAGGGCTTTTGTAAAGGATCATCAAACACAGCATCTTCAAGCACAGTCCAAAACATTTTAGCAAAAAAAAAAGTAGTTGACTTTAATTTTTTATAATAGAAAAAACATAAACAGGAAAACAAAAATTACATTAGCTTAAAAAATCTAAATAAAACAAATATGTGGGTACGAGTATGTCACATCCATGCAAATAACGGCTGTCACTCAACATTGTGCCGACAGTTCTGACTTTTATTTTTGGACCAAGGTTATTGCAAAATTCACTAGTAAGTACTTACAATATTAAACAGCAAATCAATAACTATGTACTTGTATTTATCTCCTAATGCCAAGCGATGGGCTTTTTAAGACAGCATTGTATTAAACATTCGTTGTGTGACATAACACGTCGAGAAACTTTCTTCATAACGAAGTTATTTTAATAGAAATAATAGATGCTTGTAAAATCACACGACGTGTCGCGTAACCTTGTAGCAAGACGTAGCCGGTCGTAGAGCTACGCGTGCTACGAAGTACTTACAAAATGCTAGCGGTTTAACCAAACTTTTTATAACTTAATACTTGCGGTCAAAATAATAATTATTAGAGCGTTTTGATACGTAATATGATTTAATATTATTATAGAAATAGGTATATTTAGGTTGGCACGCTCGCCTAACTTGACGTGGATTTTTGATATTCGTAACAAGTATACAGTTCGAATGTCATGGTGAGACGTTTCAAGTAAGGAATGTGTTCGACAGCGCTGTCACGTTCAGATGGCGTGTTCGGGTGCAATTTGCTAGGTCGCACCGCCTACTGTAATAACGACTTCCGTACCCCGTCGTGGCGCCTCCTCAAATTGGTCGCTTATCACCAATCTACGGTGTAGAGTAGAATAGCAGTTGGGCCGGTCGCAATTTGTCAACAGTGCGCCTCCGTTAGTTGTTTCTTGTTTACAAATTGCCATATGGCCGATGTTGTTTCGATGATTGATTTTATCAAGATCTACGTTCACCAGGCAGTTGCTGAAAACTTGTTTATATCATAGTATCATGTTGTATTTCTTCAAATGAGTTTTTATATATTACACTCAGTGTGTTATTTATTGTATCTGTCTCAAATTTAAGTTTTGTTAATTCCAATCCGCGGATCACAGTGCAACAGTCCTAGTCGTCCTAGTAGACTGTAGTAAGTAATATCAATGCATTACTGTTAATTATGCCGTATTTGGTTATAAATTTACGATATCCGTATATATTCTTAATATAAAAATGATATAAGAAAGACAGAAATTATTACCTAACGCTAAGTATTCGCGAGTTACGACTCACGCTGAAAACTTTGGTATATTTCTCCGGAGTATGTTCCAACTTACTGGTTTATTGCTTCCCGAGATATTATTTCAAAGAACTCTCTGAATTTATTCCGCACATTCGTCTAGGAAAGGTAATCCCAGAGGCTGTTATTCGGCTACTTAGTTCAAACAGTAGTCACATGTGGATAGCAAACCTCTTTGTACATATTTGAACGTGGAATGGCTCGTTTACTGATGTCAGCAAAGTATAACATTTCCCTTGTGACTGTGTCTATAATAAGTTACATTATAATATTAAGGTTTAAACATAGTATAATAATATATTTTACCGTTAAAGGCAATTAACGTATCATCATGTACCATTATTCTACCTTTAGGTAATAGAATGTTGGATGATAAATCATAGACATAACTATTATTTGTAGTGAGTTATAATTGCGACTGAAACTTAATTTCACACACAGACAAATAATAATAATGCACACATTCAGAGAATTTGAACCTATGTGTCCCTGCAGTATCATTATTTAGAAATAAAAATTGGCTAATTTATAATTTACTATCCACTATTACTTTATTCTATTTGACAGGTCATTACGCAAATATAGAGAAGCTTTATTCAAAGTCCTACTCTATTGTTGTAGCTTTCTCGTCGAATATACTTTTGACAGAAGTTCGCCTTCTCTTTCAGGTCGATAGGTGTAACCAAATCGACAAACCTATGCGTTCTGCAGCTGTCCTGCTAATCAAGAACACCGTAACTGTATACCACAAGTCTGCAAAGTCGACCCAAAATTAAACACGTTAAAAGTATTTGTCTTGTAGCTTATTCCATGTACTTACTGCTTTCTTACTTAGCGAAGCAGAATTGTAACACTAATATAAGTAACTTTAATTAAAAAGTTATACGTAATTTTATATTGCTGGATACCGTTTAAGTTTCGTGTTTGTTCTATTGTATTTTAACATGTAAAACTATAATAAATTCTCGTTTGATTACTTTTTTAACTGTTAATAAGCACACGCATAATTTTTATCATTCTTTGCTTTATGTCGTAGAATGAAAATGGTAACGTTCAGCGATTTGAAACCTGGTTAGGTAATAAGCAAAATGAAGAAATGTTATTATTAATGCGTCATCAGACATGGAAAGTTAGAAGGAGCCAAACCCAGAGCTTGTAATTTTAGGTGTAATATTAAATCATATGTTTGTGTGTCACGCACCGACGGCAAAGCGTAAATATTAGTTTGTATGTAGGGTATGTATAGAAATTATTCGTCACAGCTGGAAGTACAGAATAAGGAATTTATTGACGATATTCACGATTACATTACATTACCTGTACTTTGAGTATAGATTTAATAGCGGCTATGATCGTAGTTCTTTTATAATATTCATATTTGTAGTTTAGGTTCCATTCTGGTGACCTTTAATAAATATAACATGATATCTTTTATTTAGTAGAGGTAGGCAATGATGTATTAAATCGACCTTTTGCTGGCAAGCTAAGTGCCACTAACAAGATGAAAAAATATCTATAATAAATTTGCGAAAATATTGCGATCTGATTTCGGTTTATCAGTTGCGATTTTACGACTGGATTATTTATTTAAATATAAAATGACTGTCATACGACCTTAATAATCTAATTACTAGGACATAATTATCAGTATTGAATTGTTAGACCAATTTTCAAATAATCGGAATTGAGTTAATTAATGCAGCGATAGATAAGAGATAATAAGATATTTAAATGTGTTTAGAAAATATAATTATAATATAATCACGGCAAGTGCATAACCTTGAAAATCTATCGTACGCTCGGCAGTTACTTGACCCACTCAGAATTTATTATAATAATAAATTACATTAAAGTATCGTGTAACAGAATCAGAGTAAAGGGATCAAGTGGGCAAATAATGTTGACTGTGGTGAAATACTATTTTTGTATAGCGGCGTGCATAACGAAAGTGCTCGTGTTGTACTCCAAACTCGTTGAAACGATGCTGCTACCTGCCTAGTCTAGGGTTCCCACATTCTACAAATATTTAACTACAACAGTTGTAAACTATTAACTAGAAAACAAGTCCTATGTCGTAGAAATCTTGTATAAATACAAAATTAACTGGCACAAAGTACATCAAGACTCTTGTTGACAAATGTTTCATTTTATAATTTTATAATAGAGTAGTCACACTGATGTCTGATTATTATGTCTGTACTATACGCTGGCAAGCATAGCAACACCAGCAAACCTAATGAGCTAATGAGTAGTGGTTTATAGTTTTCTTAAATCAAGTTTTGAAATCTGTCATTGTGCGATAACTGGCTTAGCTTTCTGAAGGTAGAGTCCTGTATTATATTTACATTATGGCAACTGCATACAAAGACAGACAACTATAAGGCGCTTTTAAGGTCTTGATGCGAAGATTATTAATTAATGTCAGGTAATAAATAAAAACAGTGTTTCTATAATAATTGCTTCGGTTACTCACAAATTGGCGATGTACATATATTTGTTAATATTAAACTGCCTAACATAATAATAAAATATTCATTTAATGCATATTGATATTGGTGTTTAGAAGTAATCTAGGTATTGATAACAGTGAATTCTGTTTATTATTTTGATGCCATTGCCGGTACGGGCGGTTCTAGCCGACTCGATGACAGTAATAATTTAATTATTAGTTTATAATTATGTTTATTTCAGGGTCTTTAAATATTACACTTGTGCTTAAAGATGCATAAAAATGAATACTGTGAGGAAACCAGAACGAATAAACATCACAAAAGGTCCCAATAGTAGAAGTGTTTCAGTCTATTGAAAATAGCTATACCCAAGATAAAGATTAAAGAGTTATACTATTGTTGCGACGAATACCTATGCTAGAACGTTCGCAAGTACTTACCTACTCGTGTACGACGAATACCTAAGCTCTAGAACGTTCGCAAGTACCTACCTACTCGTGTACGACAAATACCTACGCTCTAGAACATTCGCAAGTACCTACCTACACGTATACAACAAATACCTACGCTAGAACGTTTGCATGTAACGGGTGGCGCAAAAGTAAAGACCCTATTTGGTTCAGCTATAACATTTTTTCTAAATTAGAAAACTAGATTTAGATTTTTTTAAATGTATATTTGTGCCATTAAATTTCGTACCATTAGGATTTAAAGATGATGTCTTTTAAATGGTGACCTCCAGAGTTGATACACATTTGAGCCCTATTTATGACATTTTGCATAACTTGCCGTAACACTTCCTGCGATATGTTCGTTATTTCTTGACGAATGTTTTCTTTTAGAGCTGCGAGAGTCTGTGGCTTGTTCACATACACCCGAGATTTCAAAAAACCCCAAAGAAAGAAGTCTGGACTGGTCAGATCGGGTGATCTTGCAGGCCAAGGCAAATCGCCAAAACGAGAGATAACTCGGCCTGGAAAAGCGTCCCTCACTAAGTCCATAGTGTCGCGCGCTGTGTGTGCCGTAGCGCCGTCTTGTTGAAACCAGATGTGCTCCAGCCCCAATTCGTCCAAACTGGGTATCAAAAACTCACGTAACATGGTTCTGTAGCGTTCTCCAGTGACAGTAATCGCATTGCCTCCAGCGTCTTCGAAAAAATAGGGTCCGATCACTCTGTCAACACAGATGCCACACCATACAGTAACTTTTAGTGGGTGTAGAGGTGTTTCTTGAATAATGCGCGGATTATCAGTGCCCCAGAACCGAGTATTCTGCTTATTGACATGCCCTGAGAGATGGAAATGCGCTTCGTCACTCATAACCAATTTTGAAGGAAAATCATCCTCTTCAAGGTTGAGGTTTATGACGCGCTGGCAGTAATCTAGACGAGCTCGGTGGTCAGCAGGCAGCAGCTGATGAGTCATTTGAGTTTTATACGGGAACATCTTTAAGTCTTTCACCAAAATACGCTGCAGGGTCCGTCTGGAAATGCCCAATTGCGTGGCACGTCGCCTCGTTGATGTTTCTGGACACTCTTCCACATCTTCGCGCACAGCATCGATATTTTCAGCTGAACGGCCTGTTCTTGGTCTCCCAGACTTAGGTCTATCCAATGTTGAGCCAGTTGCTTCAAGGCGTGTGGCAAAGCGTCGAATTGTGCGACCAATCGGTGCCGGACGGTGGGGAAATCGTCGACGAAATTCACGTTGTGTTCTTATCACTGATGAATTATTCCGTAAGAACATTGACACAATTATTCCACGTTCTTGGGGAGTAAAACGGTCCATGTTTATTTTCAGTGTATTTTACATTTGTTCTCTACACAATTTTCAACAACAGAATGACAGAAAATGTCATATATAAAAAAAAAAAGTATTTTCTTTAGTGCCAGTACTTTTGCGCCACCCAGTACCTACCTACACGTATAACAGTAGATCAACGGCGGTAGGCATACCTACGCGTCGCAGCTAAGTACCTACACTCATTGTTCTGTTTTCGAGAATTGTCGGCATCTTTGTGGTAATAGCGGGAAGGTTCTAGAAATCTATTGAATGACTATAAAAAGGATTCGAACGTCGGCACTTCGTTCAGTTGGGAATACAGCGATCTCGAGCGAACATCTAAGCGATACGGAAGTTTACGAAGAGCGATATACGAAGCGTGATAGTGCAGTATAAGTGTTTGTTGCATTATTTTGTTACTGTTAGTGTATTGTGCGAGTCTTAAATAAACTGATCATCGCGTAACTGGCATTTTACCTCGAACCCCATCCTGACACGTAACAATTGGTGACAGAAGTGAGAATGCCAGTCACACCACGCGACGAGGGAGTACGCACTCGACGACAGGCGGCGGTAGACGAAACTCGTGAACCATCGATTATGGCCGATACTGAAGAGTCTAGCGCAGCAGTAGTTAGTGATCCCGGCACTTCTGCGGCGTCGACGGGTATGGGCTCTGGCTTCGACATGTCGTCCCTTTTAGCCGTTATACAGGAGGGCCAACGCCAAGCTGAAGAGCGCCAACGCCAAGCTGAAGAGCGCCAACGCCAAGCTGAAGAGCGCCAACGCCAAGCTGAAGAACGGCAACGTGAAGTCATGGAGGAGTTGAAGGAAGGTCAACGCCAAGCTGAAGAGCGCCAACGCCAAGCTGAAGAGCGCCAACGCCAAGCTCTTCTAGACCTTAAGGAAGGTCAACTGCAAGCCGAAGACAGACAACGCCAGGCTATCCGAGAGGACCTTCGAGAAATGATGGACTCTAAGTTGGAAGGGTTCAGCACCGTCATCAGTACTCTTCAAGAAGACGTTGAAGTGGTAAAAAAACGCACCAGCAAACATGATGAAATACTCGAAGATGTCCAGACCACCATGAACCATCATGACAAGATGATTAAAGAGCTCCAGAACACCAAGGTCCTTTATTCAAGTACTACGCCCGTGGCCGCGGCAGTCACTTCCGGAGGTCCCAAGTTTAAACTTCCCTCCTTTGACGGCTCGTCTTCCTGGACGGCCTTTCGACACCAGTTCGAAATAGTAGTCAAAGGAAATGGGTGGGAAGATGATCACGCACTGACGGCGCTTACTTTGGCACTAAGAGGGGATGCACTGCTGATTCTAGAGAACTTACCTGCTGACCGACGAAACTTAGACGCACTCCTTAAGGCATTGGAAGCTCGATTTGGCGATAAGCACCTGGAGCATGTTTATCGAGCTCAGCTGAAGGATCGAACTCAGAAGTCGAGTGAGGGACTTCAACAATGGGCTGCTGAAATTGAACGCCTGGTACGACGAGCCTATGCCTCCAGTACATCATCTGTGGACCACATAGTTGTGCAAGCTTTCGTGGATGGCATAAGAGAGTTTGAGGTCAGAACAACTGTTCGGTTGGCACACCATACATCTTTAGAAGCGGCCTTAGCACATGCCCTTGAGGTGGAAGCTGTGCGAAACGACTACAAGTCGCATAAAGTACGGGAAGTTGTTGCAGCTGTTAGACCACGCGGTGAACCTATGTGCTACGGATGCGGCAAGCGAGGGCATATCCGAATGAACTGTCCGGACCAGAGAGGAAGTAGAATGGTGTCAGCTACTACTCAGGTTGATGCTAGTCAAGATCCGTTACGCCAAGCCTCTACAGTGCAAGTATCACAGGCATGTGACGGTAATAGCCTGGTAACAGCTGGAGAAATCAATGGTAAAGCTGTTCGCCTTACGATAGATACGGGCGCGTCAAAGACCATCGTACGACCAGAACTTCTGCGGCGAACAATTCAGTGGGAAGACGCACGACCATCTTGCAAATTGCAAACAGCGACTGGCCAGCCAGTGACCGTCCTCGGAGTTACAGATGTGAGAATCAAACTGGGAGAGAAGATTTATCATCAATCTGTTTTGGTGGCGAGCATAACGGATGACTGCATTATCGGCTTAGACTTCCTACAAATACAGCAGTGCGTTGTCGATATTGCTAAAGGTGTTCTAAGCTTCCCAGACCAAGAGGTCTTTCTAGAAGGCTGTTCTTCAATAGCGGTCTACAGTGCCAAAACGGTAACCTTGGCACCAAGGTCAGAAACGTTAGTCGACGTAAGGTTCCCTGAAGGTGTAACTGCTGATCGTTGCGTCATAGTGGAAGATCCTGGGCGCCATACCAGTCGAATTACAGCCAGAACTTTGGTAATGACTAGAAATGGGGCAAAAGTTAAAATTGCCAACCTTAGCAATTCGGCGATGCAGTTACGGAAGAACGTGATCGTGGGACGATGTGAGGCTGTGAGCAGTCTGAGGAAGATCCAAGAGAACGTCCAGACTGCCTCTTCGGCAAACCATATGGGCCCGTTATTAGAGACCACGAAGAAAAGTTTGTCACCCAACGAATATCGGGAAGCAGAGAAGCTGCTGCTGGACTACAAGGACATTTTCACCAAAGAAGAAAACGACCTTGGAAGAACGGGGTTAGTGAAACATCCGATCGACACAGGTGCTACACAGCCTATCAAACAAAGACCTAGACGAGTGCCACTAGCAAAAGAACAAGAAGTAGCTGAGCTGATTGGGAATATGGCACGAACGAAGATCATAGAGCCATCATCCAGCCCATGGTCTTCACCGGTGGTACTCGTGAAGAAGAAAGATGGTAGTACCAGGTTTTGTGTAGACTACAGGATGCTGAATAACGTGACCAAGAAAGACAGCTATCCTTTGCCCCGTATTGACGACACTTTGGACATGCTTGGAGGCATGAAGTGGTTCTCTACGGTAGATCTGAAAAGTGGCTACTGGCAAGTGGAACTCCGACCAGAAGATAAGGAGAAGACTGCATTTACCACCGGTACTGGCAAAGGCCTGTGGCAGTTCCGGGTAATGCCATTTGGATTGTGTAATGCACCAGCTACGTTCGAAAGGCTTATGGAACGCGTACTAGTGGGTCTTTTGGGAGATGCCTGTCTGGTGTACTTGGATGACGTCATAGTTATGGGACGCAGTTTCACGGAACATCGCAAGAATCTTGAGAAAGTGTTCAAGAGATTTCGTGAATCAAACCTGAAACTTAATCCGAAGAAGTGCGCCTTTTTCAAGAAAGAAGTTTCGTTCTTAGGCCACATTATTTCGGATAGAGGTGTTCAAACGGATCCAGAGAAAATAAAAGCGGTGCAAGAATGGCCTGTACCAAAAACTAAAACCGAAGTAAGAGCTTTCCTGGGCCTCAGTGCTTACTATCGGCGTTTTGTGAAGAACTTCTCTGAAGTAGCCAAGCCATTACACCACTTGACAGAAGAGAAGAGGAACTTCGTTTGGGACTCGGATTGTCAACGTGCATTTACACGACTCAAAGAGTTGCTGTGTTCAGCTCCAGTCCTGTGCTACCCTAATAGAGAAGGCAGATTTATTGTGGACACAGACGCCAGTAATACTGGAATCGGAGGTGTGTTATCTCAGGAGCAAAATGGACAGCAAGTAGTCATCGCCTACTTCAGCAAGTCTCTATCAAAGCCTGAGAGAAACTACTGTGTAACTCGGCGTGAATTACTAGCAGTTGTGAAGACCTTACAACATTTTAATAAATACTTGCTGGGAAGAGAGTTCACACTACGAACAGATCATGCGGCACTGAAATGGCTACTCCAGTTTAAGAATCCTGAAGGCCAAGTCGCGAGATGGATCGAACAACTACAGGAGTACAACTTTGTGATAGAACACCGCAGTGGAAGGATTCACTCCAACGCTGATGCCTTATCGCGACGTCCATGCTCCCAGGATTGTAAACACTGTTTGAAGCATGAGTCCAAGGAGGTAGTGAAAATTGTCAGGACTCAGGGGACCGATGAATCCTGGGACAAAGAGGAAATCAGTAAGGTACAGAAAGAAGACAGAGATCTTAAACTAATAATGGATTGGAAGGCGTATCAGCCGCAAGCCCAATTACGAAGGCCTACTGGGCTCAGTGGGACAGTCTGAGTTTGGAACAAGGCGTGCTATATAGAAAATGGGAATCACCTGACGGGAAGGACCAAGTTCTACAGATGGTGATCCCGAGAAACAAAGTTGCACCTGTTCTGCGCTTAGTGCATGATGGTGCATCAGGTGGTCATCTTGGTGTGAAGAAGACTTTGGTGAAGGTGAGAGAACGGTTCTACTGGGTACGCTGTCGGGAAGACATCGAAGAGTGGTGCAGAAAGTGCTCTACGTGTGCTTCGGTAAAAGGACCTCGTACTAGATCAAGAGGCAAGCTACAGCTGTACAGTGTCGGAGCCCCATGGGAGAGAATTGCCATTGACGTAGCTGGACCATTTCCCGTGACAGAAGACGGCAACCGCTTTATAGTAGTAGTTCAAGATTACTTTACCAAATGGCCCGAAGTGTTTGCGACACCAAACCAAGAGGCTCAGACCGTGGCCAAAAAGTTGATCCAGGAAGTAGTGTGTCGATTTGGTGTGCCGTTGGAACTGCATAGTGACCAGGGAAGAAATTTCGAGTCAGCCCTGTTTCAAGAGATGTGTAATCTACTCGGCATACACAAAACACGGACAACACCAGCACACCCGCAGTCTGACGGCATGGTAGAACGGTTTAACCAGACATTGGAAAACCATCTGGCCAAGGTTGTCGAAGACCATCAACGAGACTGGGACCGTTACATTCCACTCTTCCTGTTATCATATCGGTCCGCGGTTCATGACACTACAGGATTTACGCCGGCCAAAGTCAACTTTGGAAGAGAGATACGCCTACCAGTAGACTTGATTACCGGAACACCTCCTGATACGCCAAAGCCGACAGTAGAGTACGTCGCAAACTTGCAAGCACAGCTGGATAAGACACATGATCTAGTGCGAGATAACAACCTCAAGGCTAATGAGAAGATGAAAACTCGCTATGACAGGAAAGCAAGTAATCATGGCTTCGAGGAAGGTACGCTCGTGTGGTTACATAATCCTCTCAGGAAAATCGGCAAGTCACCGAAGCTACAGGCCCGCTGGGAGGGTCCCTATAAAGTGATCACAAGGATCAATGACGTGACCTATCGCATAAGACAGGGCGATAGAAAGAAGCCGAAGATCGTCCACATCGATCGACTAGCACCCTATCACGGTTCTAACGCTGCTCGGGACGAGCATGATTAAGAGGGGGGCAATGTTGCGACGAATACCTATGCTAGAACGTTCGCAAGTACTTACCTACTCGTGTACGACGAATACCTAAGCTCTAGAACGTTCGCAAGTACCTACCTACTCGTGTACGACAAATACCTACGCTCTAGAACATTCGCAAGTACCTACCTACACGTATACAACAAATACCTACGCTAGAACGTTTGCATGTACCTACCTACACGTATAACAGTAGATCAACGGCGGTAGGCATACCTACGCGTCGCAGCTAAGTACCTACACTCATTGTTCTGTTTTCGAGAATTGTCGGCATCTTTGTGGTAATAGCGGGAAGGTTCTAGAAATCTATTGAATGACTATAAAAAGGATTCGAACGTCGGCACTTCGTTCAGTTGTGAATACAGCGATCTCGAGCGAAGATCTAAGCGATACGGAAGTTTACGAAGAGCGATATACGAAGCGTGATAGTGCAGTATAAGTGTTTGTTGCATTATTTTGTTACTGTTAGTGTATTGTGCGAGTCTTAAATAAACTGATCATCGCGTAACTGGCATTTTACCTCGAACCCCATCCTGACACGTAACACTATTTAATAATTTGTGCTCTATCGTTTGACTACAGTCCTCGGTGGTAGACTATGAGAAATATAAATTGTCTGTTTGAATATCTTACTCAGTAATTTCTTTTTCTGCTTTTGACGTTTACATGTGTGACCCAAGTAAAATAATGGTTTGGATGTTACTGGTTGTTCGTGTCATATTTTTATCCAGTATGTGTGACATGGCATGTGGTTTTGTCTCAATCAGTCATTGAAAATATAAACTGTGATCTTCATTACGTGATTGGTTATCTTAAGTACTTGAATATATAGGGAAATACAAAATACATAGCTAAATAGCAATATAATCTTATGGTACGTTTTCTTTTTATCATATTCACGGTACTATGTATTATTTCTGTAATTTAATTGTCTGTAATCTACACATAATTCTTCTTTGATCATCTTCCGTTTTGTATATTCTAACTTTTCTTGATGAGTATTATTTTCCTAGCGGTCAATATGAATTTATTCCACTCACTTCCTTGGCGTGACGACTGGCTTTCTCACTCTAGAATTAGAAACGTATATTCTAATATCTGTAGATTTACGTTTGTAATAATTACGTAGGCTCGAAATAATCGTGTATTTAGCTACTTAATTTATACCGGCTTACGTAGAAATATTTGGTGGTCTAATACGCTATTTGTACATGTAATTGGGGTGTAAAGTCCCAGCATTACCTATGCTGGTTTACTATACTTTATGGCTGTTACTGCTATGTCGTGCCCAATTATAGCATTTACTTGCTTTTATACCGCAAGGGTGGTGAAATTGCCTACCATATTTTGACATACTTTGGCCTATTTACATTTAAATAGCATCTAGATAAGTGATTTGATTGTGAGATATACTCATTTTTGTGCTTTAAGATTATTGTGATCGGCACAATGCGTTTCAATAGGTCAAAGCGATATAGGGGCGATAATTAAGCACGTCTGTTTTCTAAGCTATTTACGACAATATTATAGCGAGTGGCGTCGTTTCGATGTAAATAGATATTTAGACTTTTTTCAGACATTGTTATGGTAACAATGGCTAATCAAAGTCCCAAGTATTTACAAAGCTTTTAAAAGTATTTTCTTTACTAATCGTATCGATTTAGCTTTCATGTGAAGAGGCGTCAATATAAAGCCTTGTTAAGTTTGTGCTACCTCGTGGAAATTCCGTCCACGAGCATATGTGTAGGGTTGCTTCTGTTCTTTTAACTAACAATAATATTTTCAAAGGCTAAAAAGAAAACAGATGTAAATATGTTTTCCATAATACGATGGAAAATTATTTCGTTTGAAGTAAATTCTATTCACAATGAGAACATCAAAAGATTCTGGGAATTCAAAGCAACATGGCTTTTCAACGTAATGTTTAACTTTTGCTATTTGATTTTCAGACATTTAAATGGAATAATTTTTATTATTGTTTGCCTTTAGCATTGTGATAATGTGTACATTTTCATTATATTGTCACCCAATTGAGTATCGTATTAAAACAAAAGTCTGCAAGAATACGGTAGTAACTATTTATATCAAGCATTATCATCGTTATATCGAGTTATTCCGGTTAGATACCCTACATTTGATCCCCTAGGGGATCTTATATCAGTTGTAGCTGTCTGGTGGATTGGTTACCAGGACGCTGTTGCTAGTCTTGCGTTGGATGGTTTTTTTTTAGACGTAATATTTACGTGAAAAGAAATGTATAAAATTTTCTCTTTATTACATTATACATACGTTATATTTTTACACAAAATTAAATAATTAATACATATTGACATTAATACTTCTATTATGGCTGGTGTTATCGCTAGAAGCTATCTCTTACAACAGACAACTAAAGGTTGTCTGTTTGTGTGCTTGAATAAGCGGTACCTAGTTTGTGGCTTATTACAGATTTAAATAGTAAACTAAATAAAGTTATACATTTGTATACCTACTTTCAGTAATTGAACTTTTGCAATAAACTTAATGCTAGTTTATAGAAAGACTTGCTTTAAGTCGCAAACGGCAGTTCATTCCAATGCGTTAATTTGTACGTACGAGAAATGGCAGGAAGTGAATCAAACGAATATAATTATATCGTCTGTCGTTGACATTTTGCAAATAGGTATTAAAACACGAATGCAAAAGTAATACAAATAATAACTTGTGGTTAACAGTGGTAGTGTCCGAACTGTACAGTTAGTCAGTTTCTACCAGAGTCTTGAAAGAAAGTCTTAAGAAATACTACTTATCTCTATCCTACTGCAGGAATATTTTTAACGATTATTCCAAGACATTGATGAGACACGTAGTATGTGTTTTAGGAAAAGGTTATCCATCCGAAGACTTATAGCGACTAGTGAGTGTTAAACTCATTCACTTAACCTATAACTATAACATAGTCGATATCTGCAGATTTATCTATCATTGTGACTATTATTTAACTAATCGTTTCTGCGGTATTAAAAACATGCTAAAATCTGCGTTACGCAAAATCATTCCATAACTCTGCTGTAAGATAATGCTCGTTTGTCTCACTGACATCGGTGGCAACAAAAATATTTATTGCCAAAGTAAACAGCGCCCTTGGTAATTTACTCTGAAAACAAAATTTTCCTAAACAAACATTTTACGCTCTCACCGAGACAAACGCATGTTGGAAAATGTACCTTTAATACTGATTATTTTAATTTCATTCAGTGTTAGGTAATAAAGTATTGTAACTCTTCTGTCAATATCGATTTCAAGTACACGTAAAGAGTTGTCGAGATACGATAAGCGGAAGTGACGTACTCGAAGGTAACACGACGGGAACACGTAACGTCAATCGTGTATTGTTAGCAGCCGAAGCGACAGTGCCCTATTATTTACGCATCTAATTAAAGGGAGCCTTCAAATGTGTTATCGAGTTATCATTTTAACGTTATGAATGTACCTACGTACTATGGTGTTCAATGTGTGTTGTAATGTGAAGTTTATAGTCACATTAATTAAGTTTGTATTGCTGTGAGCATACAACATTCATTTGCAGTCGCCTAATAGATAGTTTTTAAAATTTATTTTAAAGACATGCTGTCAAATTTATTGGTAGTCATATACACACCATGGATTGGTTAAAGCAATGGAGTGATTTAGACTCTAGATGCGGTTCTTGGCATCTGTTCTACAGAGGATACACTAAGGGACTCTCTAATATCATGCTATCGTCACCTTTCTATCCTGCCTACCAAGCTGCTAATCGATAGTAGAACTCGTACGTACTGGATTCAAATACTCACTTGCTTTAATTAATTGGCCACCAAAGAATATAATTGTAAATTGTCTTAACCCCTCCGAAAACATATTTGTTAAAAGTCATAGGTATAAAGAAGAAATACAAGATTGTACGTTCCGTACCGTCACAATCTTAAAGCATCAATCTATAGTTACACAAATTCAAATCTGGTGTCAAACACGACAAAGACAATAATTAATAAATATTTAAATAGTAAAGTCTCGGCGCAGTTGGCTTGTTAGCTAATGATTTGATAATTCATAATATGCTTGTCTAACTAATAATTCGATAAATCCAGTAAGTAACGTTGTAATAACTATATTAACTGCTGTAATTTTAGCTTTAAATTTCGATATACTCGCGCAATGTGCCATGCACGATTTCTACTAATCTGTTTATTCAATCAATGACCTTTAGCCAGTGGTATTATCGCGGCTAACCCAATCGAATCTTATTTACCACGGACCCAATGACAACAGTGTCTAATATAGGCGAATTTAATCCTAAACTAATCAACGTTAGTTAATGTTTTCGGTGGCGTGACCCTTATAGTGTAAACGGTGGTTTATATTGGGTGGCAGGCACAAGCGGTCGAAAATGACTCTTGTTATAGGATAAGCTTCTCTATGCGTATAAGCGATAGTGTCTGGTTCTTATAAACATGCCTATCATTATTTTTTTCGTGTAATTACTTAGTTAATGTACTTAAAATTCAATTTAAGAACTAAAATATCGGTATCTCCACCGTAATTTTAATTTATTTGACTGTGTAGCACGATGGCGCGTGATGGTAAAATATTCACAACTTTATTATTTATTTCCATCAGTATTAAGCATTATACGAGTTAACGTGTTCACTGCCAGGTAAGTGTAAGTAAAATATTTGTTTGAAATAAAAATAGTTTACAGAATATACACTATAGGTGCCGTTCATTTTGCATACATAGGGTACAGCGTACACTACATTACTGTCATCGATATGATAAACTCCTAGTTATATACAAAAATTACCGACATACACTAACACCAGTATCTATTACATTTTGAGGAGCTTTTTAGTACTTGCTAGCTTAAAGAAGTTAGTTTGATTAGAATGTTGCTTTGTAACAATACATAGATAACTATACCTACTATTATATAAAGCGGCAGAATTTAGAATTTAAAAAGATTGTTTGTTAGTTTGAACGCGCTAATCTCAGGAACTACCATGTAACATCACGCTACTAGCGACGGGAGCAGAGCAGTAAGCAAAGACGCGGGTGAAACCGCGCCACGGAAAGCTAGTATTATATAAAGCGGAAGAGTTTGTTTGTTTGAACGCGCTAATCTCTGCAACGACTACTCAGATTTGAATAATTCTTTTTGCATATGATATCCAAGTTCTCGAGGAAGATTATAGGCTATGTAACATTACGCTTTTGGCCACGGGAGCAGAGCAGTAACACAACAAAATCGCGGGTGAAACCGCGCTGCAGAAAGCTAGTACATAGTAGGAGGTAAGTAATCGTGATGTTTTTATATACTTCGCTTGTGTTTCTAGCTAAAAGTCTTGTTAATTCGCGTGCTTTGCACCGAGTTGCCTGCTAAAGTTTTTAACAGCCACGTAACAACTCAACTCTATACTATCAGACGCTGAATTTAAAACTTCTTCGCTTTCAACTGTAATACTAACGAATGAATACATATTAAATGAGTACACACTTATATGTGTATAATATTTATTATTAATTAACACTCAACATGTTTCTAGAATAGAATAGAATATAAAATATTTCACAAATATTTGAACGAAATCAGTAGTTTATAAAAAGTATTTCACCGCAATAGCGGCATATGATAGACAAACCAAAGATGATGAATCTCATAAGTAATTCGTTTTTTTATTATTATTCTATGAAACACCGTACTGCCAGATGTGATTTAATCCTAAAAAATTATGTTACGTCCACTGTTTGACTAGTTATTGAGTTACAAAATAATACGTCATTATCACTATCTTAAACTAAGAAAGTTCAGTCGAAATGGCCCAGTGGATAGGGCACCCGATTCGATAACACGAGAAGTGGGTTCGAATCCAGGCAAGTACCAATGTGATTTTTCTAATCTTACAAACTTTCTAAGTTTACCTTGGACATTTCTGACTGACGGTGAAGGAAAACATCGATTGAGGAAACCTGAACTCAAAAGTCTGAAATTGCCAATCCGCCTTGAGCAAGCGTGGTGATTAATGTTCATGCCTTCTCTATATTAGAAGAGGCCTTTGCCCTGCAGTGGGACAATAAACCGGCTGGTTTTATTTTTATTATTATTAGGGACTTTCATTGCTGAATACACCTAGGCTGCCCAAACTTATTTCCAAATTGCTAGAAATGGCCTGCAATCAGCGTTTTTTTAAAGTTCATACGTGCGTGTCTATTGTAGTTAATATGGTATTATAATATTATTATACTACTCTTATGAAAGTCTTATGGTGCACATCTTTCCAGAATCATCTAGAAATTCAAATTTATTTACGACTCCATCTTGTGGCAGCCAGGTGAGAGTATAGTCCAGGGAAACTTAGGAGGAATAATATTCTGAAAAGTCCCATAGGTGCGTTTAACTTTGTACATAACAAGCAAGTATCGTAGTAACTAGGGCATGACCTCAACATAGAAAAAACATAGAAAAGTGTAAATATCTATTAAATACTTAAACTTGCATATTTATATAGGGTAAAACCGGGATAGATGCTGCGGTGGGATAGATGCCCCATTTTCAAAAAATCTTACTTCCCGAACTGAATGAATAGTGCAAGTTGGAGCCGCAGTCACCCAGCATGTAAGTTATTCAAGGGCTGTCGTGCGGTGTGGACGCGTTTCGCTCGTGTGCGTTATCATCTCCGCGGCGAGCTTCACGAAGACGTCGTTGTATAACTTTTTAAGTAGAAATAAATTCCGTTATATCTTTTATTACGTCAATGTATTGGTTCATTAAGTGTGGATCTAGGTGTAAATAATTACTTTTTCGTTTTTAATTTATCTATAAAATAATTAGGCACCTATCCCAATCAAAAAGAATAGTTGCTCTTAGGGCCATCTATCCCTTCATACACTATAATATGGTGTCAGTGCATATATTTAAAATGTTTTAGGGTTCTCATATATTTTTTATGTATTTACATATATTTATATTTGGAATCTTTACTTATTGCAGGAGAATCATGCCACGAAAGTACAAACTAAAAGAAAGGAGTGCAAGCTCGAGTTTCTTCTTAGACTACAGAACAACCTTAGTCGGCTTTCGACGTAATGCCCAAAAAATCCGTGGGGATAAACGAAACATGTTGAGTGTTTATTAATAATAAATATTTTAATAACTAACTAAGAATTATTTATGATGAACTGCTTTTAAAATTAAATTATGTTTAATTGTGTTATTAGAATCTTAAAACGATAACTATTCAAATATTGAAAAACATTTAGCATTTTTATATGCATTGCATTTTGCATTGCTGTTTTAGGAGTACAACGACCTTATGAAATAGGTAGGTTTTTCGTTTACACTGTATAAAAAGCATCTGTCCCACACTGCAGGCATCTATCCTTTTTAGTATTTTCATGGTGGGGCAACTATCCATACAGGTAGGCATCTATCCCCAAAAAAAGGGTTTTACAAAAAGCTAAATTCTGAAAAATCTGTAATTGATAGGTCCAAAAAATCAAATAAGAATTGAACATAAATGATCAAGTTACCTACATGCATACAGATTATGCATTTAAAATAAATATTTTCGAAATTAGGAGACAAATTTAAAAAGTGGGGCATCTATCCCGGTTTTACCCTACCGCACATATAATCTTACTTAAATTTGCGTGTATTTAAAATGAGATTTACCCAGTAACCAAAAACAGTTGTGACTTTCACAAAAATAATGCTTCTATAGTGTGCACAAGTATCATGCCCCTTGTTGCGTTTGCCTAAACACATGTCTTACAGTTTATACCGCCAACAAGAATACACATAACAGAGTGATTTATGTGAGAATATCAAGGTTTGCGTTATAATTCAGAAGTATTTTCACCCACCATTAAACAACTATAACTTTCATAATAATTTTGGCGAAACTGCCGTCACATTTTGTATCATTTGTTTTGATCTATTATCCTATTATACTTTAGTTCTTAGTAAATTATTAGATTGTAAATTTATAAAAAATTGGTACCTATATTATCATTATCATCATCACCATATATACCTATTTTTAAAGAAACATAATTTTCAGGACTTTTTAATTTGAACTTAACACTTAACTGCTCTTCTTGATTAGATTAACTTAACCTTTCTTTATTATTATTACATATATCATTATGAATTACAAAATAGCTAAAATACAGTTTTTGAATAGCCAAGTAGGTGAGTGTTATATTTCATTGCAACAATTCGATCTACATCAAATATTGAAGTAAAATTGACTAAAAAACAGTACCTATATTGTAGTCAGTGTACGATTGTTACGCTAATTGCAAAAGTGTATTCAGTCGATAGTACAAACAGTCGCTTTGGTCTATTGTCCACAACTCCAGTGTTTACGCACTGAGCGGGTAGATACGTCCCCTTTCAATCATGGGTCTAACTATCGTTTGGTCAAGCTTCCTCTGTTCTGTTTAGATTATGTAATGCTAAACCAATCTCACATAATCATTTCGATGAAACGTCACAACATGGTAATAAAATCAATTCCACGTGAATCGTATACCTACAAATATTTTGTTCGCAAACAGTTTGGTTAGACGTAGTTTACGTGTTTAATGTAACGAAACTATATTGTGTGAGCTCGGTAAGAAGACGCCGTGGTGCGGCGCAATATAAAAGTCGGTACAAAGGATTATTTCAGTTCCTTCATAAAACTAACAATATTGTTCGCGGTAACAAGATGAGAATGTTTCTCTTGAGCCCATATTCGCACAGCCATTGTCTCGTTCTGTAGACTTTAGGGGCTTGAACCTGCAGTGTTAGACTCAACAGACCATTGTTTAGCTTTCTTCACCTAGCAAGACATATCTCACACAAAGGCAACGCTCGTTTCTGCACAACACAAGTGTGTTTGTTTTCGTTATGCAATTGTAGGTTTTTGAGCACCTCTTGCTATAGCGAATCTTTGCTCGTTTGTGAATTGGAGGGAGAGTAGGGCGCGCCTACATTGCAATGCAGAGTTACGATATAAGTGTTTAAGTTTTTATTTTGATTAATTTGTCTTTTAGTATTATGCATTTATATAAATAGTTGTAACTCGTATAAAATTTGTTCAACTTTGATTATTTTATTGAAATTAGGAAACTCTGAGTTAATTTCTTGATTGTAAAAAGTAAATAAAGTAGAGATAGAATAATATGTATATTTATGTTAGCATTTAAAAATTCGACTTTAAAGCTAAATAAACCATCTAGATATTGAATTATAACGAGTTTTTAGTGTTTTTTAGAGGTATACAAATTCAAAATGAAATAAACCACCTAAAATAAATTTCATTATCATGGTATTGGTTTTATTTGAAAGATATTCTTATGTCATTAGTGCTTAAAAGTGATTTCGTCATAAAGGCGCCACGGCTAGCTCGAATGAAGGGTAACCACCTTGTGTTCGTTGCTAACCTATTCGACAATACCGAAATTATCTCAAAGTTGCCGGCAATCAGCATCTTAGCAAAGCTGTAAGTTGATTTCCAATAATTGGAGCCACGTTGTCAGTCGCATCAACTGAATGCGATTTCAAAGTGGAACAGTGACGAGTTAAACCAATTAACTATTGATTAACAGATATACGAACAGGCGTCAATAGTTCACTTTAAATACATGCGAATTGATAATAACTTTCTCTTTAAAATACATGATTATTTATTAACGATGACCTGAAAAAATTTTAATTATTTATAATATTTTAATTTAAGTTTTCTCTGTCATATAAATTTTAAAGAATGTATACAGGTATTGTTACAAAATCAATGAATGTTTTGGAATACAGTTATTTTCGAAACATATGCCATATCTGTATTTTTGTTCTGAAATTACCAATAAACGAAAAAAATGTTTCAGAACTTAGTGAGTACTTACAGTAGTTTGTTAGTAGTTGTTAGGTATCGGCATTATACTCAGACGTAGGGTGGTACGTCAGAGGGCGAGATGAAATGAATTGATCGTCCGCACTAAGATGGAGTGTAGGAACTCTATACCCATGGGCATGGAGTTCAGAAAAGCCAGCGCAGAAGTCGGTTTTGTTAACAAACTTGTTTACACTAATGATGGATAATGAAAGATAGATGGCTTTTATTACAATCCATTGATAGTTAAGACAGTATATTAACTACTAAGAAAATATCTTTTTATTATTTCTTTATCATAAAACGCAGTAAGGCGTTAGAGCGTATTAATCACGAAATTCTACATTGATAGTTAAGACAGTATATTAACTACTAAGAAAATATCTTTTTATTATTTCTTTATCATAAAACGCAGTAAGGCGTTAGAGCGTATTAATCACGAAATTCTACATTGATAGTTAAGACAGTATATTAACTACTAAGAAAATATCTTTTTATTATTTCTTTATCATAAAACGCAGTAAGGCGTTAGAGCGTATTAATCACGAAATTCTAACTTACTTGCATTCGCTGTAAACTTTTTTAATATAGGTTTAATATATTATATTAATAACCTTTACTTTTATACATAGAACGAAAACATTCTGAGTAAAAGTGCAGTTCGTTTTTAATACATTTGTGAATATATTGTGTCTTCTTCAAACTTTTATTGTCAAAGTTAGGTCAAAGTGTTTAGTTCATCATGTGATAAAGACAACACGTTCAGTACGTCTAATTTGAAGTGACATCTCAAGAGGTAGTATGCAACATGGTGAACATCTGGCGAGACTGCAGTCTCTTGTGCTACGCTCGTAAATCTCCACACAAATTTATAACCTGAACACACAGGTTCTATCTAGCCTAAGTGGCTGATTAAGTTAAGTAAGGTAAATCTTAAGATTTGCTGGTGTAAAACAAAGATATCCGAAGTTATTGTTGTATTATCAGGGGTTATGAAATATTAAATATGTAACATGGTAACATTGTCACGGATTATATTGCCGTCATTAACATTCTCTTAATTTTTAACCGACTTCAAAAAGGAGGAGGTTATCAATTCGGGTCGTATGTTTTTTTTTTGTATGTTTGTTACCTCATATCTCAGTCATATATGATCCGATTTGAAAAATTCTTTTTTTATTTGAAAGGGTATACTCTGAAATTTGTCCCATTTTTTTTATTATAAGAAATGGTTCAGTAGTTGTATGTTTGTTACAACAGAACTCGGTCATTTATAAACCAATTTGAAAATTTCTTCTTTTATTTGAAAAGGTATACTCTGAAATCGGGTCCCATGTTTTTTTTTATAAAGAATGGTTTAGTGGTTTGGCTTCAATTTTATATTTTGTAACAAAACGTATGCAAGGAGTGAAGACGTGTAAAGCAACACATCGATGTCTTTTGTGACGAATTTTCTGGCATTGACATGTCCATGCTACAAGTGCGAAGTGATATTCAAAATTAATTTTTTGTTAGAAACGAAGTGACCCTGGATGGGTGACCATTTGTGTCATTTCATTTTCAGCGTCTTCATTCTTTAGAAGCAGGGGACTATGGTTATCAATATAATTTGGTAGTCGTTAAAGCCAAGTTAGAGGTCTTATGGTCGTGAGAAATTACAACAGCAACGGGTGGCCTTAAACCTGCCTTTACACACTGTTTATTTTTTGTATATTATCTGAGCGATTGCTCGGTCAGTTAAATTATGATTTTTGATGATTCTTCATTGTTAGTAGATCATCACTTTTTTGTTTTGATTTGTGGTTTCTGGGATTCAGGGTTTAGCGATCAGCAAAAGTGTTGACAAGGACTTTATATCTCTATTTACAATCTTACCTCTCGGCTCTACTTTATTTCAAACGGCACGCCGCTGTCTCATTTGCGCAGCACGTTTAGTAGGTCTACCCATATTGAATATATTTATACATAATTAATTACCACTAAAAGTTTAAAAATAAAATTATTAAAAAAAAAATATTAAAACCGACTTCAAACAATACCTACATGTTCAACCCTTAACTAAAAAGTAGAAAATAATATATTAATTACTTCATAGCAAAGAACATTAAAGGGGAATCAACGCAATCCTTATACCTATAATACTTTACTATTTATAGTTTTTAATCAGTTATTTTGGAGTCAGTGCCAGCCAAGAAGGATCATAATGACCTTCATAAAAATAACCTACCTACTAGCAAAAATATACTTGATTAATCTATTAGTATATGAATGAAAAATATAGATTTAATACAAGAAATCGAACGGAATCTAATAAGTGCGCGTCAAATTTTTTATGTATATCTGAACACAACTATCAATGACGTCTGCCTTCACGAGTATGACCACGTTCGGGTAGTGCACTCAGGCATATCCCCCACGCCATTACCGCCCCGTGCATTACAAAAGTTTGTTGCAAAGCCAGAATTAAAGATCCTTCTTGGCTGACACCGACTCCAAAATAACTGATTAAAAACTATAAATAGTAAAGTATTATAGGTATAAGGATTGCGTTGATTCCCCTTTAATGTTCTTTGCTATGAAGTAATTAATATATTATTTTCTACTTTTTAGTTAAGGGTTGAACATGTAGGTATTGTTTGAAGTCGGTTTTCATTTTTTTTCTAAAAATAATTTTATAATACTTCAATACATCTTATCTACATACGAGTATAATCTATTTTAATATTTCTGTAGGTTTGTGAAACTGATTTAATATATTTTATTGCACAACGTAGGTGGCCAACAGGTATACAGCGCACTTTACGGTAAGTAATTTTCATAGTCTATGGATATGTCTGTGTTTTCTAAGCATTACATAACAATAATGCTAAGATAACACAACTTATCCCCTGGTGACCGGCAGTGAAAAGAGAATGAGAAATGAGAATAAAAAGGAAGGAATCTGGGATAATTGGATCTCTAGCGCTCTAGAATTTTAAAACTTAGTATTGTTTGGAAGCGTTCTCTTCCAGTCTGTGCGACATTTAAATTTAACATTCTAATAAAATTATCTATGTTTAGGATTTCTCTTTACTTGGAATAGTTTCTCGTATAATAAAAGTATAATAGCAATCATTAAAACTACTGACATATGAGATAATGCTACTTAATGTTCCCTTAACAAAAACGTTCAACCCGCATAACGTAACCCGCCATTATTTTGTATCAAATAAATAAAATGTAAATAGCATTACGGAACGGAACAAAGAGTATGGTAATTTACATAATGCTGTTCACCTTTTAGCTTTCGGACATGCTTGAAGCTGGTCTGGGCTTGAGCCAAGCCGAGTCCATTTAGCGAGTCGTACGAAGATTATAAGCTTAGTCCTTTGGTTACACAACTTTCTCCTGTATCTAAAATTTTAAAAAATAAATGGAGAAATTACATTCTGTCGTTTCATTAAATTTAACCCGTCTTTGATCACAACTTGCGACTAAGTGAGGTTTAAAAGTAGTTATCTTGGAATTTATTTTACATGCAACACGGAAGATACAATTTAATATAGCAATTTTAAATTTTAAATAATGAACTGGGGGCCTACCACCGCTTATAGTAGTATTATTTTAATGTTACTTTTTGTTTTGTCTTTTTCTTTTGTACTATTAAAAACAAACAAGGATAGAGATGAAGTACGGATATAATAATATTGCTAAAGGACTGTAACGTAGCACTTTAGGCTTAGTAGTACTCTAAAATTTGTACACTGTCATATTTTGGTTGAAACGGTACGGTACTGTAGGGGAAATTACTGAGCGCGTAAGGCCCGCCATACACGGACTGCTCGAGCAGATACCCAGTGATCTACATACACGGACAGGTCTCGCAGACAGAGTCAACAGCTTGAAGCTGCCAACGATAACTGCTCGAGCAGTTAGCTTAACTGCCCGAGAAGTTAACAGTTTCAATGTTAATTCAAGTTAGTAGCATTATGAATTTTGAGGAGGAAGCACTTCTACTGCTTTTGCTCATACGACGACGACGGCGGCGTAAAAATAGAAAATTGGAAGGGTGCGCGACGTGAAATGAACAGCGCGGGGGCGGGGGTAACTGTGCGCGAGCAGTCGACAGCTCGAGCCGTCAGTGTATGGCTGGCGACTGCTTGACTGCATGATGAAATTTCAACGTGTTGTCAACCGCCTGAAGCAGTTGCAACTGCTTGAGCTGTTCGTGTATGTATGTACGTAGAAGTCTGTAGATCACTTTGCAGTCGCATCTAGAAGCTGCCGATCCTGACTGCTTCAAGCAGTCCGTGTATGGCGGGCTTAAGAGTCTCAGACACGAGAACGCGTGAATAAAGTCTTTGGTATTGCAGACAGAGGCCGGGGCGATAACAATTTACAATCAGGTATGTATACCTGTAATTTCTAATTTTGTGATTATGATATTAAAATTATATTTGTTGCATTTGATTATATATTATATTAGATATTAACTATGCTTTAGTAAATAAAGAGTTTAATAATTTTTAACAAAAAAAAACTATTTCAAACAGGAAACTAAAAAATTAAATATCTCTGGGATGCCATCATCAGATCCTGGTTTCCTTACCATGGTACCAACCTTGGAATATCTCCTTACTAACAAAAAAAAATTAAATGGGTTCATAAACCATAGAGTTAATAAAATTATAAAGCACAAACAGTCATGAAAAATATCGTCGAATTGATAAACCTCCTCCTTTTTTGAAGTCGGTTAACAACAATATCAATTTTCTACGGAACCAATATGTATAGCAAGGTTACCTGAATATTTCTCCTAGATGCAAAGTATCGGCGTTAGAATTTTAAGACAGTAAGTACGGGTAAATAGCGCTTGATTACTCTTGTTTCAATAACATGCTCAAGTAACATATTGACATAGGGTCCTTAGTACTTATTCCTAATTTACCTAAATGTCTTCTAGTTTCGTAGAGATTTTTCCGGTAATATAATCAGAAAGTGAACTAATTTGATAGTTTTAAAAAGACAGAACAATGATTTCCTATGGTTCACAGCGCACTATGTAATAATAATAGGGACATAATCAGTTATATAAACATACAATTAACGAACAAGAAGAGCATTCATGATACTCAAAGCAAAACATTTGTAGGACACACAAATACTAGAATTAAATAGAAATCGAGCACAATGTTATCTTAACTGCTAAATAAACGAATTATAACTTTTAATATACATAATGCAAATATAAGTAGGTAACAGCTAATTAATGCTAATTTAGTTTATATGTTATGTAATGTAGATCTAAGGTAGAGTAGAAGATAGGTTTATAAACAGAATATTATATAATCTGTTTTGCCGCAACACCCAGTGTCAACACTGAACTCATAATAACTCTCACGTGCTGTTAACCGACCACACGCTACGATAATATAGTTAACGTCTGGAATAAAAATTCTAAATGTACAGCAAAATTCGTGCATAATTAACGAGACTTCAAAAAATATACTGCTATCGTCATCTTAAAAACGGGGTGGTAACTCGGGTAGAAAAATAATTTTATCCATCCTACAGACAGTACAGACTACAGTCACAAGTTCAGTTTTTATTTCTTCGCCATGAAATATGGCTGGCGAGAGACTCGTTAAAAAGAACACGATATAGTATTACTCGTTGGCTAGTCAGACGAAGGCTAACCGGCTTTATGTGCACTTAAAGCTGGTTCCTAGACTTGTTTCATCCACTCTAGCTTAACGCGCATCTCAATTTAAGCTTTAGCGACTAACCGGTGAAGGAAATAAAAACTTAACAAATCCAAGTTCTGTACCAGTCTGCGGTTTATGGATATGTGAGACACTTTTAAACAAAAAATCATTTTAATACATAAATAATAATAATATACACTCCGTTTGACAATATTGCCATTGTAATCTATATATAATATGACGTTGTCTAATACTAATGCCTAAAATAATTTAGCACTTTACATAATAATCTGTACCGAGAAATAAAATGAAACAAAAATTAAGCTGACAACAACAAAAATGTTCTCTTGGTTTTTCACAGTCAAAACATATTGTGTCCTAAATAAACATGCCTTAACATATATATTTGTAAAACATGTGTAAAAGGTGTTACAAAAAACCTGTTGATCTCTATTTTCAGTATTGAAATTAAACAGATATTATAGAAAACCACTGTACGTCTAAATGGAAGAGCATAGTGCATCAAGAGATCAACACTTCAAACTAGACACGATCTTCATTATTGAAGATTACAACTCAGAACAAGAGAAAAGGTATTATTGGTATCTTCTCTTACAGAGAAGGTATGGACATTCATTACCGCGTTTTCTTAAAGCTGATTTGAAATTGAATTACTAAGTTGGGCCGTTTGCTTAGCAGCAGGCAATAATAACACATATTTATGCAAAGTATGTATATGATTGGTTCTTTTGATCAGCTTTTATACGGACATAACATTTGTATTTAATTCTCAAACCTCACGTATAAACTTTAGCAAGTAACATAAAATCAAGTTTTGATTGTTGTACGATACATTCGTTGGTAACCTCAAATCTAACCATTGAAAAGTTTCTACTCAAAACTTCTGAATTGATTAGTGCGAATTTGAACAATATATTATGTCACAATACGTTTGTATTCTACTTCAGTACCACGGATTAATTTTCATATTTTTTTTGGTGTTAAAATAATTCAATGAGAAGTTTAGTTTTCAGAGCAAACACCAGAGGCACTTCAGACTACCAGAGAAAGTTCATTTTTCATTGAAATATTTTACGATGTCAGCCGTGAGACAAACAAAACAAAACTTAGCTAACGAGTGTTACAAAATTGTAAATATTGCGCGACAAGTTATAAATTATTAGCTTAATAAGAATACAAGAAATATTTTACAGTAGTAGATCCACGCTTGCAATCAGCATGAATGGGCCCGATCGACTGGAGAACTACTACCCTCAAAAAGAAGATCGACGTAAAAATAGTAGAATCCGTACTACTGCGTTTTGTACGGTAAGTGAGAGTGCCGGAGACCAAATCATCCGCCCTTTCCTCTTTCCTCACCTCCCTCATTCCTTTCCCCTACCCCATTCCTAGCCGTCATCGCAATAGTGGAGGCCACGATACTAGCAGTTTAAGAAGATGGCTTTTAGTATGGTGGCTTACCATTAGACGGGGTGGAGTCACTTTGGTGGGCTAGCTAAAAAAATGCCAATTGAATATTAGAAATTACTACTAATTACTTTGTATCAATGTCCATTAAACAAGAGCTTTGTGAAAAGAAAATGTAAATAGAACCTTATAGTGACTCGTGTCAAATGTTAATTGAAAGATAAGTGCTTTTAAATAAGATTTTTTGCGTTATTTTCCTTCAAAGCTGTCTCTCAAATCTTTTACTTTTGTTCTGAAGGCATTTGCCCCTTTTCAACTCAAGTTAAACAAATTTTGCGTAACAGACTTTTTCGAGATTCACCTCGTGGATTTGTGAGATCTACGAGGTTTTGTTTTTACCGTTTATTTTTTGTATTTACCTGGTGTATTCCTCCGCTCCGTGAATACATCTATATATACTGGGCTGTGTTTGTTGTTTATGCATGTTACATGATATAATTAAACATGGTAATCAACGTCTGCATTTCGGTAATAAAGCATGTCAATAATATTATTATATATTGTAATGTTTGATTTATCTTACGTTTAGCATAATATATGTTTACTTACGTATATATTTTCATATATGCGTATCACACAAACATAATGTAGGCATTATGGGACATAGCGGCGATATGTTACAATTGTTGCGTTGTTATGTAGTTTTTATGGTAAAATATGACATCGTTTCTAATAAAACGTATTAGTATTCACCACAAACGCAAAGGTTTCCCGCGGTAAGTGTGATGGCGAATGTTTTCGGCGTAACTCATCCACTCCAATATCAAAAAGATTGAGAACGTTAAGTTATAGCAGTAACAATTTCGTATTGCCCTATAAAACCTCACTTTCGCTTTATTTATACGCAGTAAAATGATCAATATTCGATATTGCCTTTAGATAGCCACATTTACCTAAGAGTATTCACGACTTTTTGTTGCAAATTTTTATTTATATTCTGGTGGTACTTGTGCAGTATTTTATGGAAACATTATAAAAACATATTATTGTGATACTCTAGTACTTATGATCCGTTTTCAATGTAATTACTTAAATTTAGAATCTTAAGTTTAATTCAAATTCAACAAAGAATATTATCTAAAAAATTAAACGATCATAAAGAACCTTTTTTTCGAGTGTGATCACAGTGGTGTCCGGTCATTCTATCTCGGTATCGTATGAGTTATACTGCTAGCGATAATGATAAGCTGTGGATTCGGTGCTCGCCTCTACACATTAAAACCTCGTTAGCCTTAGTGGTAAGCTTTTACTATTGTTCAGTGGTGACTTGATATACTCTAAGTGGTTAATGTGTTAAAAACAATAATAAACCAGGAATGAAGCAAAGATGAGTTGTTGTTCATAGGTGAGCGTAATTTCAGGAGCGCAGTCACGCAATTGGAGACAAGTAAAAGCATACAGATCGTACATAATTATGAAAGTTTTATCCATGGGCTAAGGGTTATAACGTTTACATTATAAACGGTTAAATTGCTGTTTGTTGTACTACTTTGCTTTTTGTAACATAATATTAGCATTGCAATGTTTGTGTTTGCTTTTACAATACCTATACAACAGTCAACCAGTTTTTTTGTTCGCAGTAGCACGTGTAGGTCGTTATCAGTGTAGTCAAATGCAATGCTTTTGTGTTTAACTCTCTTTTCCTACCTAATTATGTTCAACCGTGTAAATTGAAAATACACACTTTTTATTGTTTTAAATGAGCGTGCCATTCGTTTGCAGTTGCACTCCTATTTGCTACTAGTCGTTTAATTGTTTGTTTGATATTGTTAATTTTGTCACATTTGGAAAAAATGTTGTAACGACAGATAGAAAAGAGAAAGAAAGATGCTCTTTTCTTCTTCTTCTTGCGTTTATATTATATTGATTTATTCATTTATTTTTAAACTATTGCACAATACAAATTGATGCACAAAGGCGGACTTAATGCCAAAGGCTTTCTCTACCAATCAACCTTCAAAGTTGATCACAAAATAATAATGTTCATATTACATTTATAATTAAGATAACACCAATCCTACAGGTGTACAAGCTTAGACATACTTTTTACAGGAAATTGAGGTTAATTAGAGTACCATATAGAATGTAGTATTTCGCCTCAATCCATTTCTGTTACCTGTTAATAATTGAGGGGTTACCTAGAAACCGTATTTTTTCATGACATTTAAGCCATCCGAAGTTACCAGGTTAGCTTGAACATTATCAACCTGTACAACATTACTATACCTATCTAATTTAGTAGATATTATTATGTATATATGTTGTAAACACGGCTCGATGCTTAGTCAGGCCTTGAATACGGACACCAAGCCCGCGAGCTTACTTCTAGTATCTCTGCTACGTGTGATGTTCAGTATATAAAAATTTACTGTTCACTGGCTTGACACTACACGATATAGCTAGCTACGTATAAGATATTGATGCGTCCGCGCATAAATACGTGTTACGGTCAACGGTCGGGGTGCGACTGACTGTTCTATGCGCGCACCGGAAGAAGAGTGAATATTCCCTCTCCATCCGTATACACAACAGTACTTATTATTGTTTCACGAACAAATGAAGAAATGGTGTCGAATCTATGTGACATTTGTATCTATTGCAAGTATCCAGCAACCAGTGACTTCAGTCAGTCAAAATGGTAATATTTGAGAGGCTAATATTTAACAATTTTCAGCGAACAATATTCTCTAAATAAGATTTCTAAAACATATCGGAACTCTTCGGGTGCTTTATTAAGCCATTGGCTTCAGTTGTCATACGAAAAATTTAGTAAATTCTTTACGGATAGTCGGTAGTTTCACACATAAGAATGAAATCTGGTCAGTAAACCAATTAATCGCTCTATGATGATATTCAATCGTAACCGATTAGAATGGAACTGAACTGAAACCCTATTTGTACATAAGTATGTAGGTGTATAATTTCGAAGTATGCTTGTTTTTCAAATATTTAATAAATTTGTAAAACGTGTTTTTGCAGTGCCATTTAAACTTTAATATTATAAGATTTAAACTTTTATAGTGTACTGTCAGATTATATTTGATGCTTAAACCTCGTTTGACATTAGAGGTCAAATTTTAAATTTAAACAAACAAATAAAATTTACTTTTACATTAAATGCTGACTAAAGTTTCATATTGCACGAACCCGATTTTTTTCAAACAATCAAATGAATAAATCACAACTTTTCGTTTGAAGAATTAAACAGAGTTCAGCTGCATTCAATCCACACCAGATATGTGATAATCATTTATGAAGAAAAAAAAAGCAAGAGACTAATTATTAATCGTCGCTAATCGGGTATAGTATTGACATCCACTGACTAGAATAGCTAGCTAGTAGATGCCTCAGGTGGCCATGGAGACCAGGACAGAAGTTGTTTGTAAATTTTTGACTATAAATACAAGTATATTTAATATATCCTACCAAAGTGACTACACTCTGCCTGATGGGTAGCAGTCAGTGGAATCCAGAAGTGGTGGACACCTTTCCAAAAGCCAAACTAGCGGCTTAGTGAGATGCTTTCTCACGTCCGGCTTAAAAGACCCAGGATCATAATTAGATGGCAACACATGCAGTGTTAGGAGTTTCAGACTTTAATTAAGTAACAAAATTATGAAGTGTAAACCTTGTGGTTAGATTCTACGTTGAAAGGGCACTTTGGCACTTCGGTCGCACACGTGTCTTTCTGGATAAAAAGGGGTTGTGAAAGGAGTGGGATTAATTCAAAGAGCTCTTTTGATCACTCTGCGTGGTAAAAGCGATAGAAGACGGCCATAGAGGCGATATCTCTATTCAGCTGTAAAGGCTCAAGGGTCTTATTTGCCTTTGGGCCTCCGATGATACCCTGCTCGCCGCCGCAACCTATCTAGTGCATCCATTAAATACTGTGCGAAGCCATCCAAAAGATGAGAGCAGTACTCCACGCAGCAACAAACCTGTGCCTTACCATGTTCAGGACACCGAATTTACAGGAAGCGGTTTTAATGACGCACTCGATATGATATTTTTTATTTTTAAATTTTACCTTTTGGGTACTGTGCTAAGAAATACTACAATAGCTTTCTGATTTTCTGCCATGGCCGCGTTGGGAGCATAGTGCAAGGGCGAGCACTTGCACCCTCTGTGGAGATAAAAACATAAAAAAAGAAGATATTTTTATAAAGCGAGTCTTTATATTACTTATATATTATTATATAATTACTATGTAGTACTTGTCTTATGTTATAATAATATACTCTACTAATTTTGTGTGATTTAAAAAATTAAATGTTTTCCTACTTTCTTTCTTTCTTTTCTTTCACTCTTTGAATTGAAACGTCTATAGGTTGTTATGTAAATTTGTTATGTTGCACTCCCCTGAAAGTCAGATGCAGCACCTTGATAGCAATCCTGGCGGCACCCATGCTTTCTGCATTGTATCAGACTTTGTTTCTCAGAAAAGAGCGCTCCTTCTCGCCCAGTACCTGAATCTTTACTATTATATAAGGCGGCAGAGTTTGTTTGTTTGTTTGAACGCGCTAATCTCTGAAACTACCAGTCGAAATTGAATAGTATGTAATATCACGCTACTGGTGTCGCAAGAAGATCAGTAAGGTAGGTAAGGAAACCGCGCCGCGGAAAGCTAGTAGTTTTATAATTACTTAACCATCTATGAATTTCTCTTAGCTGTTATTAAAATTTAATCACAAATTTACGTCTTATAATCATACCTATAATTTTATCAATAGCAGTAGCTTAAACACCGCAATCAAAACAATAAACCGAGTACGTTTGCGTGACTAATATTTTTTTACTTCTTATTGTTTTTCAACTGTTGACCCTCTATCGACGTTTGGCGAGGTTCCACCACCTAACTAATTATACTACTAACATGATTTATTCCAACAATTATTTATTTATACTAGCTTTCATTCCAGGGTTTCATTTTCAGATACTCAATTAATAAGAAAAATATACATCTTTTAAAATTATTAAATATTGTTAATTATTTCCGCGGTAATTACCTATAATACCTATTCGATTTTGTATTAATCTATAACAATTTCAGGCATATAAGTTTTTTGTGATGCATATAATATTACGATAAGACTAAAATTTGAGAAATTGTATCTCTACATAGTCTGTTTCAACAAACAATACAACGGTTTTTGATAGTATACTACACTACTACACTATAGTTTAGAGCATTTCTCGCGGAAGGTTTATATGTAGATACATAAACCTTCCATCGTATAATACATGCACCTCCAGTTTCTGAAAGGCTGATCAACGAAAAATTAACTATTCATCTGTTAAATGTCATGTGAAGTACCTAAAAGCATGCTAAAAGCATAGATAATTAGTTTAATTTGATCTAATTAGTAACTACCTAGATAGAAATTAAATTAATTATTCATGCTTTTAGTAACGCAATTAGTACTTACTTCACATGAGATTTAACAGATGATTAGTTAATTTTTCGTTGATCAGCCTTTCAGAAACTTGGGTAGATTTTGGTAGAGCAAGGTCGAAAATGTCAACATATTAGTATTGAGGCCTAAAAAAAGCTAACGCCAACGCTTATGTCAATCCAATACATTTTTTAATCTATTCTATAAAAAGAATAGAAATCTTTGACACTTGTCTAGGTCCTCTGGAGTTTAAAACAGGGATAGTAAATTTATTAAATATAGTGTTCATCAAAATGTGATATATTGTAGATAGTGAAGAATATTAATCTATTATCCTCTATTGCCATCGATAGTAAAATTACTCCAGGTAGGACGGATAAAGATTATTCGGTTCACCTCTATTTTTCTATTTAGGGAGCACGAGAATGACATACTACTATTAAAAACTCGGAATACACGTACGTATAGTTTACTCGTGGACAAAACCTGCCATTTGTGAGTCACCTTTGCCTCGAAAAGGGGTATGCAAAAATGTGGCTTAGCTAAGCAATATCTTATTTAATACAGGGAAAATTTATTGCCATATGTATTGATCATTAATTCATTACACTGAGCATAATCAGCATTTCTGAAAACCTAACACCAGTTTATCCACTTTGATCTGAGCATTGGATCTGGCACTTTAACAAGGTAGTTGTATACAGCCACACACCGAAGCAGATATGATTATCAAATAAAGCTTCTTTTTATATTATTAATATATTTACCAACTAAAATGACAGCACTTTTCTTAATTGATTGAGCTATGGGGCTTAGGAATGGTGAATACTAACCCAAGGCATGATTTCCATTGTAGCGCCTTTGTGGGATATTTTGTCTTGTCCCGCTATAAAGACCCGTAAATAAAATTAATTACAATTGCTGTACAGGCATTTATATTTCTCCATTTGCATAGTTATATCACGCCACAACGAAGTAACAAACGAATAAACACACTTCAAGTTTATATTAGTTAAGAATAGTTCTGCTTTGAAATGGCTTAAAATTCATGTCAACGACGCATTTAGCCGAACGAAGTTATTAGCAATCTAGTACTTAGATTTTAGTTATGTTAGTTCATTTATTATTTAAATTTAGACTTAATTAGACCTTTGTGGTTGGGGACATTGTATGAGCATTTTATATTTACGATCGGGGCTGATTACGTCAATAAAGATCATATTTAACGATTTGAAATATCATGAAAATATCATGACGTACCTAAATAAATTGTATTAATTTGTTATTGCTTACTGAAGTAAAAAACACACTTCTACATGATTGTTTGATGGATTTATAGAAACAAAAATTGTATAAGTGTTTATGAATTTTATATAGGCATCTATGAATATCTTGTGGTAAAGGCAGCTCAATATCTGCACATGTGCACTAAGTAGGTTCTCTAACTTTTGTGGTTTAATAGAATTACCTCGTCTATGAAGTTTTTTTGAAATCTGCGCAAACAGAAAAGGTTGTGTTAAAACAAACAATAAAACACATAGGTAGTTATTTGAATAGCTAGTGATAATAATAAAACACCTCGAAACAGGTACCTGCAAAAAGTCGTTTTTGCACAGACAAATAAATTTGTGATGTCGCGAAATTGGCAGACTGCGTTTTAGGTACTCAGCGACTAAAAGATGTGAAGGTAGCATTTCGTAACTGCATGTTCTTCTTACGTGTGTAGGTACTGTCTCAAAACTCAGTCTATTATACGAGTACGGTAAAAGCAGACCCTAAAAAAAGTAAAAGTTATGTATACTGTTATTAGTTGTTGTTGTTGTACTTACCGTACTTTTTTGAGGTACCTGTACAAATCCATAGCAAAGCTACTTAAAACATATTTGACTTTTCTGTACATTTTTGTGTATAACATTTCAAAAGTCGGTTTGGCGCAATTGTCTTTAGCTCTTTTGTCTGCCCCTTTGACGGTAAGCCTGCTGTGATCCAGTAAATGTTGAGGTATGGCTTTTGACGGTCGTTATTTTAAAAGCAACACAGAGGTTCAACGTACAATAAGGTGAAAAGTTTTTGTATTTCCTTTACTTTTTATACTAGTATTTTTATGAATTATTTTTTTATCATATGTAAAAAAATAATTCATAAAAATACTTTTTATTTATTATTATGTAAAATTGTTGTGATGTTATCATAACATTTTTTATGAAAATATGCAACTGTTTTGATTTAATTTTTATAAACATATGTTTCAATAATAAAATAAAACTTGTTGTTTTGTCGGCGTGAAAATATATTTTTGTTCTACTTATTTATATTAAATTTACTAATTTTAAAGTTTTTTTTTAAAAGCTACAATTTTGGGTATTTACTACACACTACTCAGTGAGAAAGACGTCAGATAATAGTATATATATTATCTGTCGTCGTATGTTCATAAAATATTGTGACAATTAGGAAATTATTCAAAATTAATAAACAGCTATATTTTTCTTCTTTTATTAACCGACTTCAAAAAGGAGGAGGTTTCTCAATTCGATTGTATATATATATATATATTTTATGTGTGTTTGCGGATAACTTCGACGTTTATAAACCGATTTTGATGATTCTTTTTCTGTTGAAAAGGAGATATTCCAAAGGTAGTACCATGATAAAGAAACCAGGATGTGATGATGGCATCTTAGAAATCGAGTGCATTTGTCATGTTTTTCATTAAATATTTTAAGGCACTACTATTTAGTGAAGGTTTGGAGTCGATCTGAGATGGAGCACAAAGACAATCGAGAGAACTCCTCACGATTTACAGCAATTACTTGGTGTTTGGACTTAATTCATTTCGAATAATGAGAACTTTGCTCTCATATGAGTTATAAATGCCATTACAGGTGACCATAGACAGTCGAGGGAATTGCTCAACAGCAGTCATGTCGGGCTTACTTCATACGGTTTAATATGTTAAAATGCTTAGTATATACAAAAATAATACCTAAGTAAGGTTTAGGTCCACCCGTCACTAAAAATTGTAAAATAAAATATTTTTTAATAAAAAGAAAACCGACTTCAAATAGGAAGAAAACTAAAAGTAAAAAATTATTTTACATAGTACAAAGTAATTCGTATTTTGATTTGATCAGAAATATTTAAATAAGTATTTTATAATTTTGAAGTTGGTACCAAATTAAAGTAAAGATAGCTGTAAACTATTTTTTACAAACATTCAGGGAGCAAATAAAACATAATATTTATGTAACAGCGGTAAAGCAACAAGAAAACACTCTTGCATTTGTCGATTGTCCATACAATCTATTGTTGTTACCAGCATTATGAGCAGTTTACGTTTTTGACTTAACGTTTTTGTCTTTGACAGACTTACTGAAATGTAAGCTATTTAGCATCAATATGCGCCTCTATAAACTACCAAAATACATTATACAATACAACAACTGTATTACTAAATTACAAAACTAATCAATCAAATCTGTATGTTATTATCGCTTTGAACATGGCGCTCTCTAGAGACTTCTGGTAATCGACTAGCAGAAAATAGATACTGTACATTTTATACTCATATTGTTCATGTAGATAATATGCATTGTCAGGCATCTGTAAAGCCGTTGTTTTTATTTATTGATAGTATTAATATTTTTACATGTTTTATGCACGTGTTGCTAAGTTTAAAACAAAGGCAAACAAAATACATAATTTAGATATAACCAAATACATGGACATTAAATTTAATGATTGTCAAAGAAGCTTAAAGATACTTTTTATATTACGGTGTTTATTTTACGAATATGTATATCTTGAGATTGCTAGATGCCTGAGTTATGTTGATGAGCACATCAGTGCTCTGCGGTATGGTCAGTTTGGCTTTGTGGTTAGATGCCCATTTAACAACATTCACCACACACAGACTTGTATCCATTTTTATTTCGTACACTCGTTGATATTAGCCAACATTCAACCTGATGGTAAGTGATAAGTGTCATTAACCATATTCTATTATTCTTAATGAGTACATATCGCGTGTAACTTTTGAATTATGCGTTTCATCTTTCAGAACTCAAAAGTAATAGCGTGAAATAAAAATATACCACGTTATATGCAGACGGCATAAAATTTCATGAAACTAGAACTTAAACAGCGATTAAAAGTATCTCGTTCAATCTAGTTTCAGTTTGCTTTTACAGGTAAAGTGTACTTTACAATATTATCGTCGGACTTCTGCCTCTGACTACATTTTTCACCGGATACCGGGAAAGGAGCAAAATGAACAGCGGCCCTAAATCTGCCCCGGGACGGTACAGATAAAAGTACTGACCTCTTATTTGAATTATGGGTCTTTGACCGGGCCACATCACTTTATTCGAACGCGGCGCGGTGGCTATAATTGACTGGTACTGCAAATCTATCGCCATCCGATGTCAACTTTAGTGTTACGATCACGGTATATGTGTCGTGTATGTGAATTTCATACAATTGTTTGTTTTATTTTATCTATAACGAGCGATGAAACTGTTTTAAAAATGTCAACAGAATTTAGAATACACATATATGTTGATAAGCATTCACTCATTTTGAATGGTTTATTGCGGTCGGATCCCCCAGATCTGAAGCACTGATGTGTGATAAATAAATATAAATAAAATTTGTAATATCAATAAATACCTAAAAGCTATGGTGGAAATGCGATATTAAACAAAGTCACTGATATCGATATATCTTACATTTACATCTCATCATTTAATTAATTAATATTTGACTTAAGAATTTCAAAATATGATAATAACAAAAAGATAGATAACTTACTAAGCATATCAAAGTTTATTCTGTCAAAAATGTTTTAGTGCTTTGGTATTGACAACAGTCCAAACTTAAAAATAAAAAATATAAAGTCGGAAATGACTGCAAAATAAGGTAAAAAGTATAAAAATAATATACGTGAAAATTTATTTGGTAATGATCCATCATATTTATGTGATAACACTGGCTGAACCATTAAAACCTATTATAAATATTATTAGTGATACATGTATAATAAGCTAATGTTAATTATACAGACCAAAAGGATCATCTAAATTGGGAGTGCTACTAATTCATTAAAGTGTTGCCTAATGAACATTCTATTTCGGCCGATTCAAAATAGAACGAGTCTTCGGTAACGCCGATTGTCATTGGCTTACGTGGTTGCTATACATTTCTTATACATTTCTTGTGGTCTGAGAAATTTATAGATTCAAGTCGAGGTAGCTACGAATATTTATGCATTTTGACTTGGTAAAAATCTGAAATTTAATGAACATACAAATATTCGTTTAGTGATTTGTTTTTATAGCTGCACGTTTTTAGCTATATTTATTTATGTGTATATATGTACTGTGTTTGTGAATCAGTGACAGTGGTATTGTGTTGTAAATCTATTATTCTATACAGGCTTATTAGGTGTGTTATACCTATAACATGAAACTTAACATAGCGCTCCGCGACGTATTTTTGCATTGTTCATGACAACTTTACAATTCTAGTAGTGTTGTTATGACTTCTGTAGAGTAGAAGCACCTACCTAAAAGTCCTTTTTTGAGAGTAATCCAGCTGTGATTTATATGTACCTACTACTGTTTAGTTGTTGTATCATAACTTACTGAAGCGAGAGACACAACCAAGTAGACTTTATTTTTGGAGTGCTATATGAAAAACAAAACTTACTTTTTACATCATGTCCCTATGCTGTAAAAATAAGATACAAATATTTATTGTTTGATATTCTACGTACAATTTTTGTTCTAGCGATTACCCTGAATTTACAATACAATAAACAAGTATATAGTATGGCTTATAGTTTACCTTGAGAACAATATAATTCAATTACCCGTATAAAAGTAGTCTGCATTCGTAAATTTCACGTTTGTTCAACACGAAATATACCAAGATACGCAGTTTACGACATGAAAACCATTCACAACTCAATCTTCACTTGTTTCGCGGATATGGTAACATTTGGATGCAGTTACCGACTAAATTGGGAGTTTCCTACGTTCTCAAAAAGTTTCCCATTCGTATCGCTCTTTGAAATATAATCAAGCTAGAAACGTTAAATAAGTTTGATAAACGACTTCAGAAAGTAGTCGAGCGCCTGCTTTACCGGTTTATTTTTATTCTGTCTTGTCTTGGATTTATACTGTATTTTGTTAAATAGAGATCTTTTATTTTATCGCTGCTCTGTTGGCGTTATTCGGTCATAAACTTCTGGAATTACGAACAAACATATAACGCTAACCTTTGTTTTATTCTAAATTAATACTTTCATTACCTTGACTTTTTATAATTTATTTTCATATTTTCGTATTTAAGTGAAATATATTATACCTGTATATATTTTTTTTGTATTAATATACCAATAGCATAAAGCTTCAATAATAATTTCGTCCAATCATTTATTGACCATTACAATTTAGATGCCTTTATTTCACAGCATTATATGCATTAAATTGAAACCTAGGTCTACAATATGAATAGACTAGGAAATCGTAGGAGACACCAATAATCTTAAAAATGTCTGTTGAAAACGTTGTCATATGGCGCCCTACATGAATACTGTTAATCTGTCAGGTTTGATTATAATAAAGTGTTAATTAGGACAATAGTACTAGGTACCGCACTAGAATTAATTTAAATGTTATAAAGTTACAGTAACTTGAACATTCTAATAATATTCTACGTTTAAGATATCCTATAAAATACAGGCCATACTTTAAAAAACTCCTAGTGGTCTTGTTATACAATGCTACTTAAAGACAAAATTTATTTGAATTATATTCAATTTATCTAATTATCTATCATATATACTTTAATAAAAATAATATAATAAGTTTTATTAGTACTTATTCTTACGTAGAACCGAAAAATCAAATACTGAAGTAAGTAATATTGTATTGTAGTAAACCACTTCTAGCTTCTCGATATCCAAGAACTAGGTATAGGGTGTGCGTTGCCTGTGAAATATTTTACGATTCGTGAGCCATAAGCCTGTGAGGTAGGGTTCAACATACCCGTATTTGTCCCTACTCGGTGATTTGTAAAGGTGAAGTAGTCGGAATATATTCTATTTCAAAACTTTGCAATACATTTTTGTACATGTTTAAAGTATAGTTGAGATTTTTCGATATTGATTTACTTCTAAATGTTTGTAAAAAAATTTAGCGCTATACAGACTGAATATCACTTTAATGATCATGATTAAGTGTTTATCAATGTAAGCAAAATAATTCTAAGATGTAAACAAATAAGATCTAATTCTATTGCTTCGAATGAAGGTATCAATAGACTGCTTCCAATACCAAATTATGACTCACTTCTTAAATATAACCGCTTTACACGAAAAATATATTGTTAGACAATCGAATACGAGCGAGTAGTAATAATTATAGTGTTTCACCTAGTAGTTAAACTCATAAATGCATATAAGCAGGATGGTATCAGTATTGGAAATTGACTATGCATTCCTTTCCGTAACGAAGTCCTGTTCAGCCATGTTTACAAACTGCTGAGGCAGATCAATTAATTCCTTTGTGATTTGACTTAGCTTATACTGTAGCAATTTACTGTTATGCTGACTTGTTCTGGTATGTGTCTGCTTGGTTTATTAACGCCTTTAAAGGATCATTGAATGTAATAAACGGTAAGAGGTATAAGTTGATTAAGTGTAGATTAGCATGTAGATGATAATTAGGACAGGTTTATATGATGTTGTTTCCAAAACATATAATCAGGTATGTATATAATTTTGCATAGAGGATTGCAATGTCCGTCTAGGTCATAATCAATATGTAGAATACGCAATAGAAAATTCAAGTAGGTATTATATAAGCTGGAGATAAATTTAAGTGGGTATTTAATCAGCTATTTCGTTAAATAATAAGAAAAATAAACTTTAAACATTACACTTCTAAGTAAAACAGGAAACATACAAATTGAAGTGGCAAACATAAAAAATAATAACTATCTAAAAGTGCCCTCTTTAACATTTACTTAAGTGGAGAAGGGAAATAAATTGTTAGACATTTTTGAGTGAATTATTTTACCCATGGGTGCATAAGTACCGCACGCCCTTGCTATAATAAATATTTCCACTTAAGTGCTTATCCACCCTATGTTGGTTCCTGTATTATCTCTAATAATATATATAAAATAAATAAAATGCTTTTTCCTGAATGACTGACGCATCAACACACAGCCTAAACCGCTGATCTTACAGACCTTAAACTTGGAGAGTGTGTTCTTTGTATGATGTAGGCATCAGATAAAAAAGGATTTTCTGAAATTTTATCCATATGGGAGTGAACAAGGGGAGCAACAGCATGATTCCTTGTTCCAATCTACGTCAAATTTTGCATAAACATGTTTTAACAAAATTGGTAAAAGGTGTGTTCCGTATTTTATTGAAATTCATTCCCTAACGGGGTTAAAAAGGTGTAGAAAGGTATTTTGGGGGTGATATGCTTCAAAGTTGATATCAATACTCCATAATGCTTTGATTTAAATTATCAGAACAAGGACTGAAGTTTATATTACACTAGCTGTTGTCCACGACTTCGTTCGCGTGAAAATTCAGATGTGTGCCTGTATGAGAATATTTCCTGCCTGATCTTTACGGCAATCGTACATAGTATCAGTAATAAATATCAGTATAATTCGTCTCTGAAGCGAATCCCATTTAAATCTATTCACCCGCTACCCCTAAAACTGACGAAATTTTGCGAAACTTGACGAAACTTGCCACTTCTATTTTCCCACTTAATAAGGGTAGTTTCCAAATATTAATACAATGAGCTTCATTATATCGGCCCATTATTATCCCACCGCAGAATAATGCCTCTTCTCACATAGAGAAGGCATAAGCATTGATCGCCACGCTTGCTTAAGGCGGATTGGCAATTTTAGACTTCCTCAGAAATCCAAATTTCCTCACGATGTTTTCCTTCAAGGTCGGACAGTAATGTCCATATAAACTTAAAAAGTACATACTGATTTGGAAAATCACATCGGTACTTGCTCGGATTTGAACCCCTGACCTCGTGTTTACAAAGCGGGTGCCTTCACCACTGGGCCATTACGACACACAAACAATGACTAACTCTCGTTTAAAAATTATAGAAGTTTCATACAAATTTTGTCAATCGTTTATACCCCAGAGAAATGTTTTTCGCAAAATCCCATCTTAGAGAGCACCTATGTCCAAAATTTGAGATGCCTAGCACTTGTAGTTTCTGAGATTGCGTGATGAGTGAGTGAGTGAGTGACCTTTTGCTTTTATATAATATAGATATAGATTTTGTTTTTATTTCGAATGCTAAAACCACCAGGTACTTTGTGCTCTTACTCTGCAGCATGCCACATACAACTGATCGTGCGGGAAGCAGCTTTCCCTCACGATGGGCACGCTTTATAAATTATAGCGTGCCCCCTCAGTAAAAGAAGTAGTCAGCACCACCTTTTGACCCGGCTGATCAGCATTAACTTTCTGTTCCTTTTTTTCTACTGCAAGTTTTTATTCTTACCATATAATGATTAGGAAAGGAAAAGATAATCATCTGCTAACTATTTTTCTTTGCAAAAAGAAATCGAGACGGAAAGTTTCAGTTATATTAGGAACAATCACGCGAAGCTTAGAGCGGACAGTTATATACACTTGCAAGATACGAAAGGGTACGTTTGCACGGTAGTAGATACACGCTGGTTTCAGCATGAATGGGTCGGATCGTCCGGGGAAGTACTACCCTCTCATAGAAAATCGACGTAAGAGTAGTAGTATTCGTACTACTGCGTTTCGTTCGGTGAGTGAGAGTGCCGGAGGCTTAATTTCGCTCCTTTCCTCTTTCCTTACCTCCCTCACTTCCTTTCCCTAACCCCATTCCCAGCTGCCATAGTGGAGGCCACCATACCAGCAGTTTAAAGCGATGGCTTTTGGTATGGTGGCCACCACTTTTGGATTCCACTGACTGCTTATCATCAGGCGGGTCGGAGACACTTTGGTAGGCTAATATATATATATAAAAAAGAGTGTCAAAATGTACTACAACACTAACACCCAGTTACTAATTTGATCAAATTAAGGCCTCCGGCGCTCCCACTCACCGAACGAACGCAATTGAATGGATACTAATACTCTTACGTCGATCTTCTTTAAATAGGTAGTACTTCCTCGGTCGATACTACCTAATTTTTGTTTGCTGTTTAGCCAGTTATTAGTCGACATAGTTGCGAAAATTGAGATAAAAAGGTTAAGTTACATTAGGAACAATCAGGCACTTCTTCGAATCCAATAGAGTGCAGTTTGCAATCAAAGTCTGCTTCACAATAACCATAAACAAAGCTTGAGGACAAACTTTTATAGTAGCGGGAGTAGACTTGAGGGAAAGCTGTTTCTCCCACGGCCAGTTGTATGTGGCATGCTCCAGAGTTTGTGCCTCGCACAGAGTAGCCTGGTGATTCTAGCACCGGAAGGATAAATAAAAAAAATATATTATTTACTATTTTTATAAAAATATTTTATCTTGATATTATATTTCGATTTCGTTATAAAAAATAATACCTCCATGTAACTTTTCAAATCTGACTGGTAGTTGCAGAGATAGCGCGTTCAAAAGAAACAAACCGCTTTATATATTAGCACTAGCTGCGCCGTGCGGTTTTGCCTGCGCGGAAAATGGTGTGTGTTTAATTAATGTAACTCGGGAACCAGACCGATTTTTGGGATAAAATGATGATAAAATGAGAAAAGTCCGACTCCGGCATTGAATCTAAATACATCCCAAATTTTCATCGAAATCGCTTCTAGTTTTATTAGTAGGAATTACATAGTAGGACTAGCTTTCCGCGGTGCGGTTTCACGCGCGTCTTTGGTTACTACTCTGCTCCTGTCGCCAGTAGCGTGATGTGACATAGCCTATAACCTTCCTCAAGAACTAGACCTATCATATAAAATCACTATCATAGCGCGTTCAAACAAACATACTCTGCTAGATATAGATAGATTAAAATCCCTACACTAGTTACTTAGCTATAATAAAGATTGTTATAAATATTCAACCATTAAAACATAATAATTTGTATGTTATAACAAAATTACGTAATAACGTGAAAAACCAATCAATAAAGAGCCCCAAATCTTATTAGAACCATTTTCGTCTTCTACGCGGACGAAATCACGGGCAAAAGCTAGTACCTCATACAAATTACTTAAAAAGCACTAACTAAACTAAACTATATTTTATTTAATGATCACTTTACTTTTTCTTAGCAATACCTTTAATTTTATCTATCTTTAATAAAAAATACCAAGTAGGATGATACCCAATTGAATCAACTTGGAACTTGGATATAGTAAAACAGAAGCCGAGACTAAATTCCAGATATAAAATGGCTTCTTACCCATTAAAGTAATAGATTCGATAAGACATGGGAAAACTTTTTATTTGACAAGGGACCGGACTGTATGAGTAACGTGGAATCCTGGGAAATTGAAAAGGGAAATAGGTTTACTCAGGCTTTATTTTACAAAATAATAGACGGGTTTGATGTGTTTACTATAATGGAAGACAAACTCTCCCAAGGGTAAAAACTGTCAATGGTGTTAGTGCTTCCTGGTTTTTAATGCCTATGAAGAGAAACGAGCAATCGGTATTCCTAATGTTATGTGGTATCCATTGCTAAGAATAGCAAGAAGCAATGTTATGTAGTAGCCGTCACTCAGAACAGCAGTTGTGTTTGCCATTTCTGTGGGAGACTCTGTATTAATTGCATTTAAGTGACTAGTTTTTGTTACTGGGAGCGTTTGGCTGCTACTACGTACTCTACTACCAGTTTCAACACCTAGTAATGAAATTTTATAAAAATTGGCGAAAAACAAATTGGCAAAATTTTCCTTTCTTATTTTATATCAACTTTTGTTATTGGCTTCATTTGCATTAAATCAGCGGTGATATCTAGGATCCAAATTCGATAACGAGATAAAAAAGTCTTGTACTTTTTAGCGACTCATTTTTATGCAAATTTACGTAAAAATCTGTGCCCTTAGGCGGTGGGCGCAAGCGGCCCGCGGCGGTTTGGTGTGAATGAATTAAAACCAATATCTAAATAGACTCGTCGCTTCATTTTTATCATAGATACTTATTTGTAATAATTTGGTACGAAAGCCTTTAATAACAATATGTTTATACGACTTGTAAATTCTATGGTCATCGTTACCAGTTTAGCTGAAATAAAATGACTGCTGGACATTGTCTTCATTCAAGCATCGCCACGTTAATCGGTCTAGAGCCGCCTCACTCAACAGTTACTCTCTACACTCGGAGAACGGTTACAGTTCTTAATTAAAGTATAAAAAGTTGCCAACACTGTAACTACTTACTACACTCGTAATTCTGTAAAACTACTGTTCGTAAATCACCTATTTTACTGACAATACTTACAAAAATCAAGTGAACAGATAACATTACGGGAACTCAGGACTGAACTAAATGGACTAACAAAACTTGTATGTTTTGAATGTATCTACTTTTGTTTTACGGCCGACAAACACTACTCTTTTACGGAATAGAACAGAAATGCAGTGAAAATATAAAAATATTGTCCGTAGTGAGATGCGAGTTGCATCGACTCCCTCCGGGCGCCATTTGTACATTACACGCACTCATCTCAAAAACTGCTGAGCTTGCAATAAAACTGCTCAATCATTTATTTTGAAACATTTATATCAGAATAGTGATGATATCCTATCAATATTATTTTTGCGAAAGTTTGTGTGTGTGCGTGTGTGTGTGTGTGTGTGTGTGTGTATATGTGTGTGTGTGTGTGTGTGTGTGTGTGTGTGTGTGTGTGTGTATGTGTGTGTATGTGTGTGTGCGTGCGTGCGTGCGTGCGTGCGTGCATGCGTGCCTACGTGCGAGCGTGCGTGCGTGCGTGCGTGTGTGTGTGTGTGTGTGTGTGTGAAATTGGGATACGAAAGAGATTTATAGAACGGAAATAAGTAGGAAAATTGGTAGGGGTTGCCCTAGACGAACATACGCGGAGCAATTAAGTGATGTGTTGACAAAGGGCACAACTACAAGCCACCATAACCGACGTATATAAAAAGATAAATTAATGTTAAAGAGGCAAAGGAGGTAGGTTTGGATCGCAGCAAATGGCGTTGTATAGTCTCTGCTTACCCCATTATTGGAACAGGCGTGAAGTTATGTATGTATGTAATCGGTCTGGTTTCCGAGTTACATTAACTAAACATAAACCATTTTTCATTTTTCATGGGCGAAGCCGCATGGCGCAGCTAGTACACTTATAAGGGTAAGCCGGTGCCGACATTCGTGGTATAATCGCAACATGTTGAAAGGGTAGTGCGTTGTAGTCGTAGCCGGCCCAACGCGGCCGTAACTTCACGCGCGGACGCCGACGGTAACGAGCAGCCACATAAAACAAAATGCCAACAGAGAAGGGATCCTCTAAATTTGCTTAAATGCCAAATAAACTGCGAATTGCTTCGCCATTTATGAAAAAGGCCCTAGATTTGCCTTATTTCACTTGTATTGTTCAATTATTTAGATTATTTGCTTCCAAGAATAGGCCTATCCACACAATGCGACATATTTAGTGGAAAAGAAAATGTGTAGAAAAATAAAATATAATTAAATTTTGTGGTTATACGTTTGAACTATTTTTATTACTTAATTTATTTTGCTAATGTAATAATTATTATTAAGGGCACATTTATTATTTAAGGGCAATTAAACCAGCGAAAGATTTCATTTGAATTCAGCATAGTTATTTCAATGGCGTAGTCTGAAGGTTACTATATAGATTGCGTGTTACCTATATACCTTAAAAATGGGTACGGTAAATTAGTGGCAGCACATAAACGGCAATAAAACTAAAATAGACGTATCGTAATACCAAGCGCTTTATAACGCCTCCCGCATGAACTTAGGCCACACGATTTGTAACAGAGATAACGAAAAAGTTGGATGGTCTAAATACGAACTGTAGCAATCTGAAATTGGCAATATTTAAAGTAGGTATGTTTGTTTACTAAACCTGCAATTTTAAGTGTAAGGCAATGCAATACATCCTATTTGATTATAAGGTTTGCCTATAAATATTTCGTACATTTTCGCTATAATTACGTATTGACTGTGATTTTTTTTTATTTAAATGTAATTAATACAAATAAATGATAATTAATTTTAAATATTAATAAATTAAAGAAAGACAATACCAAGACCAAGGGTGGTAACTTACAGGCAAGTACTTATACATTAATTATTGTTACGGGTAGTAGTGTTATTGCACATTGCGCAGATGAAGATATGAGGTTTATGAGAATCATCAATGTACTAGCAATATTCGTGTACTAAAACATGTTGCTAAACTTCGTTCTTTGTAGAAAATGGTAACGGTGGTTTAGCGGACCCTTTTCTCACCCTTTGACATGTAAGATATACAAATAATATGGGTTTATTTAATATACTGTCCCATCCCGAAATCTGTTATTTGTATGGAATATTACATATCGACGGTTATAAGGCTAATTAGTCTAAGCGACATTTTTTGTGATATTGAGTTATATACATATTTGGAATCAGCGAATTTTTCTGCGTCTTTTGAATTAGGTTTCAAATTTTTATGAGCATATTTTTGGCGCTTGAACCCCACACTAACTTTGCTCTCATTTTGGACGTCTATGGTCTAACCGCCACAAAATTTGAGCAATATATGGGATATCATAATATTCACAGAATGCTGGCTAACTAACAATCAGTGGATACCCAATATCGAAGGATATAACAGTGTACACACTTTAAATAATCGAACACAGAATGAGGGTGTAGCTGTATACTATAAAACAACGCATAAGTATATAATTACTGAACCACACATTATAATAGATGCTAACTGCTTATTGATTAGAGTTGATATAAACACAGCCATTCTTGCCATTTACCGTCCTCCAGGTCAAAAAAATATTAACAAATTCTTAGAAACGCTAAATGAACAATTAGTTAGCCTGTCTTCATATAAAAATTTGATCATAACTGGTGATCTAAACATCGACATATCACCGACTTCCAAAGACGTTAGGGCAGAAGGCTATCTCAACCTCCTTGCGTCACACAGTATGCTGCCAGCTTATGATATCCCAACACACACACTGACCTGTTTAGACCACATTATAGTAAAATCTAAACATGTTATCAAATGTTTAGTTGTCCCTACCACAGTCACAGACCACTTCAGCATAATCTTTAGCCTAAAATGTTTAAATGATAAAGTCTGTAATTATAAAACGATCACACAAATAGATTACGGAAATCTTGACATTGCATTTAATGCTTTTGATTTCAGTTCCATCTTAAGGATGACTGACGCAAATGAGGCTGCTGAATTTTTAATTCCATCTATCCAGAATATTGTAAATGGTTGCACTGTTCACAAGAAAGTTCCAAGGCGCAAAAGAATTATTAAACCCTGGATCACACGTGGCTTACTACGGTGCATTAAAAACAGGGATAATTTACACGCTAAATCAAGAGCATCAAAAAGTGATGTAGATAAAGTTATATATTTAAGATATCGTAACTTTTGTAATGATATTTTAAGAAAAGTAAAATGTGAATATGAAAAAACAGTGTTTCAAAACGCCAGAAATAGTAATAAAAAGTTATGGGCAGTCATTAAAAATGTAACCGGTACTGAAAAAATTAAAAAACCAGCAATTGAATTGATCTGTAGTACTAACCCTTTACAGTCAGTAAATGATGTCAATAGATTTTTTGTGGATATAGGTGAAACATTAACAAATACAATAAATATGAAATAGTATTCCCCACTCATTACCGACGACCGCAGTATCACCTCTGCACTATTTTGTACTTTTTCCAATAGACGAAAGTGAAATCAGATCACTAATTATTAGCTTAAAAATGATTACGCTGTAGGATACGATGGCTTGTCTGGTGGTATTATTAAGAGATATATCGACATTTTAGTAGCACCACTCACTAATGTCTGCAATCTATCAATAATAACAGGTGTTTTTCCAACAGTATTTAAAAGATCTCTTATCCATCCTATACACAAGAGTGGTAGCAGAGACTGTGTCAATAATTACAGACCAATATCTATTTTGCCTACTTTTTCTAAAATTTTAGAGAAAGCCATTAATAAAAGACTACTTCAATATCTAGAATCCAAAAACCTACTATCTGAAGCTCAATTTGGATTTCGTAGAAACAAATCTACGAGTGACGCTGTTCATGAGATTACTGGTCATATTGTAGCAAAATTAGAAGAAAAGAAAAAGGTTTTGGCTATTTTCTTAGATCTAGCCAAGGCTTTTGACACGGTCTCTGCTCCACTACTTCTGCAGAGGTTAGATGAGTTGGGGATAAGAGGTAAGCAACAACAACTATTTCAAAGTTATCTGACTGGTCGCTACCAACGCGTTAAAATTGATGATTGGATGAGTGATGATCTTGAGGTACATTATGGCGTTCCGCAGGGAAGCGTTCTTGGTCCTACATTGTTCCTGCCTATGTAATCTCGCTATCCCTAATGGGAAGATTGTCACGTACGCAGATGACACAGCTCTGATTTTTAGCGCAGATAACTGGGAACAAACATTTAGTTACGCACAGGTAGGTTTTAACCTCGTTAGTTCATGGCTCGCCGAAAATTTATTGTCATTAAATGTTGATAAAACAAAATGTATGTCAATATCTTTATCTTCTACTACTTCTGCTCAATATTTAAATTATAATATTATTGCCCATACTTGCCCAAATAATCTTAATAGCTTGTGCCGCTGCCCCAGACTGCAAATGACTGACAGTATAAAGTACCTAGGGATAATCATTGACAAGAATCTAAACTTTAAGTCGCACCTAACACTTCTAACGTCAAGGATTAGAAAACTCATATATATATTTAAGTGTCTCTTCTCTCGTCTCTTCTTACATATTGTATATCAGTTTGGGGCGGTGCTGCAAAAACTTTAATTCTTCCTGTTGAAAGGGCTCAAAGAGCTGTTCTTAAAGTATCACATTGCCTGCCTTTCCTTTATCCGACCACCGACCTATACAGATTCTGCAATGTACTCACAGTTCGCCAGTTATACGTTCTTCATGCAGTACTAAAAAAACACTCTGAATTAAATTTCGCATCATCCAACCAGTCACAAAGAAGTAGAAACAACAGAATATGTCCCCCAGTTTTGTATAGAAATAGCCTATCTCATAAGATGTTCTGTTTCTTAGGTGGGTATTTATACAATAAAATAAATTCAATTCTTGACATTTATTCTCTTCCAAAATATAAATGCAAGCAAACTGTTTCTATGTGGTTACAAAGTCTCACCTATGACGATACTGAAGATCTTTTGAAAACATTTATTTAACTTGTGATTATCTTATCTACACAGACACGCACACACACGCGCGCGCGCACGCACACAAACAGACACACACATACATACATACATACACACACACACACACACACACACACACACACACACACAATTTTTCTTAAACATGTATATTAGAATAAATAATAAATTGAAATTCTCTATCGTACTTACACCAATTATATAATAATATATCAATACATTATTTACAGTTGCACACGATCCACACTATCAGAGACCATAAAGTATGGGAGCCTGGTAATCTGTCTGACAGGATTTTCCTAGTGCAGATACCAGTCTCTCACAAAGGTGTTCTTTAAGTTTAAATGTAATGCAACGTATTGTTATAGAAATAAGTAACCTTTGTGAAAGAGAAATAAATGTATTTATTATTATTATTATTAATATTTTGTAGTTGGTAACTTAGACTCGACCCAGAATTTTTCATACGTCGGTTGATTCATTTTTCCTACAACTATTTTGAATGACCAATGCGCGTTAAGACATTTGACCTTTTGCTCGACTACATGGTTTTGTCGCTTGAGACATTTTTGCATTACGTAATAAAGATAGGCTATGTCGCTTGAACCATTTTGCTTCCATTTTAATAAGAGGCCTGGTCGGTTTAACCATTTCAACTTGGCCCAGTTTTATTTTGTAATGACGTTTGAACCATTTTTGCTTATATTGGTATTGATGTTTAATGTTACATAATCCTTCTGAGATACGTTAAAATTTTTATAGTTTCGGTAATTACACCATTTTACTTAAATTGAAATTGAAAAATGTTACCTGACTTACATCAGAAAATATTAATAAAGATTATACTTACGTCGTTTGAAACAAACAAAAAATTGTCGTACGATTTTAACATCGGGTTTCATGTTCCGAAAAAGGACAAATGCGTAAAATGTTTACGATTTGAAGGCAAAGATACTAATAAAAACCCTGTTACGATGATGCATTTAAAAGAAAAAGAAGCCTCAAAAAGGAGGTTAGCTTTTCACCGTGATCTCTGTAAAAAGAATAAATCGATTCTTTGTACTTCTTTCGATTTACAAAAAGTCCTTAACACGCCACACGGACAAAGCAGCTTACAATCTATGTTTTTTACGAAAGTGTTACGAGGAACGGATTCTGTTATGTGTGGGGCGAAACTGAAAGAAAAAGAGGTGGGAATGAGATTGCGTCAATTCTTCAGAAGTATATTGCTGATGTTGACTCACGTGGATCCATTAAAAGTTTAGTTTTATATTCCGATTCATGTCCTGGACAAAATAAGAACAAACTTGTCTTAGCCGCCATACACATAGAAAATGCCCCAAGCATTAAGTCCACCAAATATACTGTTATGTATATAAAGTTTTTTAAATAAATAAAATAAATACACAATGCCTTACTACAAGCAAACAATATTGAGACGATTCAAATGAATTATTTGCTGCCAGGACACACCGAAATGACCGTAGATAGCATTCATGCTACAATTGAAAACTCTGTTAGAAATACTATAATATGGGCACCTTCGCAGTGGGTAACAGTTTTTCAGTTGGCTCGTAAGGATCCCCGCCCATATGAAGTAGTGGCTCTTAACCACAAAGACCTTAAGAATTTTGAGGAATTTTCTGATAAATATTTTAAAGGGAACTTATCTGGTAAGATAAGCAAAATACGGGTGGCGACATTCAAAAAGTCATCTCCAAATGTTATGACTGTTAAATACAGCATGATAGAGGATACTGAAGATGAAACAGTGGGCATTATTTCAAGGCCAAAGCAGCTTCACCAAAAATATAAATCAGTTTTGCCCATAACCACAACCAAGCACAATGATTTGAAAAAATTATGTGATACCAAAGTTATACTAACACTATTTGATTCAGAATACGCAAGTTTTTCTCATCGAATCGGAAAAGATGTACTGGTTGACACAGATATTGAAGATGACGAGGAAACTTCGCCTTTAATATCTGATTCTATTTAATAGAGAATAAGGATTTTGATTTTTATAATGTAAAAAGCCATGACTGATTAATTAGATATTATTGTTAATTAAGATATTTAGAGGCTGTATTTTGTTAATACCTCAAAGGTTTATATTTTTAGACAACATTATGATTAGATGTGGTGATATAGGGAATCCTGAGACTGAATTAACAAATACTCATAAGTATAACTAAGATTAACTTGATACTTTTTTAAAAAGAAGATTGTTCAATTTTAAGTTTAACGCTTTGCCTAATTTCGTTTATTGTTAATTTCAATTTATTTAGGTATTCTTAATAGTAAAAAATTAAAACTCGCACTATTCCGTACTCTATGCCCCATCATAAACCAGATTATGATGTAATGTATATTGCACTAGTGGTATTATTGCAATCTGTAATCTTAATAATTAATTATCTTGTTTTAAGCTTTTCAGCTAATTTTGTTAATTTCATTCATTTTTGTTAAAGGATTTGGATAGACCAAATATTTTTTTTTCTATTTCAAACATTGGTTTTATTTTAAAATGAACTCTAATCATTACATCTTTACATATTCATGATCAATCTTAACAATGGTATATGAGCCTACGTCTAATATTATGATAGCAAGCATTCAATTTACTTGATTCTGTTTGAACATTTGTTGTTGTTTGTATTAATTTACTTTACTCCAGTTCAAGTTCACATGTTACTTAAACTCTTTTGACATGCTAAATGCATAGGGACGCGTGTAGTTTATGTTATTTTTCCTTGTTCTGTTTCATATCCATATCCACATTTGAACTAATTTACTTTTAACTTGAATATAAATCACTGGCAGTTAGACCACTTTTCCTTGTTCTATTAAAAAAATAATACGATGCATTTTGAGTCAAGCGACATTTATTTCATTAAAAAAAGCATATATATTAATGAAAACTATTTAGGAAGGTGCAATATGTATTTGCGGAAATACTGTATTGATTAGATCAACATCCACGCAGTAGTTTTTTATTAATGTTTTTTTCCGAAAAACGAAACTTTAAATCGCTCTCCTGTAACTTTAAAAAAATGTCGCTTAGACCAATTAGCCTTTTAACCGTCGATATGTTCACATAGAATTACGGGTATTATGGCGATCATACATTGTTCACGTTAAGATTGCGTTACGTTACGATTAGATAACAATAGCAGTCTTAACCTAGATAACCTAAGATCTCGATTACTGTGTCATATAATATACCCAGAAAGCCAATTTAAACAAATATTGCGAGCTTTTTCTTGTAGAACAAATATTGGTCAACATTCTTCCCTGGTAAGGATGTGTGACTGTTACAGTTCAATTAACTCAGAGGATGCTTGCTGAGCTTGACATATTTTACGACAGATTGCTAGCTTTTGTTTCTAAAGCGAAGAAGATCTTTCAGTCAAATTATTAATTCTGTTTTTTTTTGTTTATTGTTTACTGTTTATTTTCTGTTAAGTATTACTATTATTTGATTTAATTTAGTTTATTTTAATTCAATTTTATGTTTACAATGTTAAAGTACGTAAATTATTCTACATTTTTGCCACGAACCTTACTTATATATCCGGAAAAAATGTCTTCAAATGTATATAGTCCATGTTGAGAAAACCTTTTATTGGCGTACATGTTTTTATTAAGAACTTTCACTGTAACTAATAGATAGTTTTTATGGCTAGCTATTGGTGTACCATTATTATATTAATAAAAAAATAAATGAACCTATGATTACTGTGTGTGTTTTTCCTGTGTGTGACAATAGGTGGCGGTGACTAGCTACAGGGAACGATGTTTGGCGCCTAGATCGTTCAGCGGTGACCATAATATACCATCAAATGCTCATTAATGGTATATGATAGTCACCGTTTACCATTAGCTAATAGTGGTAATAAACACAAAAAGGTAAATAATATATAATCCTGCTAAATACCCGTATTATAAGCTATTGTCATAGAAACATTATTTCTAAATGAAAACTCAAGCTCTCATAAAAGATATCCAGATAGCGTGAAGTTTGATATCTTAAATCTTACGTAATTACAAACTATAAGCGAAAAAACTTTAAATTTTACCAAAGAATCTCACTCGTCCTAAAATATCAACTGCGACAGCAATCTACAAACCATCATATAAACGGTTATTGAGACTAATAGGAATATCTCAAAGATGCATTTCAATTTCGTTTATATCCTTTATGTCGGATAGAACTGATGTAGGAGTACATAAATCATATGTCATAGTTTAATAACGCTTGACAGATTTGAGAGCTCAGCAGATTCAAGCAATATGTCACATAGCAGGCTACACTTCTGTCTCTCTGATGTCTACTGTGTGGTACGAAAACACTTGATACTTACTACTTACGTGATATATATTGGTTGAGTTAGAAAGACCAGTGGCACGCTGCATGCAAAAGTAGCTTTGTGTTGAAACTTGAGGAAAACAAATCTTTTGTTATCTTTTCTCGTTTAATGATGTGTACGACAATCTCTCATCCGAAGTATGAACAAGCAAAATATGTTATTAAAACAAACAAACTGAAAAGAAAAGAATCCTTTTTTTCATGCCGACGCTACATTAAAATTGTTTAGACCCTATGTCACTCTTACAATCAATACGAATCTAATGACACCTCATATGTTAAAAGCCATCCAGCCATTTAGGTTGAAGGACGTGCGAAAAAAATAAACGTACATACCCACGTACATAGATACATACATACTCGTACATACGCTCAAAAAACATTACCCTCTTTGAGTTCGGTAATCGGGCAAAAACTGTACTTTCAAAAGCCTGCCTTAAAAATAAATATTCTGGGTGCACATACCTTAGATGTGTCTATTAATTATAATATATTTGTACCACAGTTAATTTTTAAGATAAATATAACTATTATTTCTATTCGTTTTAAATGCTTAAATAAACCTAATCTGTTTACATACGAGTATAACAGTTTTATTTTTGTTTACAGCTTACAATAAAAGTTTTGTGATTAATTTCTGTAAACAGTAGCTATTTTATACTATCGTGAAACTTAATTATTTTTGGCGTGCTCATATTAGATTTGAACATCAATAAAACGCGTATAAAGCGCGTATTTCTTCGGTTGTCTTTTCAAACGTTTCCAGATAATTAAGATCAGATTGCTTCTTTTTATTTTGTGATTAATAAACGTTCAAAACGCTACTAGTTTTTGTTTAATCTAATATTATTTAATACTAATATTAATAATATAGGTAGCATTATAGTTAAAACAATTTTTGCTTTGAGCTCTTAATTTGCGTCTTGAGCACCATCGCAATTGGTAATAAACGGTCGCCAATAAATTCATACATATCTTACAGACCATTTCATGTAAGTATTTCATAATATAATTTACATACTAATACGAATAGTTTCGCTCAATATGGCTGCAACGCACTGCGCTGTTGTGAAGTGCCACGAAAGACCCGAATATAACATAAATTTACTAAATGTTATTCTATCATTACCACAGATAATACACACTAATCATTGCCACAGATAAATACATACATATTTATTTTCATAAATGATTTTAATTATATGATATTTTTCTTTGTTCCTGATTTGTTATTGCTAATATTACCAATTTAATAATGACGATATTGTAAATTTGCTTTTGCATTGATACATTTTAATCGCAAATGTTTGAGATGTAATTTTTATGTATATTATAAAGAACAATAATTTGTATATAAATGATCCAGCTTAAACAGTTAGTAGTAATTCAGCTCCATTGTACTTCATCTTCTCAATGTCGGTCATGGTTTGTTGCAGTATGAGAAGTCAGCAAGACGTGACACGTTTTAGCTAACATATGTAATATATTTTACTTGTTTAGACGATATAGTCGTAAGCGGTACAATTGTAAATATCTTAACTAGTTAAGGTTTATACTCGTCATTGAATCGAGTGTATGAGTGCAGTAATACTCGCCGTAATTAGTTAGTTTTATGAGCGCTTATTGTGAGTTGTTTGTTTGTATCGAAAGTCCCGACAAAGTAAATTAGGCGGCTATAAAAAGCAAACGTTATTCTTATAGTGTTCGTGTCTGAGCTAATTTCGGTTAATTAGTAATCCCACAGTTTCGTTGCCTCCTTTTTTGCTTTGCTTTAAAATAAGTAAACTTAATTAAATAGTAATTTTGCGTGGCATATTATGGGAGAGGTCTATATTCAGTATTGGACGGACGTATCGTATAATAAAATAATTAAAAAAAAAAGAAAACCGACTTCAAACAGAAAGGAAACTAAAAAGTAAACAATAAATTAACATAGCACAAAGTAGTTCGTATTTTGATTTAATTAATCAGAAATAATTAAATAAGTATTTTATAAATGCTGGTTTTTTATCATGGTACTGTTACGGGTCGGGATGATGGAGACTTTTTAAAAAAAACACTTTTTACGAAACTGTAAATTTAATTAGGAAATAGAAAGAAATTACAATTAAATATATGTGTCCACATCGAATGTTAAACCCGATCTAATACGTATAGTTAAAAATGCTAAAACGACAATTTCGCATTGACGTCAATTATGAGAATTACATTGAAGTAAACAACTTAGGACAGCTCAGCACTTTATTTTATATTAGAAGTAGCAAATGAAATATTATAACAGCCCCCCCGATAAGATTGATCATCACAGATTTAGTGATGAGAAAGACTGAAAACAAAATTATTTATCTTAAATAGACTTCGATGTGGGCATTACAAATTATATTTACTAAAACTATAAAACCCAACAATTAGGATACTTAATTTTAGATTAGCAATAAAATTAGCAAATAGGTATAACTTTATTAGACATAAGTTTTGAGTAAGTTTAAGTAAATAAGTGAAATTGTATTTTATTAATAGTATAGTGGATTACAAATTAAAAATAGAAGGAAATAAAATTATTAGTAGATCAGATAATATACTAAATTAATACTTAACAATTTTATTATTACAGAAAATTATTTCATTGTATTTCGTTTAATAGGAATAGGAACTGGCAAAGACTTTACGGAAATATTATCGTTTTCAGCTTCCGAAGAATCTGAAGTAAAAACAGGGTTGTCTATATTAGTTCTAGATGTTTTAGATTTTGTATAATTTTTATTATAAATTTTTATGCAACATCCTGTACTCTTTGGACAAATATGTCTTCTTAATCTAAACAAAAGATAACTTAAGATAGACATTATTGAAATTATATAAGATAAGGAAAGGTAATGTGTGCCATATTTTTCTAAATGAGAAGGTTGTTCAATTTTATTAATTTGTTTCTCAAAGTCATCAAGCTGAGTGCTTGCTCTTAACAGTGAATCGAAACTATTAAATTCATTTAATTTTACAAGAGGGACTTTAAGTAAAGTTTTATTTAATCTTGACTTGTCACAACAATCATCGTTAATTATGTTAAAATTTGATACAGTGGTTGTAAGGTTAGATGAAATACTATCACTTGGCACAAAAGTCAGCGTTTTGTAAAACGCTTTACAAGATTTTGGAAGATGTAAAATACCTGTACCAAACAAGATTTCATCATGATCTCTCAGATCGTCATTACACATTATGTGACCTTTACCAGGTTCTGATTGCACGAAAATCCAGCGATTGTTAGATATTTTTTGGAACATATCAATAGAGCCATGCAGAATCCTTGTTTGGCAGGATTTGGGTAACTTATCAACAACGTCCGTTAACAAAGTCGTCTCACACGTAGGATTCGCAATAGTTGAATACACATTGGTTAACACACACACAAAACACTGATCTTTGATAATTTTGCACTCACTAACACTTTCTAATTGTGAGTAAAATAGACGATCTAAAGTTATTGCCAAATATTGCTTGTTAGGAGCAATTAGGACGTAAGTGTCTGGAGTTTCATTATTAAACGAAATAGGTAAAGGAATGTTATGAAATAAATTGTACGTTTGAGAAAGAACCAGCGGTATCTTTAATATCACTATTAACTTACTATCATGGTAGTAACATACGATATCCGATATGTTTATTATCTCATTAATGTTTTGCAAGGTTAAAGAAATAGGTATCTCGACGTGTCGAGGTAGATGGTTTATATGTAACTCGAGCTCCTTGTACAATTGCATAGGACTAAGTACAGTCGGGTGCAAAACGTTCATTTTACTAAATAATATTGCATTATTTATATCATCAATGTCGAAGGATAAAGTCATTATGATACTTTCTAACGAGTTAAATAGCAACATTAATTGTGATTTAATTTCTAATTTGTCACTTGTATTTAATATAGTTTCGAAAGTTTTTTCAATATGATTTAAATTTTGATTTAAACGATTTTCATTGTCTTTAACTTTCGACATTGTATTATTGAATGTAGAAATAGTAGACTTAATGACGTGTATATTATCACGCATTAGTATTGTTAACTGTTTTTCATCTGACTGTACTTTATTTATTGCGTCAGTGAATTTGTTTGCGTCATCCGCATCCAAAGTACCAAAGAAAGTTTTTAATATGGATCCGCCTGCATCAATTAAACCTCGTCTAGAACGTCTTGTTTCTTTAACCTGAACTAGATACGAGATAGATGAGAACTTCTTAACATTATTAATATGCTGTGATTTTAAAGAATTTAATGTGTTGGAACAATCAATTTTAATTTTTGAAGATTGGTTAGAATCACAGTATTTAGATACTCTTTCAAATAAAAATTCGACATTTTCTAAATGTGGTTGTATATGACTAAGATCTACGTATGTTATAACATTCCAATAATCGTTGGTAAACTTAACATCTAGTAATTGATCGAAATAAAGCCCAGGACTCTTTATAATTTGTGTGACGAATCGGTCCGCGTAAACTGACACCGAACATCTGTAAGCAATAGACACAAATAGCATATACTTTCATATAATATTAGCACCTGATTTTATTTTATTTATAATACAACAGGAATTGTTTAGTTGAAGGCCGGTTTAATTTCATCATAATGATGACGGATATGTTTTCTTTCGACTTGTATGGTAACAGTATGATTGCCGTTTAATTTAATTATTTTATAAGGCCCTTTCCACACTGGAGATAAGGCTTTATTCTGTTTATGATGGCATCGAATGTATACCATGTCGCCAACATTATAAGTAACGGGACGAGAGTGGGTATCGTAATATTGTTTAGAGCGTTCTTTGGAATGTTGTATGTTTTGTAAAGCTTTCTGCCGACTGTAATATAATCTATGGTTCAGAGCACGCACATAGTCTGTATAAGTATTGTTATCTAAAGTGTCGATTGATTTTGGAATATAAGGCTTATGGCCAAATATGAGTTCAAACGGTGCAAAACCCGTGGTCGAATGAATGTTTGAATTATAAGCTAACATTGCCGTATTTAGGTACAAGTCCCATGTATGTGCATTTTCTACTATATAAGAACGTAAATATTCTTTTAAAGTGGAATGACTTCTCTCTAATGCACCACAAGTTTGCGGGTGATACGGAGAAGCATAGATATGTTTGATCCCGAATAGTCTCTCTAGCTGCTTGAATAAGTCTGAACAAAAGTTAGTGCCCTGATCTGTAACAATATTTCGCGGTATTCCTATATGTGATATAAAATAGATGAAACGTTGTGCTGTCTCTTGAGCAGAACATGTTTGCATGGGATAAGCCTGAGAATATTTGGTCAAGTCATCTTGAAGAGTTAGGATGAATTTGTATTGGTCTATTCTAGTTTCAGGGAGAGGCCCTACGATATCTAAATAGAGTTTTTCATTTGGCCTAGTAGCTGTTGAAGTTATGATCATTGGCGCTTTATTAGAATGTCGTAATGGTTTATTAACTTGGCAAGATTTACAATTCTTAACATAATTTTCTATATCTTGGCGCATATTTTTCCACCAATAAAGCGTTTTTAACCTATCGTACATGCGGGAAATACCAGGATGTCCTGCAGAAGGTAAGTCATGATTTTCTTTTAAAATACGAGGAATTTCAGCGGGTGTTGGGAACAGAATATTATTATGATATATATGGACTTTAACACCCGTTTTATGAAATATATACCCTAACATATTATATAGTTTAGTAAATGATATCTTTGTGAAAGGATCTTGGAAATCAGATATGGCAAATTCTTTCTCTTCCGAATACCAGGTAATTATCATATCCTTGTAATCTCTTAGCATATTAAAAATATCTTTGTATGACATTTCGTCATAATGGTGGACGCGTAAGAATAAATGTGTAAATACATGTTTTTCGTTGGACGTGCTCTGGAATGTAAATAGTTCCCGTTCTACAGTTCTTATATCAGGTAAGTTATCGTCAAATTTAGACAACTGTATAATTTCAGAACAGTATGGAATAGAGTCATCTAAGTCAATCGCAGACGGGTAAGTAATCATTTTACATTTAGCCTTGAGTAATGAATCGTTATGCTCTAGAATAACGGTGTCATATGAAATATTTTGCTGTTGACTAATTTGTAAATATTTTTCATATGTTTCAGAATTTGAAGGAGTACTAGGATCAACGGCAAGTATTGGGTTACGGGACAAGGAATCAGCGTTACAATTTATTTTACCCTTTTTATAAACTATTTCGTAATCGAACTCTTCGAGTTTTAAACGCCAGCGAATTAATTTTGAACTAGGATCTTTGCAATTAAATAACCACTGTAAAGGTTTATGATCAGTGACTATTTGAAACTTGCGGCCATATAAATATGGTCGGAAAGTTTTAGTACCAAATATTATAGCAAGGCATTCTTTTTCCGTTGTGGAATAATTACCTTCAGCTTTATTTAAAGTGCGTGAAGCATAGGCAATCGGAAGATCTTTATTTACTTCACCCTGAGAAAGGATAGCAGAAACGGCATAGTTGGAAGCGTCTGTAGTAAGTAGGAAAGGCTTAGAAAAATCTGGGTATTGAAGGATTGGAGCTGTAGTAATTTTATTTTTTAAAGTATCGAAGGCAATTTGTTGTTCTGTTAGCCACGTGAATTTAGTATCTTTTTTCAAAAGGCTAGTAAGAGGTTTTGTTATATGAGAAAAGTTATTTATAAAACGTCTATAATAACCAACAAGACCTAGGAATGATTTGATATCGCGTGGATTTTTTGGAATTGGAAACTTTTGTACACACTCTACTTTTTTAGGGTCAGGTTTCACGCCATGCTCAGATATTATGTGACCAAGATATTGTACTTCTTTGCAGAGAAACTCACTTTTATCGGGCTGTAGCTTAAGATTATGTTCGCGTAATTTTTCAAAGACTAATCTGAGTTTTGAGAGGTGTGAGGATAGGTCATGGCCAAAAATAACAATGTCATCTAAGTACGTAAAGCAATGAATACCTTGTATGCCAGAAAGTACGATGTTCATTAGCCTTTGGAAGGTAGATGGAGCATTTTTTAGTCCAAAAGGCATCCTATTGAATTGGTAGTGTCCTGGTTGACCCGAAACACCGGGAACACTAAAAGCTGTCTTTTCAGCATCCGATTCTTTAGTGCAAACTTGGTGAAATGAAGATGCTAAGTCGAGTGTAGTAAAGTATTTACTGTGGCCAAGTTGATCTAATATATCTGTAATATTTGGTATAGGGTAGGCGTCACCGATAGTAATTTCGTTAAGCTTTCGGTAGTCTATTACAATGCGCCATTTTGGTTTGCCCGACGCATCTTGTTTTTTTGGTACCACCCAGATAGGGGCTGACCAAGGGGAAACAGACGGACTAATAATACCTTGATCTAGCATATTTTTTATTTGTTTACTAACCTCTTCTTTATGACATTCAGGAAAACGGTAACTTTTGACATGTATAGGAGTTTCAGATGTGGTACGGATTTCATGTTGAATTGTTTTAGTGGCAGTCAAAACATCACCCTCTAAATAAAATATGTCATTAAATTCGGAACATAATTTTCGTAGGCCTACTTCTTCCTCTTTATTTAAATGATCACACCTTAACGCGTTTTGAACCCTTTTATCATGATCTAGATTAAACGAAGTCGTAGGAAAACAAGAGAAAGTTTCTTCGACTAACTCAGGGAAGATCGAGTCTTTTAAAGAATTGCGCTCTAGGACGATTGAGACTGGTTCTAATGTTAACTTTATTGGATTTAGAATAACTTTATTTTCAGAAGTATTTAAAACAGAAACGTTAACCTTATTGTTTGATTTAACACGAGTGAGACACTTAGAAAATAAGAGTTTGGGATAATCATTGATTTTTGTTGTTAAAATTAAACCTTCTTTTAACTCAGGATTTGTTACTAAACATTCAATCATCATTTCAGTACGACCTGGAATTATGTAAACTGGTTCAGTGTGCAATTTAAAATAAACGGGCGTCTCACCTGGTAACTGTAATTGAGACGTCGCATATGATATGGTAGCATTATGACTATGAAGAAAATTTGTACCTAATATTCCGTCGTATCTAAGATTTACTTTATTGACAACATGGAAATAGAAAGGGTATTTAATATTATTTTCTAATAAAATAGATAGCATAAATCTACCTTTTGTTTCATTGTGACAACTAACATCATTAATACCTTTAAATTTAACAGTATTTGAGTCAAGAGGCGGAATATTGGATAAGCTACTTTCTTTTACTAAACATATCGAACTACCTGTATCGATAAGAAGTTTTAGTGGACGTTCAGAATGAGACGTTAGGACTTCTATATATGGTAATGATGTCTTTTGATTCTGCGATATATCATAAATAGTTGGACATTCCTCAGGACTACCGAGTAAGTTATCAAGTAAATCTTGGTTAGAATTGGTCATAAAAGAGTCAGTGGAAACAGTGGGTTGTACACGTTCAGTTCTATTCGAGATTGAGTCATGTTCATTGCCAATGGGACTTTTGTCCGAACTAGAAGGCAATGATGATGATTTCTTACCGTTACCAATGGGTTTTACAACCGAAGTAGAAGATAACGGCTTGAAATTAGAAATAGCATTGGATTTAGTAGTATTAGGAATAGAATTATTAGAAAATAAATATGATTTCTTACCGTTACCAATGGGTTTTACGACCGAAATAGAAGATAACGGTTTGGAACTAGAAATGTCTTTAGATTTAGTAATGTTAGAAATAGGATTGGTAAAAATAGAATTATAATTATTAGTAAAATATTTTATATTAGAAATGCCTTTGTTTTGGAATTCGCGTCGGCACTTACACGCGAACTCAGACTTTAGTTTAAATCATCATTATTATTTTCTAATTCCTGGATATGCGGTGGTGATGACATTTCGACACAATTTTGTTGTTGATATGGTGTTTTAAATAGCCGGTTTCTAGAATTATTATACTGTCGTTTGCGACACTCTGAAATGTCATGACCAACGTTTTTACAATATCTACAAACAATAGGAGCGGCGCTATGCTTGAAATTTGATGAAGACGGATACTGTGTGCGCGATTGTACTTGGGCTCGAGTATCATTACGTTTTCCGATAAAACATTCCCACTCTAAAGGCCCCTTATTAGTAATTTTTTTATTAAATTCTGGCTTAATCTGAATACTTCTCTTTTGAGTGTTCAAAATTTTTTCTTCCTCTATAGCAATATTTATAGCGGCATTTAGAGTTTTTGGGTCTCGACAGCGGACTATATTACTAATATTCGAGTGCAAACCAATCACGAACGTATAAAGCGCGAGATCTTCAGTCATAGCAATACGACCCGCTAATTCTTTCTTCAAATAGTCGGAATTATGAATTTCGGCTTGGAGACTTGTAAGGCAAGTCTCTATTCTTAAAACATATTGTGCTACAGTCTCATGCTGCTCTTGTTTACATGATTGTAAATCTAATAGTAAATGATTGTAATGTTTCCTTTCACCAAAGTTCTGCCTTAAAAAATATTTTAAACTATCAAAATCGTCAAATATTCTATTGGAGCATGCAATTTGAGCTTTGCCCCTTAATTTTGATATAATGAATTTTAATAAGAGCTCTTTTTGTGACTCTGAAGCCAGATCGAGAGCATTTTTACAATTAGTTAAAAATGCAGGCAATACATCACGCTCTCCGCTATATGTATCAATAAAATCACAAAGAACTTTCATAGGAAATTGTTCAGAAATCAAAGGAGCAGACTTGTTTTCACCTTTAGTAGACATATTTAACAGAATACCTAACTAAAAGTTAAAATTCAAATTAACAGACAAGTATTTGGCAATAAGTATACAGAATATTTTTACTCACAATAAGAGTAGGACTTGTAGCAGCATAGCCGAAGAATCTGATGATAAGATGATGAGACGGCGGATGCGTGGACTTCAGTCGGCTTTGACCTTCCTCAGGTCGAAGTTTGCAACAGGAAACAGTGACAGGAGCTAGTAGTACGGCCACTTGTAATTGGAGATAGTGGCAAGAACCAGTGATGAGGAGTGGCGAAATTAACTGACAGAGAGTTTATGACACAGCGGCACACAAAAGTTTATGATACGGCGGCACAAAGAGTTTTTGTAGTGAATTGAACACAGAGTTTATGACACGGCGGCACACAGAGTTCGATTTTAGATACACCTGGATACAGAGTTCTTACGAACGTGTTTTTTATTCGCGAGAAAGTCTACCACATCATCCCACTTCTGACACCACTGTTACGGGTCGGGATGATGGAGACTTTTTAAAAAAAACACTTTTTACGAAACTGTAAATTTAATTAGGAAATAGAAAGAAATTACAATTAAATATATGTGTCCACATCGAATGTTAAACCCGATCTAATACGTATAGTTAAAAATGCTAAAACGACAATTTCGCATTGACGTCAATTATGAGAATTACATTGAAGTAAACAACTTAGGACAGCTCAGCACTTTATTTTATATTAGAAGTAGCAAATGAAATATTATAACAGTACCCTTGGTACCCTATCTCCATTCGAACAAAAAAAAATCATCAAAATCGGTTTATAAACGATGAAGTTATCCGCGAAAACACAAAAAAATATATATATACGGTCGAATTGCGAAACCTCCTCCTTTTTTTGAAGTCGGTTAAAAATATACCAAACCGGTATAAACCTTATATTATTATATTTATTACTTTACAATGAATTCTGTCCGTAGCATAAACAATAAAATTGAAAGCTCATATAAATTATATATAAATAAATAAATCCTGGTAATTAAAAAATCATAAAAATCAAACGATATAGGGTAATTAATTAATTCAGAACGTAATATTTCAATTTTACACGCGTTTAAACGATGATTAACTTTTGGGTTTACCTTTGAAGTTACCCGAAAAATAAATTTGAAGCGTGAAATTTCGTATTTAGAATGATTAGTCGAGTGTTTGAGGTTGTTTTGCGAAAGCTTTTAGCGTTGTGTTACACGTGTGATGTGATACGCATTCTGTTTTGCGGCTAGCCAATATACGTTGGAACCAAAGCACTCCTCCAGTGATGATGTTATTGTTAATCAAAAGTACATTGTGCCATGTTACTGCGTTGTGTTGTCAAATGAAGCCGACACGTAGGTCGTACTAGTGTTGTGTGTCAAAGAAATATGAATCCAAATCACTAGATAATTTGTTAGTGAATTGTAGTTAGTTGAGCTTTGATTGTTTTAGAATGACTTTAACAAAGTGTGCTTTAAGTGTTTTTGAAAGTTGATAATTGTTGGATTAAGGACAATCCTACTTCTTAAATCATGTAGAGATATTTCGATTTATAAAATGGTTATGCTTATATACGATGCTCTAAAAACAAATTAAAGTGTTTTGTTTGGACATTTACACTAATTACACTAATTTACATTAAACTAAGTATGTAGAAATACCTAAATTTGCTGCCTACCTATGAATGATACACGAAGGATGCCAGACTAATTATAAATGCCTACATTTTCTTCTATCTTATTTAGCCTTATTGTTTCAGGAACCACGAGCACCACGTATTTGGTTTTATGAGAGTATTTTGTTCTAGTAATATTCTGTTTGTATTGTAGCCGTAAAATGGTATAGCGGTAAAGGTAAAATAGTTATTGGGTTTTTCGGTTCGGAAGTCTCAAAAGCAGCCGGCTTTTAGAAATTGGAGATAAGTTCATGTGCTCGTCTTTTGAAGAGTACGTAAAGATGTTCGATTTGAAAGGCTGTTTAAAATTGGTTAAATTAATTATTAGTCATATTATTATTATGCAATTTAGTATTTCACTCTAATGCCGGTGAGAAATATGCATTTTAACTTGCAGAGTTACTGATATTGGAAATACGTCAAAACTTGATGAGTTACGGGGTTTGTTTTAATATTTAATCTAGCTAGAATAAGTAAGGTATACTTTTAAACAAATAAAATTCAAAGGCCTCATTAAGCCTTATGACCATAAATCTATCTACCTATTTTGTATTATGTATTATATACTTTGTATTATATATATATATATATATATATATATATATATATATTTTATATTATAATGGTTTTCGTATTGAATGTTGATTTATTAGAATTATTCCCGTTATGTTGAACATTAAACCTTGTTTCGCTTCTATTACCGTTATGTCGAATCTACGTTTTCTGTCCCATTCCTATGTCTTTACCACGCTTCTATAACCTTTATGTAGAGTTTAATAATACAATATTTCAAAGTACAGTCAGATAAAAACTTAGAAAGAGATGATTCTAGAGAATCTTACGAATTATTAAACCTCGACCAACAAAAATCAACAAAATATCGACAGTTTATCATGAAAAGATTATCGCCTGTGAATTTTTAGGAACATCACTTAAAAAAACGTCACTTACACATACTCGTTTTTTTTCCGTGGGAAATGCATTACACATACGCACCCGCCAGGACAAGGCGTTATGTCGGACTCACAGCGTTCCTCCAGACTGCCAGAGACGGCGACTGCCCGATCGCCGCCCGCACGCCACCTCCTAACTCGGCCGCAGAGGATAGGAAGAACGGCGCATCGCAATACCGACACTCCTCTTCCACTGCGGCCCCACTGCGTCCGCAATCTGGCGGTTGCGGCCCCGCCGAGACCGCGGAAGGTAGGGAGAGCGGCGCATCGTTATACGTGTACTCCTCAGCCACAGTGTCGCCGAAGCAACACCGCAGTCCGACCAAGTTGCGGTGCCGCCCATACAGTAAAATGTTACCTTGAAGAGCACAGAAAACAGAGAGACGCCGCTGTGTGCACGCACGTACCCAAGCTTACACCTGTTACCACAAACAGTCAGTGAACGTGACCTGTTGGACTACAAACACTTAGAAGATATAAAGGAGAAGCTTGTATACAACACGGGCGTACCAAAGATACTCATTGGACAAGATAACTGGCATCTCCTCGTTGCTAGCGCCACCAGAAGGGTACCCAGCCACCAGCCAGTCGCCTCACTGACGCCGTTAGGATGGGTACTACACGGCACGTCCACTAAAACACTGGGACACACCGTACACTTCGTGAATCAGATGTCATCTGTTAATGAAAACATAGACGCACAGTTGAAGGAACATTTTGCACTTGAATCGCTGATGATCACCCCACATCGTCCGCGCTCCGACCCTGAAAAGCAAGCTGAAGATATATTAGAAAAGCACACGAAACAGATAGAAAATGGGCATATAGAAACAGCTCTTCTGTGGAGAAAAGAAGAGTTCGAGATGCCTGACAGTTATGAAATAGCAATCAACAGACTTACTTCAATAGAGAAGAAACTTGACAGAAACGTTGAACTGAAAAAGAAATGTATAGAACAGATGAATTTATTAATAGAAAAGGGCTATGCAGAAGAGGCCCCATCATATAGAACTCCTGGGAGGACTTGGTACTTACCCCACTTCGACGTATACAACCCCTCGAAGCCAGAGAAGCTACGAATTGTACATGACGCCGCCGCGCGAACAAAGGGAGCATCGCTCAATGATTACCTCCTTACGGGACCAGACCTGCTGCAATCGTTACCTGGTGTGCTCATGAGGTTTCGCCGCCACCGTGTTGCCGTCTCTGCCGACATAGCAGAAATGTTCATGCAAGTGCAAGTAAGAACAGAAGACAGAGATGCACTTAGATACCTGTGGAGAGGTGACCGGCGGGAGGGCCCACCAACAGAATACTGTATGAAGTCACTAATATTCGGCGCAGCAAGCTCACCGTGTACAGCGATATACGCAAAAAATTTGAACGCGCGTAAACACGCGTGCTTACATCCTGAGGCGGCAGAAGCGATAATAGAGAACCATTATATGGATGACTACTTGGACAGCTTCAGGGATGAGTACGAAGCGGCGCGCATAGCAACAGAAGTCCGCGATATACATAGAAAAGCTTGTTTTGAATTACGAAGATGGGTGTCAAACTCAGTGAAAGTTATAGACAAGTTACAGCCAAGTTCAAGCCCTATAGAAACAGTCAGTCTCGCCAGTGATAGATCAGAAGAGAAGATACTCGGCTTAATGTGGAATCCGAGTACTGACGAGCTGAGTTTTAACTTAAAGCTTGCTCGACTCCCCTGCAACTTACTAGAAAAGGAAGCGCCTACCAAACGAGAAGCGTTACGCATCGTTATGTCTCTTTATGACCCTCTTGGACTCGCCTCACCTATCACGATTAGAGCCAAACAAATACTGCAAGAAGCATGGCGACTTGGTACAGACTGGGATGAGAAGCTAAACAAAGACTTATCCCAACAGTGGACATCGCGGAAGCAACAATTACAACAGTTGAAAACAGTCAGAATACCGCGGTGCTATCCCGGCTACAGCGACGCGGCTTCAATTACAAGTACACGTGTTTACAGACGCCAGTGAGACAGCCTACGCGACAGCTGTGTATTGGAGAACCACTACACCAGATGGCCGAGTATATGTGACACTCGTCTCAGCAAAGGCAAGAGTAGCACCGCTGAAAATAGTGTCTATTCCACGTCTTGAACTTCAAGCCGCTGTGTTGGGAACTCGCGTTGTCTCAAGCATCATACAAGAACATCGTATCAAGCCAGAGGCCGATATATACTGGACGGACAGCAGAACAGTATTATCGTGGATAAGGAAAGGCTCAAGATCATATAAACCATTCGTCGCACATCGCCTTGCTGAGATAGAAGAGCACAGTAAAGTGGAACAATGGCGCTGGGTGCCTACTAAGAGCAACAGCTCGGACATTGCTACGCGCGGCATATTATTAACTTTTTCGCAGGCGCTATCGAAACAGTTAGATGAATGGTATTATGGACCTGCGTTTTTATACGAAGATCCGTCGTTATGGCCCGCGGAGAAGACTAATATTTGCACAGATACAGGGGAGGAACGTACCGCAACAGTTATAGATTCATATAGCGAGACACAGAAAGTGTCAGAAGTCATACCAGATGTAAACAGATTTTCTAAGTGGGAACGACTTCTACGAACTACAGCGAGAGTTCTATAGTTTATAGAATTATGCAAGAAAACTAAGAAGCAAGTCTTGTACAAGAAAACACAGAAAAATACTCAGGAGGATCCAGATTGGCGCCACGTACAGCAGAAGCAGAAAAACAAGTCAGCGCCTGGCGACACATCCCGCCTCGCCGCTGACTCGACAAAGTACGTGCTTCTCACAGCAGAACACACCCGCGGCGCTGAGGACCTCCTTGTGAAGGCGGTACAAGAAGCCTCCTTCAGCGCCGACCTCCGCGAGCTGCGACGAGGTGGGAGTGGCGCCAGGGGAAGCCGCTTAAGTGTACTGCCCATAGAACTGAATAACGGCGTGATTACACTGCGCAGTCGTATAGCCGCCGCGCGAGATATTAAAGAGAAAACAAAGAGGCCGCCTGTCTTGGATGGTGATCATCGTATAGTACAGTTATATATAGATTGGACTCATAGAAGCCTACATCACAGTGGAACAGAGTTGGTGATTAATGAAATACGCCAACACTATTGGATATTGCGCTTACGACCGACCACTAAGATAATAGTGCATCAATGTTTACAGTGTAAGATTTGTAAAGCGATACCGCCGCAGCGGAGCACCGGAGACCTCCCTAAAGCACGCCTCGCTCATCACCAGAGACCGTTTACTTTCACCGGCCTTGATTACTTCGGGCCACTCTTCATGACAGTGGGAAGACAACATCAGAAAAGATATGTGGCGCTGTTTACCTGCCTTACCTCTAGGGCAGTGCACCTGGAGGTCGCCGCTAATCACAGCGCTGACTCAGCGATCCTGGCGCTGCGCAGATTCGCCGCGCGGCGAGGTTGCCCAGCTGAAATATACTCTAACAACGGCACTAACATGCACGGTGCCGACAAAGAGATGCGGGAAGCAGTGCAACACGAAGCAGGGCGCCGTGGCATCGCCTGGCGTTTCATCACGCCCTCAGCGCCTTTCATGGGGGGCGCCTGGGAGCGCTTAGTCAGGTGTGTAAAGACCACTCTTTACACCGTTCTTCTCCATGACAAGTATCCGCACGAAGTACTTGCCACGCTACTGTGCGAGGTCGAGTACACAGTCAACAGACGACCCCTCACCCACGTCTCTGTAGACGTGGGTGACACCGAGGCGATCACCCCAAACCACATACTGTTTGGGGGCTCCGCCCGCTTGCCTTCTCTGGGTGAGTTCAGCGAGACCGACAGCATCAGCAAGAAGCACTGGAGACGCGCGCAGTACCTAGCCGACGAATTTTGGCGTCGCTAGGTGCGCGAGTACCTGCCCAAGCTATAGAACCGGCGGCAGCCTCATGGGAAGGGCCCCCTCTTCGAAGTCGGCGACCCCGTACTCATAGCCGACGGCCAGCTACCTCGCAACACTTGGCCGCGAGGCAGGATCGTGGTTGTCTACCCAGGCGCCGACGGGCAGATCAGAACAGCGGAGGTGCGCACATCAGCTGGAGTGCTCAAGAGGCCACCAAGAAACTGGTGCCTCTGCCGAAGTAACGTCGCTCACCGGATGGACTGTAGCACCGCTCCAACACGACGTGTCCACGCGTTGCTGCACGGCGGGAAAAAATGTTCGCGACACCTGTGAAAACAGTGTTAAATAGTGTTAAAATAGTGCATACAGTCATAGACAGAACCTAGATAGATTTAAAACCTAGAAAACATTGCACGCGTGTGCTAGCATAACATGTAATGACAGTGATTTTAAGTGCCACACGTTTTTATATGAGAGCGAGAACGAAAACGTCGATCGTCTACCGCCATTAGTAAAAGTTAGTAGCGAACTATTTTTTGTTTACCTTACAGTGAAATTATTTAGTGCTTGTAGTGTATGCGGAGAGGGGATATTCACTCTCCGTCCGGTGCGCGCATAGAACGGGCAGTCGCTCTCTGACCGTTGACCGAGTAACACGTGCTTGTGCTCGGACACACCAATATCTTACACGTAGCTAGCTATATCGTGTAGTGACAAGCCAGTGAAGTGTGGTATACTGAACACCACACGTAGCACAGATGCTACAAGTGGCGACGAGGATAAAAAAATGTGAGTACCATTATTATGTCTACCCTCAAAAAAAAAAAAGAAGGAAATGTAAAGGAAGGAAGAAATAAGTACATCATTAATTGTTACTGCACTGCACGGTTTACGTACAAATGGTAGGCTTATTCCTCTAGTGCTGATATAATAGTAGGTCGACTACTACCCAACTTGGTTTTCAGCGGTGAATTCTAGAGAATGAGCCACTAATTTTAAATTAATGTTGTGTGTTACTTATAGTACTTATCTATTCCGTGCTTACAGAACAATTTAAGTCTTTTATTAATTTTAACTAATGATATAAAATGGCAAATTTTAACATGACTGAAACAGCATCTGCACAAGACACAATGTTATTTCTATGGTGTCTTATATTATAGCATACGAGAGGTTAAGAAGTAGAAATTCCTAAGGTTTAAAAAATAATTTTTTTTATATAATATTGAAGATGAAGATTATTAGTTTATATTCACCTAAAGTAACTTGCGGGAGGTGACGGTCACAACCTTATTAATAATATTACTAAGTAGGTTATAGTTGTAATATAGAGTGCCTACCTACATTTAAACATTTTTGTGTAACACGTTAGATATATATTATAAAATACGGTTGGATATTAAGTAATGTTTTAATAAAATTATTTTTAGAAAAAAAATGTAAACCGACTTCAAACAACACCTACATGTTCAATCCTTAACTAAAAAGTAGAAAATAATATTTTAATTACTTCATAGCAAAGAACATTAAAGGGGAATCAACGCAATCCTTGATACCTATAATACTTTACTATTTATAGTTTTTAATCAGTTATTTTGGAGTCGGTGCCAGCCAAGAAGGATCTTTAATTCTGTCTTTGCAACCAACTTTTGTAATGCACGGGGCGGTAATTGCACGCGTGGGGATTGCCTGAGTGCACTACCCGAACGCGGTCATACTTGTGAACGCAGACGTCATTGATAGTTGTGTTCAGATATACATAAAAAATTTGAAGCGCACTTATCAGATTCCGTTCGATTTCTTGTATTAAATCTATATTTTTCATTCATATATTAATAGATTAATCAAGAAGATTTTTTTTTGCTAGTAGGTAGGTTATTTTTATGAAGGTCATTATGATCCTTCTTGGCTGGCACCGACTCCAAAATAACTGATTAAAAACTATAAATAGTAAAGTATTATAGGTATCAAGGATTGCGTTGATTCCCCTTTAATGTTCTTTGCTATGAAGTAATTAAAATATTATTTTCTACTTTTTAGTTAAGGATTGAACATGTAGGTGTTGTTTGAAGTCGGTTTACATTTTTTTTCTAAAAATAATTTTATTTTTAAACTTTTAGTGGGAATTAATTGTGTATAAATATATTCAATATGGGTAGATCTACTAAACGTGCTGCGCAAATGAGACAGCGCCGCGCCGTTTGAAAGAAAGTAGAGACGAGAGGTAAGATTGTAAATAGAGATATAAGGTCCTTGTCAACACTTTCTCGATCGCTAAACCCTGAATCCCAGAAACCACAAATCAAAACAAAAAAGTGATGATCTACCAACAATAAAGAATCATCAAAAATCATAATTTAACTGACCGAGCAATCGCTCAGATATACAAAAAATGCATATTATGGTCACTCATCCAGGGCCACTTCGTTTCTAACAAAAAATGAATTTTGAAAATCACTTCGCACTTGTAGCATGGACATGTCAATGTCAGATAATTCGTCGCAAAAGACATCGACGTGTTGCTTTACACGTCTTCACTTCTTGCAAACGTTTTGTTACAAAATATTAAATTAAAGCCAAACTACTAAATCATTCTTTATAAAAAAAACATGGGACCCCATTTCGGAGTATACCCTTTCAAATAAAAGAAGAATTTTCCAAATTGGTTTATAAATGACGGAGTTAAGTTGTAACAAACATACAACCACTGAACCATTTCTTATAATAAAAAAATGGGACCAATTTCAGAGTATACCCTCTCAAATAAAAAAAAAAATTTTCAAATCGGTTCATAAATGACCGAGGTATGAGGTAACAAACATACAAAAAAAAAAAAAAAAAAAAAAAACATACGACCCGAATTGATAACCTCCTCCTTTTTGAAGTCGGTTAAAAATAGCCGTTTAAAAAGAGTAAATATTTGGCTACATTATTGGCGAAGTTAACACCACAATATCTAAATTAGGTCACTTATTTGTATGCTGCGCAATTTATATTGATGGAGTCATAAGTAGTTATGGTAAGAGTAAACAGTAAAGGATAACGGTAATAAGTTTGTAGTAAAAACTACGGTCGTGTGTTTGAATAAATTACTAAATTTTAAGATTTATACTATTTTAGATTGTGAGGTGTGAACACACTCGTGTACTTATACCACATACGCACACAGATATTATAAGATTACAACATAATTATAAGTAAATACTTTTACTGCAATAGTTTCCAGTGTGTGATAAAATATTGGAGTACCTTTATCAAACAGATAAACAAACGACATGTTGTAGTCTTAGCTAGGTAATTCAAAAACAGTGCCGCTGCTTATGATAAAATTGTCATAGCTTTAGGTTATTATTGGCTGACATTTTCATAATTATCTTATTAAGTATGTGATCTGTATGAAATGATTTGACTTTGACACTTTTAAATAGGTTAGACGTTTATTTAAAAACCACGAAATGAGTTTGTAACGAAGGGACAATATTTCATATTGTTCCTGCTATGAGTATAATACTCATTTGTAAATAATTTTAAACAGAATATATATAAGGCTACGTATTATACTACTGTTACTGATATTAGTAAAAAGCCAAGCAAAATTCAAAAGTACTTGTTCCATTACAGGCTGTCCATAAACATACCTTGACACTAAGCATGTTGTGCTACACCAATTGCAAAATTAAATATGCACAGCATTTATAGACAAACAACTTAAAAATAATAAATTTGTGCTTGAATTAAACTATAGCATCCAATCGAAGATAATACAGTGTTACTGGTTTTTAAATTGAAACAGTCATTAGTGGGCTGACAGTCCAGAAATTTGTGTAACAACTGGACGTTCACTCAAATCAGTGTAGGCTAAAACATACTGACATAAATAAAAGAATTGTACGTGAACAAGTGTACGTGAACAAGTGTATCTCTGCTCATCAAATTAATACAAAACATATTATTATGTGAATGGTGTTAGCTTTAATTAATATGGTCACAATGGTGACATGGATACAGCATTGCTGGTCATTAAATTGACATATACGGTCACAAAGGTGGCGTGGTTGCAGCATTGCTGGTCATTAAATTGACATACACGGTCACAAAGGTGGCGTGGTTGCAGCATTGCTGGTCATTAAATTGACATATACGGTCACAAAGGTGGCGTGGTTGCAGCATTGCTGGTCATTAAATTGACATACACGGTCACAAAGGTGGCGTGGTTGCAGCATTGCTGGTCATTAAATTGACATTTCTAGTCACAAAGGTGGCGTGGTTGCAGCATTGCTGGTCATTAAATTGACATATACAGTCACAAAGGTGGCATGGTGGCAGCAATGCTGATCATTAAATTGATATAAATTTATAATAATATTAAAACTAATAATAATCTGGTTGTTTTCAGATATCACACTAATATTATTATGTCACAGCTGACTTTTAGGAAGTTTTACTGCGAAGGGGAACCTACATCTGTTGGTTTCCTTTATTCGTCTTCTTTCGGTCTCACAACAAACGCCTGCATAAAATACGATTGCAATATTACCTACGTCTGCGAAATATTATTACTATACTGCAAATTTACTTTTGTTGTCTTCTGTTTTGCAAATTTACAAAGATTGAGATTATAGAACTTGCTGGGAAAATATGTTAAATATAAAAAGAAATATATATTGCCCGCTTCGTTTGTTGATTTTGGAGGTTATTTCAATTGTCTTACTACAATGTTACATAACTAGTAGCCAAATCTAGCCTTGTTGCGAAAACCATAAGAGTTCTCATTAGTAATGACAAGGCATTCCTTGAGAAAATGTGTGTAGATCAATCCAGTTGCTTGAGTAATTGTCAAAGCTGTTAAATGATACTTGAGTTTTGAGTACTATTAATAATTGGTTAAAGAAATTTAGTAACTGCAACTTAATTTAAAATAAATTTACTTAACCTCAAAATTCTATAGTTTTGTTCAGTTTATGCTAAGAGCAACGATGAGATAAAAAAGACTACGTGAAAATATATGACGGACATAATGTGCGATCAAGTACTTAATTACACTATATAAGTACCTAAAGTAATCACACCGTGGCGTACTATACACACGTTTTATTTAGTAGAGTAATCATAGTACCAGATTTCATAAAATAATCGTAAAAAGTAGTTACACATTTTGATGACTATTGTAATTGCAATTACGATTACTTTTATAAGTAGTCCATTGCAGTAACCAAAAACAAAACTAGTAGTTTGGTTACTTTAGTTGAATAACTGTTTTTAGGTAAGTAAATACTTATACATTTTAATTACAAAATATTAATTTGCCAAATTCCTTTAAGTCCTTTTAGCCTCATAGCGCCTTCAAGGATACACTCCAACCGAGCAGAAAACCAAAAGAGCACATAAACATTACTCCAGTGCTCTATATCGTTCTTCTTAATCTTTTGCATCTTTACGATGTTTACTGTGGACCGCTGTATTCACAGCTAAACAACTAGGCCGCCGCACCGACGCTTTTGTGGTGGAGTCAGAAATTACAAATTAATAATTAATTTTAATAGTTGCTACAAAGTGTTGGTCAATTCGCAATGGAAGAAAAGGTACTGTCTTGACATGCGAACTTGTGAATACCAACGGTGTGGGGTCACATTAAGATATCAGCATTGGATCATTGGCCTTATTCTCTCTACGCCTCCTGGTTGCTTCACGCTGTTGTTGTTCCGGTTGATGCCTTACCTCTGGAACATTCGAGCGCGTGATCTTTATAACAGTATAAACGCTGACCAGGAAAGATGTTTTGCTAGTATGATAAATCAAAGTGTTTTGTGATTCTCGTAATTAACTTACACTTGAAAATCGGATTTTCTTGTGCTAACGGGCAGGCATAACATGTGATGTTAGTGTTAAAATCGATGTTAACGACTAGAGGCGATATGCAACTAGTATTAACTACACATGCAACAGTACGAAAAAAGTTAGGGGCTTGAATTTTATTAATAGGCAAGCTTGCGTGGCTTCTACCCTTGATGGCAGCTGATAACGTAGAACATGAGGTTGACTAGTTATAGTTAGGGAAAATTCGTCGTGTAATATGTAGATTGTAGATTTGACCAGACAAATGCAAGAATTAGTAAATTCTTAGTAAGTAGGAGACTTTGTTTTAAATAAAGGTGGATAAGGAACGTAACCAAGCAGAGTTGGATTCTAGAATCAAGGATCAATTTGAGGTCTCTAGGCTCGAGATAGGTGATTGGTACGGTTTAATTGCGCTAGATTCCTAGAAGCCACCGGATTGCAATTGATAAAACAAATAGTTTATAAGTTATAGCAGAAACAAAATTATTTTTATGTTTAGGTCACAGTTTGGTCTATAACTTAGGTTTTATTCAATAAAGAATAGTTACTTTAGTATTTTATTTTAGAGAATGGTGACCCCTAGATGTACGTGAAATCTTATCAAAATAGGTTCATTAGTTTAGACAGTATAAGCAGACAAAGTTCAAAGTACGTCTAGGCGGCACTAAAATTCTAGGTTTATGCTACGATATCTAGGTAACCGTAAAGTTTAGATTTATAGTATAGACATTTCATGTTAGGTATCATCGATACCTATCTAACGGTACCTAGATAATTGTTGTATTGTTAAAAATGACGTAGCTATAGCCAAAAATGTAATGATTTGATAGTAAAAATAAAGTATGTACGAGGTGTTTTGCACACGGCACCAAACGAGGCAAATGGTATATAAACGGGCACAGAACGTTCACTGTTAATCAGTAACCCATAGAAGACTCTTCAAGCCTCAACACCTAATGGCCTAAGCAGAACACCTCAAGCATTGAACCAAGACCGTTTGTTTTACTTCAGTATGCTATAGTGAAGCCCTACGCGACGTCTTCGAAGATCAGCGCTATATCCGGAACCTATAGGTGTAGGACGACAGCGGGTCGTTCACAGATCTACACAACACACTCGTGTTGGGTTCGATTACCGCCCGTCCGGCACACATTGGATATGTCAACAACAACAGGCTAATGGACTAATTGATATAAATATATACACACATGTTTCTTTCTAACATACATTTTTCCTAACGAAAAGTATGGCGATTAAGAACCTCTTTAGCGTATTTAAATTCATTAAGTGAGAGTGGCACGATTTTTGGTTAATCTGTACTAATTAGCACATACAAGGTTAAAACAGTTAAGTAGCATCTGAAGTTGAACTTTTATGGCTATATTATAAACATTAAGTATAAAAATCATTTAGACCGCATTCACAAGTATCATTTAACCTATATAAAGTTAACTTGCAAGAATATTGACATAATAGGACATAGAATCGTTATATTTATTACCTATTTATTTTTCTTTCATACCAAGCGAAATGGGCACAGTACTTTGCTTGTAGCTTGTTATGACTTCTGTCATTTGTATGGCTTCATCCATATTTTCTTGTATTGTCAGCTAGTATTTGTGTATTATGAGGTTATAACAGTGCGAATGATGTTATGAGTTTCACTTGTTTGAGCCATCATAACACAAAAATGAAGACAGTATTTAACAATCCATTTATCCTATACAAATCGTTATCTAAACATATAAAGAGGAGCGCTTTTTTTCGTGTTAATGCTACATTGCAATATTATATACCCCAAGTCACTCCTACAATTAATACGAATCTATTAATACCTCATAAATTAGAATCCATTAAGCTATTAAGTGCTGTAGAGCTTACCAAAGAAATAAACATACATAAGTACTTCTTCTTCTTAAACTTAAGAGTTCTGCTCTTATCGGTGCAATTGATGCAATCTCCTCCAACCAGTCCTATCCAGTGTCTTTTCCTTTAGTTCCTGGTACGACATGGCAGGATCCTAGGCCATAATATACATAAGTACATATGCACGAAAAACATTTCCCCATACTGACTTCGGCAGTCGAACAACAAGCAAATAGCCGGCATTACCTCTATTTCTTCTTCGTCGTGACACTCTTGACAGAGCGGTCGTGATCATCAGGTTGTGACTTCTGTAGAGGCAGATGTTATTCGCCTCACGATCATCCGCCATTTCTCTCTTGTGGCGGCCATCCTGTTGCACTCGTTCAAGGAGCCACCCACAGCAGACTTCACCTGGTCGTTCCATCTCATGGGTGACCTCCCTCGCCCTCTGGTGCCCTCTACTTTGCCCTGAACGACAAGACGTTCGATGGAGTCGTTATCGCGTCGAGAAACATGTCCAAAGAACTTCAAAATGCGACTCTGTACTTACCTCTATTTACGTATAGACAAATACAGCAGCACACCTTATTTTCCTTTTTAGAGTTAGGCAAAGGTATATAAAACCAATGGTTTGTTAGCCAAATTAGGTCTCATGTAACAGAAGGCAAGCCTGTTGCCATTTACCGGGCACAATTCTAGACCCCATATGGAAAATTTCTCATCAGAAAAACGCAGTACCTCTCACTTTACCCGAGCCAAGTATCCAGTAGTAACCACCTGAGATCCCTATTTGACAATCCGTATGCAGAAACCGTGTTAGTAATCTAATTACTGGAGGCACCTATTTTTATACAAAAACTGCTAACCTAAATCTATCCTATTGACATCGATGATTTATAAAATATTAAAAACTAACCAAACATCTGCCCGAATTCCGAAAGCAAACATAAGCTTCCCTCTCGCACCTCGCTCATCCCACGCCTAGTCTTGCTCTATGCCATTTGGTTGGCACGGACACCAAAAATAACTTGCCTGCTCATTACCTAGGCCTTTTAAAAATATTCCGCGAAGCAATGTCTGTGTATATAATAAACTCAACTAAAATAAACATGTTTGTATCAGAATAAAAAAATATTTAGCAAGGCAATTTAAACATAGGAGACACGTAATTGATTTTAAAGATAACTAAATCAATTTATCATGTTTAATGTTAAAAAGAGAGAATATGTAAATCACGTATTAAGACATTGCATAGTAACTTGGATTAGGATGCAAGTTTTAGCAGCTCGACAAGAAACCTCTATCTTACAAAAGATTGACGCTAAATAATATTCTGTTAGTAGTGATAATGTAGAGTTCCAAGGAGTAGTACCTACTATTCTGATGGCAGAGGTTTTTTTTTTGAGTCATGGCTGCCAACTAAGCAATTTCCTTTTTATAAGGTATTCGAACAATTTCGAGATTTTAGTATCTTCAGAAACGGTATTGTCGCATTCTTTAACTGCCAATTGTTTTAGTTATTTTTGTTATTATCGTCACTTTTGATAATACTTTATCAAAGTGCGTGACGTTTTGTTACATTAAATTAAAACTATCACAAGCATATTATGTCAAACAATCATACCGTAAACAAAGACGTTATGTCGATATTGGATGGCAATTGAAAGAGCAAGAGTGACGTAGGTGGGTATAAATATTAATGGAGGTTCTAAGGCTGCCTACCACTGGCCTAGGGGAGCTGCAAGGAAATGCCCCTCGGTTCGCAGAACTCAATTCTGTGGCGCCGTCTTGCCGGACATTATATACCAGGAAACAAAATAAATTATAAGCACGTTTTAAGAATCACTTGGACATACTTGGAAATAGTTTTACAGGTATAAGAACAGTATTGTCGCATTATGCAGTAAAATGATTTCATTTTGGTATTTCTTTGTGCAAATAGTGTTAAAAACCTTTTGTATGTCTGTTGGTATATACCGTAGCCACCAGAAGCAACAATATTAACATCATGTTGCCGGTCCTGTAACATTGAGAGAAAACAACACAATTATATAGGTATGTTGTGGTTAATATATCTCGAAAAATATCATCGCAAGGTAACATTATAATAGGACAGAACTTGCGTTAATATATTTCTTGTATTTTTAATATTTATTGATTCCTTATATTATTTAAGGCATATAACATTTGGAACATCTAAAACATAGAATCAGTGTATATTACTATTAACCCACATGAAACCAAGTGCTGTGGTGGCACCCACATAGACGTCCTTTGCAATTAGGACTACGACCACAGTGTTATAATTCATAGAATATTTGATTCGGTGTTAGTTACAAGTCACAAGTCACTATAAACTGCCAACTCACTACGCATTTGTACGTATGTAAACGTTCAGCCACACCTTGTATTAAATTCGACTCATACTTTACAACAACCAACAAGACCATGAAATTCGTAAGTGTATACAAAAGAGTGTAAGGCATTATTAGTTTTAAAAACAGAATCAGAACTCATTCTGCGTAAATCTATAATAATAATTAATAACTACAGACTCAATTCCTTACGGGTCATGGTAACTTTAGGGGCAAACTATTTTTGTTTAAGTTAGTTGATTCGCCGAGTTGTCAGTGTTCCAATCAAGAACAGTCTGCTCATCACATTCTTTGGGAATGTAGTCCTTGACATTAAGACTGTGGCATGATGTTTATAGTTTACAATTAACATCGAGACCAGTTTATTATAAGGATCTTGTGTCAACTAGGGTGAATTTCCGTGCGTTCACGGAAATTCACCCTAGTTGCCATACATATTACTGGAATCAGATATAGCTTACATAAGTCTCTTAATATTCCTTGTCCGTGGTGTTCTCTTTCAATAGATCATAATCCTATACAGATTAAATTTGCCGCCCGGTTTGCAATGGAGTGATGTGGACATTTTTATTCTCTCCTCCAAATCCTTCTTCTTATTTTTGATTAAATTCGTTGCGGGGTCCATGACAGTAGCTTAGCTTTGACACTCGGGGGTCCCCGGGACTCTCGAGTGTTAGTTTCTAAATAAGAAGAAGTTTTACCCACATTTTACCAGCTATATTAGGTCCCATGTAATGGAGGACGAACTTATTGCCATTTTACGGGCACAATTACAAAGGATTGATGTATTTTTCCAGTCTAATTTATCTTCAGTCGACTTGTACGACACTCGTAGTCTGAAAAAGTTGTAGCAATTCTAGCCTAACTTATTAGTTTTGGTATTTGAATATAACTATAATAAACACAGTAATAATAACAAAATTCATACGTAAATCTTTAAAAAGGGAGTTATTAACAAAAATCAATTATTGCTGCAAGAACAGTTGTGGGGTTTCCCAATGTTGTGGTCACAGCGAATGAAATATACATTGTCCGTAAAGTAAGTAAGAATATGGTGGTTCCTCAAATTACTTCCAGCGGTCGGTAACCAAATGAAACCTTTCAAGCCAAAAATACACTTCGTGGTTTATTTTATTCTACCTACGTTCGAGCAAGTTTATAAAGGGTTTGTGTGGTCTAAATCTGTACACTATTACTTAATCTATATTGATGGATAGGTATGCAATCGGATCAAATAAACTTTCTGGAACTGTAAACAAGATTTCTTTTAAGAGTCTCCGGCCGCATTATAAATTGAATTTTACTTGATTTTATTTGATGTTGTTTAAGTTATTGAATATAAACCGGTAAGTAGAAATCGAAGAGGTGCACCGAGCGTTGAGTAGTTTAATTTTTGATGAAAGTAATTCTGAGAGTAAAGATCATATAGATATGACCTAAATTCGAAGCTGATATATTTATTGTGCTATTGCACACGTTGACCTATTTACAACAAATGTGTGTGTAGTTAGTAAACATGACAGTTAACTAGATCGCATATCAAAATAGTTTAAAAAATACTGTCGCGTAGGTTCATTTCTTTGTTTAAGTTTGCTTATTGATACAAGAATTTTATGTTCTTTAAACTTCAATACGTGGAGTAGATAATTAAAAATACTGTATTAGGTTGATTTATATTAATTTTAATATTTTTTGATCTGACAGTTGAACTGTATACGTATAATACATACAATGTATTTTTTTATAATTTAATAGATAAATAATAGTAACAATGTAATCGAAAACGAAAGCCTCATTCCTAAGCTTGAGGTTTGGCGTCTGGTTTGTGTCAAAAAGCAGTTCATGGCGTTTCAAAGGTAGCGCCTTTCAAGTTAACGTTTTCAATGTCTATGTTTTGAAAAGCAGAAGTGGTTGATCCTGATGTTTCTCCGGTGGTGTTGTTGCGCACTTTTGTCAGATCGTTAGACTAGGAATGTATATTCTCATAAATTTCTGTTTTTGAAGATGTCTCAACGTTTAATTTGTCTGTTGGCCATCAAAGGCAAAATTCAAGTAACACAAAAATGACATTCACGAGGCTTATAAAGAATTGTAGGTTTTTGTTTAAGTTTTGCTTATCCAAATATCAAACAGTTTTTCTTTAAAAATTTGTTTATACAACTTTGGTGATAAACAAGATCTATTAGATTGGACCTTTGCCATAAGGCCCTAACCTATGAACATGAAACTAAGAACAACAACCAAGTCATTGTCGATCGTATAGGTAAGATGTGATGAGAGAGGAAAAGGACGAGGACTGAGGACTTATTTGGATCTCGACAATCTCACTCACCGGATGAAACGCATTAGTATAAAAATCATGCTGAAATCAGCAAGGATTCACTACCGTATAAAAAAATAAGGCATGTATTATAAATAATTAAAACAATTATTATAAATAATTAAATTTATTCGTAAATGCAACCTTCATAGGTATGAATAAAGAAAGGATCATATTGTGTTTGTAATATGTTTCATATTACAGTAATAACATCCTATACAATTTTTAATTAAATATTATTCTAAATTATACTTGTAGTTAGCCATTGGCTTTAGTGTTTCGATTTTTGTATACGTAATGATTACTAAACAATGGTCAATTAAATATATTATGTGGTTGACATTTCAATTGCTCAGATTAATATATGCAGGAATAAGTTAGGCAATAAAGTTGGTATTTTTACTATACCTACTATTATGAAAGAAAATGTCAGTATCAGAAGGTTAAACCGAAGGCTGTGTTATGAATTGTATGCGCGCCTACCTTACGTGAAAGAGACGGCAGTAGAAGGGGGTGGTGCTTTCGGGCGCGACCGGCGACCGGCACAAGTCAGTGGCAACAGTTATCTGCAAGCCGTCAGCGGTATCAAACGTTGAAGCGCCGCCCGGCAGAAGTCGCGTATCAAACTTTTCACGGGAATTCGGGAAAATAATATTGGAGTTGACCGCCCTCTTAATCACTTTTTTGCGTGCGTTCTATGCAATCTGAAACAAAATTTACCGCGTGTTTTATGGATCAGGTTGCTTATTAGAATTTTTTTTTATGATATAATCCGGTATTCATATGTAAAAAATTAAGAAAGTTACTAGGTACGTAAAGTTGTACAATAATTCGTTACCAATTAGTAACATGTACCTGCTGAACTATATTTGGCGCCCAACATGGAACCGCAAGCCACTGAATTATTTCTCTAACTCGGGGGTTAAACATGCAGATTGAGGAACATTATCAATATTTAACGAAATTAATAAGTTAACATGAACTGTCTATGTAAACTGTGTTTATGGAAAAGTGGCAAAATGTTACTAGCCTTGTTCGTATTGGATTGGCTATTTGCTGCTTCAACAGACGCTACTATACGTAAGTATGATTTATTTTTAATAATTGTGTCATGCGATAGCAAAACACTTTTCAAGTTTTGTTTGCCTATACTTAATATTCGATTAGAAGTTTTGTACTACACTCAATGCTGTGAATATTAAATAATTCCAGTGTATAAAAACTATTTTATTTTACTATTTTTAATAAGAAAAATAAATAGGTATGTATGTGACTTACAAAGTTATGTTTCTGCCAAACTTTTAACGACTACGATGTTAGTCAATGTCGAGTTGCAAATTTCATACAAATATTTCAATCCTACATTTGAAGTTGCTGAATATACTTTTGCATCGCCGCGCCGGCAAAGCATTCTGGGAGCATCAAGCATTTTATAGCGGTTTATTTTACCCCTTCACCAATGTTTTTAAATGATTTCAATGCCATACAATAATTGAACGATACAATGTACTAGTATAAACATTATTTATAGAAAAGTCATTGATTTTGATTAGTAATAAATGCTTACATTGTTTTTGAGTGATAAAAGGGAAAGTAGTTCATACATAATACACAAACGATATATAGTAGATGATAGTAAATCAAACTTGCAGACCGCAAAAAGTACAGTCGACTACATATTTGCTTTACCACTTTTGCTAAAAATTCCATCAAAATAAAACTCAAAAGAGTTATTACAGCTTTCAACTGTCACTGTACTGAGGTGACTTGCAAGCAATAATAGACATTATTGTTTTGAGATATGCAAACGACTTTTACTCTAAGGGTGGTTAAGCAATTTTATTGTCGACAACAACATACGACAATCTGAAATTATAGTTCAAATGAATTAACCTAAAAACATGTATGTTGATTATTATACACGCCGCACATAATAACAATTACTAGGAAGGCGTCAGGTCATTAGGTTGCAACTTCATATACACAAAAAATAATAACAACATAATAAAGGACTTGTTTTACAATAATTTACAAAATCCTATTGTCTAGTTATGTAATTGTCAGACGGCATTAAGTTCATCTAATAGGACTAAAAACTTATTATGTCAAACTATTAAATTAATATAGTAAATTTCATCATTTCATCTCGAAGCTGGACTCTATTTCAATTCTGTCGGAATACTGTCGCAAAAGTGTGTATTCGAATTCCCTTTCGAAACAGTTAAGTCAGTACAAAATTTTGATATAACTGATATAATATATGCTTACCTTGGGTCTAGATGGCACTGTGTGTGTAGTTGTTGAGACATTATATTATAATATTATTATTATTACATATTTAGTTTCACGGTAATTTGACCACGTATTTTAATTAAAATGGTAAATGCACCTCGTGGTCAAATTGAACGGCAAGGTAATACTGGATTTTAGGTATTGAATGTATGCCATTCCAAGATTTACTAGTCATTCCAAGTAGCACCCGTTCACGAGCATGTCGCATGGACCAGCCATAATCACCTTCGATATATTAGAGGGAAAGTGATGATCCGAATGCGACCGCAATGACATTTTAGTGAGCATGACAATGCATGGTATGATTGGTACAAGAACCCTAATAAAATGTCATATTTTATATCCGCTTTTATATCATGATTCTGTAATGAATGTAATAGGATAAAATTAATAGATGAACCTCACTTAGCTCGTTAGTATCCTTGTTTAACCTGCTACTCTATGCTGTCTCAGGATAATGACCTTTACTCGATATGTGGTGTAGTGAACAGAAGGCATGTGCAATATGTATCAAATTATGTACATACAGGTAATAACGAAGACGCAGAGAAATTCTATAGGTACTTAGTTTCTTCTTCTTAGTTTCTTTATTTTCTAGAGAAGTGGCATGTATGCTAAAAGAATAGAATAGAATAGATTAAAAATGTATGGGATTGACATAAGCAAACGCTATGGTCGTTAGCTTATGTCAATCCCATACATTTTTTAATCTATTTTATTCTATTAGCATTTTATGCTACTTGTTTAGGCACTCTGTTACTGTAGTAGTATTACGTATACGTAATTTTTTATATTAGCCTACCAAAATGACAACTCTGCTTACTCTGATTGTAAACCGTCAGTGAGCCTAGGACTGGGCTCTTTCACTCGATCGCAATTGCTATTTAGTCATGGTCCTCCCCATTAAATTACTTTATATCTTGTCTGTATCCACATCCTCCTTCTTGTCTTTAGTAAAAAATAACTATTTTGCGATGATTTGCACTAAGTAAAAAATTGTCAAATCGCATTTCACATTTTTTTACACTTTTGTACTTTGAGTCACTTGATCACACAGTGAAAAAGTTGTAGGTATATCCTATATCTCGAAGAAAATAAAACATTTTTATTTTAACTATTTTAAATTCGTAAATATTATTTGGACAGGTTTCTTCACATGTTATATAGGTTTGATGTATAAACTTGCATACATTTTAAGTCATACTGGTGTTCGTGCGGAATTGGCTGTGTAACAGTCCCTAGGGAGACAAATAATTTTTCGGCTGCAAAACATTCTGTCGATTGTAAATCCAACATGCTCGTCCGCTAAATCAAAATCTTTTTGCAAAATAGTTGTTCCATTCAGCATTTTTTATATGAAAATTTTAATTTAAGAAAAACAAAAAAGGTAATAAAAATATTTATTATTACTAGTGGTCGCCAGTGGTCAAAATTCGACCGTAATTAATTTAAATTATAAGTTCGAAAATTATTAAGGTTCTATTGACAAAGACTATACTTCTATAATCACAGGACAAACTCGCGTTTGAGATGGGCGATTACTGCACAACTTTCTTTTTTATAATAATACTTATTTTATATTAAATTTATATTAAATAATATTAAGCGAGTGGTATTTCACTAATAACTAATATAATTATAATTATTGTAATATATGACAAAAAACATAATGTTAAAAAAAATTGCGCAGACGGAGGAGTATGAAATTAACACGCTATATTCTTCTCTTCTATAGTTATCGTGTGTGTCAAAGTCTTACTGAAAGTTAAACATAACCGCGTATGTAAATACATGGTATTGTGTGTAATGTTTTTTTATTTTACTAATCATTTATTACGCTTAATTGTATAAAAATATTAGCATTCTGCACTCCTTCTCTATATTATTATAAACTTTAAGTGTGCGATATTTCATATTCCTACGTCCGCGCATTTTTTGCAAAAAGGGATAAGAAGTTTTTCCTTTACCTATTACTATATCGATTTGCAATACAGACCCATAGTAATAGGATATACATTATAAATAAACTAACTGTTTCCCGCGACTACGTTTGCGTAAAAATTCAGATGTGTGCCTGTATAAGAATATTGGCTGCCCGATTGGCCTACGGCAATCGTACATGTATCAGTATATTGCGATTCCGTGTCTATTGCGAATCTCATTTAAATCTATTCACCCGCTTTCACTAAAACTGACAAAATTTTACAAGAACTTGCGAGTCCTATTTACCCACTTAATGATGGGTATGGGAGGTAGCTTCTAAATATTAAAATGAGTATTTTCTATTGAAATGAAATGAAATGAAATGAAATATGTTTATTCATATAGGTTAATTAAATTAACACTTATGAACGTCAAAGTTTCCAAAATGTCAGCAAATTAACCTACAGCCAGCTCGCTGACGAAGTAGAGCCATGAGAAGAACTGACAAGAAACTCAGGCCACTCTTTTTAATCGCCAGGTTATTACAATTTTTGTAAGTTACAGTTTCAAAAAGCATGCAAAGTGACGCAGGCAATACACTTAACTCTATAGATACTTAATTACTTACAGCTTTCTATGTTGTAAAGAAAAATTAAAAAGTAAAATGTGTGCCTTACAGGCTGCCTCAATTTGCATATTGCTACAAAAGGTAAAGGCAACATGTGTTAATTTGGTAATCCTACTATGAAAACTATTGAAGTTTCATACAAACTTTTGAGGATGAATTTCGCAAAATTCCGTCTTAGTGAGCACCTAAAAAGGAACCCCCATGCAAAATGTGACTCTTATCGTAGTTTCTGAGATTTCGTGATGAGTGAGTGAACTTTCGCTTTTTAGATTTTATTTTTCTTCGGGTGCTAGAATTACCAGGCTACTCTGTGCGTTGACTCTGGAGTATGCTCCATTCAACTGACCGGGGGGAGAGGCAGCTTTCCCTTCGCCCGCTATCTGAAGAGTTGGAGCTTGAGATTCGTCTATGGTCATTGATATTCAAACTTTGATGTTAAACTGCTCTCTTTTGAATTCGAAGGGGTATTTGATAGTGTTAGGGTAATTCTAGGAATAAATACCTACAGACACTCCTTGAGTATAACCGGTTAATAAATCTGGTGCCATTGCATAGCTAATCTTTGTAGATTTATATTGCGCAGCAATATGCTTAATTGGCGCGCCAACTTTCAATCGGACCGTAGTGACTTGTGCCCGTTCATTATATAGCGTCCCCTAGTAAAGAAAGTAGGCAGCACTACTATTTAATCCAGCTGATCAGTATCAACGTCCCGTATCCCTATCGCATCTTACAAGTATGTAACTGTCCGCTCTTAGCTGCAAATAATTATATCTACTATACTTACTTAAATCAAACTTTTCGTCTCGATTTCTTTTCGCAAACATGTCGACTAAAAACTGGCTCAACAATGAATGAAATGTAGCAGATGATTATCATCTCCTTTCGTAACCATTATACGGTAAGAATAAAAACTTGCAGCAGATATCGTTCAGACAATTATAGGCCAATAGCAATCCTTCCCACACTCTCAAAGATGCTTGAAAAGTTAATCAAAAACAGACTCATTAAGCACTTAGAGCAATATAAACTTATTTCGGTACATCAGTATGGTTTCCGCTCAGGCATTTCTACAGAAAATGCTATGGCAGATCTAACCAATCATGCTATTACCAGCCTTGACAAAAAAGAAAAAGTCCTGGGCATATTCTTAGACCTCGCAAAGGCTTTTGATACGGTATCTGTCCCAATGTTATTGGCTAAACTTGAGAAGTGTGAGGATTGGAGAATATATAATAAACTACCAGTGCCTTACGGGGTGCCTCAGGGAAGTATTATCGGCCCTACCCTACTTCTTATCTATAAAGGTGGTCTCTGTCGTTTATACCTTCCCAACTGTTCTATCTTCACATAAGCCGATGATACTGCCCTGATATTCCGTGATTTCACTTGGGATTCAGTTGTTGTATGTGCACCAGCAGGTCTAAACCACGTCATGAACTGGCTTACACGAAATCTGCCCACATTGAATGCTACCAAAACTTTTTACCTGTATTTCTCACTCACATCTGTTGGTAAACCAGATCCCTACCCCAGTCCGTTGTTTGCTCACTCCTGTGTTGAATGACCACTTGCAAGCTGCAACTGTCCTTCTCTAAAACAAACTAACTGCATTAATATTTAGGGATATATGTTGACTTATCGTCAACATATATCCCTTGCTTACCTTCCAGCTCCACGTAGAAGCACTTGCGCCCAGATTACGGTAGTTCATCTTCGTTTTTAAAAATCTGCGACATTCTGCTGACACGAATGTATTGAAACTGGTATACTTAGCACTGGCCCAGTCGCTCATCGAATACTGTGTCATTGCATGGGGTGGCACTACTAAATCTAACCTTTTGAGACTTGAGCGAGGACAAAGAGCTCTGTTGAAAGTTAGTTGGCGGCTGCCTTATCAGTTTCCCACGACCGAGCTGTATAAAATTTGCGATGTTCTCTCAGTCCGTAAGCTTTTCATTCTCAAACTGACCCTGAATACCCACGCCCAAATTCCCCACAATCCCACCAAATATAACACCTCCCATCTTAAATTCGCTGTCTGTCATGTAAGCCACGTAAATACAACAGCTGCGCAACGCTGCTTCCATTTCCTGTCTGGCTACGTATATAACAAAGTGAATAAAGAAACATTTTACATACACTAGGTTTCTATTAATATTACATAAACTATACCAATTTTGTAACTGTAAACCTATGAGAGAAATAAATAAATTTATTATTATTATTATATTATTATACCATTTTTTTAAGCGGTTGTTCGGTCTTAGGATCGCACTGGGGTAGGTATAAAAATGAAGTTAACCTATCCATCCTCGCCGTAGTAAAACAAAAGTGGGTACTGTAATGCATCGGATAGGGATGGATTTCACTTATTCGATGCAATGATTGTGTTATCATAGCTCTCAACAATATCTTGCTTAGAAAATTGCTGTCCAATAATAAGGGTGCGTTTGCATACGGTGCTGGGCGGAGTGGACAGGAGCGGACCGTGAATTGGCCAATCACAGTGTTCAAAATCTCCACTCCGCGTCAGTGTAAACAGTGTAAGCGGAGCCAAGCGGCGCTGCGCAGATTTTAAATTAAATAAGTAAATACGCGGCCCCAAGCTAGACAGAACGGAGTTGAGCGGACTGTGGTGCCCCCGCTTGGCACCGCAGTTCGCTCGACTCCGTTCTATACGAAGTGGAGGTAGCGCGGTGGTGCAGCACGGTGCGGCGCCACCAGGTAGGATAAGCTTGACTGCAGCTGGCGGCTGAATCTAGCTTTGGTCTGCATAGATCAGCTCCACACCGCCCACTACAATGGAAACACTTTCCACTTTTCACTCTTACTGCCCAGCTCCGCGTCAGTGAAAACGCACCCTATCTACAGCAACTTCATTTGACGTAGGTTGATTGAGTTTTCAAACATGTGTTAAAATAAAATATTTTTAAATTAAAAGCATCAAGGAATATTAATATCCACTTCGAAAAAAATTATCCCTAAAGTTACTTTCTTTCCCTTTTTTAACCCCGTTAAAGGATGAATTTCAATAAAATACGATACACATCTTCCATCAATTCTGTTAAAGAATGTTTATGCAAAATTTGAAGTAGATTGGACCAAGGAATCACATTGTTCCATACGAACTTTGCCCATCCTTTTCACCCCCTTAGGGGTCGCATTTCGCCAAATCCTGTCTTAGTAAGCATCTACGTCCTAAAAGAAACCTATACAAAATTTGAGACCCCTAGCACTTGTAGTTTCTGAGATTTCGTGATGAGTGAGTCAGTGAGAGAGTGACCTTTCGCTTTTATATAGATAAACGATTTCTAAAAAAATTAAGTTGTAACCAAATTGATGGTTTTTTTTTTAATTTGTAAAATTATATTATCAGTCGTGCTCCACTGAAAACAAAACCGGCAAAACTAAATGCAATTAATTATTAATAGATAAGTTCTATGAACACACAATTCAACGTTTATATTATTTATATTAGTATAGGTAATGTTAAAATAAAATTGACATATTCGTAAACTTTATTATATAGAATGCCATTAAAAAGGCGCAAATGTAAAAGATATCGGTCTTCGGCTGTATTTGGATTATCGCGGTTAAATTTCGGTCAATTAGTGAGGGCTGGGAGCGAGTCGGGCGCGTTCGTAATTTGTCAGTGACAACGTCGGAAGTTTAACAAGCCTAGTTTTAACAATATCAACCACTATAACGCCATTTAGAAAACATTAAATCAAATTGTGCTGTCACGATTTATATAGCTGTAATATTTATGACACAAGTTTCCATAACGTCGATAGTTTATTAGGTATTTAGCTACTGTGATTATAGCAATGTTTTGAGTTTGGCTCCAATTCAGTATTGTTTCGAGCGGCCGCATAGGTCATATTTTATATTTTGGCTAGCTCCTCGCAGCGCGGTTTCACTCGCGTCTTTGCTTACTGCTTTGCTTCCGTCGCCAGGAGCGTGATGTTACACGGCCTATAACCTAAGCTTCCTCAAAAACTGGGTCATGAAAATATTCAAATCCGACTGATGATTTCAGAGATTAGTGCGTTCAAACAAACAAACTCTTTCGCTATATATAATAGTATAGATGAAGATTATGATAACAATTGAATGTGGTCAAATATTTTTGCAATTTGGTCATTATGCCTTTAACACTTTTATGAAACTTTTTTCCCTAATACTCACACACAAATGAAAAACATAACAAAATCAATAAGTAAAAATTACTTCCAATTTGCATGTAGCCAGTCAGCTGTCAAAGGAAGGCCGTAAAAAATCTAAAGCAAGAAACTAAGACTACTTCATGTTAATGTTCAAATTACTAGTCTCAGGATTATATTTATATGTGGCATGTAGCGATAATCATTACTGATTTTATGTCTATTTTATGTATTCACTAAAATATGGAATTAAATAACACTAGGTAAATCTTTGTACTACACACAGTATTACACGATTACCGGGCAACTGATAAAAGTGGAGATACTCGGAGGTAGATCCATTTAAAAATAAATAGCTTATTAACGAAATTATGGGAAGACACTTGCATGAAAACTTAAAAAAACGTTTAATTTTTAGCCTGATTTAGTTGCTTATTTGTATACAAGGAGTTTGCATGATAATAATTATCATGCAAACTCTGTGTAATCTAGAATTAAATTTAAATGCTAAGTAGGTCTAGTTTGCACCGTATAGGTAATGGTATGTGGTGAACTTCAGGGGTCAAAGTTTTTACGGTACAATTAAGTTTCACCATTCTTATACATAATTATGTACGTTGGTACCACGTTAGTGGAACTAGCCGAACACTAAGGCAGCGTCCTAATCGTCGTTGGCACGATGACATGATGCGTTCTCGTCGTGCGATAAGTTCAAATTATAGGTACAGATTTCTTTAGAAGAGATCGCAAGACGAGATCGCATCGCGCCATCGTACTGTCGCTGCCAATTAGGACGCCACCTAAAACCTGACCCATATTAATTCCAGTACCTACAATTTCGTCATGTTTATATTTTTTCATAATATAAAACTAAGACGTGTTAGAAGTGTGAAATAAGCGAGTAATGTTATTATTATTTTTATTATAATCATACGTATGTGTCAGTTTTGACCTGATTACGTAAGTATATTTTAGTTTCGTGTATCGCGTGCCACCAAACTAATTTAATAAAACAACACAGTATGTATATTAAAGGGTATTTTGGCATTATCGCTCAGATTCATGTCACACACTAACCTTCTTAAGTTAAGCACCTTATCGAATTACACGTAATAATAGTGTACTTTACTTGACTGAGAATACTAGGTACGTGTTCGGCACATTATTAAACAACTCGATTTGGCACTAATTACTTGGTTTCGTTTTATGAAGCGAAAAGTAATTACATAGGTTATGTTATTTTAAACGAGATAACTATTGTACTTTATACCGATTATAATATTTCCATTAAAAATAATTAAGTTCTGTAGCTAAATATTAGTTTTCAGTGTTACTAAGGACAACGTGCTGGCAGCAATAAAGAGTGCAAGTCCAACAGCACCATCGCAATAGATAATTGTGCCTTTTGTACTTTCAAGTGAATATCTACACCGGAAACTTCAGAGCGTGCTGCAGGACTGCCGTTTTAGCGATGTTAACTTACTAGTACAAAAGTTTGTCTGAAAACAAACTTTGATAACGACAAAACCATTGCATTGGTGACTTTCAATGATAAAACAAATGAACTAAATCATACATACACACTACATACACCTGGTGACAGTGACAGTATACTCGATCAAGATCAAGTGTCCACGTAACACGTAGCACCCTCGAAACAGTCGGTATACAGTCTACGACTTGTCTGATGGTAAATTATTGCCGTGATCTCCTGAAGAGATTACTAAAACATGATTATTCATGTGTTGTGCGAAATGAGGTATTTAGTTTCTAGTCTCGTGACCACAGAAATTTAATTTAGTAAGGGATATAGTTTAATTGTATAGATCTGCGGTAGTGAGATATATACAATTCTATATGAGATATATGTTCTAATTACTGACATACGAAAATGAAAACATCGTAAGGCAATCTGGATGTTATAAATTAAGTTATCTTGTCAAGGAGTCTTCAGCAAGCGTGGTAAATAATGTTTACACCTTCTCTGTGCAAGAAGAGCATAATACCTAGAATGCTACCACATTATTAATATTATGTTTTTATTGATGGCAAATGCCATTACAATGTTACGTTAAGTTCTTTATAATCACAAAATAATAAAAGACATTTGACACTTTTAAATTACACCATTATTTTCTTGAGTTGAAAGAAGGGTATAATTCCATCTTGAGACAAGTAAGGCGGATATTAATTAGAGAGTTTGTAAAAACGCTTTTTCATTTGAGATGTCTGTTTAAAGAAATATAGATTACTAGCTGCGCCCAACGGCTTTGCCCGCGCTTAAAATGTTTCGATGTAACCCTCGCGATCTAGACCGATTTTCGGGATAAAAAGTAGCCTATGTCCGTCTTTGGCACCGAATCTATCTACATATCAATTTTTATCTAAATCAATTGACACTTGACATAAGATTCATTATTAGTTAATAAAAGCGTTGAACAGCCTTTCAGAAACTAGATGTGAGTCTTTATATAATAATGCTTACTCTCCTAATAAAATAATCAAATATTTCGGTAAAGTTTCGATGTCCCCCGTAATGAAGTTGTTGTTAAGTAACAGATTAACTTACCCTATTTTCAAAATTATAATAATGTTATTTAATATTATAATAATATACATATATTTAGATATAATAGTAACGATGCCATTGTAAAATAACTGATGACATGAAAATAATTCATCATTATCTTTCCCTTTTATAACAACTGCATATGGAATTAAGTTTTCGTTTTTCATGGGTAATCATTACAGATGTACAAGTACCGTCAACATATTGAAATTTTACGGTATAAATAGTGTATTTAATTAAGCGTCAGCGTGTAATGATTAGGTACCGATGAATGAAGCATGACGTCCTAGCAAGACGTACAAAGCAGTGGTCTGTTTCGAAGTTCGAGGTAGAACTCGGATAGTATAAAAACTCATAGGTAATGCGCTGAAACAGGGCTTCGTGTTTAAAATATTGAAAAAGAAACAAATTCATTCGACTGAATTGATTTTAACAATTAAGCTAACTGCTTAAAAGAAATTGTCAAACACTGCACCGGCCGGCGCACATTGATGATTTGGATGATTTGCGATTCCGCCAGCGGCCGCGCCCAACGGCATATTTCTAGATGCGGCAGCATGCCAGCAGCGCGATGTGCACTGACAAACAATGTAATTAAATAATTGAACTAACTCGAGACTAAAATAAAATAACTGGCTTATTCAAGTTCTCGAGTTATTTTATTATTAGAACACCAGTTTACCAGGTGACTAACAAGGGGTAACTAATTCATATTTTTAGATTATGTTACGGAGTAAAACCCAACGTTTAGCCTATAATTTTATAGTAAGTAACAGTTTGCGTTACTTTATAGCCTAATTTACAACGTAGGTATGTAATTATATTAAAGTGGTATGATAATTACCATGGCTATGATAATTTTTTTTAGCGTGATGAGGATAAGTTTATTTTATTTCAAATTTTGGTGTCCACTCGTGCCTACTACACTAGTGTAAAAAAAAGTACAGTCGCAAATAACGATTCTCTTCAGAGTGTGTGATGGAAAGTGTAACTGCATATGCCACGTATACTAATATACATATTTTATAAAAATATTTCCAAACTCTGTTTGTTGATTCTAAAACTATATCGGTCCATAAATCACGGCGGCGACGTAGCAAAATTTTCTCATATTCAAACAAACACATACTTTAACTAAAATTTTAATAAGTTTTCTGATTTAAATTTATAATTACCAAAGCGATGAATTTTGATAGTAAATCTTGACTAAAAATGGAAAAGAAATAAAGAAAGATCAGATGTATAAGTCGTTCTGAGCTTATAAACCTTTTAAGATTAAATAATTATGGTTCAGTTTCATGATATTGAGGCCTAAAGTTAATCTTTATAAAATAATCTGATTCTCTGATATTAAGTTTCGTCGCATCGGTAACTATTTCACCCCTTCAAAAGTTTATTTAAAAAAAAAAAGGAAACACATACTTATTTGCTTAATTATTTTAAAGAAAAAATTTCAATTTAAGTAGATCTGACCGTAAATAAAATATTTCCCATACAAACTTAGTAACCCCCTTATATCCCTTCAAATGTCGATTTTTTAAAAATGCTGAATTAGAAATTTGTTCAATTATCTTAAAGAATATCAAAACAACTGTTTTAACCTTTTAATCCGTTTTATTTTTTCTTAACGAGCGCTTACGTTATAAAATAAATATATTAAGTAGCATATTTCAGCTTTCTAGATTTAGCGGTTTGGACTGTGCGCTGGTAGATCAGTCAGGACAAGCAATTTTATATAATAGTTCTAGTAGTAATTTATATTACGAGAATTGTTAAATTTGATTTTAACTATAAAAAATTGTGAAAATGTGAAATAATCTATTTATTTTATATCAGCCTACCAAAAGTGACTGCACTCTGCCCGAAGCAGTCAGTGAAATCCAGAAATGTGTGGCCAACATTTCAAAAGCCATTGCTGCTGGTAAGTAGCCTCCACCATATTACAGGTAAAGAAAAAGGAAAGGGAGGAAATTGGGCCACCGGCGCTAGACTCACCCAGAAAAACGCACGGATACTACTACCCCTACGTCTATCTTTTGTGAGAGGGTAGTACTTCCCCGGTCGATCCGGCAATTTTTTTCATTTAGATGTCTTAGCCAGCTTGTATACTTTACAGTCATTTATAATCGTATTAAATAAAGATATATAGATTATATTTAGCGCGCGCAACCTGAAAATTTGAAAACAATTCAATTAGGACATGTGCAACAATGTGTAAACTTGCGTAGATATAACAATGGCCTGTCCGCCTGCCGCGCCGCGCCGCTTGTGTGCGGAACGTATTTTATGTTTATTTCGTTAGGATATAACTTTTTTTTATTTTTTTTATGAACTAAAATTTAGGTGGTCAAGTATAAGTTGAAAAATAGATACTCCTATCAGTAGACTTGATTAACTTTTTAATGATATCTTACAATTAATTGATAGTTGCCGACCCCATTGGAAGTCCAGTGAATTATTTTATCCTTTTCAATATTAGGTGCGATTAAATTTTAAACATAGTTTGAATCTCCTTTTCTTACAGGTAGTTCCTTTTCATTATAAAATTGGTGCATATTGAACTAATGTAGACGTTGCTTTGATTTGAAGAATACCACAGAGCATTGTAAGGCTTATTCTGCCTTGTTTGGTTTGAGGCCATACAATGTTGTTGTGATATTTATTTCAAACCGCACTACCGGTCATGCTTTAGTAATAATAAGGTTTCTTAGAATAATTTTGTAGTTGGACATATTCTTAATTATGAAGTACAGCAAAAAAGTAACGCATACGTAGAAGAGAAAGGAAATATTGTAAAATAGTGTAATCATCGTATTATATAGAGCTTTATCTCGATTTATTCTTTGAATCAAACGCGCGTTTGTTCGTATTTAGATTTGAGGCATTAATTTATTTTTCATGCACCTACACTTAGTGAGCAATATTCTCGTAAGATAAATTTATACATATCTAAAGTGAAATTTACGTAACTATTATGTCCCTATACGGGTACGTTCTGTTAAAAGTTACATTGCACGTAAATTCATAGGTATGTCCTTTAAATACTAGGTACCAAATTTATCTAATCGCTCTTTTACAATTTCAATAAATATTAAGTATTGTAATCTGTTTGCCTTTCTTCTACATTTTTATACTAGAGGTCCACCCTCGCTTTGCTTCGATATGAAAAGTTTCATTCGATCTCACAACTAACTCCTAAGGAAAATATCAAAGCAATAGTTTCGTATTGCATCATTTAGATTTACGAAGGCGCCTAAAGTATTAAAACTCTGAAAATGACTGTCAAAATTTAATAAACGTACTAAAATATAGCATAATTATGTTGCCCGCTTAATTTACTGATTTCTAAAGTCGAAAGAAATTTCAAATCGGTGACGTTGATTTATAGTAAATCGCTGCAAACAATCAAACAAAAGCTAGTAAATAAAATAAAAATAAATTCTTATTTTATTTTTGCAATTTGCTGAACAGCTGTGCTCCTCAGACAATATCATCATCAACTACATTGAACAATAATAATTTATATAACCTCTCAAAGTCTATATGAAATAAATTTAGAACGGTTTATGATCAAGTTTAGCATAATAGTCTCAATTACCTTACAGTTTTGTAATAACAAAATCGTTTTAATAATTGTTGAACTTCATCTAGCGCTATTTGCTTATAGGAAAGTTATTTTAGCTTTACAAGCTGTTATAGTAATTATAAACTTATGCACGTATGGCCGTGAATAAGCATAATATAATATTATACCTAAAGATGGCATTATTGGTAATAGATGCTATGAGCTACCTAAGTATAATAGTATCACTCCTTCATAGTCTACATAGATTGAATGTCTAGGTAATTGGGTTCCATAACATTTAAAAGGTTATTTGAAACAGGTTACGATGACCGTAGTCTGTAGTCACATGCTAATTTGGAAAATGCACTTTGTCGTTCTACACTGCGATTAGTTTTATGATTGTGCGTGTCTGATATTAGATATATCTAACTGATGCGAGACTCTTACCATATTGGTTGAGCCTTTATACATAGTTGAACTAGCTTCCCGCAGCACGGTCTGACACGCGTCTTTGCTTACTGCTCTGCTCCCGTCGCCAGTAGCGTGATATTACATAGCCTATAACCTTCTTCAAGAACTGGGCTATCATAAGCAAAAATAATTTTTCAAATCCGACTGGCAGTTCCAGAGATTAGCGCGTTTAAGCAAACAAATAAACTCTTCTGCTATAAATAATAGTGTAGGTGTTACAATTGTTGCTACATTTAGACATCTCATTGTCTAACTAAGGCATTGATCTTTTTACCGTTTCAACCTTCACGAGATTCATAGATGAGAAATAGTTATGTGTACCATAGCCACAATAGCGTAAAGTCGCAAAATGTTGTGACCACGAGTCAAAAGTCATCAATATCGTTCGATCAAGTAACACAATATCGGGTTTGTTGCCTACAGCAGTCCTGATAGCGCTGATGGTTTGATGCCCGTACAATATCTCACTGTCAATTTCAACAACCTTCATGCAAATTCTACGAAACTTTGACATCGTCAAGTTCGTATGGCAGAACAAGTTGCTACAGTCGAAACAATATTCCCGGTAGTTTTAGTAACATTAAAGTCACGAGCCAAAGCTGGACTGCATGTTTGGTCGATTAAGGTAGGCGCCTATGTCAATTCAAGACAAATATTTGTGTTATCTGCAAATTTTGGTGCCTTTATCCATTTCTGCCGTGAATGAATTACTAGAAATTAGTTTCAATAACATAATTTAGTGCGTGTAGGTGTTAAGATAATTATCCTACACAGGTTCTGTCTATTATTTTTTAACTTATTCATTTTACTTCTGATTACATTTATTACTAGGTCTAAGGTAGGTTTAGTCTCCGGGACTCGTAAGTTATTCCTGGCTCATAGGAATCACAGTGATCGGTCGCAATTGATTCACAAATATTTGTTTTAGAGAGGCTGAGTGTATTTTGCCTATTATTACTTGTATTAACACTAGCCTAGTACTATTTCTAAAAATATTCAAATATTAGACTTCATAAAATCATACCTCCTACAACTTCTGCTAGATTTTCGTAAAATATTTAATTTTAAGATTATACTTACCGCATTTACATTCACGTACATAAATAACTTCATGCATGTCTTCCATTATATAATAAAATTACACAACTGAGTATATTATTCTTAATTTGTGCCCGACTGTCGAAGTCAAGGAGGGTTATGTTTTTCGTATGTATATATGTATCTATGTATGTCTATTTCTTTGGCAGGCTGTACAGCTTAAATAGACTAATGGATTTATGGCTTTAAAAATTTGAGATTTCACTAAGTTCGTATTACCTGTGGGGGTGACATAGGCTGTATAATATTGCAATGTAGCGCCAGCACGAAAAAATGGGTTTCTTTCTTTTCATTCAGTTTGTCTTAGGTAGGCGGGCTTTTTGTATTTTAATAATTTAATTTTCTTGTTAGGTAATTATTACATGAACTGCTTTTCTCTTGACTGTCAAAAAAAGTAAGGGGATCAGATCAGAATTACAAAATTTACAGTGGATTAGAACGGAATTAAAGAATAATAATAACCAGCAGGAGGCTTATAAAGTGAATTGTAACCACTTCTTAGTCTCCTGCAACATATATCATGTTTCTAGTAGACGTTGCCTTAAAATATAAACTGAGTGTAGTAAATACAAGGGTCATAACCTTTAGTCGCTGAGTACCTAAAACGCAGTCTGACCATTTCGCGTTATGCCTAGACCTAACGAGAAATAGGAATATTGATATTTAGACCTATTGCATACTAATTCATGAGCGAAGAAGAAAAATTGAGATTTAGTTTTAGTGCGTATTAGTTCAAGTGCGATAAGAACGAATTGAGATTTAGTTTTTAAGCGAGATAAGTGAATTGTCCTTTTGTTATAGGTATGCAATAATACTAGGCATCTCTATTTTGATTCCAGAACATTTATTTTTTAATTTAAGTTAATTAAATTAACACTTATGGACGTTAAAAATTACAAAATGGTAGCCAATTAACCTACAGCCAGTTTGTTGACGTGAGGGTAGGGCCATGAGAAGGACTGGCAAGAAACTCAGGCCCAGCGCACACCGGCGAAGCGGATTTCCGCGAAATGCGCAGGCGATTTCAGGCGCCCCGAGTGATGCCAAAAGCCCTTGATAGTCCTCGTGCAGAGACGCGCGGCAGTGCGCAGCTACTTCGAGCGCGCCCCATGTCATTTAGCAATGTGGGGTAATGAAATATGGCTGGGCGCAGAGCAGCGCGCCGGTGCGCAGACCAGCGCGGCGCGCGGTGACTGGAGTATTCGCAAGCATGCTCTTGTTGTAGCTTCAGAGCGCTTCGAGCGTTGCGTGAGATATTATTCTTGTTAAACAGTTATTGACCGTATATCAAAAAATTTAAAGTGTATATTAAATTGTTATCTTAAATTGCTCTCCGCCGCGCTTCCAGCGGTGTGCGCTGGGTCTCACCCAGCGCACACCTCCGCCACTCTTTTTTTGTTAGTTTTTTGGACTTGAACAAATTTGAACAAATGCCCATTATGAGAAATAGTTTAAATGAGGTTTAGGCAAAACGCGAAATTGGCAGACTGCGTTTTAGGTACTCAGCGACTAAAGGATCATTTATATCACTACGTTGCATCCATGCGATCTAACTGGCGCATTAGCTTACGAGGTAAATTTAATGACGATGTCAATATTTTAGTGCTACGCTAAAATAAATGGTTGGTTGATCCCCTTGTGAGACTAAAATTAGAGCGTCTATACCTGTGGGCACGGACGATTGTGGCATTGCCAGAGCAGCTTCATAAATCCGTTTGCTTTTCTATAATTCAGAACTGTTAATTACCATTGTCACGTTTAATAATACAGAGGTAGCTATTTAGAGTCCAATCTAAACCAAATATTAATGGAAATCAGATCCAATTCTATAAAAGTTGTGGTCAAATTTAAGTAAGTTAGTTAATTGAAAGAGGCTTGTTAAAAAAACTGACAGTTTAAATACAGTTGTATCGACAGTTTAAAAACAGATATCACGATATCTTGAAAGAAATTTGAAATTGTTTATTTGTTTGTTCGAAAATTTGTTTGAGCGGAATAAGAATAATGAACGTTATTATCGATATTATAATCACAGTAAGTTAGTTGTACCGTCGGGTTAGGTAAATATTAGTTACAAGCCTCGAGCAACGGGGCGACGCCGACGCGACGTTTGGTGTTGAGCGACGGCTAGGCGGTTCGTCGTCCTCCCTATCGCTTTCTTTGCCCGCCATATTTCATTTGTAATTTAATTTAACTTACAAAGTTACCTACTTAGGTTTGCACATAATTCATTATATTTTCCTATTTTAAATATTAGATACGAAAGTAAATAATTAATCAAATTAAGTACTTACCTATCGTTGCTTGGTAATTGATGAAAACTTAGTTTCTGTTTATTCTTTCTAAGTATAATTATGTATATAAATTTACATTTATGAATAGTAGTTTCGAGTTATGCGTGCGTCATCATGGGATTAAATTAGTAATGTAGTAGGTAAATACCATAGGCGCTTTCCACGGCTGAGAAGATCGCACTCTAACTTATGGTAGAGCTAAAGATACAATGTAAGCTATTGTGTATTTGTTAAACTTACTCAAACCACTTTACATCGGAAACAGCAAACTGCTGATTTTGTTTGATACTTATCCGTATACCGTCCATCTTTTCATCGGTCATGTCAGAGTAAGACTATTTTAGTAACTACTGACCATTTAAGTTATAGTATTGAACGATTATTATCTAACTTTTCATGTAGGAAGGCAAAATAATACATATTAGAAAAGTTTCGAAAAAGTTAAAACCATTTTATGAATAAAATTGTAAAATTTATAGTTTGCTGACTTACTCATTTTCCTTAAAGTAGATACTTTGTTTTGCTTTTGGAAATGTGATTTGAACAATGGCATGGGCTACTTCACAGACGTACAAGTTGCGCACACAAAGTACCTATCTATACTCACTTTGAAATAATTACCTATTTGTAAATAATGCTGGTAATAGTCGCGAGACGAACACCTTAAACACTAGATCACTAGAGCCCTGAGAATAATTATAGCTGATTGCATATGTATCCGCAATTGCAACTGATCGATTTTGGCAATTCTTTCTAGACACTTTATAGATTTTTTCAATAGGTATAACAATAGTTTTCTAATACAGGAAAAGTATTAAATATGATATCGAAAGGTGACTTGGCAATAATTTAACAATAATTTTATATATGTTTATGTAACACAATATAAATATAAATAATTATGTTATAAATGAAAACGAACCAAAGCGCAGAGTTGCCTCTTTCAAATAACAAATACAATAAATAAACGTGCATATAGCATATTTCTAAATTGTAGCCACGCAATAAGATTTACTGGTGTGATAGCTATTATTTGCTTGCTTAAAAAAAGTAGGGAATGATTTATTCGGATATAAAAATATCTCTCTATAGTTAGGAAGGTGGGAACGAAAACGACATGAAGTAGTAAATAACATATAAATCTTTATCTGTCGTTGCGAATACATTTACTTATATAACAACGAATTAAATTTTGTTGAAGTTTTAAAACAAATAAGTCGATAAATGCAAAATCATCTAATCTTATCTAAGCGTTGTGCTCATAGACCTTTGAAATAAAATACTATTCCACTCCGCACGGCATAACTTTCCTTCTGTGGGTTATTTCCGATACTGTGAGGCATAAAAATATCGAGAATTAACCTTTACTTTCTAGTCGTTGATCGTTTATTTTCTTACCTTATGCTATAAATATATTCAGTAATACGTTGAAAAATCTCCTAAGCTCCGTTTTTATAGTTATTAGTTTTTCAAATAATATTATTTTAATTTAGCTTTCAAAACTTTAAGGTTATACTTTTACTATTTAATCAAGTATGTGCATGATAAAACAATAAGACCTTTCGAATAAACGTTCTTTACAAAATTGGTTTAATTTAATTAAACAACCGATTCACGTTGTTCATAACAAACCGAACACGATTTCCCAAAAGGTGAAAACATTAAATTTATAGGCGAGGGCTGTTGCTAATATTTGTATCTTTACGACTCCATATCCTATAGCATTCAAACAAATCTATTCCGCAACTTAAAAATAAAAGACATGAAATGGTAAGATTTATTGTAGTAGTTATAAAAACTCGTAAAAAGTTAACGTGTATTAAGTTTTTTGTGTAAAATTAATATTATATCATTATTTACCGCGACCTATTTTTACTTATGGTAGGGTCGATTTAAACCGTAATTGGCTTCAACATAATTCTTTATTGGTGGTTTTCAACTATCACCGGCGCAAGCCAAAGCGTTCTATAACCAAAATTGTTACATGTATGGTTAATTCAATGACAACGTACGTTTTTGTTGATGTATTTTGGTTGCTATAGTAAGACGCTTACTCTCTTATGTGCATAGTCTTCTACTGTGCACATGGTACAATCGCGAGAGCTATGGAGTGACCTATGCTCGGCATTAAACTTCAAGGCCGAATGCATAACACTGAAATTCGGTGACGCATTAAGGTCCACGACGTGAGTGTCAGTGTTACGTATCTTAAGTGGCAATGGGCAGAACACTTGGCCAAATGTGGTGACGACAGACGGAGCAAAGCTCTGACCGAATGGTCGCCAAGGACTGGCAAACGAAGTTATGGTCGTCCGTTGGCGTAGTAGGTCGACGAAATTCGCCAAGTCACGGATAACTCCTGGCTTGGCACAAGACCGGCTTAAGTAGGATTCTCAAAGGGAGCCTAACAGTGGGTACCTATGGGCTGTTGATGATAGTAAGAAATATATGTTATTTACATATTTATTTATTGTTTTCATTCGATCTTTATCACACAATTAGTGAATAGCACTAATATTGATACTTCTAAGACTTCTGACTGCGAGAAATGATGTTCCTAATTACAATAAGAATACCAGTGATGTTCCTATTGCAATCAGGAGTAAAGGCTGGCGTGTTCTCCGTTTAATAAAGGGGGTTAAAGAAAATATTTGCTCATTCAGGCATTGACGTGTGTCCAGTCTCTTGTGTCAAGTTGGTGAAAAACCCAATCGACATATCAATCTGCGTGATTATATGCACCTGCCTTAAAATTTATATTAGTTATGACTTGATATTTTAATAAACATACTGAACAGATTGGTTACATAACTCGCAAGGACATAGAGTGGGATTACGTAATATATGAAAAAAAAAAAACTTATTCGGTAACAACGCTATTGGCGATTCAACTCCAAGTTCCAAATTTGTGCACTGTTTTGTTCCATGTTGCGGTGACGTTATGATTATAATAAATCTTGAATAATTATAAACTCTGTATTGTTTGTATACACAATGTTTATTATTATTATTGTGTATGCACGTGTCATCAATTCTTCTTTGGCTAGGATTTTAATTTAATTGGGACATAATAATGTTACTTATTAATATTAAATGTGCCTGAAACTGTCCATTCGTCTTAAGCAACCGTGGTGATTAATGTTTAAGCTTCTCTGGGGCCCGGGACAAGTGAGCTAACGCCAATACTGTCGTTTCAATAGCGTTTCAATCCCATATATTTTTTTTAATCCTTTAAAATTTGTATTTGAATAGAATAGAAATCTATGCCACTTGTCTAGGCCCTCTGCTTATAAAGATGCCTTTGCTCTGCATTGGAACAATAATTAGAAATCTATTACAATTTAATATAAAATAATATTATAAAAATAATCCTCGTTAGTTAAGTATTAAGAGCTTAAAATAATCCTTATTGATTTTGGTTTCACCCGTCTCGTAATATCACGTGTTGTGTGACCGTTTATGACTGCGAGTCTTGTTTAGCGGTAATGATGATCGACTGGCCATTACAGTTAAGGAGAGTATCATGTTTGTCAGGTCAGGAGTCTATAAGTGCTTTCCGTCTTTTAACTGCACGTTTGTAAAGTCTTGTTACACAGGACTTGGGGCAGGTTGTGCAGAATATGGTGTAACCAAATTCTAATTTCTCAATTCTAATCTAATTTGGTTACACGATGGTCTGCACAACGCGCCCCTAAACATATATGTTGTATGCATATTATTATATAACATATAAATAAGATATACAAATCAAATTTTTTTATAAAGTATTCAATCGGGCAGAAATTCTTCCAGTGTAGAATAGACACGAACATTTTTAACTAGTGGAAATGTTTGAGAGTTCAAAAGTGTACGTAATGCAAAATTTCGGTATTCTAAAATACTTGAAACATTCAAACTTATTCTTTTAATTGGTGCAAAAAGTAAGTAAACTACCTATATTTTATATCCTACTTAATTGGCAAACAAATGTAGGTCTCGTGTGTTGTTACGTGAAAACAGTAGGTACCTTATGAAAGCAGTGCCTGTCGGTCAAAAATTTCTCTAGCTGATTTAAACTTTCAAAAAAACACAGACATATTTTGGACTGCATTATTACATTACATTTTACATAACATTAAAAAGTAAAATATCAGACACTATTTTTGAAGCTAGTATAGCTTCAAAAATAGTGTCTTTTGGCGCGATTGGGAAAAATGATGAGAGTGAATTTTTACGATGCGCGCGCACACCGACAGAAAAAAGCAACATCCTGAAGTTAGTTGCGAACCTATGTGTGTCGTATCAGTACAAATAATCAGTGTGAATAAATAAAAAATATATTGGCGTTTATATCAATTCAATTATATTTATGACGGTGATAGATATTTTTTATTGATCAGTTATTTTGAATATTAGTGGTAAAAGTGGTTTTAATATACCTACTGTTTTAAGTGCATTTATAGATTTGAGGTTAACTGTCGGTATGTATAATTTATTTACATTGCAAATTATAAATTATTACATTATTATCTAATAAATATTTTTTTTTGTTTTCTTTTATTTTAATTATATTTTATGATTTTTCATTATTGTTGCATGCTATTTATGTATATTTATGTATGTATGCGTTGTGTTATTATTTGGTATTTTTGGATTGTTACGCCAAAGAAGTATAACTTCTTACGTGCGTACATGAGTACACACATTCTTTTTTTTACATAGAATGCACGATACGACAAACACTACGCTTACTTATAGTGCACTCGGCATTTTAGATTTATATTTATTTCAACTTCAAGTTTCTTCACGATATTTTTTTTCCCATAGGTATTTATTTTTACTATTGCTGCCATCACACTTATCCAAGGTAAGCTTACTTGACTTGTGGTACGAGCAGAACTCTAATGTGGTTGCCATAAATAATCATTAGTTTATCACGAGGGCAACACGATTGTTTATAAGAGTATTTTTTTATTGTTTAAATTAATAAATATATATAGGAAATTACGTTTCGGTGTTCTATTTTTAAATATTTTTTTTACTTTTATGTAAGTAACACTCAGAAGTTTCCAATGCCGACGATTTCCTATCGGGAGTAAAATAGCTATATATAAATTAAAGTTTATTGAGGCGATCAAAGAATATTTTGACGTTGATAAAACTAAAGTACTGTTTTTATTTTTTAAGTGCAACGAGTCGTACCTAATAGGTACATTGTTACAGATGAACCTGGCTTCAGTGCACCGATAACGAATGTGACCGCGCCTCTTGGCCGGGAGGCGATCCTCGCGTGTACCGTGCATAACCTCTCCTCATACAAGGTTAGTCAGATACGGTTTTCATTTTCTAATTGGCGATTTTCTTATTTAAATTCACTATGTAATATTATAACAATTGTGCAGTTGTTGATGCAGGTATGCAGTTATTATGAAGAGATGGAATTATTGTTCAAAGATAGTATAATTTTACAATATGGAGTAAAGCATCTACACTTATTCGTATAATTAAAGATTATGTAATATATCAATAATAAACTAATATGATATTTTTATAATATTATTCTCTAGCGAAAGTTATAAGTTGTTACACCAAAATTAATTTATTTTTAAATGATTTTATTATAAATAAAATTGAATTAATTAAAAACATTTAGTGACTACAGTATGAATGGTCATATGCGGCAAAAACTACATAGCACTACTTATATTTTGTTCTTGAACATTACTGAAACGATGAATTCAGCCCAACGACGATAATTCTTATCTAACACTTTGTTGGAGCGCTTTTAGCTTTTCTTAAGTGTTTCATTATCATCAAGAAAAATAGTATATACTAGTAATAAGACTTATACATAAAATAACAACAAAAGATTTTAAATAAAGACATCTTCAATTTAATAGTTTTTAAAATAGCAACACTCTTTTAAACCTTAGGGACACTTTTGACACTTCTGGATTCCACTGACTGCTTACCATCAGGCGAAGTGGAGCCACTTTGGTAGGCTAATAAAAATAAAACAAAATAGCTCGCCGCCGCCATTAGGACTATCTAGACAAGACGACGGTGGCACTGCTTCCGTGGATTCCTAGGAAATGAGAAAAATAGAAGTCACTGATAACTGCGCAAAATCCTTTTTTAGCCAAAATTTTCTACCTTATATTGCTATCAAATATGGACTTCTACGCGTAGTTTTTAGTTTTTTTTTAATAAGTTGATATTATTATAATTTACGACAAAATTATTGATTCAATATACATATGGTGAATAAAAAAAAAATATAGGCATAGTTTTAAAGCGTGACTAATAGCCAATTAATACGTTAACGTAATTTTAAGTGATCCTTAAGTTTCATGTTAGCTCTGTTGCCTTAATACGCATTTTACGAAAGAAAGAATAATTTAACCCTAAGCCTAGCTTAAACTAGTATTTAAGCATAAATTACCGTAGTTAACGAACTCAAAGTTGATTGAACAATTTTGTGTAATTTCGGGATATTTAGTAGAACACTATATATACCTATAGACGCGCGATGCCTCATGTTCATCGCCTGGCATGGGATATCCTTAATAGATCATTGTAATAAAAGATGGAAATTATTTATTATTTGCGAATAAATGGAATACCTAGATACCTTCCTACAATACCTGTATAATTGTGTGTATTTATATTGCCTGCAATATGTTTTTTCTTCGTAATATAGGAACTACGTTACGCAAAATCGTACAAGTTATATCAAATTTACCATTACAACGTAGCACAAACCTGCCAAAGAAAATCGGCACTCAACTGAAAAAGTTTTTCAATCGGTGTTATGTGCGAGTAAACGACGCACGGCGACTTAGTACTTCAATATGCCTCAAAACTTATTTAGATTTTATACAGTGGTTGTTATGGTGTTTGTAATGGTGGTAGTAATAAACATTTCGTACGTAATAGGTCGCGTGGCTGAGGGTGGACACGCAGACCATTCTCACAATACACACGCACGTGATATCGCGGAGTCGAAGAGTGGGGGTGACCCACAGTGACCACCGCACCTGGTTTCTTCACATTAGAGAGCTACGAGAGACCGACAGAGGATGGTACATGTGCCAGATCAATACAGACCCCATGAAAAGCCAGCTCGGCTATTTAGATATCGTTGGTAAGTAGCCATCAGCAAAAGCTTTTGACCCTCACTTACTTAACTAGCTAAAACAGCAATAAAGAGATAAAATGGCTTGTTTCAAATATTTATGGCCGTTGTTTTCAAGAGAACGAGTCAATTTTATTTAGTGGAAAATTATCCAAAGAATATATATAGGGTGTTAGAAATGAGTTTTGCAGCGAAAATAACTTATAAAATAAACGTTACTTTTTCTAGCATACTAACAATCGATAACTTCGAAAATTCGTCTCAATATAGAAGTGTAAAGCTTATAATTTTAACCAGCCTTAAATGGGAGTGTGACGTTATCTATTTTTGCTGTATCCATTAGTACCGCCCGATATACTGGATCGCGGGACGAGCACGGACCAGACAGTGCGGGAAGGCGCCTCGATAAGTTTAACATGTGCTGCGACAGGCTCGCCGCAGCCACAAATCACCTGGCGACGAGAACATCCTAAAGGAACCAAAGCTATTACAGTCGCCGATGGAATTCAAGGTTCTTGCTCTTTTGTTATTATTATCGATAGATTTGTAACCTAACTAACTCGAGCGAATTCAGGCAAGAATTTTTGGGTTTGATGTCTATATGAGATAGCTCTGTAGTAAAATTATTTCCTCTCTGGGAGCCTTTTGTGTTATATATTTGTCATAGTGCATTTAAACTTTCTTTCCGGGATAAACTGTATAAGGATAATATGACTATATAGAAGTCTCATTAGTTAGCATTTCACCGTTTTAAACCGCCACACTCATCCGTAAGAACTGTAGTTTATACGGGCGGAGAAGGTGTATTCACTCTCCATGTCCGGTGCGTGCATAGAAAAGCCAGTCGCTCCCTGACGGTTAACCGAGTAACACGTGGTGGTGGCGCACCAATTTCTTATACGTAACTAGCTATATCATAGACTGTCAAGTCAGTAAAGTGTTGGGTATATACTGAACACCACACGTAGCACAGATACTACAAAAACTATACCAGACATTATTACCACTTATTACTTTGCAAGAGTAGGTAGTTATAGTTAAGCACTAATTATGCGAATAAACGTCTATTGATGCAATTATGATTGAGTAAGTTTTGGTTAGTTAAGTTTTAGTTCATTAAGGACGAAACTGCTAATTCTCTAGTTGCAGCTTGCGTTAAGCTTATAAGAGCTTGAATGTACACCTGCGATCAATATCTACTGGCGCATGTAGTTTGTCTTATGGCTCACAAAATTGTCAACATTTAAAGGACGTTGTTACTTATTAAATTGCTGTAGAAAAAGTGTTTACAGGTTTTTGAGGTGTTTGATTTTCAATCATGTAGAACACGAAAATATTGCCATTTTTAATTGATTGTATATGCGTCGCTTTGAGTATGGTATTCCTAAAACTCATTTTCTTTATAGTAACATCATACGAAGGCCCAGTATTAAACATAAGTCGGGTAACGAGGCAACATGCTGGCGCTTACCTTTGTATCGCTTCAAATGGCGTCCCGCCAACCCCGAGCAAGAGAATCATGCTCACCGTACAGTGTAAGTAATGTTGGATTCTATTAACATATCACAGGCTTAAGGGTTTCTTTGTTAGATAAGTCAAGCAAAAATTTTCAAGGCTCATAAAATTTCAAAAAAAGATTTTCTATTTTCTTTTTGTAAACCGTAAAAAAATTATGGAATGATTTTCGTAGTCTTTGGGATACATCGCATAGTCAGATCTTAGTTGTTATACAGATTATCTGAGCATGGGTTTTATATTATATTGTTTTTTTGAAATATATTATTATTTACTTAAGCACAACTAGAAATGTTCGGCTTAAACTTTTTGGTTTTCATAGAACACCATTTTCATAGACTTCATTTAATTTTAGAACTGTCGGGTATCTGCAAACATTAGTATTAACATTAGAAAAATCAAATATTAAAAAAATCTAACTTAAATAACCCGGTCTTAGACTTATAGCTATAGCTATACCATGAGTTAAAAGTTAGTTTTTTCTTATCGGTGACAACATTAAATTAATAAAAAAATATTGTTCTCAGAGTAAATTTTAGGGGCGCTGTTCATTTTAATAGCGGTGAGTGTGACAAACACAATGCCATGCGCATGCATGACAAACATTAACTCATGGATAGAGCTACTACATTACTATGCCTGCACTCAGTTTGTTTAATAAACAAACTTTTTAGTCAGTTTTATTCAATAACATCGGTACCGAACTTAATTTTTTATATTATTGGTACAGTTCCTCCAGTGATAACGATAAGGAATCAGTTGGTTGGCGCTTCATTAGGCAGCGAATTGGTGTTGGAGTGTGAAACTGAGGCGTATCCTAAGCCCGTCAGCTACTGGAGCAGAGACAACGGTGAAATAGTACCCGTGGGTAAGTAAAAATCATTTTCATGACCGAAATTATTACCGGGTTCGACCGGTATTATTGCGTGCGCTGCTAGACATCTCAAAACTATAAAATCCGGCCCTAATGTTGAATCAAATATGTTTTAAATTTTATTATAAAAGTAAAAAATATGTAATGACTTCTACACCAATTACAGAGATGTGAAGATATCTAATTTTCGGACGTTTCATATTTAACTGAAGGTTATCAGATGAGGTAAACTTGATAACTAATTTCCTACTTAATCATAAATTATATTTGGTGTGTATGGTAGACATCTATAACAAGAAAATTTATGTCATGTATTTAAAAAATATTTTGTGTGGGCGTTGCTATTTGAACTAAACCTTATTGTACTTATGCTTAACCGTTGTCCTCTTCTATCTATCTATACTATTATATAAAGCTGAAGAGTTTGTATGTTAAAATGCGCTAATCTCTAAAACTACAGTCGGATTTGAAAAATTCTTTTTGCGTATGAGAGCCCAGTTCTCGAGGAAGGTTATAGGCTAATAATATCACGCTACTGGCAACGGCAGCAGAGCAGTAAGCAAAGATGCGGGTAAAACGTCTCCGCTATTATATAAAGCAGAAGAGTTTGTTTGTTTGTTTGAACGTGGTAGTCTCTGGAACTACCAGTCATATTTGAATAATTCTTTTTGCGTATGATAGCCCCGTTCTTGAGGAAGGATATAGGTTATGTAACATCACGTTACTGGCGACGGGAGCAGAGCAGTAACCAAAGATGTTACTTAACGCGGGTGAAACCGCGCTGCGGGTAGCTAGCTTTACACACATTTTTATTAGTTTTTTTTTTTAATAAAAAGTGGCCTACGTCGTTAATAGTACTTAATGATTAGGATAGGTAGGAATGTACATTTATTTAATGAACGCAATTTAGTAACAGTTTCGTCTTGCGTATAATGTTATCATAGTAATACGAATTTTTTTTTTATCTTAACAAAAGATGGTTTTAAAAAAGCTTACATCGTCTGGGTAATATATCTTCTTCACCCGCATTGGATTTACCTTTTCATACCTTAGCCTTCACCTTAATTAGTGATGTTTCCTTTGATACTCTCTAAAATCAAATGCGTTGTCCAAATTAACGATATATTGAGATTGAGCTATATAAAGTATAATCCTTTCTTTTATTATACTCATTTCTATTGTTGGAATGTAATTAACAGTTCCTTTGTTGGCTTTGCATTTTCATTAGTTCTAAACTTTGCTATATTATCTCGAGGTAACTATGTTTATGTAGCTAATATGAATAGTGTAAATAATACAGGTTCAACATCAACCTTTGTAAAAATAAAACTTAAAGCATACAATATATACAATTTAGTTTCAGGCGTCAACTTCTGGGCCAAGACCTCTCTCGTATTCAGGAGTTTTTGGTTAATCGCCACGCACGACAAGCGAACCGTAGTAGACGTTATGTTAGGATAAATTAATTACTGGATTTTAACCAAAACATATATTACTAACCGACATGCTTATTTACTTAATGTAACAATATCAGTGAGCTCGCTATACTACCTACAGTTTGTGTCAATAGACCTGTAGTTTGTTAAATAGTGAGATAATGTAATGAACATGATATCCATTAGAAATTATATTTTGGTACCGGATTGAGCTTTAAACATCATCCCTCGTCGACAATCTACCGAGTACACACCTAAGTTTACCTAGCTAAGTCCGTAATTAAAAGCATTTTGGAATTTGTTGGGAGTCATATCGGCCCTTCGCCTTTTGCTACTTTGGTCTTTGCCGATAACAAACACGCTTAATATTTTACCTGCCGAGAATTGGAAAATTTGAGACTGTTTCATTTTATGAATTGTTCTATAAAGTTTAAATTGCTGTCCATAAAACATATATTTTAACGAGTGATTCTGGTATTGTATTTTACGTTGCTAATTAGGTCTCGAATATTTTTTGTAGCACATTATACACATGATATGATAAAATGGCTAAAAGTATTGCGTTGGTATTTGCTAGAAGGCAATCCCAACTACTAAGTAAAAAATGCCTTCGGCTGCAAGTTTTGTGTTTTACATTTATTTACATGAGGCCGTCGAGTTTCCGCTGCTTATGAACGTCACCATGAACGGCGGCTACTACTTACTATTTTACTTTTATAGGTATATGTTGGGTCGCTAGTTCTGTTTATCTGCCACTATTACTAACAAAATTATGTAAAAGTCGGTACCTAAATAAAACTATACTACTACTCTACCAACTATTTGATATGTTTTCCGATAAAATACTACTTTGGATCATAAAGAGCATAACTCCTAAAGTATACGTGTCTTATTTATTAAAAGAAATAAACCATAAATTTTATATTTCCAGTGTCATCTTACGTCTTAAGTAGCAGCGTACACGTTTAGTAACTCACTTGTTGGAGCAATATTTCACAAGTAATCGAATTGTATCGTGGCGTGTTTATTTTGCGGCATTTATGTTCCTCATATACTCATAATATTTACGAACTTAGCGTCTACAGATTGGATATATTTTCGCTTCATAAATGCTCGTAATCTGAGGCTCGTATGATACCTACGTGAGTACATGCGTAGTTTATTTCATTATAACTGAACTGAATACGCGTGTTTTCAGGTATTGCGATTCGCGAAAACCAATTTGGGTCAGTCAGTTGCTAGTTTGTAAAAGCCGACGCGTGCCCCCATCGCGTATTTACGGACTTGCAAAAACTGACTTTTTGGTGTATACCTACTGATGAGCAGCCACATCTTCAGTTATGTTAATTGGTCCGTGCCACAATTGTATGACATAATATTGTATTCAAAACATTAGAGTATATACCTAACAATTAAGATAGAGCAAATTATTTCAAGCATTTCTTACTCCGGAACACTAAATTAACTAATTACTATTTCTAAGAAACAAGTGTGCTGTGTTGTGTGAAATTGGCGAGTAATAATTTCAACAAATACATGCTCGTATTTGTTTGATAGTCTTGAAATAATATATTACTTATATTTAATGCTAGGTGTACGTATCTTATCCGTTTAGAGACTAATGAAAGTTCGATGAACTCGAATCCTTTGAGACTATACTAGAATGTTATTCAAGATTCACATAAAATATCTTCATGATGTACCTTAGAGTCAAATAAAACAAAAGTGGCTATTGTAACTTCAGTTTGACAATACTACTACTCGTTACTAATAAAAAACTAGCCTAACAACCGAGTTTAATACAATTGTTTGTTTAGAGTAAGTACTGTGTGTGATACTGATATGTCAATGGTACGTTATAATAGTCCAATAGCTAAGTATCCTAGTTGAAAACTTATTACTTCAATATTAGCCATTTGAATCAGGTAATCTTCAATCAAGCCTTTGATATTAGTTTATATGCAATAGTAAACTTTACTTTTGGATTCCACTGACTGCTTACCATCAGGCAGAGTGGAGTCATTTTGGTAGGATAATAAATATATAAAAAAAAATATTCGCTAATTTAAAATATGGAAGCATTCATTTTCTTACAGTTAATGCTACCATTATAAAACTATTTTAATAACGTTAAGCAAGGTTTTTTTTTTTTATATATAAATACTTATTGCATATTTTTGTTACGTCTATTCTTGTGTAACGCATAATTTTATTTTTGTTAGCTTAGTTGTTTAGAAATAAAGACATCCATACGTCACATCAAATAGGCCCATTTGAAAACCAGCGCCGTGCACCCGTGCTCGGCATTATGCTGAAATGGTGCCTATTTGGTACAGTCATGAGACTGCTTTTTATTTGTATCTTGTTACTTGTCCTGTCTATACCTATAATTGTTAATTAGTATGTCTCGTGTTATGTACCAAATAAACGTTTTCTTTCTTTCTTTTCAAGGTTTGAAACTTTATTGCTTCGTTTTTTTCACGCTTCACACAAGATTATTAAATTTGCTCGGTCTTCCGGTAGGCGTAGATTAGGACATTGGTTTAAATTGCAGTGCAGACTAAGTACTCATGATAAGTATTACCTTGGCGACTGTTCTCCGACTGATTACGTCTCAGCCAGATTTAGGAGTATGTCTGACTAGAATGAAATGATTAAAATGTCCTCTCAGCTAATCACTTCAGTTAGTCAATTAGACTAAACTCAAGACTATGACTAGCACTTAGAATTATTTAGGACTGCTGTGTCGCCACTTGCCGTTATTTATATTCCGTTTGCCACTAGCTGCAATACGGCTTGTATACTCTCCCTAATTAAATTTGATGTACATTTTTTTGACGATATAGATAGATATATTTTATTTATTACACATATAAAGTTACATGAACGATATATACAATATAGATAGCTGTACTTAAGAAGCAGTACAGTATAACGATACCAAGCCCGGAGACACGGATTTTCAAAGAAGTATCGGTATATTCAAATTTTCAAAATGAGACATCATCACGATGCCTCATAATGGCGTTTGAATATTCCTCGTTGATCTTTTTTTTAATATTAAATTCATTTCTGTGTACAGGGGGAAGTCTAGAGCCGCAAAAGATAGATGGATCATATCGATCAGTACTCCGCCTCGCTATACGAAGGGTCACAGCTTCCGATTATGGGACCTACAAATGTGTGTCTAAAAACTCCCTCGGAGACACGGAGGGCACTATTAAGTTGTACCGTAAGTTTTATTGATATTTATTAGTGTTGTTCGAAATTTTCGGTATATTAAAAGTATAAAATACTTTTTTGAATGTATTGTCCTACAACTGAACATGCAATGTATATGGTAGTGTATTTCTGAACAACAGATCCCGGCGTCCACTGTATTCTTAGCTAACACTAATTAGCTAACTAAAGCAGACGTTGAGAATAATTATGGCCAGCATAGTTTTTTAATATCGCTGCTAATCAATACTTTTTTTTACTTCAGTTGTTTTTGTGCAATGCGACATTCAAAGAAGTTACCATTAGATTCGTATCAATGGTTATATCTGTGAATTATTGAGTGAGAAATATTCTGTCCACTGAAACAGAACGCAGTGCCTTAATTCTTCTTCTCTAATTCCTTCTTAATTGCATTTAATTCTAAGGACAACAAATCTCTGCTGCAGGCTGCAGTGCATTGGTAGCCTTACAGTTTTAGGGAAGTCATCTGAAGCACTGCTAATCTAGTTATTTTGTGACGCCTCTTACTAGCTTAGTTATATACCCGCGACTTTCTTCGAAGTTTTATCCGAGCTACTCAGTTTGAGTCAAAAATATTACAATTTCTTCTATTTTAATACTAACAATATTATATTATAAATATTCTTAGGTATTATTGCCATAGATGAAATGTATGGAGTTAGTTCAGGGAATTTGCTTGTGCAGTAGATACCTAATATTCTAATCTGTGAAAGGGGCTATTCCCGAGTTTCTGAAAGTCTGATCAACTAAAAATTAACTAATCATCTGTTAAATCTCATGTGAAGTGCCTAAAAGCATCAATAAATAGTTTAATTTTATCTAATTGGTTACTAATTAGATCAAATAAATTAATAATAAATTGGTTCTTCACATGAGATTTAACGGGTGATTAGTTAATTTTTCGTTGATCAGCCTTTCAGAAATTATAAAATATTCATGTTAAATGTCATGTTTTTCACTTAATGCCCTTTTACTGGCTTTTAATATTGTTCTGTCAATGTTATCGTATTTTCATCGGCATATCTGTGGTTTATCACAATTAATGGATATTTTGTTCAAACAGCTATGCCACTACCATCGACGGAAAATAAAAATGGTAACTATTTCGTTTTTATATTATTTATCAATTGATGTGTGTAAATTTGTTTGTAATCATTGATCTTTTGACAGTTGTCCAGAGGTTAAATATTATGGCTGATAAATCATCGGAAAGCACACCCTTCGGCACACAAGGTACGTACCTATTAACCTGCTTTGAAATACAATAACTTTCCAATATTCGATTAATTACACTATCAGAGATCGCACTCTGTGATTAGTAATATAAATCCACATTGAATAGAAATGGCATTTTTATTGTTGAATGTTCGCGTGTTATTAGTAGGTATAGGAAAGGCACTTTAAGCGCAAACTTGTAGTATTTTTGCAATTTTATCAATAATAGTGATTGTTTCAATACAATGCATTTCTTCTGCATAATTTATGTAGGGCACTGCAATTGGTTTTAATGTTATTATCAAATAAAACCTTTAATTTTTTGCATCAGTGAAAGATAAAAAATCATTCTGGTTCGAATAAATTGAAAGCCAAACTTCTACCTACCTCACTAATAATTTTCGTAAAGCCGCGAATATTATTTTTTAATACCGTGAGCATCTTGCTCCTCCTGCCGAATTAAATTCAAATACTAATTAAAAAGAAAGTTAAACATTGATAGACATTTGTTTATGGTCAAATATTACTAATATATTATATAAAAACTCATTCCTACTCTTATTCTACAAGATATGTCCATCACTGGTTCCGTGTTCGTTACTGGTGCATTTACCTTACTTTTTATTATTGTACTTGGCTGAAGAAACTTTTCAGTAAACGAAAATTAATGATAGTTAGTGACTCTTGATACTATATGCAGTCGACAACCGCATTTATTTTACTACGCAACGACGCACAACGGCAACCAAACACAAAATAAATTTTCTAGGTACTCAAAAATACACAATTATACACGCATAATGAAAGTATCAGTTCACCTCTGATGACTTATGTCGTCATTTTACTTAGAAATCTTTTCATATTTTAGTTAAAGGTATGGCACAGTTTATTTTTTGGTGTAATTTTGTCTTGCTTACCGAATTTCGCCAAATAGGTACCTACATGTAACAGTATGTAAATAAGAGCACATTTTTACAATTTACTGTTATATAATTAGCACAGTCATTTTGCTCGTATTATTTGATTTTTAGGTGAGCGAATATAAAAATAAAATCCCTTTTCCCGAGTAAGCTTAAAACAACGAAAATATTCTGCTCGCTTGTTAATTAGTTAATGTTTTTAGATTTCAGGTTACAAGATTACAACAGAGCAGCCTCGAAAGATCAGTGCCGCTTTGGTTTTTTGTTTTCATTAGTCATTTTAATCAATATAGTAACATCTTGAGGATCATGTTTCTATTTAAGCGACTAAGAATATAATTTATAATTTATAATTTTCCAATGTTAGCCTCGAGTTATGTTTTGCAAATGATTTCAATTATTGTAACGACATTACGTAGTCTTGTTAAATTAAGCTATAATTTTAAGCATCATTTCAAAATAAAACGAGTCCTTTTGTATTTGTTTTAATTTCATCGCGTGTTTACGTAAAACAAACACTAACATTTTCAGACGCTAATGAATCTGATTACAGGCTGATTGAAAACATCGGTTCGACAGCCGAATATCAGCTACCTACACAAATACAACTATGTATTATTTGAACTATTCTCCTAGAACATATTGATCTGTTTATTAATTTAACATAATAGAAACTATTTAGAATATGTAATAAAACGTGTTATTTTAATACTGTTATTTTAATAAATAGGTAGATCTGTAAAAATGATTTAATCTTATTGGATATTTTAACAGGTAAAGACGGAACATATCTCTTAGATCTCAATTTAGGAAAATTATATATTGTAAGTAATTTTAGAAAAAATATATTGATAATGAGTAATAATGACAGAATATTGAAAGTATTAATAAATATAGACTGAGTTTCGTGAAAATAGGCTTGTATATATAAAGCGAAAGTTATTCATATAGATAATATTAAGTTATATTTATGCTTAAATTTTATCGGGCATAATTTGTTCAAGGCAGTCAATTACACTGGCATAATGATGAATTAACACGGAATTAGTTGAATTGCTTTTACATTAGGAAGTAATTTACCGATGTAGTACAACATAACCTGTGAGGCACATTCCCGCGTACTCATTACTTCGCAAGCCTTGTAATATTGATGTACTCATAAGATAAAACAAATGTTTATGACAATGTAAATATGTTTCCGAAAGCTATGTCTTAAGGTCCTAGAGTGTCAAAGTTCAGTTGTACTGCGGACCACTGTTGCTTTCCGTAAAAATAAATGACTATTAATTTGAATGATTTTTATTCTTATATCCTGGTGGCATGAAAGTATGTAGGTACCTAAAATTGACACAGGATAGACTATATCTGTATGTGAAAGCAGAGTCTACTCTCTGGGGCAGTAACTGAAGCGCTTTATCTTGTACATAATGGCAGTTACTAAAGAAACTGTCATGATCAACTATTCCTCTTACGATGCCGGACTGCAGATATTATGATAATGAAAGACAAAAACGCATTCAAACATTGTAGAATTTTCCATGCGCAAAATACACATAAGGAGAGCAGAGGCAGTGCTGCTTTTATTGAGTAGAGGTTTGTATCAATAAACAATCTGACAAATGTTGGCAATTTGTACGACATGTAATTTTCTTTTAGTTAATGGTAATTACTCTAATATTTTGATGCGATAACTTTCTGAAAATACTTTTGAGAATTTTAGTTGCTTAGTAGCTTGAAATAACAAAAATCAATACAATAGGTAGGTACTTATTATTTTCACAACGTACGTAAACATATTTTAGTCAGCTTTTGCATAAAAAACAGAACTTTCACGTAGTAATTTACAAGCGACTAAATATATTGTCAAGAGCAATTTTATTTTAGTAAGGTCGTCACAAAATATTTATTTTATAAGTTTAGAGCAATTCTAAAAATTATATCAAACTTATATTCCTTTCTATGTTAGACATCTTTTTTGGATTTACATTATGTAAAAATATGGACAATCCAAATACCGAAACGCATTAGCAGCAGTAGGTATTACGCTTGGTCATGATGTGATATTTGCGAGTAACGTCGGATCCACACTGCAAGGATGTAAAGTGGGTGTGCCATTTATCATGCAAAAATCACAATAAGTACACCGTGACAGACAGAAGTAAACCCTATATACTTAAGTGTACACATTCAATATTTTCTTCGATGCAATAGTTATAGTCGCAAATTTCATTGTATGGAATAGAACTAGAATTAATTATGGTAGATCGCTAGATAATCACAAATATTGGTATGAGTTCCAATTTATAATAACAATTGTACAAAACACCATATAAAATAATTACTATTAAAACTATAACTTTCTAAACAAACATCCTTATATTTTGTAAAAGTTTCTCATTCGTCAATATAGTGACAGTGAAATGTAGTAAGCATACTTAGTTTATAGAATATTATTATAAAGAAATCAAAACAAAAAATCAATCTATCAACTTAAAAAGTGTAATGATCCACAATTATTGGTCATTTTCCATAATTACGATAACCATATAGACAACATGGGCGATGTGATTACTACCATTGTCTGCATATTCTATTAGGAAGGTGGACGAGTTTGTATAGTGTGAAACTAAAACAATCATTATTTATTTATGGATTATACTTAAGACATAATTATATAAAGCGGCAGAGTTTGTTTGTTTGTTTGTTTGACCGCGCTAATCTCTGGAACTACCATGGCTATGTAACATCACGCTACTGGCGACGGGAGCAGAGCAGTAAGCAAAGACGCGGGTAAAACCGCAACGCTGAAAGCTTGTATGATATAAGATATGAAATACAAGCGGGTATGTATGTTTTTACACAATGACATTTAAAAAGTAAAGGGAAACCGAACGTCATTACTTTCTGAGCAAAACTAATTGTCATAGAAGAGCTTTATCTTTTAAAACGTAATAGATGCCTAAAATTTTCACATTATGATTATGTATACCTAATAATATAGATGACATATTAACAAAAAATAAAAAAATAAAATTGTGTAAAGCTACATACATGATATTTACGAAAATACAAGGAAGTGCTTATGCAAAACATATTTGTTATAAATAACATTCTTCCTTAATAGGAACATTATTTTGTAATAATATAAATCATGCTTCAATTAATCTTTTGCAAACAAAATGTTATAGATTAACGAGATATGTCCGCGTTGTTGTACATTTAATATAAAGCAAATCATTTTGTAATTGAACAGTCGGAAAAGAAATGTTTAATTTTTAAAGATTTGTATAAAGTTTAATAAATATTTAAATAAATTTTGGCTTTCGTTTGTTCTGAAAGGATGATTAATAAAAAAATAACTAATCACCTTTTAAATTTAATGTGAAGTACTTACCTGAAAGTATCGATAATTAGTTTAATTTAATTAATGTCTTTGTGCATTTTCACAAGAAGTTTATAAATAAACTAGTAGCTCTAGGTAACTCAATAAACGTCCAAACGATAATCAGAGTAACGATGGTTTTGTCCAAACAAGTAAATGATAGTCCCAGGAATTTTACAGTCAGCTGCGATTTCACTCGATGTGCTCAATGCCAGTTATCTAATATGAAGAAATGAAGATTGCTTCTGGATCACGTGAGCCGATGACAGAAAGGAGACTTCACGTAAAAAATACAGCACAGATTTACTTTAAAAAGTAAATCTTTGTCCTCCCCAAAAGATTACCCACTCTTTTCAGAAGTTTGGATTTTTTTTTTTTTTTTTTTTATATTAGCCTACTAAAGTGACTCCACTCTGCCTGATGGTAAGCAGTAAGTGGAATCCAGAAGTGGCGGACACCATTCCAAAAGCCAAACTACTGGTATGGTGGCCTCCACTATGGCGGCTTAGTGAGATGCTTTTTCACGCCCCGCTTAAAAGACCCAGGATCAAAATTAGATGGGAACACATGCGCTGGCAAAGAGTTCCAGGCGTTAATTGAGCGACAAAAGTATGAAGTGCTGAACCGTTTGGTTCGAGACCCTTTAGATTCCACTGTGAAAGGGTGGCACTTTAGTCCCGCACGTGTCGTTCTGGATAAAAAGGGAGAGGGTGGGATTAATTCAAAGAGCTCTTCAGAACACTCTCCATGGTAAAGGCGATAGAAGACGGCCATTGAGGCGATGTCTCTTCGCAGCTGAAAAGGCTCATGGGTCTTAGTAGCCTCCGGGCTTCCGATGATACGGACTGCTCGTCGCTGCAACCTATCGAGTGCATCCAGTAAGTACTGTGCGGAGCCATCCCAAAGATGAGAGCAGTACTCCACGCAGGACCGAACCTGTGTCTTATAAAACAGACAGAGCTGCTCGGGCGTGAATTTAAACATTTTGCTTTTAAATTAGCTTTTAGATTTTCTATTAAGGCACATTTGAATTATATTACATTTAACAATAATAATATTTGTATTATAATAAACAACTCAGTATGGCAAACCAAAACAACAAACTTATTAAACTTTTGTTCATGACTAACATAAGACAGATATTTAGTAGAGTGCTTGATATAAAAGTCAAATAATATTTTATATCAATATCAAAAATAAACAATGTACCGAACTTTGAAAGTCACATAAAAACCTTGTTGTACCAAATTTGCATATTTTTTTCTGTAATACGGTTTTCTATAGAACCTAATCTTTACCTTTAACATACCTAACAACTTATCTATGTGTATTTTAACGTTTAAAGAAACGTGCCTGTTTAATTTACCTGAACAGTAGTTCTTTGGTCAGGATGTTGTTGTTGCTTGCTATGATTTGTAGAATGAGTGTCGGTCGCGGTGGGGCTACACCTGAATATTGACCCTGCCCTTACCGGGTTTACTCCCAACACGCATCGTGTGTACGCGTCCTGTAACATTTTTATAATAATCTACTTGATATTTATTACCAATTATTCGGCACAAGTGCAATGCGTGTCTGTGTGTGTGACACTAGGATTGGTAGTCACCAGGAATATCATAGGTTGGTGTAAAAATATGAATGTATTCATTAGATGTAGTAGATATAATGTACAGAATATAGTAGAAAAAAGGAATGCAGCGTTTTAATGCAACAGAATTACCCTGTCAAACAAAAATCGTTTAAAATCTATTTTAAGCCGACTTCAATACGAGGACGAGGTTCTCAATTTAAGTCGTATGTTTATTTGTATATTTGTTACCACAGAACTTGGTCATTTATGCACCGATTTGAAAATATTTTTTATTTGAAAGGGATCTATATTTTTATAAAAAATGGTTAAGTAGTTGTATGTTTGTTACTACAGAACTAAGTCATTTATGAACCGATTAAAATAATTCTTTATTTATTTAAAAGGGCATACTCATAAATTAATCTCATATTTCTTTTTTAAAATTGTTCAGTAGTTTGATTTTAGTTTTAGTTTTGTAATGAGAGTGAAGAGGTGTAAAGCAACGCGTCGATGTCTTATGTGACATATTTTCTGACATGGACATGCCCATGCTACAATTGTGAACCGATATCCAATTTTTTTTAGATGGGTGACTATTTGTGGCATTTCATTTTGAGCATCTTCATGCTTTAGAAGCAGTGGCGTCTGTACTGGTTATCACTTTAATGTGGTAGTCGTTAAGGCAAGCAAAACACCTTAATTATGATCTTCAAAATAAATACAGGGGGCGGCCATAAACTTGCCTTTACAGCAACACTGTTTATTTTTTTGTTTTTGAGTTATTTTGAAGTCGGATTTTGTTTTATTTCCAAAAAATAATTTCATGTACCTATTAATATGTCTATCAAAAACTATTTTAAACGATGCAAAGTTTGTTTGGTCAAAACAATCAAGTTTATAATGTTGTACTGATAATTATACGAACAAAGTAACAATTTTAACGAAATTACTTATAGTTTTGTGGTGTTTGGTATTTTTATTTCATTTTGTCTTCAGAAATGCGAAAGGCAGACTAGCCGAGCTATAGCGCAAATAGCGAGATCTTAAGTCTACTAGTGAATTACTTCATACTGATTGATTAATGTAATATAATATATTCATAGTACGTCAACAAAGCTTCTTGGCTGCATATAACGAAATATAAAATTTAATATTTGTATAGCAAGGTCTCGGTAGACGCTAAGTGCCTATACACGCAATATTGCCTGAAGGAAAATATTAATTGAAACCTATTGAAATTCAAAGCATTATACAAAGATTAGTAGTAGTATTTGAATTAATATGTCTAAAGCAGTTAACAGTCACGTAAAGGTAATTAGCAGATATATAATTATATATGTATTTTGAATACCTACATATAGAGATTGTAGAAACGGCTCTTAAAATAATACTCGAGGGATATACTTATCTAAATACAAAATGCAGTGCTAATATCTTTGCTCTATTCAAATTTAGCTAAATTAAATTAAAAATTATGTGTTTGATCTTTGATCTTTACTATAGCGGAGTAGTATAAAATATATTATTATTATTTAAGGAATATATTTATGTTCAAATTTGACTTTGAAATAGAATTTGTAGTACCAATAAAAAGGTTCATTAGTTGATTTATTATTATCATTTGGTATATCGCATTATTGGTAACTGTGTTTCTTGTATTGGTAGCAGAATTTCTACAATTTACCTGTTGATAAGTTATTATCGATACTCATCAACTTTAAGAGCGCCAAAAGCTCAATTGGCACGCCTTGCCTTGCACATACTAAAAAAAACCTGTAATTGCAGCACAAATTACACTCGAAGTGATAGTACTTCCAAGTTTTTCTAGGGCGTTTCTGGTATATCACTAAGAAGATCATTCTGAAGAAATATAACTATAACAAATATATGGTACAACATTTCAAGGGCTAAAGAGATTTCTACTATTTTAGGTATGCGAGAAATCATACATATAAAATACAAGCAGTAGCTGCAGACTAAATATTTGAGTATTTTCAAAGCTAATGGTGATAAAAGAGTGAACGTATCGCCACGTCTGTCCTAAAAAGTTGGACATTGTATTCATCACACAACACTCAACTTTGTAAATCAGTTACAAAATATTGTCCCTCTACAGTGCAACAAATTGTATTAACGACTGTACCTGCTACGTTATATTATCTAAACGAAATAGTTGGTAGGTATAAGTCACAAGTCACGTTCGTGTGGCAAAGTGCCCAGGGCTAGGTTTGCATTCACCAGTTCAATAAGAATGCCAATTCTTTTGCCTGAAACACTGCACTAATGTGTTAATAAATTATATTATTAGAACAGAGGCTATATTAACACAATATTAAAGGTTTTCCCTATTCAATAATAGCGCCATTGCTTAACGTTTTGTTACGTAGACATGTAAAGTATTGTAAGATTTCTATTTTCTTCAAGAATGCATAATACATCGACAGTTTTTCACATAGCAACTAAAGATGTCAGTTGCACCAAACTGGCGAGAACATTTACAAGGAGGATTGGTGTCAGATAAGCGATAGATTTATTTTGTTCGAGATCGATTTAGATATATGTATTTTCCAAACAAGTAGGAATAAATAGGTCGTGTAGATACCATAAGACATTGTGACAAAAATCTTGAAACTGAGTCATGTCGCAATATAACTGGAGGCTTTTACCCTGTAGCAGGACGTTATGGTTTGGAAATAAATTAATCTGGCAATTTGTTAAACTTTACGTAGAAAAAACATATTGTAGTTTGCGAGCAGCGGGGGTGGGTTGCTAGCATAATATAATTTATAGGTACAAGCTGACATTCAGAAACTGCGTGCATCCATCTTTACAGTATTAGCCTCGATCGATAGGTATTTTAAAATCTTTATATTATAATATAGAACATAAGTTTACAATAATGCACTCTAACATGTATGCGCGACGATATGTTATCGTATAATTAGGTATGTAGAGAATCAATTCAACAGCACGCAATATAAAATATTTTAAAACGACATACTCGTAAAGTTAAAACATAAAGCATTTATACTTGTTAGATAGTTTCTCGTGTGCAGAATCCGAGGAACAGCAATTTCAGTTTACACACAAGCTAATGCATGCAGTTAACCGTATTCAAAGCTCGCTCGCGGTCGTAGATATCCAATTAAGTAATTACATTAATACCGCTTTTCGTACTTCAACAATAATAATTGTAATCAACGGTTTAACTATTCTGTTCCTTAGTTTTATCGTCTTTTTGTTATAATTGTTAAAGTTTAAATTCCATACTAATGCAAAATTATAGCAAATATTCTAGTCTACTGGTTTAAGTACAAAATTTTAAAATACTTAGGGTGGAGTTCGCAGATTGTTGGTTAAACATCATTCATGTAATCTGTCATTACATAATAACCGTCAGTTAAAGTCAAAATCAAATCGTTTATTGCTTAAGTGTACATTTTAGGTCTTAAAAATAATTACATTGGTACTTAAAACTTAGTGGCCTTTTGCAAGCTATTTCTATTTTATATACTTATATATGGTGGCAGTGGAGTATTTTTTTGAATAATGTCAGCATCTTAAATCGTACAAAAAAATGATAGCATATACGATGTAGGTATTGTGTATAGCATATAGACTTAATTTATTTATTTGATACTGTCTAAATATTCTTTAATAGAAAAGTAACAATTTTGAATTAGGTATTGCTTTAGTTTCCTTAAAAGATAATTAGGGTTTCTTGATTCTTAATATCGTTTGGAAGTTTGTTAAATATTTTTATATCCATATAATATGCGCGTTGGTTTAACATTTTGATTCGGAACTAACATTCCTGGTTATTCTATGTTTTATTTTATCATGATTACAAAATCGGACTGTTCAGATTGAAAGAACGACTGTTATAGGTCTATATATTTGCAAAGTCATGTTACTATGCTGCCGTGTCAGACCTATGTAGGAACGTTATCTCATAAATCATAGTTTTGAGAAAACGCATAATAAAGTATTTTTTTTGTAATTTAGTATTTTCTCTAAGTGGTCCCCCTCAGCAGTGTAGGCTATAAATGTCAATTGCGCGCATCAGTGTATCTAATTACCGCGAATCGCGAAAATTCAGTATTCGCAACTCAGCAATTTTAATTTCGCGATATCTCTTAATTTTCAAAGAGGAGCTAAAAAGGGAGTCAAGTCCCGTTACGCCTTCTACCAACAGATGAATAAAAGGGACTATAGTCCCTTTTGGTCTACAAGGCAATATATATTTATTTTTAATTAAAATAATATTAAAAAAAAATAGGTATTTTATGACGTCTCAAATTACATAAATATCTATTATTTAAAAAAAATACCCGTAATCGAAAAAGTTAATGTTTTAAATACATAATATATACATATTACATACATATTGCACACATTAAACTCTTAAATCAATAAACAATAACATTCCTTGTCATTAACTATTTCACAATGAGACCTTGACAAAGCCGTAACCCGACACCCGAGCGAAATCCGATCGCTAACGTAAACAATAGGGTCCGTTGTTTATAAATTCTAAGAATACTTACAACATCTGGCATATCCATTTTGTAGTTTGGTTCACACACTTAACACAAACATAGTTAGCAGCTGTTACAAGTGCTTACTTTATTATTTCGATAAAATAACACAAAACTTGAACCACTTGAACCACTTGAAAAAAAAAAAAGGTCCTTGACAAAAAAAAGGTTCCATGACTTTATCACGATAGCGTTGTTTTCAAATAAAACATAACACTTCACAAATAGATAAGATTTCCAACGTTTTGAGGTAAAAACAATACTGGCTACTATATAAAAAACTTAAGAAATCAACAAAAGAGGAGAACGAAAGAGTTCTCTCGCGCGCGTAAATAACACTGACAAGAGACTTTTATGACAATTTATATTTGACATCTAAATGTCTATAATTATTTAATGTTGGTATCGTTATTAGTTGCGTTTAGTTGACAATAACCGTTAAAATCAGGGAGTTATAACGAATAACACAGTTGGAGTACTACCGATTTTAGACATGTTCGATTTTTTTTTCATTTTTGGTCGGCGGCCATCTTGAATCGCGCTTTAAAAGCGAAGTACACAGTTAGGGGTATTTTGACACTTCGCTTTAAAAGCGAAGTGCACTGTCAAGGGGATGCAAATGGCTAAAATATTTAAGAGGGACAAATACAGGGATATAGTAATTTTTATATTTATTATATTAGGCTCAATAAAAGAGACACACATGACAAGTTTACTATACATTACCTGTTACACGTCGCCCTGTATGTTAGGATACACGACTTAGCAATGAAAAGTAACTCAGTTATTTATAAGATGACGGAGATCGGTCTGATTACAGGTAAGTTATCTTCTTATGAAAAAAATAATTGCTGTTCATTTGTCTCACTGAAACTCGACAATGGCTGGACCGATTTGGCTAATTCTTTCCTCTAGGTCTTAAAATATTTGTGGAAATTCAGGGAATAGTTAAATTTAGTTGAAAAAGTACTAAAACGACAATAAGCTGTAGAGCGGTACAAAATTCGCCGGGTATCACGGTCGGTCAGCCTTCAATTACCTTCGTATACCTTCAACACCGTTGAGTAGAAACCTTGGTTGGTAAGAGTGAAGCTTTAGCTTTCAGCCGTGATATTTACAAGGCATTTGACAGGGTCTAACACAAAGTACTTTCTAGCAAAGCTACTATTTTACGGAATCCCCAATAGACTGAGGATGGATCACCAGCCTTCTGGATGGTCAGAACATTAAGGTCGTTGCTGACGGTGCCTGCTCCGATACCTTGATGATTAATGCTAACATACCACAAGACTGACTGCTGTCCTTAACGCTGTCTATTCTGCATATCATTGGGAACACGCAATGTTATGCAGATAACTGCACGGGTGATACACTAGCAAACAGAATGTTCCACAGAGTGCCTGAAGTCTCGGGTGGGCTCTAAAATGTGGTGAGAAGAACTTAGCTTAATTTAACCCCACGAAGACGAATGAGCGTTCACTGTGAAGAAGGATCTTTTGGTTATAGCACTTCAGTTCCAAGGAATTGCACTTTGTGTCTGATCCAAGGCGTTCAAATATCTAGCAAGGACTACCTAATTAGAGAATCATTTGGCAGACAAAGCTAAACTCGCGAGCAAAAAGGTAGACGTTTTCAAATACTAGCTTGATCCACGTGACTTCCCCATCCCAATCTCAAGGACAGACCAGAGTCATCAGAGCAGCGAAGAGCTCTTTCGTATGTTTCACGGAGAGTGCTTGAAGAAACTGTTTGACCTGGTGCCATCGTTTTTTTTCTATCATCGCCCAACTCGATACCGCAGCAAAGTTCACCCAAAGTACTTGGACACGATCTCGTCTAGCACAATTCCTTTCTAGCGTCATTTCTTTCACGTACGACTAGGCTCTAGAACGAACTTTCAATTGTGGTATTTCCTGAGCGCTATGACATGTCTTTTCTCAAACGATGTTTAAAGAGAACACTAATGTCACGGTAAGCAGCGGTTTCGCAGAATATCTGACATTGCAGAAGTTCATGAGCGACTTACTACCAGTAAGACTGTTGGCTCATCTACTATAAGCTAAAGCTATGTCGTGTATGTTTTTTAGATAACTGAATTATAATTTCGTGCATGTGATTGTGACTTGTCACACATTTAACTGTATCTTAAACGATTGGTACAATAATTATATTGCAAACTAGCAGCGCCGTGCAGCTTCACCCGAGTGGAAATTGGTATGGGTTAAATTAATGTAACTCGGGAATATATTTTAGGGATAAAAAGTAGCTTATGTCCGTCTCCGGTATCAAATCTATCAATGTACCAATTTTTATCGAAATTGGTTCAGTCGTTTCAGCCGTTTAGGCGTTGAGTGGTAACAAACACACACACATACACACACACACACACACACGCAAACATTCGCATTTATAATATAGTAATATAGGATTTTGTAAGTTCTGTGTATAAAGCACGTTAAATAAGACAATTAACACTTGTTACACGTAATTCATGTATCTTAAGATAACGGACATACGTCTGACACGGCAGTATGGTAATGTATGCTTAGTGCTTCCTTTAAAACTTTAAACTAGTTTGTAATTCTAAATTTGGCAGTCGATGACCTGACGTTTCGATCGCTGATTTTTTTTTGCCTTTGGTAAACTTGACTGATTGACTTAATGACTTCTTTTTCAAAAAGATCCACCACAATCATATTTCGTTTTTATTTTTTAATCAAAATACATGTCACAATGTAAAGAGATCATCGGTTAACCGGGTTGTCAAGCTTGGTTACAATAATCGACTGTTTATAGCTTGTAACCACTGGTTTATTGCACGGTGAACTTTAAAATTGATTATACATCTCGTTAAAAGAGAACCAGAGTAACCAGAAGTCGATGAACTTCGGTCTTAGAAACGTTTGGTTATTATTAAATGACGTTGCTTTTTTAACCATCCTGTAATATTTCACTGAAGCTGTAGTACTACCTGTTCTTATCGAAAATTATATTATATTATTTTTTACAATGTCAATAATACCAATCGTTGAATATACCAATAGTCACTAAGTCAAAATGTTTTCGTATAGAAAATTACCTTTTTAACAGCTGTAACCACCGAATCACTTTGATAGCAGTTTAAAATTCACTTATTTTAGTTGTTAGCAAAACCTTTCTCCGATGAAATCCAAACATATAACGCAACTCAAAATGGTTTGCAGGTTTACATAGTCTGTAAGCAAATTATATTTTTTATTATTAGAACAGATTTATCACGTTGCTAGAAGTCTATAGTGGCCTGTTAATCGCTTTTTACCAAAAAAGGTTTTTTTTTAAAGTAATTTCAAACTCAATAAAACTACGATAAAACAATAATTTCAGTTACTTGTAACTTAATAATGTGTGTTTCTTATGCTATACCCGTGGGTGACATCGTTCTCTAAGTAACGACAAGTTGACTTCAAATAACTTTTATCCCGGCGGATATCTAAATATAAATCTGTATAATAATACGTACTAGTATATATGACATTCAGTATTTTTAATTTGTCATTTGTTACGTCGGTAACGGGTCAGTATATTCTAGAAGTACTATCTATCTACTTTAGCACTCACGATATGTAAGCGATTTATAGAAGTGTTAATAAACTCGTCATGGTGTATCTAGTGTTTTAATTCTGATACGTAACTTTATTAAAAGATATCTTACCTTTAGCGCAAGTATAAAATAAATAATGTATCTAAATTCTACTGGTCAATTTCTTTTTCAAGTGTTTAATGTAGCGCGGTAAAAACCCAGGTGCTTTGATATCATTTTGATGACAATGAATTTTGTCTTCTTTTTTGTTAAAGCCTGTCCTGTCAAAGCTTAAACTCCACCATCACAATTCAAATTAGTTTAAAGTTTCTGGAGTTACCAGTTTCATATTCCATTACTTCGTGCCCCGCTGCATGTCAAGATCTGCTTAATAGTGCTATAATGTTGTATAGCCAACAAATTGCATAAACTTGTAAAGTTCTGAACTGATCTGAGCATGAAAAGCTGAATGGGAGACAATAGAATCGATGCTGAACGTATTGTGATACACGGTTGCAGAAATAAGTCCTCCATTGTTTGCATACAAAAATAACCCATTTAGAACAATACAAAAGCATTGCATAAAGTGCAAGATAATACAATAAAATTATGTAACATCATGAGAGCTCGAATGTTAATCCGGTGGGGATAACATTGGGCTCATTAAAACAAACCCTGGATTATCAACTTGGAATTGCTCGACTGAGCAATATGAATATTATAACGTAAAAAGCAATGAAAACTCGGTTTAAACCCTCCTGTATTTCACTTCCCATAAAAACTTGGGATTCCGTGAAATATATTGGGGAAAAAAAGGTCTACACGGCCGATCATTAAAGGTTAAATTGTTCTGTTTTATATTCGTTGAAATGTAAAGTGTTGAAAATGTTTGAATGGCATGCTCGAGTTGACGCAACTCTACCTGCTGCTCCCCTCACGTACAAACCTTAGCGACTTAGGATTTGACCTTTCTTTTTCATCTTGCACTTTTATTTTAATTATGAATTTGCAATGCTGTACTGCTTCAAGAAAATGTTGAATAGAAGCAAGGTGTTTCGAGAACTTAAAAAGTTCCGAAGGAGGCCACAAAGAATTTTAAGCATCTCATTATCACCTTTGAAGTAGTTAAGAATGGTTCGCGAGGGACATGTACGAAATAATGACTATCTGGCTGATGGAAAGTAGGACAAGAACATTTGTTATAAAAGAACAATAACAAATACATTGATTATAAATAATAAATTTTAGTCTGCCACTTTAGGTGATATTCATATAGCTATAGCTTTTATCTCTTTTTTATAATTTATCTAGTTTGCCGCGTTTTTGGTTAAGTACTGCTCTTCTCCCGGCGTCGCCAGTAGCGTGATGTTACATAACCTATAATCTTCCTCAAGATTTGGGCTATCATACACAAAAAATATTCAAATCCGACTAGTAGTTACAGAGATTACCGCGTTCTTCAAACAAACATACTCTTCCGCTTTATATAATAGTATAGATGTAATGACGCAACTGTAATGTTATTGAAGTTGGTGGAATTTTTTTTACGCCTATAAAGGATACGTATGAAGTTTTAATATATAAATGAATAATAATGTCTACATTATGTAGTTGGTTGTAAGGATAGTTTACCTTCCTCCTCCCCCTATTTTCAATGAAGCAGAACAAAGTTGTTCATTATTTAGAAACAAGTTCAGAGAATATCCAGCAACTTTAAAAGGATTAGCAAAATGCAACAAAGTCTTAGTTAATATTTCTTTAACAACGAGTTTAGAAGGTAAAATTCTGAACCAAAATCAATTAACAAACACGGTTGCTTGCTTACACGTTTCAATTTGAAAAAGCAAATGCCCAATTCGGTGTAAAACTGGTGTTCACTATTCTGACCACTGAACATTTAGGTAAATGGACAGGAGTCACCCCTAACAAACATAGTGACTAGATAAGTTTACAGGTGTACGTGAATAAATGTCTTTTTGTCTAGGCTTAGGTGGTGCATGGTACTGAAATAACTTTCTTTTAGTTACATTTGTTTGCGGCTTTTGTATACTAAGCATCGAATAATTTGAGCCGAGGTTTATTGAGAATGAAAAAATATTTAATTTAGATTTTAGATTTCTGAACGTTTGTTTGTTATCTTCGCAACAATTGTTTGAAATTACTTTATGATAAGTTTTTTATATATATTTCACTGTCTCTATGTAGCTATGCTATAATTAACTTGATGTGTTTGTATGAAAAATGATTAGCGCCTCTGGTATCTATTCTGGAAACAAAATTTCTTATTTATGGATAACGATTTTATCGGTGACACACAATAATATTTATGTCGGTATTTTGATTCATGGTAGATGTTTCTTGAATAACGTTTTGGACATTTTGAAAGTAAGTAAATGTTATGAAAGAGATGCTAGCATGCTTCGCATGTTTTCATTATATGAAAATTGAATGCAAAAGTTAAATTCTAAAACATGGAGTGAAAAATGATTCATTCATAGAGTAAAATATTGAAGAGTGCAAGCAGAAAGCCGTGAATTTCGCGGTATGATGGTGAAAATTTATCTCAAGGGACCGGCCAGGTCGTGACTTGCTGCTTTCCACTCATATAAAATTGTTAAAAAGATGTTAGTTCCCGACAGATATAAACGTCTTACTTATAATTATGTAGTACTGATATACGAATAAGTATAAAGTTTATGATTGTCTATTATTGTTCATGTTATGTATGTTATAGTACCTTTGATGAAAACTTTTAGTGTTTGTATTTAGTAGTTAAAGTAAGTGTATAATAATGATCTCGATTACTGCCAGGCTGAAGTAAGGAGTTTAAATTCCAAGCAAAAATACCATTTTAGTTGCACTCATAAATCGAGCCCTTTAATAACTATAATAATGATGGGCTCAATGACATAGTGCAAAGATTATGACTGTTGTACTAAGGTCTTAGTGACAATCTGCGTACCTATTACTTTAAGTGCAATGCTCTTCATTGCTTTTACGTTATATTTATAAGGTAGTACATTCACGCTGGTTTTAGCCGCCGGATGAACCGGAGGAGTACTACTCTCTCATCGAAGATCGACATAAAAGTAGTAGCATTCGTACTATTGCGTTTCGTTCGGTAAGTGAGCGCGCCGGAGGCCCAATTTCTCCCAACCCTTTTTCCTCACCTCCTTCAATCCCTTAACCTATCGCACTCCCTTCACGATAGGCAGCGGCTTCGCAAAGTCCCTGACATTGCGGGAGCAATGCCAGAGACTTAACATCAGGTGGGCTGTTTGCTCGTCTGTCACTGACGGCAATAAAAAAAAAACGTTACATAGATCACCTACCACGAAGTTAAACGCAACCGGCAAAAGTTGAGTATAAAAATATACTACTGAATTTACCACTGGATTTTCCATATTATGAAAGAAATCCAGCGTCATCGGGAACTTGCAAATGCAAATAACGAACTTCAAATACACTATGACTCTCGAAACAAATATTTACGACTCAAATGGTAATAGAACCGATGTCAGATCAGTGTAATGGTATTGGCAAGTAAGTATAACGGTAGACATGTATAAAATGCATGCAGTGGTTAATACTGCTACAGTAACAGCCGAACCTTAACGAGATTTTTAACGACGGTTATAAATGTTTTATACAAACAAGGCAGCTGTATTCAAACATGATGATTGTAGTATGTAGTAGTACTAACATTAATTCGACATAATAAAACCCTTGGCACTACAATCATTAGCTCATTAATCTATAAACGGTAGTGCTTGTCGTGTAAATCGTGGCAAGTGTATCATTTAAGGCGGTCGAAAGCGAACAATAGGTGGTAATCAATAAGAGCTGGCGGTCGGGCTATTGTGTCCCTAATGTGTGGGAATTAGCTATTTACTCCTTGACGAAGACAAATTATATGCCCACTTCGATTAATTACAGAGCTTAACTGCGTTGTCGATATTAACATATGAGTGCGGATTGTCACTGTTGTCTCATCACTTGACTCCGATTAATTATATCTAAGTAGTACAATGATATAAGAGATAGAACAATTTTAGTATGCTAAGACGAATAGACGAAAAAATTGGCAATAGGCGGATATCATACTAGAGTTCACACCAGAGCAAGAGACGGAGCGGCAGTTTTAACATTGTTTTTAAGTATTAAAACCAAAAAAATGAATCATTCAATGGATAATGCACAACTTCTAATGACACACACGTATCCACATAGAACATTCCAGTATGACATTTCCTTATGCCTATTCTGTGAGAGCGGTCTTGGCTTACCAAGACGTGTTATGTTACCGCCTACACTTATTCGTATTAAAAAACCAGTGTATGTTTTTGTGAAACTTAAGCATCAAGGGCTGTAAATAGATAAAGCACGATTGCTACCAACTAATTGCAAGCGTTGATGCAATGACCTCCCTATTTTTATTGCAACCTGCGAATAACGTGATGATGATATAGGACACAAATCTTTTAAAAACATACAAATAAAGTTGTGGAATATTACTTATTCACTTTAGAAGAAAAACCTCATCTATCCACAGGAAAGCTATAAGTTCGTATAACATTACATCCATACATCATTGGGGATCCAAGGACGTCAATGTTGTAGGTGGACAAGGATTACTTGGGACATATTTATTTGTTTTTATTGTTTTCGCGCCTACCTTTGGAAAGAAATTACCTACCAACGTATATTTATTTTTAATCGAATAAAGCCTGAGGCGATATTTAAAGTAATTACAATCTGCGACAGAAAGGGATTGAAAGCAGGGTAAAATTAAAGCCAACAACGAGTTAAGCAAGTATATAAGAACACAGTCCAATAGAGCTGAATGTCGTTTAATAGCGTGTTAGGGTTTTTGTAGTGGGCTGTTGTAAAAACGATATCTGTAAGTGGAAATTCGATACCGTGTAATTTTCAGTTCTCGCTGTAAGCCCCGTGAACCTAATCAAATCTTTGTGTTTGTGTTTCGATTGTGTACGTTTTACAATAACTTGGACGTTCCGCAATTAAGCCTTGTTCTTGCTACAGTACAGACACTTCAGTTTGTATTGTTTATCGCTTGGAGCTTAATTAAAACATGTACTTGAAAGCTAGTTTGATTCGATATCTGTTCAACACGCAATTTTACTTATTTGGCGCTAAATTTATACACACTGTGATATTTAAGTGGATTTAAAACTCCTTATTCGTGTTACCTATATAAAATACTGTCTAGACTCGATTAAAGGAAAATAGAACTGTTGAAAACATACCAGTGAATTCCAATGTACTGCTGACAGGGGGCAGTCTGTTGACTCAAATGTTGAATGTCAGATGTTTATACCTTTCTAAAATTGATAAACAAAATTTAACCGTTTGCTCTTGAAGTAAGGAGCCCTAAAAATATTTATTCCTATAATTTTTTTATATGAACCTACCAAAGTGACCCGTCTGATGGTAAGCAGTCAGTAGAATCCAGAAGTGGTGGCCACCATATCATCGTCTTTATTTTTTAGATTAATCGAAAACGACGTACCATTAAGAGTACTTTGCATGAAGTCTCTATACGTAATACTGATACTTCACTTACTAGAGATTAGTGGAGATCTATTTTTAGATTAATCGAAAACGACGTACCATTAAGAGTACTTTGCATTAAGTCTCTATACGTAATACTGATACTGCACTTACTGGAGATTAGTGGAGATCTATACCTTAATCAAGATTAGATGTCATTCTTTTCCAGAACAAAGAAAACTTATTCACATCCAATACCAAGGAGAACGTATTAGATACCTTACAATAAATGACCGTTTTGACATAATTTAGCTCTCTGAGCCCTTATAGAAAATATATTATAATACCTGTAAGTGATAGTTTATTAAGTTTGAGTTATGAAATACTACGATTTTAATCTATACAGTCGGATTTGAATAATTCTTTTTGCCTATGATAGGCCAGTACCTGAAGAAGATTATAGACTTTGTAACATCACGCTACTGACGATGGGAGCAGAGCAGTAAGATTCGACGCCGACCGCGCCACGGAAAGTTAGTTAAGTATATAAGTAATGTTAGTTTATTAAAAAATATAAATAGTTTTGCATTTTGAACGTCACACAATACTCGTAGAAGTCCTATTAAAGTTAACAATATAATTGCTTTACCACCCTTAAAGTAAATGTCGTTTGCATATCACAAAACAATATTTTTGCTTGCAAGTGACCTCAGTATAGTGACAGTTGTCACTATACTGTTTGTCTTAATGAGTGCTAATAATAATATAAAATAATATAATAATATCACAACAACTACCCATAACGCCATCTAGACCCAAAGTAAGCATATATTACATAGCTTGTATTATGGGTTCTAGATATGGATATACATACTTAAATACTTTTTTCTTAAATACATACATATTATACATAGAAACACCCACCAATGCAAATAGACATGTTCATGCACACAAATATTTGTCCTGAGCGGGCATTGAACCTGCGGCCTCTGCGTGGCAGTCCATACACAGTACCACCGAACCACAGAGGTCGTCAATCAATAAATTTTAATTTTGATGAAATTTTTTGCGACAAATGGTAGAAGTAATATTATGTTGTCGACTTATCTTCCAGTAAATTTAGTAGGTAGATATCAATAGTCACAACGTCTTTAAACAGTGTTGATATTTTGACCTTTACATTAATGACAGATGTCCTGATACTTTGTCTCTAAAAAGCAAACTCCTCGACTTTTAATTAACGAATTCCGAAGGGTTTTATATATTTGGATTATACATACATAATTATATTAGAGCTCTAACTTAGTTATAATAAGATGATTATAATTAATGAAGTTGTGAGGTGCCTACTTACTTTGACATAGGTACTACTGAAACAATACAATTTGAAAGTTGGTAAAAATAAAATTATAAGGTAATGGAAATGGCCCTCATTGAGAAATGTCAATGGAAAGAGCATCTTCCATCGAAAACTTTTTGTTATTAAAGTCTGTTGTTCCGTTTGTCTGTTTGTTGTTTTGAAACTTTTGTCTTGTTAAATTTAATGTTAGAGCTATAAATCAAAATTCAGAAGTAATCTCTTTGTGAGGTTATAACAACTGAACAGTTTCAGAATAACAACAATATAGAAAACAATAATATTTTCTTTATTATAACTCGAAACATTTACTTAAAATTTATGTTCAAATTGTATTTATTAGCTTTAGTTTAAAGTTTTTTCTAAGTAAGTATATCACAAGTTTAATGTTTGCGTTATAAAAGGAAATAAAAGAAAAGAAAGTGTTAAATAAAATAATAATATTTAAATGAAATCTTTTATAAATAAAACGCTCTTAGATAAAGTGCCTCTGACCCAATTTGCAATAAAAATATATATATTTTTACTTTTATTTATATAAAATAGTGCTTGCACTCAGTTTACGATGACCATAGTTTAGAAGAACTAATAACGATTGGTCAAACTATAGTCAGAAGTAAAATAATCATTGCTTTGAATAACATAAAAAATTTAGAAAGATTAATGTTTCTTTTTTCTTAATTTTTATTGTTTAACGTTGTGAAAATTCTCTCTGAAAGCCACATTTCAAAATCACATTTTTGCATAATACTACTAAGATAGTGTTGCTATTAAGTACTTAAAATTTGTAAAAATGCAGCAGTTTATTACTATATTGCTGGGCCATGGTCCACAACTTTAATAGAGTAATTAGAAAACTTTTCATATTTTCTGAATTTCCAGTAACGTCTACGTTTGTACATCTTAGTAGAGGAACAGCACTAGCCGTTGCCAAATCTACCGTATGGCCAGCACAAGCCTAACCACAGTAGGTAATAAGGCGTACATGTCGATTCAAGCCACGTGATTTGGCAGCAAAAAGTACCAGTAGTGGTGTGGCTATTCATTCGCCTGCCAAGTGCAGTTAATGATAGTATAGCAACCTTCTCAGTCGTCGTTGAGCGTTCCTTAAACGTTAAAGTATTTTGTAGGAGGTTCATGTTAACTTCCTAAATCCTATTAATATTATAAATGCGAAAGTTTGTGAGTGTGTTTGTTACCACTCAGCGCCTTAACGGCTGAACCGATTTAAATGAAAATTGGTACATAACTGAGATCCTTGCCGGAGACTGATATAGGTTAGGTAAAATTGATCTGGTTCTCGAGGGATATAACAAAACATATTTTACGCGTGGGCGAAGCCGTGGGGCGCAGCTAATTTGTGTTATATGAATAGAATAAGTACCATTTATTTAACTACTCTACAGTACCTACTATCAATTACTAAATTATTGTAGAATTGAGTGAGTGTCTATACTTCAATAGCGCTATTAATCAAAGGAATGCTGACGGTCAAACCAAAAGTAGACAGCAATATTTATCCAATAGAGTACAAGTGAACTGTAAAACAAGTACGGCTACTGCGATCGCTAATTCTTCTGAAAAGCGTGACAAGTATAACGACAAAACACCCTAAATGTTTAAAAGAGATCTTTATTCAACAGTGGACATTTTCGACTGAAATTATAAAAAATGATAGAAATTGCTCACGTACAGTACATATAGTTACTTTTTCAAGAAAGTCGATGTCAACAATACGTAAATAATTTATATGCTAATAATTTGCCAAAAACATACAAGTATTACTCGATTAGGTAGACAAATCTATGGATGCTCAAGTTCCCTAATAATAACTATAATTATAGAATTGAGTGTAGGCTTGCGTAGGAATAAAGTAAGAAAAGAAGCTGTTTCTAATTAATTATAGTTAGTTGTGGGCATTACAAAATGTTATTTCCTTTACGGGATCAAAGTCTACTTTGCTAGCGATCCGCCCTCACTTCGCATTGATACCAAAAGCTGCGATTTTCCAGCTTAGTTCACTTTATCGACGTAAACCTTTCTCAAAAACCGCATCCAAATCCATTGAGCAGTTCTTGAGAATAACGATTTCAAACAGACAGACAGACGTTTTCCGCTTTTCTTAATATTATAAAATATACATAACAATACTTAGTAATACGACTGAACTACATGGATGTGGGGAGACGACTGGCGAGCCCTGCGGTTGTTCGAACGTTCCCAACCAGAATCGCAACGTAAGCACAATGTGTCGCCAAGCGGCTACATCATTCCCCCTCTTGTACGCAATTTTTGTTAAATAAATTTAAAGAAATAGTATCATACAAAATTTAAAAAACGTCGCAAAGTACAATTCAATGTCAAAATACAATAGGTAGGTACAATAGAAGTTACGTCGCCTTACAAATACATCTATGCGCTTATCGTTGCTATAGGTCTCATTAGAGTTACATAGAAACACATGAAGTCATTTATTTATGGAATTTAACATTTAACCATATCCTACAAACTTAAGTTTATTTTGTCAATTAAATAGATATTTCATTTGACAATAGGATCTCAATTTAATTCAAGATCATCTTTAATAGAACATTTATGAATACCTAATTGATTGTATTGATTGACATAATTCTTAATTGTATTTAATTTAATTCTTAAATCTTAATTGTTATTTTTTTGATGAGTATACACTTTTTAAATTGTTTTTTTAATCGTTTTTTTGCGCATCACGTTTGAACTGCATTTCTCCGTGAAGTGAGTTCAAATGAGTGAGAGAAATTTAGTTTAAATGTGTTTATTGTTTTAAGATGTTTAACTTCACTTCAATTTAAATTTAAAGATTCTGTGAGGAGAGGTTAGTTATTAAAACAGATTGTGATGTGTCCTTGATTATTCTTTGTTTTCAAATAAATGTATTTTTCAACCAACATTAGATAGTTCTACCTTGAGTCAAACCACTACGGTTGCCTACACTACGCGACAACGTAGCACGAGTTTCGTAGGTAGTCGCGTCGGCATCATATTTTTACATAAAGAAGTATGTAAAAAAAATATTGTTTCTTACTAAGAAACTAGATAAACGTACGTTTGTCTTAGCGGTGACTTACCAAAATCTATGGCGATCCTTGTATTTACTCTAAGAACTAAATATTACATCTTTGCGTTGTGGATAGTTGATACTATGCTTTGTTCCCAGTTATAGTTCTATGTAGCAAATCTTAGATGAAATTAATGTAACTTACAAGTTTCATACATTAAACGCCATGTGAGCAGACACGATGGAAAATGTATTGTTTGGAGGTTACTGAACTCGAGCTCAGTTTTAAGACTGGCACTGGCTTCCACAAGAATGAACTGACCATGATTTATCAATTTATCATGGTCACTTCATGTTCAGTTCAGCCCCTAATAAATGGCGTTAATTTCTATGTCAACTGACTTTTACGCAAAGTTTTAATATTGATACAACACTGACATCTCAAAATTACTTATTTTCTATTGTTTTTAAGAATATGATAAATGAATTCTTAAAAATAATACATTAGTTTTAACAATCTGTGAATTTCAGATTAATCCTTTTAGTAGTTTTCTAAAGACTTCCCATCTTTCGTTGTAGTATTGCATTGGTCATAGGTACTTGAGAGAGCCTGAATAGTGACAGTTATCGTCTGGGGACTCATAAAAAGAGATTGCTTCCAGTCCGGCGACGTTTTATTGACTTATTAACATCGATATCAGATCGTAACACTTGATTCTTTGATCTTCGTTAAATATTTACTCAATATTTTATTCTTCTATAAGTAAATATATCATAAAATTGAACATCTAGTAATGTTGATATTGGTAAACTGGTAAAGTTTGCGATATACTTATGTTTCGTATAGGGTAAGCGTTTCCCGCAACAATAATAATTACATCATAAAATTATTACCAATTGGGTAATAATTTTAAGATGTAATTTTTAGTGTCAAAAATTTGTGCATTTTCCGTAGCATCGAAATGAAATGAAATGAAATCATCATCTAATTGGTTAAGATGTTCTTCACGAGTTATGGCAATATAACATTTGTTCTCCCTTTTCGGCGTGAAGATCAATAAATAAATAATCAAGTACCACCCATTTATCGCAAAAAGAATTATCCTCAATAAAACATTATATTTGCTAAAGAAAAATATTACAGTTTTTTATAATACATTTTTTTATCTTATCTACAGTACTCGTACCTATGACATAATATTAGTTAGAGTTACATCGCCATTGCGCCATATTGTAAAGGCCTCAATTTCCGCCAGCAACAAATATAGCATGATATGAATTAACATATTAATTAGGCAACTAAAGATTTTAAGCTATGCAAATATGCAGAATAGTTGTCGGCCGTCGTATAATATAATTAATATACTAAGTATAAAGTCATGCTGTAGGTATAATTAATTGTAAAAAATTTATGACGAAATATTTATTTCGGCTGTAGATTAAAAGCAAAAAGACTTTTTAAATTTGGCCGTATTATTTTTGTAGCGTATTTTTACTAATCATAGATACTATGAGTATAGGCACGACCATAAGTCGTCTGTTACCTACAATACAACTACTTACTTGTACGTACATACAATAATAAGCAGCTTAGCTCCAAGTTCAAGTTTAATCCTCAATCTACATAAAAACAACGAGTAAAAATAGCCTTCTTGTTTATTTACATAGCATTTTACATATTGTATTCAGACGGATTGTATACAATTTTATGTTAACATAAACCGCTATAAATTGTGATAAATAAAGTGATTTATTTTACGGTGGTAATAACCGAGGCAACAATCTGATCTTGATAAAAGTCTTCATCTTTAATTTTCCAACTCTATCAAGATGTTCAAAAGGGCCATTTTCTCTTTGAAAAAACAGTCTATTTGATACTTTAGGTCGAACACTCGATACTGTAAAAGCGTAGCTATATTTGATTTAATCTTAACCTTTTCATACACACTATTATATTTTCGTGCAAGCTTAATTGGTTATTATAGTATTTGCACGGAGTAAGTTATCGTTTTCTGCTCTACCGTAATTATAATAAAATCGTGAAATATAAAATTTGAACTGTAGTAAAAAGAATTTAATAGCAAAGTGAACCGATATGTACGGTAAAAAGAAATTGTATGCAAAATAGGCTGGCCAAGTAATTTGAACCACGTTCGTGAGAATATGCGCAGATATTCTATACCGACGGCGACGCTTATACGATACATACTTCTTTTATGCTAATGTGAGGCATCCGTCTCCGTAAATTTGTTATGCATATTTGCTATAAATATACACGTGCCTACATGTATTAATATAAACACTTATCGTATTCTGAATCATTTATAAAAAGCTCGTGTTAAGTAGCCATTACGAGTTTGTTGTATCAAAAGAATAAAGTGTTTAAATTGCCTTAAAATGTATTTTAACCAAAAGCATTAACTTTACTTCAATGTAAATTGTTTCTAGAATTGCGAGAATAACAAATTTTATGTAAAAGTCAGAAATGGTTTTCAATAAATTATAAATAAAGTAAAAAAACCGGACAAGTGCGAGTCGGAATCGCCCACCGAGAGTTACGTACAAATTAATTAATTAATTATTTGGTAAAGTCTGTTAAAGCTTGTGCCAATGAAGCCATTTCACGATACCCTACATGACACGGTTAACTCAATTCAAAACTTGGACCGCTGTTCCCGGCATAGACCCTGTTTTTTTAATGATTAAATTACAAATGTATAATTTTCTGATTTTTCCCTATACTTGTAAGGCGGTTTTACTTTTACTTACCTAATTTCATAGTTCTAGGTCAGCGGAAAATACCCTATAAATTTTGATTCCCTTAAAAAGTGACGAAGTATACGTTTTTTGCGACATAAACGGCCGTACCTTTTTTTTACGTTAACTTATTAGTTGAATTTTTCACAGTTTCAAGAGACTGTAGATCTGAGTATATCGTATTAATTAAACTTAATACCTCCACGCGTTCCTGAGATAAAGGGTCTTCACAAACAGACAGGCAAACAACAAAGAGTTCCGTTTTTACTTTTGAAGAATGGAACCCTAAAATAATAGGATTGTAGGGGGTGGTAAGTTAATCGTGCGTGTTGAAACAAACAAATCGTCGAGGACGCGAGTGGCGGTGAACCGGCGAACAAATGTGGGAACCGAGCGTGCATATACGAATTGTGGTCTGCTTTTCAATTTTTGATAACTTTTCAACTTATATGCTCTTTCGTTGACGTAACAGTTACGTAAAACAAATCTGTATACATAGTTAGTTTCCTTCTGCTATAATAATTTCAATGTTAAATTCGGAACTTGGGGTGAACAGTCTGTGGTCTAAATAGATGCACAAAATATTCTTTCCTCAATCCTTGATACCGTCTAGACCGTTCATTAACGTTTCATTTTAGTCAGAGTCAAAAAGATCAGGCTGGCATTCAAGTGCTTCCGTCCACAAGTGACAAAAGTGCCTATGCAAGGCTTGTGGTTTATGCCTACAATCAGTTTATTTTTAAGTAATACGGTAATGTAGACCATAATCGTAATCTAATATTTACTTTTAAAATGAATAAAAATCAGTTATACTTAGTAGTAAACTTAAGGAATGTAATGACATGATGTCTATGCCAATAGAAAATTTCGTATAAGAGTGGTTCAAAACTTAGTTTAACATATTTTTTTTAAAGGTAACTGTAAAACATTTTTCAAATAATATATTGTTTGTCAGAACATGTTTAGAAGCAGTAGTGGTTCTTTGTAGCGAATTGGTGAAGTTGAACGTTGTACGTTGAACGCCGGGCAAGTTTGCAAACCCCCGTTAGCAGTATGTATATGATAGGGCAATTTACCCGACCGCGGTAATAATATTGCTGTTATCTATTAGGATTTTCATACATATTTATGATGTTTAATTTATACAAAGTAATTTATTTTTAAGTATATATTGATAAAATTACATTAATATTTAAGTATTCTTGTGAGGAAAGGTTTATGTAACTAAAGACTATTAGGAGTATTTTATGATTAAATGTCTTCAACATAGTAGCGTTGCGATTGTAAGCAAGGGTAATTTAGCTTTATTCCACAATTAATGACCATAAAGATTTCTTTTAGATTTTATTGCGAGTCTTAAACAATTTTAAGGGCAGGCCGTTAAGTGTTAGTTGTGGGGGTAACATCGTAAAATTATTTATTTATACGACCCAATTTCGTCGGTATGCTGGTCGACAAAGTATTTTCGGGGCTTATCGAGACCGAATCAAGGGTCAACGCTTCAGCGCACACTGGCTGTGGGACGATGTTATACGATAAATGCGCAACACATTTAACACCGTTAACCTCAGCAAAGCATTTAATTGTCATTTAAGGTGAAATTATTGTGCGCGACGAATAATATGCTACAAGAGATAAAATAATAAAGCTATCGGAAATTCAATGTTTATTTTTAAAGCGCCGTGCGATGCAATTTTGATGATAAATTAACATTTTGTTTAAATTAACGCTTGTATGATTATACTTGAATACTTGCTTAATTATATCAAATAAATGTTATTTTATGATCATCATAACATAGGTACTAATCTTAATAACAACTTCCAAAAATAAACATTTCATTTTTGTCATAGCCAAAGTAATAAATACAGGTAAACAATACCTACAGATTACTAATATAGATTTTTCGGCGCACCTTGTTCTGTGTGGAAATGCTAACGAAAACTGATGACATAGGTGATGGTGATGTAGTGAAGTGTCAACATTTTTGCTCAAAAGGGGTCTCTTTCAACATCTAGAATTAAAAATTTTGCCTTTTGTATGAAATAGATGCGTGGTATAAATAGTTGTGATTGCATAACGCGGTCCTTATAACAAGGTCTATAATGAGCCGTAACGTTCGATAGCTAACTTGGAAATAACTCGAGCTTTCGTGTTACAATGCTACTCCATATTGGTGTTCACTATATTTTTGCTCGATATCATATTAAGTGCAATTAGTGCTGATATGAACCACGCATTATTATTTTGTATTATGTTTCTGTTTAAAAATATTTTTAACTTTGTGGGTTTGTAGATGTGATTGTAATCAGTTGAGGTAGAGCTTTTATTGGCTTTGCAATTACTGCAGCTCATGTAATGGAGTTTAGTGTTTGGCAACAAGCATTTAGCTTACTGAATGTTAACTGTGTATCTAGTTATCATAGCCGGAGAAGTTTATTTAGGTGAGTCCGAATTTTAATGTGCCATAAAACGTTATAGACCGTTCCACTGCACTTTGTTACGTTGCGAGTATCAGTGCATTTTCCGCCTCAGAGACTGCCTTCTATATAAGTACGTATATTAACATATTACCTACTATTAACTGAAATAATATAGTGATAATGGTGACAGCCTTGAAATAGGTCTCTTGACGCTATGTGTTATGCTGCCTATAAGAGCACTACTATCAGAAAAGAATGCTATACTTTACGATACTTCGTTTTATAAAGATCATGTCTATTCTCTAAGCAAAATGCCTAGTTTAGAACCGCTTGACTCTAAGGTAGAATCTGTTCACCACAGACTGATAATGAGTAGGTTCTGTTAGAAACTATTTAAAAATTCTTAAATATTACATTATTAAGTATAAGCATAAAAAAACATACATTTAAAAATATAAAATAAGTAGACTCACCGGTAACATGTACAGGGACCAAACTACCGGCGGTTAGGGCTCCAAAGATAGGATCCTCCTCACAATACGTGCCGTGTCGAGCAGCACAGCCCTTTGGATCTGGCGCTTGACCCATCCACCTAATGCGAGCCTTTTTTGGTGTTGATATCTTCTGGCTCTTTGTTATTATGCCATTTACGGTAACAACTATCGATACAATGACAGTTAAATCCATCCCACACGTCGACAATCTCATGGACCAAATCGAGATATTTTATCTATTGTCTTTCTCAGCCTTCATATGATTCTCGTCATGAGGGACGGTAATATCGACTGTCATTGCAAGGTATTCGGAACGATCCACCACCACGATATCAGGCTTGTTCGCTGTAATAGTCTTGTCTGTGATTGTACGGATGGTGGAGCGATCCAAGTATAATATCGCACGACTATTCTCGAGAACCGGCCCAGGGTACTGCATTTCGATGTTCACAAGTTTATATCGCAAAGCAAGTTGCTGGTGAATAATCCTGACCACTTGTTATGTCTGTGCAAGTACTCTTCGTTAGCAAGACGCGAACAACTGGAAACAATATGCCTGAGATACTCACCGGGGCATGACATGCCTGACATAGTATTATGTCAATAGTGCCGTCTTTCAGGATATTTTTCCGGTAGTTATTCGTCATGATAACTATGTCAGCAATTGTGCAAACTAACCCTTCGGTTTCTCCGAAGAGATCACTGAAGCGTAGCCAGGCTACGGAAGCAGAGTGGTCCACACCAGGACCGCGTAAGACTCGAAGGAACCTTTCGTGAAGCTCCTTGCTTTGCTATACCACGCGTCCATCGTCAACACCGAGTATAAAGGCCTGAGACATTTCTTTCTAGCCAAGACAAGCGGGCTAGATCCAGTATCCACTGCAACTACATCACGATGCACACCCTCGCTCATCTTTAGGAAATACTTTCTAAGATTGCATATCTCGCGATTGTGGAGAGTTTTGGCATTTAGAACCTACCTACCTACAACCTCATGACGGATGAACGCGAATGATGCATAAGTTATAAGGTCAGCAATATACGGACTCGTCTATCCAGAGCGTCCAATTCGTCTGTGTCTACTTGAGTATACCGATGGAGTACAAAAGGAGAAGCAAATTTGATTTATTATTAACAGTAAAATTAATGAACTATTGCAATGGTTTACATTTTTAACCGACTTCAAAAAGGAGGAGGTTGTCATTTCGAATCGTACTTTTTTTTATATGTGTGTTATCGCAGAACTCGGTTATTTAAAAACCGACTTAGAAACATATTTTCTAAGTTGGTTTTTTTTGTTTTAAATATATTTTTACTCAATACACATTGAGCTCATTTTTATCATCATCATATTGGCGCATTATTATCCCACTGCAGGCCTAGGCCTACTCTCAAACAGAGAAGGTATGAGCATTGATCGCACGTTTGCTTAAGAAAGATTGGCGATTTCCGACTTTCTAAGAAATCCAGGTTTCCTTATGATGTTTTCCTTAACTATCAGTCAGTAATGTCTAGATAAACTTAGAAAGTACATAATTATGATTTGAAATAATACATTGGCCCAGATTCGAACTCAGACCTCGTGTTTACGAAGCGGTTCCCTTAACCACTGGACCATTACGACCATTCATTAAATCATCTTCGTACATGAAACTATGTTTTTAAACTTTTTACGTCTGTGACAATATTTTTTTTTGATTAGACCAGAGCGTTACTTCTAATCGCTTATGCATATTCATTTAAATTTAGTACGAGAATACAAATTTCTGATATTTTCACGTCATATCCTTCTTATGATGTATGGCGCGCTTCTTCAAGCAAATTAACTACCTACTGAATATTCATTATGAAAAGCTTATTTACGAATCTAAGACCTATTACTTTTCGCTTACATGTATAACTTTCAGAGACATTGACATGGTTCTTGTTTTAGCAACTTAGCCGTTGTCTAACTTAGTATGTATGGTGTAAATTTGGAGTGGTTGGTCAACGGAACCTTGGTATGCTTACCTGTTAAACATATTTATTAACAATTTAGCATTAAATGAGCCTGAGAGTATGGAGTAATTATTACAAATACGTACCTAAACAGCTTAATTTATGATTATTATGATGATATTATTATTTATAATTGTAATTTAATTTTTAATAGCATATTTTAATTACGCAATGAACAAAATTATTAAATGAGTTTGGCTTTGAATTTGCAGACTTAAGTTATTCATTGTTTATAAATCTATAAATTTCACATATCACAGATGACAATATTGGTTTCATGTCAATGTTGTAAAATTCTTGTGTTGGCTATATGTAAAGGCTTTCTATTTTATTTTTAACCGTGCGTTGGTATAATAATACAACCATATCTGTATCAAGTCATACATTGTAAACGGATGGTGGCGCGTTCTGGCTCAGCATAATATAAATTTGGTCATAGGTTTTTTGTTTACTATCTAAGAAAAAGTAGAACGAATAGTTTTGTTTTAATGCAGTTATAATTGGTTTGTATGTAAGTTTCATTAGTGCTGTATAATTATGTATATACATGTTTATCAGAACTTAATTGAGTCATTTTCGAAGCGTAAGCTAAGTGAGCGTTTCAGCGTTACAATTTTATTTAAAATGTTAAAAGAATTAGATAAAATCGAAGCGTATAAATTTTATATAGAGTGTGGAGCCGTTACGTCCGAAATTTTTTTTAATTTAAAATCATTGTTAGTTAAAGAAATATTCATCGCAGAACTTTCGAGACCCAATAATTTATTTTAACTAAATATGTAGATGTTCTTCTAACTGAAATTTGTATTCGTTGTATCGAAACCAAAGTAAAAGCTATTATTCTTATCTTTATGTATCTATTGATTTGAAGGAGAACAAGTAACAAATTGATACGACGATGTTCGAATTTCGTCTTAAGTCTTTTAATTCGTTGTAATAAATATTGTGACTATTTTATATAATAATGTGTGCGTTGCCTAGTGCACTAGTAAATTCGTCCTGTGTCGCGGTGGAATTTACGAAGGTATAAGTAACAGACATAAAGTATACCAGACTCGATTATTAAATTAGCTCTGTTCCAGTGAATCTATCTGGCACACAAGTGTTCCACAACGGCTGCAGGTACTCCCAATACGCTAAGGCAGTTTGTGTAAACACATTCCTAAAGTATGTGCAAGAAGCGTAGGTTAATAAGCAATAAATAATTCATCTAAAATAAATCTGACAATCAGAAATACATTACATCGGTAAATTATTATCATTTCGGCCATTTCTCTAAGGATGATAGGTAAAAAGCAGTTTTCCGGTAAATGTGATGATTCTCGTTCCATTAGGCATCAGTTACGATTCGTTCTCGGTCACGCGATGTCAGCATTATCAAGGTGAGCATGTTGTTTTCTATTTAGACGAGTTTTTGTTATGTTTTGGGAAAAAATATTGTTAGCGGCTGCCACTCGCAATACAAAACTTCTAATAATGATTTGACTGTAATATTCTTCACATACTATCATTGAGCCTTGTTTATTTCAGTAACCGATGTTAGCTACAAGGCTAAGCCAGTTAAAAAGCAATTCTATTTATTTCCCGAGTGAAACTGGCCTATGACTTATTGTTTAGGATCATAGAACCTATTTCTTTGAAAAGGGACAAACTTGCCGTAAGTACCTACTTTACAATCACATAGTTAAAGGATTCAAAGCAGGGGTGAGTGAGGGATATAAATAAAATACCCACATGTAGTTACATTAGTGGTCAGGCAAAAGTCTTTACCACTAAACTTGTAGTCAAGTAATTAAATCCATATTCCCGAAAATAATTGTTGTTTTCGTAAATCTTCTTCCTTACTTATTACTTAGGTACGGTACTGATTAAATTAATTGCGGGTCCAAAAGAGTCGTCGATCTGTATTTATTCATTTTTGGTTACCGTTTTATGAATGTTGTCCACTCTAGCCTTATTATAATTTCTATTCAAAAAACTTTGTAAAAAAAGCAACGATTTTAAAATTATAACTTTGACTGGCCTGTTGGTCTAGTGGTTAGTGACCCTGACTGCTAAGCCGGAGGTCGTGGGTTCGATTCCCACCCAGGACAAACCTTTGTGTGATGAGCATGATTGTTTGTTCTATGTCTGGGTGTAATTTATCTATAATATGTATGTATTTACAAAAAAAAAATGTATATAAGTAGTATATCAGTTGTTTAGTACCCATAACACAAGCAAATATAATTGCTTGCTGTGTGAATGTGGTAGAATATTATATATTATTATATTATATAACTACATGTACAATCTTAAACTAAAAATCAGATAATAACATTTTAAATACTTCAAAGCAAAGAACCTAAAAGAGGAATCAATGAAAATATTAATACATATACCTAAATAACTACACTATTTACAATTTATGATCAGTCATTATCATGTTCTATTCAAAAAACTAAAATAACTATGACTACTGCACTACACTATGATACCGGACCAAGACTGAACATTGGTTCAGTCTTGGTCCGATGGTAAACTGATTGCAGATTAACCCAAACACATTGTAACATCAATGTGATACATCACTGCCTATCTCTTCACGTATAGATTCATATTTTATTTTAATACTATGTAGCAGAATTATTATTTCAGAGCCTAGCGTTGGATATTATGCAGGTTATCGGCACTTAACCGTAAAACCATGTCTAAAATAAAATTTATTGGTCTATCGGAGGTTAAAATCTGCTGCAGATGCTCTTGCTCTAGGATAATAAATTTATAAAAGTACGTTACAATTATAACACTTGTCACATGTGTACTGGCACGTATTTCATCAAAAAGTATTTTAAACCAATTTTGACATCCTTGGAGCGAAAAAGTGTTTTTACATACTCCGAGGGGAATAATAGGTAAATAGAGTATCAACGGTGCTGGTAAATGAAGCGATCAACGCACCCATCAATATTACGTTGGCTCATTTCAAAATAATACTCATATCGGTAAACATCCCGTTTTCAAGGAATGTTTAATCAACGACTCCGATTTGTCTATATAGGTATTTGATTTTTGCGTATAATCTATTTGGCGTAGCCGGAAAATTTATACCTATATTGAAACGATTTCAAATTTTGTGTTTGTTTAATAAAATTTTAGTACAGTGAAATTTGAGATAATTTAATATTGGTACTCGGCTACGAGCCCATTCGACCCTAAAGATTTGACCCTTTCTTGGTTTGAGTACCCATTCGACCCTTGGGATAACAGCAGCACCCATTCGTTCCTTTTCGCGAGTACTTATAAAGTACAGACGGTATAAAAATCTGTATCAGTATAATGTTATTTAAAATAGGCACTCAGCAACACAACCAAAAATAATTATATTAACTGGTTTATTAAAATGACATCTGTAAATAAATAAAATCAGAGATTTGTTCAGAAATCAGTTTTATAAATACCTTAAAGTTTATAAATTGCATACAAAGTGCATTAATAATTCAAATTCAACAGACATTATTTCGCGAGTACGTACAAAGTACAGTCAGTATAAAAATATTACAGTATCAGTATCATGTTTTTTTTAAAAAAGCACTTGGCTATTATACCGAAAATATACTAACTGGTTTATTTAAAATTACTTCATAAATGGCTGGCCTGTTGGTCTAGTGGTTAGTGACCCTGACTGCTAAGCCGGAGGGCGTGGGTTCGATTCCCACCCAGGACAAATCTTTGTGAGATGAGCATGATTGTTTGTTCTGTGTCTGGGTGTAATTTATCTATAATATGTATGTATTTACAAAAAAAAAAGTATATAAGTAGTATATCACTTGTTTAGTACCCATAACACAAGCAAATATAATTGCTTAATTTGGGTCTAGATGGCGCTGTGTGAATGTGGTAGAATATTATAATGTAGTAGAATATTATATGGGTCTTCTAATTAACAAGACTGCCCATTGTACATAGCTGTTTGTTGAGATATTGTTTTAATAAACATTTGGTATTACAGCAATTCCATTCTTTTTATAGAATATTCCATTATATCAAACTTGGGACAAAACTTAATAGCCTTTTTGACACCTCCAGCTTACTTGATTTAAAAATAGACTAAGTAATATGGGTCTACAGTATTAAACGCGACATTTTATATAAAAATAAAGTTTTTAAGTCTTACTGTTTTCAATAAAAACATAAATATAATTAAAATGTTAATATGTTGCAATATAAATTAACGTGATAGTCTTTTTTGTTCAGAAAATGCTTAAAAAATACTGAAATTATGTTGTAAACGTTAATTAATTTTTTTTAAGATTTTTATGAACGGGTTATAACCTAAGAGTTTTTAAGTGTTTTATGCGGACATTATCAACTAAAATCTCTGTGACAGATTTATAAATTGTGAATAAATATATAGCTTCACGCCTTTTATCCCCAAATCGTTAGGCAGAGACCACCCACGTTTCGCCATTTTATTTTTGAGTCCTATGTAATAGGAGCCTGTTGCCATAAATCGGGCACAATTCTAGACACCGGGCTAATACTGAGAATTTCTCGACAGAAAAACCAATTATCACTTATCCCGACATGAGTATCGAATCCGAGAAGTCTGCGTGGTAATCCGTACATAGTACCACCGAACCACAGAGGCAGATTGTAAATATATCAAGAAGAATATAAAAACATGATCAATAAGGCTTGAATATATTCTCGCATGAAAGAAAATTATTTGGCACTGTGATATTACCTTCCTTGACTATTTTCCCAGTAAGATTCTTACCACCTTCAAATATATCTCTTTGAGAATTTGGTGTCGAGTTGTTTATTTTTGGATCATTAATCACTGAGCCCTGCTTCTTACAGGTACTCTTTAAAATTTAATATTTCCCCATTAATTACAACAAGTGTTCACATATTATAGATTGTAATAAAATTAAGCCAGTTGGTATTAAATAACGCAAAATTATTATTCGAATTTTGCGGGGTTTCAAAGAAGTTAGCGGACACACAAACGAGAGTAAAACAGCGATACAAAATACTAGCTTTCCGTGGCGCGATTTCACCCGCGTCTTTGCTTACTGCCCTGCTCCCGTCGCCAGTAGCATGATGTTACATAACCTATAACCTTCCTTTAGAACTAAGCTATCATACGCAAAAAGAATTTTTAAAAGCCGACTGGTAGTTCCAAAAGATTAGCGCGTTCAAACAAACAAACAAACAAACTCTACCGCTTTACACAATATTATAGATAGATTGCTTTAATACTATTTTTAACCGACTTCAAAAAGGAGGAGGTTATCAATTCGGGTCGAATGTTTTTTTTTTTTGTATGTTTGTTACCTCATATTTCGGTCATTTATGAACCGATTTGAATTTTTTTTTTATTTGAGAGGGTATACTCTGAAATTGGTCCTATTTTTTTATTATAAGAAATGGTTCAGTGGTTGTATGTTTGTTACGACAGAACTCGGTCATTTATAAACCAGTTTGGAAAATTCTTCTTTTATTTGAAAGGGTATACTTCGAAATGGGGTCCTAAGTATAATGTAGTGTTTGGCTTCAATTGTATATTTTGTAACAAAACGTATGCAAGAAGTGAAGACGTGTAAGGCAACACGTCGATGTCTTTTGCGACGAATTATCTGACATTGACATGTCCATGCTACAAGTGCGAAGTGATTTTCAAAATTCATTTTTTGTTAGAAACGAAGTGGCCCTGTATGAGTGACCATTTGTGTCATTTCATTTTCAGCGTCTTCATTCTTTAGAAGCAGTAGACTATGATTATCACTATAATTTGGTAGTCGTTAAGCCAAGTTGGAGGGTCTTATGGTCGTGAGAAATTACAACAGCAACGGGCGGCCTTAAACCTGCCTTTACAGCACCACTGTTTATTTTTTGTATATCTGTTAAGCGATTGCTCGGTTAGTTAAATTATGATTTTTGATGATTCTTTATTGTTGGTAGATCATCACTTTTTTGTTTTGATTTGTGGTTTCTGGGATTCAGGGTTTAGCGATCGTGAAAGTGTTGACAAGGACCTTATATCTCTATTTACAATCTTACCTCTCGTCTATACTTTCTTTCAAACGGCGCGGCGCTGTCTCGATTGCGCAGCACGTTTAGTAGGTCTACCCATATTGAATATATTTATACACAATTAATTCCCACTAAAAGTTTAAAAATAAAATTATTTTTAGAAAAAAAATGAAAACCGACTTCAGATTCCGTTCGATTTCTTATATTAAATCTATATTTTTTATTCATATATTAATAGATTAATCAAGAAGATTTTTTTTTGCTAGTAGGTAGGTTATTTTTATGAAGGTCATTATGATCCTTCTTGGCTGGCACCGACTCCAAAATAACTGATTAAAAACTATAAATAGTAAAGTATTAAAGGTATCAAGGATTGCGTTGATTCCCCTTTAATGTTCTTTGCTATGAAGTAATTAAAATATTATTTTTTACTTTTTAGTTAAGGATTGAACATGTAGGTGTTGTTTGAAGTCGGTTTTAATTTTTTTTTCTAAAAAATTTTATTCATTTCTGTGTAACAACTTTTAGAACAAAGCAAGAATATTTTAATTAGGGATATTACATGGATTTATTGTAAATTTTCTTGTTTAAAGAACAATAAGTAGTTCTCTTTATATTGTGTCTTGTCGGTTAAGGTTATTACAAAAGCTTGTATTATGCCTCATTAATTAGCTAAACATTGTTTCTTATTACTAAACAAGCTGATACAATTTTACAAGGACCATAGTACGTTTACTATTAGACTTACGTTTTAGGATTAGCATATTGCCAGTATTTTAATACGTGCGTAAAAATATAGTTTTAGTCTGTAGGTACTTCACTAGTGACAATGTTTAATTAGATTACTACCCGACTTACATGATGGGGACGGCAGCTAAAAAAAGTTCGGAAGAGGGTTACGTTAGGAATAATTTTTTTTTTTGCTCTTTCCTAACCTAACCCGCAACCGGGTTAGGTTTTCGGGTCAGGTTTATATAATATGCTTGAATTACCAGAACTGTTGCTTGCACCATATGAACTTGATGAGAAATGCAAATCACTTGGTAGGTGGTTTGAGGGACAGGTCCTTTAGCTGCGACAAATTTGGTTTTTGAAGCGACTATAAATAACGTAAGTTTGTTTAATCAATAACTGCGTAAAATATATAAGTGAAAGACCCTCTCAGAATAAATAACAGAGCGCTGTTCATTTTTCCGCTGCCAATCAAGCGAGAAACGTTGCTTTGCTATATCTCTCTTATACAAACGATAAAAATTAAATCAGAAAGTCTCTCAACGCAAAATAATAAGTGATTATAAACTTTAATTAGTTCTCAGAGATGTTGACATGTTTTATGTTCAACGGCTTAAATAGTGATTTATATTTAGAGCTGAGAATAAAATTAATAAAGATTGTATGAAAATGTTAATAAAATCACGTGTTTATATACTAATTATAATAATACTAATTGGGATTGAGCAAGTCGATCTTGTAGCAAAATTGAATTGTCATGTCGATGTTAGCATTAGACTTCATACTGGTGTCGTAATTAGGTAGTAAAAAGTTTGCTAAGATACTATTGAGTCGTTATAGAAAGATCACACTATCATATACGTTACACATCTTTACGGTTTTAGATTTACGCTGGTTTCAGCATGAATGGGCCGGATCGAAGGGGAAGTACTACCCTCTCATAGAAGATCGACGTAAGAGTAGTGGTATCCGTACTATTGTGTTTCACTCAATAATATACACATACAATCTGTAAAAAAATCAAAGTAACAACTTTAACTAAAAAGGCCCTACTAGCACATGTTGGTCACGATATTTGACTGCCTCTGTAGTGCAGTGTGAGCGCAAGCGACTGCTATGTACGAGGTTGTGGGTTCGGTCCTCATACGGGACAAGACCTTGTGTGATCCATAAATTGATTGTTTTGAGTCTGGGAAAACACAAAACGGTTTCGGCTCTAACCAAAGATGCAACTTAAAGCGGGAGAAACCGCGCCGTGCAAAGATAGTTTTTTATATTTCTGAAAATATAGGCCAAATTTAACTAAATTAGGAATTCCTGTTAATTAAGATTAGTAATGCGAAGTTAAAAAAATTACAGTGTAGGTACTTAATGTATAATGTACTAAATGTACAAGAATCAATTATACCGAAAATCTGTTGTATTATTATGTGACTACCCTATGCTCATGCTAAATTAAAAGAGAAATTATGAAAAATAATAATGAATTCGACGTGTAAAACCGTAACGCAAAAAGGTATCCCACCTTTTAGTAAAATTACACAGTTATAAAAGGGTTAAGAATTTGTAATGAGGTCCACAGCTGTACCGCAATGAACAAATCTCTCATTTTCCATATTCCAATTAACAAAGAATTTGTAACGAACTCCATGCCAATTTACAGCGAACTATAGCGGTACCTCTCACAAGTTAGCTCCCGTGGCTCCACAATTGTTTCGATGTTATCTCGCTGGGCCGAAGTTGGGTAGACACAACCCACCGTAATGTGCTTAAGTGAACGATGTTGCCCCAGCGAATTCACCCGGCTCTACCCACAATTTGATGTTTGTAATGTGTTTTATTAATACTTTTGTGCAGTAATTTGTTGCTAAATGATTTTTGTTGCTGTCTGTTTGAACGTATTGCTTTTTACGTACTCTTATAATGACTGTGTTTATATTAAGCATTAAAAATAAGTATAATCAACTCATTTGATATCCAGACCGTTACATGTTTGCCAAAATTAATTAGGTAATAAGCAGAGATTGGAATAGGTAGAGCTATTTTTGGTAAGTACTTGTGGTATAAAGCAATAATATGGACATGCCTTACGTCCCGGAATTTTAAATAAATTAATAAATTTATGAATTGTAATACGTTAGAAAGAGACGACACATTGACTACCTCTGTGGTCCAGTGGTACTATATACGGTATTCCACACAGAAGTCGCGGGTTCGATTCCCGCTAAGTGCAAATATTTAGGTGCATGAACATGTTTATTTACATTGGTCTGGGTGTTTTCATTTATAAGTGTGTATTAACAAAAAAAAAAGTATTTAACTATGTATATCTGCATTCTAGACCCCATAACACAAGCTATAATATATGATTACTTTGGGTCTAGATAACGTTGTGTGTAGGTGTTAAGGTATAGTTATTACTTTTCGTTAGGCAAACAGTGTCCCGCATTCCCGCTATTGTTCTCTTTTGTTTCCACTAGCTGTGTTCTGCATCTTATAAGGACGACACCAATGCGCGTGTGCGCATTGGACTTTTGCAACTTCCAACATACGATGTCATTGATGTAAGTTTGGTAACGTCGCGTGGGCAATGGTTTACGTTAAACAAACTTTTACATTTTTCTGTTTTCTTCATTCTTTTAGAATTCGTGATGACAATAAGACAACTATTGTGTCTACAGTAATGTCCACGAAAGGGTTTATATATGTTTGCTGTCAATGAACCAAAATAGCTTTACATATTCCGACCTCTGGTAATTAGTGATATAACAACACATGTCTGTTAAAAAGGTTAAAATAATGTTATATGCATCAATTTAATTAACCGTAATATTGTTCAAACATTATTAAGTTTAGGGGTATTTAATGTTTCTAGTAATGAAGTTGCCTTTTCAGTAAATAGTACTTCAAACATCTATGACGCTTACATACATACATCCATAATAATGTATACATTCTTGTACAATAACCGGATAAAACTCACTTTAAATTTAAATCAGTTGGTTTACTTGTAATGAGAAAAATACTGTTGCCCAATAAAAATACCAATGTTGTTTTAACAATAAACGTCCACGTGTTTTTTCCTAAATGGTATAAAATATATAGTTTCAGTGACCCAATAAACCTATTATTTATCAAGTAAATCGTTACAGTAGTGGCGTGTTGTGCCTTTAGCTCCAAATTATAATTGACGTGAGAGAGAAAACAAGCTGAAACTTTCACTAAAGTAAATGTCAAATAAAAGGTTTGCCTGACAAAAGTATACTTAATAAATTATCTATGTATGTAGTTAATGTAGGTATGAGTATATGAGTTTGCACAAAGTCCGACATTTCTGGGTATATTTATCACCTGTAGGGAGAAATGCTGTGCTTGAAACTTTTAAAATATTGTCTATATGAGTACCTACTAAAATGACGTATACGATAGGTAGGTAAGGTTAATTTAAGTTAATAATAATATATTTATGATAAATAATTTTACATGAGTATTAGATTAGAGAGCGCCGAAGGCACAATTTACCCCCTTTCCTTACTTCCCTCAATTCCCTCACCTACCCCACTCCCTTTACGGTATGCAGCGGCTTCGCAGAATCCCTGGCATTGCAGGAGCAATGTCAAAGACTCTAAGTCGTCCATGAGCGACAGTTACCACTTACCATCACGTGGGCTGTTTGCTCGTTTGCCACTGTCTGCAATAAAAAAAAAGATAAAAGATTAACAGGCTTCCCACAGAATTAACCGAAGATTTGCTAAAAGTGGCGGGTAACCGATGGATTATAGCAGATCAAAGTGAAGATACTTTGGGAAGGACTCTGTCTAGCAATAATTGATGAATAAATAACTTTAATAAGATGGAGTTCATTACTAAATTATGGCCATGAGCTTATAAACGTAGATTATAATTAGTATGTTGAATTAATAAATGATTATTTTAATATATTATTATTTTATGTTGTTGATTCAGAAGAAAGTAACCATTAATGATTTATGTTATATTTATATTTGCCATATAGCTAAGATTTGTACAAAATATTATTAACCATTTGAAAACGTCTACTATAGGACATAGGCCTCTCCCAGATGTATTTGTCATAGTAACCACGCGTGATAGGACTACTGGTGACTGCTGTAAGGTGATTTTAATTTGCAAGTAAAGCTGTTACCTACTACTTAACATTCTGTTAGTCGCCAGTTACTTACAAGAAAAGATAAGTACCTATACTTATCTCTTGTTGTAGTCCACGTGGCCTGAACTACTATAGAATATCGTATAGATCTTAATACTCACATTTTCATAAACTCGTTGCACTTAATAAAAAAGTTTAAAATTTGACAGAAGGTAGTTTACATTTCAAAAATGCAAGCGTGTCTTCTGTGAAGTGAAATAAGTCATAATCAGCAAACCTTATTTAAGATAGCATTACAAGCACTAAGCCACCAGGTTTCTCGTGTTAATATTTTTACGGAAAACCAACTTTGAATTATGATGTTTGTCTAATATTTTTGATGTTTTAAAATTGTGTATTTTAAATAAAAATGATATAACCGTGACAAACGGCAAACAGTGACTACATAGAATTCGGTTTATATTAGTAATTGTACTGTGTATTGAGTGAATGTGCTTTAGTCCAACCGGTTGGCTAATTAAAATATTAGTTAAAACAAAGAATAACGCCTCTGGTTTTTACTCTAAGAACTATATTTCCGCTTATCAAGTATTAATATGTACAAACGCACGTACAGTATATAACTACTAAATACAATATGAGTTTAACCTATAAATCTTTAAAATTTTCTCAATTTCAATTGATAATTTACATAATGCACAACGGATACAAATCGTGCACTATTTTTTAGGATGGCAAAGACAAAATACCTTTTATTTTTCCAACGTTTCGCTCGAATTGCACCGACCGTGGTCAGAGGTTGACACGGCCAACCCATGATACTGCAATATATTTAACCTTAATAATAGTATGTGATTCAAACCCGATGTCTAATGTACTGAATCGCCTTTCCGTACAATAAAATCTGCAATAGATAATAATGTAACCACATTGTTAAGTGTTTATTGTCTTACGGGCGTGTGGCTGACGGCGTGCTATCAGTAATTAAAGGGTCATTGTTTGTTGAATAATATTTGTTTTGTAATTGAGTTAATGTAAATCTGTCATAATAATTGGATACGGGTCGGGATCGTAAAATGCCCAACAAAATGTCTTTGTTGGGAGAGATGTCTTCCATCAATCAAGTTGGCAGTTGACGGAACACTTACATTTATCTTTTCGTAAAGACAAGGGACGTAGACCTGATATAGTTAACTTTCGTTAATTTAATAGATTTATGTTGAAGTTATTATTAAGATTCAAAAGCTTTTTTTAGCATACCTTTCCGTGATTCACTAATGGTCAATTAAACCATTAGTGTTTAATTGACCATCAGTGTGTATGTTGGTCATGTACGACATTTATGTGAAAATTCATAAAATGTAAATGTTTTTTACACGGATATGTCGTACATCTGTAACTCTAAATACCGGGGCCATTGTTCGTGTTTCGTTCAATTACTCGTATTTTTGCACAGTAGGTTAAACATATTTAGATTTCTTATCATTCTAATATACAACAAATTTGTCTAAAGAAACATCCTCTTCTTGAATCTTTTGCTAAAGTGGAGATACACCATTTGAATTATTAAGAAAACTTTTCTAGAAATAAATTTTTATATACGAATTCAAACTTTTGGAAAGTCAATGAGCAACATTTATAGGTCGTATTTTAATGTTTTAACTAGCCATATAGCTTGTAATATACTTTGTATTTTTGAAATCCCAATGGAGTCATCCTAGTATTCCAAAGTTAACACTTTTTCAATTTTAAAGTATAGTCTTACATTCTCTAAGAGAGCCGCTTTACTGACATTTTAATCTTACTCTGAAAAATAAAGTTAATCACCATTTAGCTGATTTGAATCAATAAGTTCACTAGCTGTTTCAACGCAATAGAAGCCTAAAATAAATTTGTTTTTTATTTTGTAATCTAATATTAAATAGATCTGATCTGATTTAAATTAATTATAAGAAAGTCTATATTATAGACTAAGTATAGTTGAGGAGGTCACATGAGTTTCATGTAGTTATAAGGATATCATAAACACCTCAAGGAAAATAAAATAAAATACGCAAATACAGCAAAAGCATTGTCACTTTAGGTGCTCGAGAAAGATTGACGTCTTTAATATTTTTCTTCAAAGTATTTTATTTTTCAATTATTTAGAAACGTCAATACTACATTAATATAAATAAAGACACATAAAGCACCTGTAGTATCTAAGGCAACAGTTGCTACTGATACCTATTTATATTATTAAATTTCAAGTGAATTCTCATCCGTATCGCAATATGACGCTTGCTTTGTCATTTGAGGCAAGGACCGGATTTGAAAACACATATGGGACAAAAATGGTACCTACTCAAAAAGTATGTTAAATTTAATCTTTAACTAAAAATAAATTTATACCATCAAGTATCGAAGTACACATCTCACTTTTAGTGAGAAAAAGGTTTAGTTACACCTACTTGGTAATATTACAAACAACCTGTTACCCGCAACTTCGTTTGCGTAAAAATTCAGATGTATGCCTGTATTTAAATATTGCCTGCCTGATCTTACGGCATTCGTACATTGTATCAGTAATAATCACTATGATTCGTGTTTATGGCGAATCCCATTTAAATCTATTCACCCGCTACCACTAAAATGACGAAATTTCACACAAACTTGCGAATCCTATTTTCCCACTCAATACCCTAATAGCATTTATTGTTGGCATTTGATTGGGCCTCGTGCACGTCGTTAGTTGGCCAACAGTTAGAATTGGCCATCTTATAGAGATAGGGCCTACAACATAGGGCCATTGTAGAATTTGCTACTGAGGGCCATTGGTTGTTTTGCATTGTGGGGCCTTCTTACACAATATTGACAGTTACCCTACAGTTGGTAAACAGTTAGCGTTTTACTGAGGGCCATTGGTTGTTTTGCAATATGGGGCCTTCTTACACCATATTGACAGTTACCCTACTGTTGGCAAACAGTTGGGGTTTAGTTTAATGTAGTATTCCAGTATCTCAGCTGTGGGACAAATTTACTTAATAAGAAATAAAAAATAATATTAAAATAAACCTGTTTTATTGAACTAAAATTAGTTTCATTTTATTTAAATGACATCATATTAGATACCTGTCATAACAATAAATTATAGGTGTCTAATATGTGTAAAAACTGTTTAAAAATTACAAAATGACAATAATTTATTGTTTTTATGACTGACTTATTGTCATTTTGTTATTATATACTATTATTACTAAATACACACCAATGATAACTTTAATCAATTCTAGATTTTTCAAACTAAACTTATTATTCTTGCCAGTCCAGTTACATTGTATTGATAAAGAGTTTGTGAAAATGCGTTCAAGAATTCTTCTTGTAATTGTCCCAGTCCCTTTTCCACCAATATAGCTTAAATTATTTATCTGCAACAAAAAGTACATAAACAAACAACTCATAAAATAAACAAACAATAAAAGCAAAACAATGTATGTATGATACTATATAATAGTAGTATTAACTACTTGTCTGTGTTGAGACAGATTAAGAATACAATTCACCAGTCCATTTTATCCCAAGGGTGTCATAACAGGCGACTAAGGGAATAAAACAAGCAGACAATGTCACTGCGAGAGAAGGAAAACTCGAAATAAAACACATCTGGCCAGCATGGTGTTGGTGTGGTTTCCTCATTAGTTGGAGTTGGGATAGGTGAAGATATCGGAGAATCTGTAAAGTAGGCACTATTATTGTAGGTAGTGATAATTATAAAAAATCTCACTGGACACATATACCTACCTATAGTTAAAGTGTAAAAAACTAGCCAGCCACAACTCACCTGTCTTACTCTAAAGTTGAAGACTTTGTGTGCAATAAAGTATATTGAATTGTACTCATATTGCATCAGAGTGATATTACCTATTAGGCTAATAAGATTCTTTGTTACTTACCAATAAAAAAATCTTGTAGAAGTCTTGGTGATGAACTGGTTGTACATACTGGTGGCAAAATTATTTTTGGTGGTATTGGTTATTTGATTTGACATTCATCATCACTGTCATCATGATCATCACTGTCAATTCGAAAAGAACGAACTTTCCTCTCCCTTTTCCTGATTCGACTTCTACATCAGCGGAAGCCAATACAGATTCACTTTAAGCCTTTTTACATTTTTGTCTGGCTTTAGATATGTCATCTGTAAAATAATATTTTATTATTATGATACTGGAGCAATGAATTTGCTTAAATTACCCACCATTTTGATACTTATCGAGTACAAATCAGCTCTTCAAAACTTTGGCTAGGTACCTATTGAAAAGTGGAGTAGACCAGGTACGACACAACAGCCTCCACCACAACAATACAAAAATCTAAATTTTTAAGCCGCTTAGGTTGTCAAAGCCGCCACATTAAAAAAGGTTGTTAATGTTGAAATTGAAACGCTTACCTATAGCGGCAATTTTTTATGACTCGTAAGTGCTGAGAAATGTGATTAAAATATAATACAACTTTAAACTTACGGAACAATGTTACACTTCTACCCAAAAATAATTACCTAACCTGGCCTGGCGGGCGCTCGACATAGGGACTTCTGGTGGGAGCTCAGGGCTGATTCACGATTTTGTTGAACTACCGGCTTTTTGAGATTCGACATATGTTTAAGCTATTCAAGTGAACACGTTATGAAGAGGCGCGTTCAAGCCCGCCATTTATTGCTTGCGCGGCCGCTCAACTATTCCGGTTTCGGCGCGAAAGGGCTCTACCGGCTACCACAGAGTAGAGTACATTTGTAAAATACTACGTCAGTTTACGCGAACGGTAACCATAATCCAACGACATAAAGTTTATTAGTTTTTGAAATGGTTTTAAAATACCGCCAGTTTAAGGTTAAGTCCAAGTAGGCAAATTTAAAAATATCACCTGTATACCTAGTAAGTATAATAAGTCTATGCTTACCTGTTTCGTAAAAAGTACGCCGAATTGAATACACCGGCCAATTTTCATCTGGCACTGCTTGGGTCAATAAGCACTTATTAAATTCGGAAATGATTTTGTGAAATGGCCACAGACATTGCCTTTTTCGTGGAGTCAACCATTCTTTGCGGATGATGCCTACACTGTCGTCTTGAAATTCTACCACTTTAAACATACTTAGGTATTCACTTTAACTTCTAGCACAAAGCACGAGCACTGCCAATGCAAATTGCAATGCGTTCCAAAGCAAAGCACACAACAAAATGAACAAAATGGCCGCGACGCGCGCGCATCATCGAATTAAAATCTAAATTGTCTAAACACTTGCATTGGCCCAACTTTGGTAATTGCTTGGGCGTAAGGATAATATTTTATTGCATTGGGCCAATGTTAAATGATATCTAACAGGGCCTACGATAATACACTGCAGAAATGCCAACAGTTTTTAACTGACGGTAGGTAGTAGTAGCATTGACCCAACGTAGGTAAACGGTTCGGCGTAATCATAATATTTTACTGCATTGAGCCTATGTTAGTTTTATGTAGGCAATCTAACAACTATATCCCAACGTATTGCCCACTGTTGGCCAATGGATGCCAACATAAAATGCTACTAGGGTAAGGTTAGTTTCTTAAAATGGTGGTGGTAAATAATTTTAGTAAAGAGTATAATTATGTCATTGTGAGTTTGGAGTCATTGTGAGCTTTAAAAATAAAAGATATTTCATACAAATTTACACTTCCTATTTCAACCCCTTGTTAGGTATGTTCAAAAAACATTATAAACTAAATTTCAATTTCCTTAAATAAAGAGAATTATTGTAGTAATTTAAAAAAAACCTACTATCAAAACTATAGAATTCGTATACAAACTTTACCATGCCTTTTTATTATGGGACGAATTTCGCAAAATTCCTTGTGAGAGTTATCTTTGTGAGCACTTATGTCTTAAAAGGAACTCGCATGCTAAATTTGAGACTTCTAGCCTGCACTTGTAGTTTCTCAGATTTCGTGATGAGAGAGTGATTATTCGTTTTTATAATATATACCTAAATAGACAAAGGCATTGAAATATAAAACCAAGTCAACCGGTCTTAGTCGGAAAAGTTAAATTTGGAAGTTACGTTTATGCTAATTTGTACTGATATACTGTTATTTTTTATCATGCAAAAACTTTGGATACGAATGAAAAAAAAAAATAACAAGATGCTTTAGTTTAACATTACACAACTTTAACGTTTTTTACATCACTTTGGTGAGAAACAAGTAAATTTATATAAGCATACTACCATAAACAGTTACAGTACGCTGTTATTTTTGTCCAATTACTGTACTTAAGTGTCTCAAATAAAATAGTAAAACGAGCGATTAAGTCACTACGATAAAATCGTAGCTAAATTAATAAAATGTCTTTTTTTTTGTAAATAGAATAGGATAACTTCTACTAACTAAATGTTATGATTACGGTTTGCTTGTAGAAAAGTCTTGAAAAATGATATTATTGGTCTACTTCCAAGAAGTCCAATTAAGAAACCAATTAATTCACGAACTAAAGTACAGAGAAAGTTCTAAGATTACGAGCTAACCGTGAACACTCGATACGAATTGGAACATCATTGTTCTCCAAGTAATTGTCGTGGAATTAAGTTTAGAAGAAAATTAAAAACTGTACGTCAAAAAAATTATCATTGCATTTAATTAGATTATTATATCTATTAATATAGGTATACAAATCTTATACTTTTCTTACTCGTATTATCAATACAAAAATCAGTTTGATTTAATAGCTACGTTAATATAATGTCGTAATATATATAATCTTCAAGAGTCGTGATATGCTATGATAAAGGTTCAACTTATTGACATTACCTGTTAAAGCCTTTAATATTTTACATATACGCCAAGAAAATAAATTGCCTGGTTAATATAATGATAATGACTTTACACTAATTATTTCACCAATAATTAAATTAAAATACCGATGTGAAGCTCAATCCGGCACTGAACAGCCGTAGATATTTGTGTATGAACTGGTATATTAATACGAGAGTTGCACCTGACTCGAGGCGCGTGTTGACTGTAAATAAATTCATAGTTGGCGTCATATACCGTTCACAAGTACGCGACTTAAGACCCTCACTCTTGAGATATGTCATCTAGTCACGTTACAACTTTGAAGGTGAAAATTTGACTTGATACTGTTTTGTTGGCAGTGGTTTGTGCTTTGACAGCAGGAATACTAGTAGCGTGCAATACCTTTGTGTTCAAAGATATTACATTGTTTGGGTTACGTAATATTCTACCACTTAAGTTACGTAAGACATTTATTTAGTACTTCATAATTTGCTAAATGAAGATTAACATAGAGCAAAGATTTGACTTGTTCGATATTAAAATGTAATGCCATTTATTTTTATTTTAGGCTGAAATTGTTTTTATTTTTATTTTAAACGAGCTGCGCCCTGTAGCTTTGCCCGTGCAGGAATTAAGTATGTGTGTAATTAATGTAATTCGGGAACCAGATCAATTTTCATGATAAAAAGTATGCCTATGTTCATCCCCTGCACCGAATCTATCTACATATAAATTTTCATCGAAATCGGTTTAGCCGTTTAAGCGCTGAGTAATAACAAACACACACACTCACACACGCACACATACATACACACAAACTTTCGCATCTATAATACACTTTTACACTTTGTGAGTATTTTCTAACTCCTACATGTTTAAGCTTTTTTAATAACTTATGAAAAAGGAAAAATTATTTATCAAACTGAAAAGAAATACAAATAAGTTTGAATAACCACAGCTGTATAAAATCCGGGGTCTAGGAAATGTTTCATGTACACGCACGGTTATGGTTGTAAGAAAATTAATATTTTATAGGTATATTCTATAAAGGCAATACAAAGATGTAAACAAACAAAGATGTGGTATTTTTAGTGTCTATATCTACGTTACATGCCGTACCTTATGTTTTGCGGTAAATATCTATATTGAATAAAAGAATGATGATCAGACCTATCTATAGTCAAAAGACATTAAGCATAATAATAATAACACAAGCAAATATAATTGCTTAATTTGGAGCTAGATGGCGCTGTGTGAATGTGGTAGAATATTATTATTATTATTATTATTACATTTTTTTGCCAAAATAGCAACAAAGTTAAATTTCATAAGTCTTCTACATAAAACATCTGTAAAACATCTGTAAAATATTGAATAGGTATTGTCAAGTCCAAAAGAAATTTATTGCTCCTGGAGTATATAACTTCAATAATTATTATCATGTTACGAAATTAGAGATAATAATATAAAAAAAATTGTTACCCGAGTAAGACCAGACCAAAATCGCAACAATTTATGAGGACGATTCTACTACCCTTGCCGTTTATTTCTAGAGCTTTCTATTTAATTGAATACAAAAGTTAAACGCTGCGAGTTACTTTATTCTCAGACGAATATTTGCAAAGTCCATTTTCTCTGAAAGTAAGCATTCGGAGGCAGCATTTTCCTTTCTTAATTAATTGTAAATTACGTGACGATAGCTGTGTTAATTCGCTTATTTTGATATTAAATAATCTTTGGCTGTAATTAGCTGTGGTACGATCCGCTTGTTAAGTTACTTCAATTTTCTGTTGTACGTATCATTCGTATTGAAGCCTTAATTTATGTATGTAATCAAACTGTATTTTAAATTTTAATCAATGTTATATTTACATATTTATCTTCGGATACTACTCTCGAGGTGATTCGTTGCAGGATAGCCTAGTCAGTAGGTTAGCAAGTCCCCAGGGCTTCCAAATATCATAGCTCAGTGTTCACTAAGGTTCTTCGAACTTACGGAAGTTACAGTGATACACTAAAAGGTATTTCTTTTAATTCATTCACATTTAAAGTCCTGCAGTGAGCTCTCGAGTGTACTACGCATGTTGTTTCCTTATAGGATAAGCTATGAAATGAGGTTATACACTAGGCTGGGTTCGACATTATCCAATACAATATTTCAGGCTTGATGACCGCTGTAGTAAACGAGTTCTTGAGTGGCAAAGGTAAGGCGAGATAGCACTCGCCTAGATGGACGACCTAAATAAAAGGTTGTTGTAGTTTTTACTTGGCACCAACTTAAAATAAAAATTAAAATATAAATTATAAAATAAGTTTTAGTTTCCTTCCTGTTTAATGGTTTTTTTTTTATTAAAAATGATTTTCACTCTTTGGTTCACCTAATTAAGCTTACCCCTTCACAGCGTACCGGCGTGATGTAATGTTATGAACTGGTGTAAACAATAGACAAACATTAGATTTCAACAATCTCAATCAATTTGCTCAATCATTTTTTTTAAGAATTCCGTTGCCTTTCTACGAAGTTCTTCATCAGATCTTCATCAAATTGAAAAGGGACGACTCCAAGAAAATATGTACTCTTTCAAAAACTACCCAAATTCTTTTATGTGTTCCGATAAAATTTTAAGAGTTCTCTCTTTTTCTCTAGAATCCCGCCATCAGATCCTGACTTGATGATCATGGGACCAACTGGGAAGTATACCTTTTCAAACAAAAAAGTCTAAATTGATCAAGCCATCTTCGAGTAATCGGAGAACATACATAAAAAAATATTCCTTTATACATACATAAGAGTAGTAGTATCCGTACTACTGCGTTTCGTTCGGCGAGTGAAAGTGCCGGAGGCCCAATTTCCCCACTTACCTCTTTCCTAACCTCCCTCATCCCCTTTCCCTAACCCCATTCCAAGTCGATTGCTTTTGGTATCGTGACCACCACTTCTGGATTCCACTGACTGCTTACCATCAGGTAGGATGGAGTATAGTTAAAATTCAAATATTTTGTTTAAAAATGCTATAAACAAATTATATTATACCTAAGTTATTATCGATTCGTATCGTTTACATTGTAGGTAAGGGAAATTTTTTATTAGGGTCACCGAGGTACCTAATTAGAAATTTGCATACAGTTGCGTTTTTTAATATCGCAAATATTGAGCTTAAAATAAACAAAATGTTTTTTTGCATTGTATCGGATCTTGCCTTCGACAGGGTGAACTATTGTTATCGGTACCGATATTACAATTGTTACTATCGCCATATTTCTCAAACTTTAATTCAAAGTTTATTTTTAGGATGTTAAAGCAAATATTCAAACTGTTTAATCTAACTAATAGATATCTCTTCTACATATAATACTCTTCTAGTGTTTGATTTGTTGCCAATTTGCCTTTATTTATTCATAACCCTTACAAATTTTAGATTTACTCGTAGCTGTTATTTCCGCCCTGGTTTACCTTATATGAATATCACTGATACCTGTACGATGAATGCTGTTAAAAAAGTTCTTGATCAAAACAAAATATTAACAGTAATATTTGATTTTTATTATAGGAATTACCAATAACTTGTAGTAACTAAACGACGACCTAAATTTAAAAATCGGTCCAGAAGTTTAATTAACCAATGAGAGGACAAACAGCTGAACAGAATTCTATTTATATAAATTATGCAATATTTCATGCAGTTCGAAGTGAGAAAGACTAAAACAACACAAATCAATGGCATCGATGTCCGTGGTGGATGTGTCATGTCATCCATTGCTATACGGAAATTAAATGTTTTGTATAGAACATTAACCGTTATTTATGATTATGGTCTAGCAAACGATCTATGTATTTCGTGGAAGTTGTAAGTATGCAAATATCATATCAACAAATTGTTATTCAAATAATATGAAGAGTAAAATATACATTTTGCATTCTTTACAGCCTTGATGGTACTAACTGGTAATTTTTATTGTTGTATTATATGACTAAGATTATGCGAAATGAATTTATAATTATTTAAATAAATTAACAGTTTAGAAGTAGATTTTTTTTTATACTAATGACAGAGGAGCGTAGCCGACTGGCATTACGAAATTACGCACTAGGTGAAAGCACAGAGTAGCCGTACAGAGGCAAAGCTTTCTAAGAAAGTGCAAAATTGTTACCTATTCTGGTAGGGTTGTCACAATAGGTTAAGACAAACAAAACATTTGTTAAATAGTTTATATATGGAGTTATTCCGGTCCGATCCCCCAGATCTCATCCCTTATAATTATTCTTTAATTCCATTCTGATTCTCTGCAAATTTAGTAATACCGGCCTGATCCCCTCAGAGTTTTTGATAGGTAAGTACATTCAGGAGAAAAGCAGTTCATGTAACAATGAATTAAAAACATAAAAATAATAAACACACTTGTATAGTCTCTGCTTACCCCATTAATGGAAGGCAGCCGTGAAGTTATTGTACGTATTTTCTCGAAAATCTGTCAAAGAAACTAGGGGATACGACTGGAATAAAATATTTAAATATATTTAGGTTTTGTTTCTGATCTCCTACGCGATCAGAACTGAATAGAAAATAACAAAAAGTAAAGCAATCCCCAGTGTATGAGATTCAGGGGATCAGACCGGAATAACTCTATATATATGTACCTACTGATTTTGATATCTCATTAAAACGAATATGATTAACATAGTGAATAGGAAAACATCTGTCGTTTTGCCTTTATAAGTAGCTAAATTCGATATATTTTAGTGTTTTGAGCTGATAATATTATAAAAGTTTTGTTGCCAATGTGATTTTTCATTCGTGATTGTTGAACATTGTCATTCGTGTATATTTCAATTAAGTAGGTACAAATCTAAACCTACCTACAAACTTCGAAAAAATTTGATGAACCTGTTAAATATGAAGGTAAGTTCACAGAGATAAACTTATAACGCGTTAAAATAAACAATCATTCTTATTAAATATCATTAACATTATTTAATTTTAATCAAACTTTTCATGAATATAAATATTAACATATTCATTATAGTTTCAACGATTAAAATTAACCGATAAAATAATTAACAATTAACTTTAACGTGCGTCGCACTGACCCTGAGATTGTCAACTGGCTGTGCCGGCGTCAACCGGTTTTTTCCAGTCTCGCCGTGTACGTGACAAGCGGCCAGTGGACACGCACACATGCCCCGCGTGCTTGTAGTAGTGCCACCGATTTGCGCGTTTGTAGGAAGCTTTCTCTCTGTACGTATCTACTTTGTGGTGAAAGGGCGGCAAGAAAATCATCCATTACAAGGCGGGCAAGAATGTCCTTTAAGGCTGCCGCCATAGGATGGCCAAGCCGCCAAGCGTAGCGAGTAACAGTGACTTTCTATGTAGGATCTTTATTTGTATCCGATTTTATGCAATGGATCATTCAGTGCTGAATCACTTTTACAATATGTCAATATGTCTATTACTGACAGCGCTTCAGCGCCGAACGGAAAATCGGGGTATCCAAGAATCTTGGATTAAAGTTTGTTTAGAGAAAGACAGCATTGTCAGACGTACTCCTAATGATGGCTAGACAAGACCTATGTATATCAATGACCATTGATATAGGTCAAATAGATCCATGAAAGCTTAAAGATCGTGATAACCACACCTTCTCAGCCATCTTCGATGACTACAGAAACGTGTGCAGTAATAATTAAAGTAGCTTGATAGGTACATGTAGGTAGGTTATTACACCACAGCAATTATTGGTTAATGTTTAGCTAGCTTTCAATCTAATTGTGATTGAATAATTGTGACCCTTAACTATTTTGTATCTTGCTGCCATCAGAAAATTTTAGCCGTTCGATTGCTTCGGACACTATTTAGGGGAAAGACGACTACATCGTACCACTTAACTTTGCAAAAGATTTAGAATAATACTACAGAAGATATTACACATTTTTGTATTAATTAAGTACTTTCGTTATTTAAGTTCAACATTATATAAAAATATTCAAAAAAAGCTAGCCTTTTTTGGTCAAATATTTGTGTTTTCTAAAATGTAGGTTTCGGTACGAATTAAAAACCGGTGTGATAAATTTTACCACATGGTTCCTAAATCGTACTTAGGAATAAAATGTGTCTAAATTAAATGCTATATATAAGCATCAAGTGAAAAAAAGAATCATAACAAAATTATGTCATCTAATTAGTTATAATTCTTGTGAATGTAAAACTAACTAAAGTACCTTAGGCTCTACGTGTGGGGCTATGTGTGCGGGCAGATATATAATGTAATTGCCCATAATAAGTGTAATTAGTTTAATTTCTAAAATAAACAACGTTTAAGTACAAAACAATTATACATAATATTTTAATACATAACAATATTCAGCTATTTGAGGGTGCGCATTAATTCTGTTACATGCTGGTATACCTACGTAAAGTACGATTTACAAACCCAGAAACGGTACGATTTGACAAATTATAATTTTTTTTAATTCATCGTTTTATTATTATAACCTATTAAATTTTCGATGATATTTTACTTTTAATATGAAGGACATTATCATAGATACATTATTAAATAATAACAACGAATTATCAAAACCTTAGCTTGAATATGCTAGAGCTTAGGTTACCCGACTGGAACTAAAATAGCTTCAAGCACAACAAAAAAATATTTTTTATTTTTATTAGGCAACCGGTAACAAGAGCAAGTTGATAAGGTGGCTGCATTTGTGATGGGTTGCCTGCGTTACATGAATGTTATCAAAACGAAAAAAATGTTGCTTTTAATATGATTTTACAATGTGGTACGATTTATCAGCCGGTACAACTTATCATACTCTGCCCTATATGGAGTATTTCTCTTTTAGGTAAAATGGTATTACCAATAATACATGCCACGAGGTCGAAGAACTAAAAATATAACGAAAAAATTAAATTATGATAATGTTATTAGAAATATATTGGTAATAAGAAAATAGAGAGTTACTGAAAATTTCGAAGTATTCTTTGCTAGACTACAAAAGGATAACTTGTTTTAGAATTCTATTACATTTAGTTTATATTTTGCATTGACTCTAAAGAAAATGTAGAGCCAGAAACTGCGTTTTCTTGTAATGTTCATTTTGTCGGTGTAGGCTATAATTTTAGCCACCTGCCGCTTCGTCAACTTGGTTTGAACTGAGGAAATCCTTTACACACATTCCTGGTTATTCTACACTAAAATTGATATAGATTAAGGATAAACTATTCTTACAGACGGGATAGAATTCTAATAAACTATTCTTACAGTTGGGATAGAATTCTACTAGCGGGACAAAAATGCATGATATTTCTTCTATTAAAATTACTTACTCAACTTCCTTTATAAAGTACTCTAGACGTCCGCCCTCGCTTCGCTTCGGTATAGAAAGTTTCATTTGGTCTCACAACAAACGCATGCGGAAAGTATTAGTGCAATAGTGTCAGATTTACAGAGGCGACTAAAATATTGAACATGACTAAAAAAAAGGTAAACATAATAAAATATAGCCTATGTTACCCATCTTATTTGTAGCTTTCTAACGGTGAAAGAATTTTTTGAATAGGTTACATAGAATTTGAGTTAAATCGTAACATACAAACAAACATACAAATAATTGTTAAGCAGAATAATATGTTGTTCTCTGATTTCTACTCATTCGAAGTCGTGGCACAATTAGTAGATAGGTAGGCACTCCGTATCATCACAAAATAAATTGTTTGTTGTATGTACAGAGCTTTTCATAAAAAATATAGCCCGTGCCTTTATTACAGTAAAATGTTGCTAATATAAAGGTATTTTCAAAATAGCCCTTTATCTAAATTATCATTCATAAAGTGCTGGAAATTTGGTGTTTAATGTATTTTTCAGGAAATAAATTTCTGGATTGTATCAGGGTTTAAAAATAAAAATATTTTACACTCAATGGTTTATACCGTAATTAAACTTTTTTACCAATATAGCGTATACGAGTATAACTGATACAATGTAGAAGAATGTTACAGACAACAGAAACAACATAGACAATGTTTTTTAAAATTATGTTGTGTAAGTTGTGTATAGGAACGAAAAAACGATAGTAAGTGGTTACCGTAGTCAATAAACATAACTAAATACCCTAAAAATTACATCATCATCATACAAAAGGATCCGGGCCGAGAGCTATTTGATTCTTTAGCACTGTAACTCATTGAGCACAGCTCAATGCGATGGAAACTACTATTTTACATCGGTATTCTATTAGAGGGTGATGATAGGTATCCCGGCCGATCCGACCAGCCAGCATCTCTAACAGTATATTGTACTATTATAAATAGTAAATACTCAATTTTTCTTATCCGATTAGGTAATTTAGAGTGTAATCTGGATCTATGCTGAGCTTATTGCGACTTCCAAAATGCCTACCTACATAAGTTAATCGTAAGCCCTCACTTTTTTATATTATTCCTCGGAAAATAATTTATGTTTTAAAAGCATGTACATGTTAAAATGTAATGGCCATGTAACAAATCTTAAGTGTACCTGTAACATTTCCAAATTATACGTATTTTAGTGCCAAAATGCTAATTAACACAGCGAAAACGAGGGCCAGGCAAATGAGCACCCGCCGCCGCCGTCGCCAGGAATCATGAAGAGAGCGGTCCCATTAACTTTTATTATTCGTCGTTTTAAAGCGTGTCGTCCAAATTAGTTGGCCCTATTCGCAGAACATCTTCGTTGCGCTTACAGCCACTCTCATTACAGAAATGGCTCTCAAAATTAATTTATTTATTGTTGATGTAAGAATTATGAGTTGTATCCTTCAGCGTGCTTGATTTAAACGTTGCATTTAAAAATCAAAAGTAGATATATATTAAGCAAACTGAAAAGTTTGTGTTGACAGCATTAATACTAAATCTTTTAATTAATGTAGTAACGAATTAAAAACGTTGTGCGCTTACTAAATAAAATCTAATTGAGAAAGTCAATTTAAAATAAACGAAATTGAATGTTTAAAAATTACGATACCTACACAATAACCTTACAACTTTCAAAATGTTGCTTTGTATTAGAATGCTCTTTAAATCTATTTACATAGGGATGATGAGTAGAGAAAGATGAGATGAGGAGTAGAGGCTGAGAAGTACCATCGTCGGCATCGAATCAATCATCTATTTATTGGTATAAATTGTTATCGAATAAGTTCATAAAGTTAAAAGTTAAATGATGGAAAATGAAAAAGCTTTACTCCTTCTTCCAGTTAAGCATGACTAGTCTGTTAGCTAATACGAGTTACAGATAATTGTCCATCGTAAAGTTTAATAAGTTACAATTGACTCAAAGTCAAGTGGTCCTTTTATAACAAGTCTGTGAAGCTTAACAACTTTACCCAACAAAGATGCTATAATAAAACTTATAGTATCTATAATTAAAAATAAATATTGATTGTTGAAATTAATTTAAAGATAGTAAAACATGTTGATCTTTGCTACTGTTCAATACTTAATGTTGTTTCTTTAAGATAACTGGTATACCTAAAAGAAAATTATATTTAAATAATAAGCAAGCATTATGACCTCACAATTGAAAAAATGACTCTTGGAGAGAGAATTTGCCGTGATCACTACCTTCTAACCTTACGCTTGACGGATGGCGGACGGTAGACTAATAACAGTACATTTTGTGCCCACTTATGTACAGGAAGTGATGAACTAGGTGAACTTCCAGTGCGGTATTTATATTAACGGCCACCATAATGCTGACTGCACCGTTGGTCTAGTGGTTAGTGTAACTGACTGCGACGCCGGGTGTCGTGGGTTCGATTCCCGCGGAAGGCAAATATTTGTGTGATGAACATTTGTATTTGTCTTTAGTCTGGGTGTTTTCTATGTATTATAAGTATGTATTTACAAAAAAAAAGTATGTATATGTATTATATTTCAGTTATCTAGTACCCATAACACAAGCTCTGCTTAGCTTGGGACTAGACGACAGTGTGTGATAGTGTCCACATATTATTATTATTATTATAATGGAAAACAGTTTCATATATTATAGTTAATATTCAAAGAATGAAAATTTAAATAATATTGCGTCTCAATAAACATATATAATGTATATTGCGCGAGAATAGCCATCCCTGGAGGGTCACTTGCGTATTGACATTCTGTAAATATGTAAAAATATTAAGTTGCTTTAAGAGGCATAACGTTCATCGTAATACTTTGTCTTTGCATACCTAGTCTGTATCATGGAAGGCTTTACAAACTTGTCTTGAAAAATTATTATTTACTTCTGATGTTTCATATCAGCATTTCTTATACTTCTTACTCACTAGGAAACAAGCCGTTTAATGGAAACAAAGAACAGCTAGACTAAAACGATCTATTCCGTTCTAACACCACAAAACTAAAACAACCATCAGTTGATCTCATAAACATTTTTATCCTGCGACGGCGTTGTAAGAGGCAATTAACGCAATAAAAGATAAAAAATTAAGTTCTAAATATCATCATATCGCAGTAATTAACTCGCACCTCGAGTGCAACAGCTATGGCAATAGTCCAATAGTTCACAGCACAACACGCAAAAAATACGCGCACAGTCGTGGGGTTGAGGAAAACAGTCCGTTGATACCATACCATGGCAATATCCCTCCTTCTATGGAGGAAGTCTATGGAAATTTTCAGGTTGGAGATGACTTTTGGGCGTCGAACCCACAACAAGTTAATGTGATGTTAGTGTCATCTGTAATTAGTTATTATCTGTTATAAATAGTAACAACGTAAATAAATTAACATTATATTTTTTTTTAACGATTCTAAGTATTTTACCAGTTTTTTTCTGATTCACACGTAACGATAGAACCATATGGAATGGTTAGACTAATTACACGGTCTAATTGGTTTGTCTGTCCATCTGTAACTGTGGCTCCGGGGGATGCCCCAGTTAATTAGTGTCCTAACCGCTCCCAATGTGATTTATTTAACGTTTAAAAAGTTAAAAAAATAACAACGAATAAAATTAAAAATGATTGTGTATTTTTAAGACAAAACATTATTTTCATGAATATTATTAAATAAATAATAACAGGCAGAGATTATAACATAGTTTTACAAGCCTATATGAAGGACTAGCTTTCCTAGCGTTTTTGCATACTGCTCTGCTCTGTCGCTAGTAGCGTGATGGTACATAGCCTATAATTTTCCTATAATAATTTTTATTTTATTAATTCCTTGTGGTGAAAATTAAGATGTCTAAAATGTTTGTGCATTTTGCTCCACTGATTCGATTGGATAGCGCATATTCCAATATATTGCAGTATTAGCATCTTAATCACAATAATACATATTATGGCAAATAACCTTCATAAAATTAGGGACGGACTCACACCCTAGCAGGTGCGAATGGCATAAAATACCAGTTGACAAATCTATGCTTATTACTATGCTGTCAAATTTGTAAATAATGCGATCTGATATTGAAGTTTCGTTATTGAACTTACTCGCATGCCAAGTGGCAAATTGATTCGTTCGAACAAATCGTCACTATTCTTTTAGTGAAGTATTTAAGATAGAATCATGGTTTCAGCATGAATGTGCTAGAAGATCGACGTAAGAGTAGTAGTATCCGTACTACTGCGTTACATTCGGTGAGTGAGAGCTCCGAAGGCCCAATTTCTTCCCTTTCTTCTTTGCTCACCTCCTCCATTCCTTTTCCCTACCATATTCCCAGCCGCCATAGTGGAGGCCACCATATAGTTTAAGACGATGTCTTCTAGTATGGTGGCCACCACTTATGGACTCCTCTGACTGCTTACCATCAGGTGGGATGGAGTCACTTTGGTAGACCAATATAAAAAAAGAGAAATTGAACTCGTATTAATTAAATACTCAGTTTCTTTTTAATCATAAGTTTTTTTATAAATTCTACATCAGAGTTTTAGGATCCCTGGTTTTATTAGTTTAAGGTCCTCTATTTGTTAAGAACGATATAAACAACGAAATAAACAACTGCAATGAAAGCGTGCATATTTTTATTTAAAAACCGCCTCATATTGAATTGGAACTGTAACAAATTGGCTCACTAGTGTATTTTTAATTATTCCGGCAAAGTAAAACTGAAATCTGCATTTTATTTATTTTAAATATGGAAAAAAATTATGCATTTCATATCATACTGACTGTAATTTTTAAAAACATTAAATTTTTGACAAATAGATTACACAATCATCAGCCTGAAGCGTCTACAGTTATATGCAGCTCTCTGTCAAAAGAAAGGGCTTCCCATAGTTCACATTCGGTGGTCTGCCTTTGTACCGCAAGTAGATATTTAAACAGATAATGCTGCTGCTCGTTTAGTATTTTATGAACTGCTACTTTTGAGTTTTGACTCCCACAGGTAGAAAGCCGGCGTAGTTCGATCTTCAACACCATTGTCCATACGTTTATCAAGTAGTGCCACAGTTTTGCATTGTAGATTTTTGCATAAACTTGCATTGATCTGTGAGATTAATCTGTTACTGAGCATTTTTACAACAGATGATTCTACTATTTTATGCTCGCACGGTACCCGAATACAAAACTACAACATGTCATCGCGTGAATTATTGTTGCTACCACTAAAGAATAAGTACTTATCATAAGTAAGTAACCATTTCCAGTCATAGCTTTGGAACAGTGTCCAATAAGCTGTGATTAAATTTCTTCACATCGTGTTGGTAGATAAAATTATTGCCAAAATGTTAACGGGTAATATTCTGCGGTTATATCTTATTGGTAAAATTTGAGTTTTAGCTATAGACTTTTAGATATTTCAGTCATACGTTGAAGCATTTCGTTTTTTTATTATAATATCCTTCCATCCATTCTCGAAAGTAATTTAGGATAACTCATTGTCGTTTTCTGATTATTTTAATGTTACAGGTGTTTATAAAGTTCAGCTTCTCTTTGAGGCTTCATGACGTTTGAATTACGATTAAGTCTTATAACTTAGACGTTTGACAATATTTGTCAAATCATTATTTATGGAGTAAGAGTAGGAATGAGTTTTTATACGTTAGCAACATTAATTGACAATAAACAAAAGTCATCGAGCTATCAAATAATGTAAACGTTTTTTTAAAATTCAGTAATTGAATCTTTTTGCATGTAATTTGATGGGAGGCACAAGGTGCTCGTGGTATTAAAAAATGATATTAGCGGCTGTTGTTACGAAAATGATTAATGAGGCGGGTAGAAGTTTTCCTTTAATTGATTATAGTTTTATTCAAGCTAGAATGTTTTTTTGGCCTAGAGTTAAGCATGAAATTAAAATAAAACACACTGTGTTAACACATTAATCTTAGAGTTAAGATCATCATCATTACTGGTGCAATGCATTAAGGTTTTTATTTGTTAATAACATTTAAACCAATTGCATGGTTCTACATTTAATATAGCAAAAATGTAGGAAAAACACAAGACCTTAAATTTTTAAGATGCATTGTACCGAAACGATCACTATTATTAATGAAATAGCAGAAATATCTCTATTACTGTTGTTTCTAGAATGACCTGCGGTTACATAAAACGTATATAGATTAAAGCACGAGTTTTAGAATCTGAGCGATGACAAGCGACGTTTTTAGTCTTTAAACGCTTTCGATATCGAAACTTATAATATTGTTATTTATTGTATATACAATCGACCTATCGAAATGACGCAATAGGATTATGCCCATCTGTCCTCTGGTTTGTCCGCCTAGAGTGAAAGATACGAGTATGATGCCAATCTATATTTTTTCATTCTTCTGTGTCTGGGTGTACTTTGTTTCTAATAAATGTATAATTATATTACGTTTGTCAAGTACCTAGCGACACACAGTTTAGCAGCATGGAAATTGTCAAAAAAAAAAAAAAAATTGTACTTAGCACAAATAAAACGCTACAACACGCTGTGCCACATGGTGCTGTGGGTCTTGCACTTAAGAGACAAAATAACGTCCTGCTATCAGTTCAGCGAGTTTTCAACCGTCTCTGGAGACCTAGCTTACTAGCATGCACATAAGATTACGCTGTTAATTTATTATTGTATTTTGTAAGGTGCAGAAAGTTCCCAACAGCAGATGTAACTTTTAAGAAATCTCATTAAGTGTAATATTATTGTCAACCGAATTCCCTTCGGCCACTTTGAAAACCTTCTTCTTCTTTATGTGCCGTCTTCTTGAGAAGTTTGACAATCATTACAGCAATTTCCATCTTGGATACTTGTTGCTCTAAACAGGGAACGCGTGCTTTTGCCAAACCATTGTCGCCGGTTTGTGAACCATGATATCCCTCTGCGACCAGGCCTTCTTTTGCCTGCCACTTTTCTCTGCATTATATTAGCGCGCATATTTTATGTATTTTGGAAACCAGTTTCCCAGTTAATTGAAAGAATTATTTTTCTTTCCAGGAAATCTGGTTCAGTTCGTACTTAGTTATAATTTATATTATATCACCGGCTACCTCTTTTATTTATAATACATTTTAAACTGGAAAATCACTTATATATTTCATACTTATCAAAATCAGTTTTAATAAACTTATTCCATCATTTTCCGATCAAACTATAATCCAAGTAGTCTAGTATTGTACGAGTATACCACTCTTTGGTATGGGTTCTTAAGAAATGCCGCTGTCTCTCGTAAAAAGTCTTTAAAAGAAGTTATACCGCCTTTGTCATACAAATTATAGTTAAAGTTTAGTATTGTACTAGCATACAACTATTTGTTATAGCGATTTATTTTATGCTCTGATTCTCACACAGACGTTGCACTTTCTAAGTTTTTCACTTTATTACTAAACTAAATTTATTTATTTCTGCGTTGAACGCACCTGAAAGTTACTCAGCACATCCATGTTTTCACGTCAAATGGAGTATATTATGTTATTTTTTTTTGGCATCGACGTGAAAACAATTTAAGCGAAGCTGCCTTGAGGGTTTTCACAGCTACGTATGGCTTTACTGCCTATTACCAATGAAATATGTGTAGGCTTTTTATTATAATATCCTTCCATCCATTCTCGAAAGTAATTTATATTTCAGTATTGTATTAAGGATAACTCATTGTCGTTTTCTGATTATTTTAATGTTACAGGTGTTTATAAAGTTCAGCTTCTCTTTGAGGCTTCATGACGTTTGAATTACGATTAAGTCTTATAGACTTAGACGTTTGACAATATTTGTCAAATCATTATTTATGGAGTAAGAGTAGGAATGAGTTTTTATACGTTAGCAACATTAATTGACAATAAACAAAAGTCATCGAGCTATCAAATAATGACGTTTTTTTAAAATTCAGTAATTGAATCTTTTTGCATGTAATTTGACGGGAGGCACAAGGTGCTCGTGGTATTAAAAAATGATATTAGCGGCTGTTGTTACGAAAATGATTAATGAGGCGGGTAGAAGTTTTTCTTTAATTTATTATAGTTTTATTCAAGCTAGAATGTTTTTTTGCATGGTTCTACATTTAATATAGCAAAAATGTAGGAAAAACACAAGACCTTAAATTTTTAAGATGCATTGTACCGAAACGATCACTATTATTAATGAAATAGCAGAAATACTACAAATTTGCGCGTAAGGTATCTCTATTACTGTTGCGTTTCCTTTACTTAATTGAATAAGACAGGTAAACAAAACAATCCCAATTTATTTAATATTAAGAAGTAAGTATATAATCGTATTGTTTATGGCGTCTCTTGATTTCGGTAGTATCTGTAAAAATAATTCCTTGAAACTGTTTTTATAATTTATAAGATTTAAATTTTGTACGAACAGTTTGCTTAAACACGCTAATCTATAGAACTAACACTTAGATTTTTTTTTACATTTGTTAGTTCAATTATTTGACATCGCGCCACAACCTATACGGCACTAGATTAGTAACCAAGACGTAATAATGGGGGTGAAAGCACACTGCGTACTAAATTTATTACACTCTTCCTAATCCATTTTTTTCCTTTTTGGTCACAGTGTCACATATTTTGGGATGCACTTGCTTGTCTAAGTTTATCTATCGTCTTTAATAATGTGGGTCTCGATACTCTGATTAACATACTGCACACAATTAACTCCATCCAACGTAATTGATTGGTTTCACTGTTAGATGTGTGGTTGTGGTCAACGTATGTATTATAAGCGTTCAGAATGCTCTGTCCTCATAAAAAAGTGAAAACCTATATAAACCACCTAAAAGCAGATCAAGTCTCAATATATCAAGAAAAGATAAAGTTTTGACAAGCTAGTAAAAATGATATTATGTAGGACCATTCTTCCAAGCTACGATCTAGACTCATAAAATTTATACAACCATCGACATGCTGACTAGAAGAAGTCATTAAATCGAGCTTAAGTGCACGTAATATACTTATACAAAACTAAGTTACATTTACAAACTAATAACGATATTTGCGTATCTAGGAGCTAGTTATGATCTACGATGATTACAAGTTCGGTGCAAACAAACGATTGTACACATCATGCAATTTTAATGAAAAGCAATGCAGTAAGACATATTTTAATTAACTTTTTTTGAATTTATATAAACGCACGTTTACGTCACGATTGGACTACAGCTGCTGTGTTTGTAGTTGACGTTAACGCGATAGTGTCGCGCTTTCTTAGTCATTCTACTACGCATTTGCATCGCTATTAATAGTATTAATGCACCTTTACACCAATACAAAAATGTGTAAAATGCAACCGCTTATTATACATATAAATCGTCAGTGTAGCGTAGCAATGCAGTAGTGAGTTTGTCAAACACAGGTTTTATAAAAAACCGTACTTAGTGACTGAACTTTTTGCCGAATTTATTTTTATTGGCAAAGTAAATTATTCAATAATATCTTTGGTGTTTGTTTGGTGTGGTCTTTGGTGTTTATGTACAAAGTTCTTGTAAAAAGTAGGTAGGTACGTACTCAAACTCTCTTTTTACATAATTAAACTACAAGAAAGCCCAATTTAAGTAAATATAAACCAACTTTCTTAAACTATGAACTGAATATTAGAAATAAACTTAAAACAAGTCAAATTGTACCGTGCAATGAACTCGAGGAAACTATTAGAAAGTTCCCGGAACGGGACTCGTGGTGCCTTTGCGGCGGGAGGCGTGCCCGCTCGCCGCGCAACAACATTCACCCACATAACAAAACCGATTACTTCTGTTACTTTACCGTACATTTCCACTTCAATCTAGGAATGCTTCATTGCACCTTTGGAAATTGCAGCAATGAAACAACAAATTTGTTTTGATATACACATTGTCGAATTTAGATTTAGTGTGCAATAATAGTAATGCGAAAACAGGGTTCAATCACATTGTTCTTATGAAATTGATTAAATTAACTTTTTCATTAAATAGTTCAATTAGAGTATTTCTGTACCGGTTTTGCATGAGTGAGTGAGAAATTTTCAGGTTTATTAATTGAAAGAGTTATAATTGACTTTTCAAAGGCTTGCCTAGTTTTTTACAAAAAGTTACTAGCAAAAGAAAATGAATTCCGCATCGTATTGTAGGTTTATAAATCTATCGTGTAACTGAAAGTCAGTTCAGGAACTACAAAACGACGTTGAAAACAAAACGTTTGGACAGTATCATCCGTCACAGAGGACCTATGTCAAATTTCTATAGGCAGACAAAGGTGAATGTAGGGAGAACTCCATCAAAATGCAAAGGTCAATTAGTAAAGCCGTGAGATTGCTTTGATCTCAACAAAAGACCTTCCGGACTGGTCGGCATCTTTAATATTCGCCGGACGCCAAACAGATTATCCACTTTTGTTCGCCAGCTTTAGCATTTTTAATGAGACATTTTCAGTGAAAATTCCAATGTTCAATTTAGCTTGTTCTTTTAGGGTATTAAAACTTAATAGGTGGGCGTTTCTTAACAATTTATTAGCATAGCTAAAAAATCTTAACAAAAGATTAATTTTATGAATTTAAATGGATGTCTTTGTATTGCGAGGAAAAAAGAATATCAAAAATAACACGATTCAAATTGTACTTTATCACTTTTACGAAAGGGTGTTTATTTAAATTTAATAGAATTTGTGCAAATGTCACGATAACAGAGGCAGGACAGGAGTCAAGGAGAGTAAGAAGACCCGCTCCACAGTTGAATTTTACTGATTACTTTAGAACGTACCCAAAGAGTAAAACTGGACCCTATTACTGAGATTCCGCTATCCGTCTGTTCGTCACTCGCCAGGCCGAATCTCATGAACCGTGATAATTAGACAGTTGAAATTTTAACAGATAATGTATTCCTGTTGCTACTTTATCAAAAAATTACTACTATATAAAAAACAGAATAAATTAAATATTTGAAGGAACCCCCATACAACAAACGTAATTTTTGTGCTTGGTTTTCTTCGATATTGATAACGGAAACATGTAGACGCTTGAAATATTTACATAACATTTTGTTAAATTATATAACTATTACTGTAAGCATGGTTACTTACTTTTTATACAGCTTTCAAGCAATTCTAAAGAGTGTTCTACTAATATTTTTAAAATATAACTCCGATTAGCTTATAAATATTGAAAACCAAGAAAATTTGACACTAAATTCCGACGTTGCCACTCTTAAGTGTGAACGCTCTAAATCCGCATATGAAACAGTTTGTACATGGATATGGGTCAGAAGGTTGCAAATGTAGGTATAAGTAAATTCAGTAAAACGTATTATTTTCTGTTTGTGATAAATGTATTTAAAAAATATTTGTATATAAAATTATACAAGGTTACTTTTGGATAGGTACACTTAACCTTAAAAATAATCCTAGAAAATTTGAATTAAATAAATTATTGAAATAATAGAAAAGTCGTAGCTCACAACGTCAGTCGTTCTTCCAACAGTTAAATCTAAGCTTTGCTATAAAATGGGTTTTAATTTTCTTTCAATTAGCTTTCGAATAACAACTTTTATTATAATGAGTTCATTTCCTTAAGTATAAACAAACTTGATAAATGCTGGATATTAGTATGTATCGCAATTATCCTTACGTACTGTTGTTTGGCAGATTGACTATCGCAATATATTTGCAGTACACAGATGGCTTCTGCTTCCAATCGTTTTCACAAATCACCTTCGTCTTGGATCAGGCAATCGGCAAACAAAGCGCTGCAATGAACTTAAGAAAATTCACGATTGCATACATTGAAACAATTACGTAATGGCTCTAAATTGGTGTAAAGCTGGACGCTACATACGAGTACCATGTAGTGTAAGGTAGCAGATACATGACAACCCCTTTATATAATCTACAAGCCTTCATCCGTATTTTGTATGAAGTTAGAATTTCACAACGAATTTTGCAAGTTGGCACAGCGTGAAATTGTATCTGGCTTGCAGCAGGCGTCAAGCTGACGCAGAAATACTTCCCTTGGACAGACGTCATAAGTTTCGAATATTCTACGGCGAAAATATCATAAAGTGATTTGACTAGTACCTAGTTACAGTATTTTGCTACTTGAGCGTGTAACATGTAAAGATACTGTGTAGTTCACTTTAATGTTCCAGTACTGGCTACTAAAACAATAGTAGGGAAATACTGACTAATTGTTGATACACCGTTATAATTGTGTATCTAACGAACGTGATACATTCATAAAACTAGCGTGAAGCTGATAGGTGGTTTAATTTAAAAAAAAACACTCTGCTTAGTGAGATCCGTGCACAGTGCGTTTTCTTAAAATGCACTTTGTGTGCTCATCGTGAATCTCTCGCACAGCTTTAACCCGCTCTGCATCTTTAGATATCGCCCATAAGCCAGACAATGGTTCTTAAGGTTATTTAAGTTAGCCAGAGAAAATACGTACCTACCTCTGACCACTAGAGCTGAGTATATTGAGCCTTCTTTAAACGAAACAGATCCATGTAAATGTATGTACAGCATTTATAAAATCTACATCAAAGACCATTATTCAGAAGCTCAGCTTCAGCACAGTAAAGCTTGTGTTCATCCGAGCTTCATAGAGATGGGTGGTCGATTTATGAAGTCTGTTTCGACCGTGACTCAAAGCAAACAACAATCCTTTATCTCGCTCATGACATATACCAACATACACAGATAGATGTGACTACTTATTTTATGTTTGAATCGTTACTGAATTTACAGATCAAAATGTCAAATAGGTATCTTTCAACGATGTTAAAATAGCCGTATACGTTTCTAAAAGATTGTACATTCAAAATTTAATTAAAATTATAAAAAAGGATAATCAATAAAGACTAGCTGTCTTTAGTAAAGATAGCCAACTGGTTGCCAACCGCATTGCATTGGTAGGGAATTAGAGAGAAGAAGAAAAGATCTAAGACCAGAATTTAACCCAATTAACGCACTAGTATTTAAAATCGAAGTTGTATGAGCGGGTATTTATTGCTAAATCAATCGGGATCATTTATATTTAAACCAGGAAGGTTCCATATAATGCTAATTAGTTTAAAGTTCGCAGTAATTTAAGAATTAGAAGAACTTAAACGCTATATTGGAACCGATTATGTTTCTAAGAACGACATTACCTACTAATGTTGCAAGTAACATGAAAAAATCGATTTTATTTTCATGGAATCTTATGTTTAGTTAATGATGAAGTATTTTCATTTATTTATTCATATTAATATACATATGCCAAATGGAACTACCAGTCAGATTTAAATAATTCTTTTTGCGTATGATAGCTTAGTTCTACAGAAAGGCTGTAGGTAGCAGAGGCGTGCACAGAGATTTTTGACAGGGTAGGCATTATATAATTTTAACAGGATAGGTAGGTAGGTTTAATCATGTTGCTAAATTTGTAAATTTAAGCAACATTATTAAGATGCCTTTATGCCTATATGGAGTGCACGCCACTGGGCTATAGGCTATGTAACATCACGCTACTGGCGACGGGAGCAAAGCAGTAAGCTATGAAACCGCGTCGCAGGAAGCTAGTTTGTTAATAAAACAATTACTTTTCATCATAACTCATTTCATTAATATATTCTCTTGACCACTTCCAGACACAAATCGGATGAAGAAATTTAATAATTAATACTTAGTGACCTTGTATTTATTTTAATAGAATCTGAAGTTACGGTAAAAATGTTTGAATATTTAATCGTAACATAGAAATTTGTTTAGTATTTGCAAGTTGATGGGTAGTTGAACTGTAGCACTAACATCTTAGATAATAAAAATAGAGATTCCAAAGAAAAGTCAAAGAACAAGATACAAAGTGATTTTGTAAGTGGAAACGAAATCTTTCAGCGTTGTAATGGTAACATCGCGTGACTATACTCGCGTGGAGGTGTACCCAAGAAAGGGGTAACATAATGGAACTTTCACACAACGGCACTAACAGTACCTAACTGCATTGTATGTTGCTCTCTTTTATTTTTTTAATTGCGTTGTCAGTTATGACTTTTCTCCGTGTTCATCTGTACTTACAGTTTTGTTATATTTTATTAATTCGCTTTTTAGTGTCTTTGATTTAAAAGTATCCATTTATTTATCAGGTTTAATGTTTCGCACCACAGTTTTTAATTCTCTGCATGCCTCGTTCACAAATATGCAATTAACTATATCTTCCGGTATTTGCATTCAAGGTCCTGTAAGGCTTTTTTCCATACCTCGGATGCAATGTAGTACCTAATTGTTTGAGTTCACTTGCCGTTTTCACTTATAGACAATATATCTATCGACTGTATAGTAACCCATAATATACCTTATCCACGACTTTTCGTCGTATTTCGCTGTTTGGCACAAGATTCACAAACGATATCCTCAACATGGTACGCTTTATAAAAACATTGAACATTATTATAACTTTTTAACTCCCATTTTACTCTGTTTGTTAAATTCTTAAGGGGGTGATAAAAAAGAAATATCATGATATCTTTAAGGTTAAATATTTATAGGTTAAGAACATAAACTAATATTTGGAAGGAATCTGAGGAAAACAATCCTTTAACACACGCAAAACAAACTCCTACTGTCAGAAGTCGGCTTTACAAGATTACCACTTACAATCAACTATGTTCTTTTATGTACGCTTATACCTACTACTAGCTTTACCTGTTAGAAATCAGAAGTGCACTCAGCCTTTGGTAGCTACGTTTCTTGTAAGAATAATGCATTGTCCGAATTCACTAAAGTAAGATGCAGACATCCGTCTATATAAGGATTACGTATTTATATGCTACAGGTAGCGGCTTAATAGACATCCATGCGCACTATGTTCAAAGATACGTGCACTATGAAAACTCCTGTTAAAAGTTTGTGAGTATAACGGTAGCACACATTAATACAGGTATAAAAGTCGTGTCATTATCATTACAGCCAAAAGACACTGGACGTAAGCCAAATCCAACCTAGATATGAAAAGATTTTGACAATATTGATGTTTGAAAAGTAAATTGGTAAATGCAGCTTAATATAATATAATGCAGCCATATTACGATAAACCACTATCTGCATGATTATAAATATTATCTGCCGCCTTCACACGTAATGATTTAGATTCTTCATTTGTTTACCTCATCTGCTTTCGACGCCTTTATTGTGAAAACCTATACTTATCGCCCAACCACTGAGACATCACGACTATTGCAAAGATCTATTACTACCGTAAAATGTTATATTTGCTTTATATTTAAAACATTTTTGTACTAGAAAACTGACCCTATTTGGTGAATAAACCTTACAAACATTATAATATTTTTTTCTTAATCACATGAATAGGTATTCGAATATCAAGAAAAACACTGGGTAACACACATTACTAACATTTTAGCCGGTTACTGAAGGAACTGGAAGCGAACATATATCATTACCTTCTTGGAGCGACTGCTTAGTACAACCCTAAGGGATAATGATCTAATCTACTTAATAAGATCAGGAACGAGGAAATCCTTAGAAAAACCACAGTGCCGCTTTTAATAGCTTTTTTAAAAAATAAGTAAATTGAAATGGACGTGTTACCTATATAGTTTGAGTAACCAAGCCAAGATGTTCACAGATAGAAAAGAGTAGTGTTATATCCCTACTTTATAATCATGTGATTGAGTCGAATTGGTATTTAAAATAGCTTGATAAAGTTATCACGTGGAATGTCAATCAAGGTAAGTATTGTCTCGAACATGTTTACCATATAGAATGTTACCATGCAGTCACATAACACTGAACCAACAAACAGACAGCTAAAAAACATCATGGCGGTGACCTTAAAGAAAGAGGAAGGGTACTGCAATGTTCACCAAAAGAACGTGATGATTCTACCACACGAGTAAATTTTGAAAATGTTCCATTGTAAAGCAATTTCAATAACTTACGAAAAGCGTTACATCCAAGTTTAAACAGTACGCCGATCTGTGTAGTTCTCACCCATTAATCTGGTCAGTGTACCTAACAAATCTTTTCTTTCTAACTTAAGATCAATCTACGTCTACATTTCAGTGAATAATACATTACATGCTTGTTAGCCGAAATGTCCATATATTTGTTTAGGCATCATAAATAAGCGGCAATTACGATAATGATCTAGCTGCCTACGGTGCAGTTTGTCTTAATACAGCTATGTGCGAAATTAACAGAGTACAAATACACGTAATATGTATAGAGGGTCTTGATATATAGGCTGATTGATATAACGTTTATTATTACGTCAGTGAGAGAAACAGCAGTAGTAAGTAGGGTTTATGAAATTTCATCACAGTTACATTATTTTACTTCTGAATAGCAGCTGATCGCATATTTTTCTGTCGCTTTCTTATATGATAGTGTGAAACCATGAGGTCAACTCAAGAAACTATCTGACTTCAGGTGAATTATTGTACGAGTACCTATATACGACTATTAATTTGTTTGTACTTGGTTAACACGTCTTGTATACATTCTTTTGCCGTTTTTTTTTTTCAATTTATGTAGATATATTTTGCAGCCGGTTATATTAAGTAAAGTAAATACACTTCTACTTGTATTTAACTCATTTGTTTTATTTTTGTTCAAAATAGTTCTGAGGTTCAAAATAGTTATCGGTGGTATTACCGTGTGTCATAGTTCAATGTTTGCAAGGATTTCATCGTTGTTAATCCTAGCTTATAGAAGTCACTGTGCTGTGTGGGCGCGATTGTTCTGTTTTTGTCCGACAGTTACAGTGATAAGTTTAGTATTTATAAACAGAATATTTGAGCAAAAGTTTAAATACTTAAGGAATACAAAGTTGCTCAAATCCGTCTAAAATTATAATCATCATCATTAAGTTTTGTACTGTTGATTATGGGCCTTTGCCATTAATATCTAAACCGAAACAAAAGCCGCCTGATCAATCAATAAATCATACAAATATACCATTAAGAGATTGCTACAATAAATTGTACCTAATTGATTTATACCTTTTAAACACCAGGTATATTATTTATCTAGCGTTTAAAACATTCCCTTTGAGTGTTGGTTTTTATTAAATAAGTACTGTAAGTATTGTCTATATTTATTGGTACTTGAAGTTGTTGCGCTCAATCGCAGAGCTCATAGTGAGAGCTAATTACTTTTGTCTAAGGGTACTTTTGATCTCAATAATAATTTTTGTAATTGAATTACTTATTTTACTTATAAATCTTAATGGATTCTTAACAAGTTAGCTGTAAAGTAGTTAGAAACTCTAAAAATAGATTAATAATTTAATTTAATGATAAACAATAGTATAAATTTTATTATGTAGTAGCTAGTGATCTTTAAAAGAACTTTAACTATGTCTTTATTAGCTTAGTGGCGTAGTTCAAAATAAAATAAAATGAAAAAGCATGAATTAAATAAATTAACTTATTCCAAAATCTTAAGTTACAATGTTTTAAGTTAATGTCAAGTTTTGATATATAACTACATCTAATTATAATTTGATGTTCATTACAAGACAAATTAAACTTGCCTTCGGCCGCTGAGTGTGAGCAGGCTTACTTCAAGTTTCATCGTGAACGTATAGCGCATTATATACTATGGTATAATGTAATCCGATTACAATCATCCTCCGCACCCTTTCCCAGCTATATTGAGGACGGCTTTCAGTTTAACTGGTTGCGACGGTAAATCAGTATTTTATATGGAACAAATGTCATCAGGCCTACACAACGATTTAAGATCCTCGAACCAGTATTCTTAATACATTAAGCTCTAGCATACAATGAACAATTAGTGTGAAGAAGAAAATTGTTCTTGTCTTCAGAGGAATATAGTTAAAATTTGGCCTACTAAGGCGTACCATGGCTTGGGTTGTTGAATTCAACCGTGCATTTTATCTATGTCTGAGGCGCGTAATAGCGTAGGACAATTAACGGCTACCAAACATCGATACTCACTAACACGTATTGGCATATTGTTTGTTAAGTGTTCACGTGAAGTTAAATAAATAAGAAGTCTTTCGGATTCGTCAGTTTATCTTGAGTACGGTATGAACAGCGTCTAAGCACGGGTGTATGAATATTTAAGTATCCTAAAAGGTTTTATGCATTATATAAAATTTAATTATATGCAATCATTACATTTAAATGTTATAATTATAAAAAAAATTCGACTGTCGCAGTCCTAACGAACATGATCATGCAACTTGAATAATGACTTAACTGACTGCGTAACGTCAGACAAAGTGGAGCCATTTTAGTAAGCTAATATTAAAATTTATTTATGAAATATAAAGTCGATAAAATAATGTTATGTTAAAAATTATTTTCTTAAACAGTTAAATTACTTGAGAGTTTATGAAAATATAAACAAGTGTTAGCAAATGGAATACATGATAATGTAGTTAAGTAAATATAAGTCGCTCGGAGATAGCATGCTCTAAAAACTGCATAAAACTTGAATGTATTTACATCTTGACACAACATTTAATTACTAATTTAAACATTATTCGGTACTTCAAACTAACCGCTTCAATTTAAGGCAGGTAAAGCTTAGAGCTATTAATCTTATATAAGCGCTTAAACTATTAAAGTTTTCGTCGGATAAGCTTCAAAACTAACGGTTTAGACACGGACAGTTATTGATCCCATGCAATCCATTAACATTTAAAATGTTTTAACTTAACCAATGCGGTGATTTTTATCTTATTATTTTTTTACAGTATATTTGAATAAAATCAGAAAACTAAATAGTATACCGAATATTACCAACCCCATACCTACATACATATAAACTCACAATATAATTATATTTTTGCAGATGTACACTATGTTCTTACGGTAGTAGATCCACGCTGGTTTCAGCATGAATGGGCCGGATCGTCCGGAGAAGTATTACCCTCTCATAGAAGATCGACATAAGAGTAGTAGTATCCGTACTACTGCGTTTCGCTCGGTGAGTGAGAGCGCCGGAGACCCAACTTCCCCCCTTTCCCCTTTCCTTACCTCCCTCATTCCCTTCCCCTAACCCCATTCCCAGCCGCCATAGTGGAGGCCACCATACCAGCAGTTTAAGACTATGACTTTTGGTATGGTGGCCACCACTTCTGGATTCCACTGACTGCTTACCATCAGGCGGGGTGGAGTCACTTTGGTAGGCTAATATAAAAAAAAAAATGTACAGTAATGTGACAATTGAATTGATTATGCTGTAAGTTTATAAGAACAACTAGGAAGAAATTAACGATTGTATAATTTTTAGGTTCAGCGGAAAAGCCTGCAAGAGCGCCGCATTAGTGTCCTTTGTGACGGCTCGGTCGCCAATTATTCGCATTCGCAGGGGTCCTTCCTGTCGCCCACACTGTATCTTCTGCATGTCAATGACATGTTGTCCCTTGGCAACATTCATTGCAATGCAGATGTTAGTACAGTGCATAGACGATATCTCGGACATCCTGCGGTCAAACAGACTGACACCGAGGCAAAACGCCTTGAATTTATCGCTGAGCTTGACCAGGTCTTATATCGAATTTCTAAGTGGGGTTGTGAGAATTTGGTCGAGTTCAATGCCAAGAAAACTCAAGTGTGCGCGTTCTCTGTGAAAAAATCTCCGTTCCTTCCGCTTCCCTCTCTTTAAAACATAATATCCTGGTTATATGGACGTCAACCGAGGTCT